>JAWWLV010000005.1:9209147-9230400 GCA_035041135.1 Platyrinchus mystaceus
CTGCATGAGGTGCCCCAGGTTTCTTTCTAGTCCCTGGTGCACCCAGAAGCAATTCCAGCTGGGGCTTCCATTCAGGGCAGGCTGTCAACATTGGGGGACCAAGAACCTGTGCAGATTGCTTTGGCTTTCCCCATAGTTCCCCTCTTCAAAATTCCAGGTTAACTGCAGGCAGCCTGTCTGTTGGCAGTGGGACTTTGCCTGGAGACTCACTCACACCCTCTGATCCTGGGGGAAGGAGTCAGATATCAGTGTTGGCAAGGGTGGCAAAGCGTGCTGGGCTGCCCACGTGCATGCCATCATTTGGGAGGAAAATGGCCCTTATTTGTTGTGGCTTATTCCTTTGGAAGAATAAACTGCCGCGGACTAAGAGTAATTTATTCCTAACAGGGGGAACCTCTGTAGGAGGGCTGTGGACATTAAACTTAACCCTCATTAAACTCCAGCTAGTAAGTCTTAAAAAAGGAGGAAAAAAAAAGTATGTTTTCATGAAGACATAATTTGAAAATCCCTTGCTGCCACATCCTGCTCATCCCCACAGGAAGGACCAAGGAGATGATGCTCTAGGATGGGGCTGCAGGGCTCGGCCAGCTCCCGCTCCAAGCCAGGTCCCGGAGCAGGGAGCCTTTGCCGCGCAAGACAGGCCGTTTTGTTCAACGCTGCAGGAGAGGCACCAGTGTCCTTTCAGCACGCTCCCGTCCCCGCGGGCCCTGCGGTCCCTCCCCGCGTGGGCAGGAGCATCGCTCTTCCCCGGCCGGCGTCAGCGATGACGCCCAGCGACGCGGAGAGCGGCTGCCGGCGGGGGATCCGCAAATCTCCCGCGGACCGAGCTCTGCTTCGCCCCCGATTTCTGCTCGGCAGCTCCTCCGGAGCACGGAGACATGGGATATTTTGAGCATCCTTGGCAGCAGCGAATGAGGCCGAGTCCAATCTCCCCCCCCCCCCAGACGTGAATGTCTCCCCAGCACTATTTCCAAGGACAGGAATAGCCTCTGAAGGCTTTTCCACGTGGAGAGGGCACACCTGCAAATGTTAAAAGCAAAGGGCTGTTTCTGGAAAGGTTTTGGGTGGTGCATCATGAGGGCAGCCTAAATAAGTGGGTGCACAAGGGGGCACCTGCTGCCTCATGCCATTTGGCTGACCCAAAGCCAACACCGTACCAGTGTCGCTGGAAGCCTGTGCCCTTCAGATTTTACTGTGCACCCAATTCCTACACCCTTCAGCCATGGTATTTAGCTGTGGCCTGTCACATCCTCATCTTGCTCAGCCAAGTGTCACGTCTTACATGTTTTTATCCCTTTAGTAAGAACCAAGAATCAAGACCTTGCATTAGCAGGGACCACAGGACACTATATACTTATGCACTTGGAGGAGGATGGCAAATTTTGGGCTTGAGTTTCAGAGTGGGAAATTTCGGCTTACCCACACACCTGGCCTTTGGAGCAGAAAATCCCGAAGAGCCTGGCAGAGTTACTGCAATACCCAGACGTTCCACACGCCATTTTCCGCCCCATCCAGCAGCTGGTTGAGGAGAGGGGTTGGAGGCACAGCCACCCCCGGCACTGAGGGAAAACGAGGGGAGACCAAAACAAGAGACAGACACGAGTTTGGATTTATGTAAAAAAAAAAAAAAAAAAAAAAAATTATTTATTTTGGAGGAGGATTTGAACATCGACATGCAGGTACAACATGAATAAAAATTATTGCACCGCTATTATGTGGCAATTGTTCAAGTTTCTAAAAACACAGAAATTCCACACTTTCTCTTATCTAGCTAAGTGCTGAGTGACACGGCTTGGCAGAGCCCAGCGCAGGGGGTGCTCTCACAGCCACCTGGATATGGTAATCGAACACAACGTAAACACACACTTCTGTCAAATCTTCTACTAGAAGTACAGAATTATCCTTCACATCCAGTAAGAGAAAACCAGAGAAAGACTTTATCCTCCCCTCTTTAGAAGAAAAAAAGAAAAATTAAAAAAAAAAAATACTCCAAATCACACCTTAATGCAAGTGTGGCAAACAAACCCACTGGTCACTCCTACCCCTTCCCCACAAGCACTCTTTAGTACAGCAGCAGCCAAAGGCCTCTGACACTGGGACCAGGAGTGGCCAGTACAATGCTAAAGTCTAATATTTACAATAAATATCATCCATTTCTCTTAGTTTGCAACAGTAAGAGACAAAGGGAAAAATAACACTGAAATGAGGCACGGGGTAGGGATGAGCCAGCTGGATGCAGGAGCAGAGAGGAGCTGCAAAGGCTGAACCAGCTTAGACGCCGCCATCCCTACATGGATGAGGAGCAGGAGACACATCCAAGCTGACAGAAGAGGGAAACAAAGTGGGAAAGCAGCATATTTGGATGGTGACACGCACGGCTCATTCACCAAACTCACACCTCACACTCGTGGCTTCCACCTCCCGCCTGCCTGACTCAGGGTTCCCTACGGAGACCGAGGTCTGGGCTTGCCAAGGGCTTCCCTCGGGCACTGCGGGTCCGAGTCGGTGCTGGGAACGCGCCCTCGCTCCTCAGACACAGCTCCTCCAGCATCTTGTTGTTCCCCAAAGCATTTTGCAAGTTTATCTGAGAAGGCATTGAAGGAATTCGTAGCAGAGCAAGGAATAAGTCTTGGTGTATCTATCTGGCTTATTATCAAGATTTAAAAGCAAAAGGCTTTTCCCCCAGACTTTCTGCTAAGGTGTGCCATATAAACTTGACAGAAAGTGGAACTGGGACGATGGGGCACCTGGCACACGGAGGGAAACTACAAGACTGGCCAGGAGTAGGGGATACAGGGCTTCACTAGGATGCTTTTCTGGCAACGCTGTTTGGCTTTCGCTTCCAAAAAGCCAGGGATTTTTAACTGCACTGTTCACTTCCTGTACCGTAGCTACAAAAGAGGCAAGAAAACACACACCTCACCTTTTCTTTGGCCAAAGTAGGCACAAGCAGGAAAAGCTGTGACACAGCAAGGGGTTTCACTCTTCTTTTTATGCCTAAGAAAGGATAACTCTGCAATTCAGCGTGGGAAGCACTGGCTGCAAAGGCAGGGAGTCAGCAGCTTACAGCTGGTACCGTCCCATCCCTGCCAGTGTGGGATGAGCCAGGTTACCCAGCCTGGCTCATCCTGTGCTAACCTCCCAGGAGCAGTGGTTGGTTTTCCCCTTGGGTTTTCTAAACACAGAAGGGAACGGGGGACCTGCTACCCAGGGAACAGCCAGGTTGGACCACGTCCTCACACAGCTCTGGGCTCACTCCTTAATTTACACAGACACTTCCATCTCGCCAAGGTCAGGTGCTCTCAGGAGATCAGCCTGAGGCTTGTCTTTAAAATTACCACAGACTCAGGATGCCAAATCCATTTTTCACTACTCCTGTCTATGCCATAACATCCTGCACTGTTTCTCAGCAATTTTTTAGTAGATCAACCCATCAGGGAGAAAACCAGCCAGGTAAGTACCAGATCCTGCCTGCCAAGTGTGTTCCTAACTTGCTATTGCTCCAAATCAGCACTGAATGATGCTCACCACCAAGAGTGCTTTGAGAGGATGGGGAGACACCCAGGACCCTGACAAGGCAGTGGAAATACTGTGGTTTATAATTGCAAACCAAGTGTATACGAGCAGCCTATGAATTCCAAGGAAAAAGAGCAGACAGACAGCACAGCAGGCTCTGCTCTCAACACCATCACAGCAAGGTTTTATTAATGTGTTACCTGGCAGCACTGAGGCTTTGGTTAGTGTATAGCAACACCATACATGTTCACACAGACTCATGGAGTAAACACTCATTTAAACATGTTAAAAAAAAAGCCCAAACCAAACTAAACCTTGGTCCAGAAATGAAATTCAAGCAGCCAAAATCAAATATATAATGGGGGGAACACAGAAAGAAGCAGGGTGAGATTTCAAAGATTTTTTTTTTTTTGAGCTGTGGATTGAACTGAAATAAGGTTGAAAGATATGGAGAAAATATATTCCTATATAAAAACATATTTGCATTTAGGGGAAACGAATCAAAACTTCAAGTTCAGAAAAAGCCAAGACAGTGAAGGAAGCAGCAGTGTAAGGAAATCAGACCAACAGAGTGGGTTTTAGCTTGGAATACTGTTGCACAGTCCTTCTGCTTCTCACAGAGTAAGCCAGTGAGCAGGATACAATCCCTCACGGGTAATCTGCAGGGAGATACACTCAGACAAGACTAGAATACAAGCTGAGCACAATCTGGGACAAATGATGGGAGTGTTCATTGAGAGGAACTTTTAACTGGATGAAGAAATGGCTTACAGTGCTATAGGTATCACCACTCAACACATTTATTGGTGCATTATTATTGACCTAATCCTCAGCAAGGAGCACTGTTACCCAGAGTCAGTCACACTTAAAGCAAAGCCATGTCTAAACCTAAGAGCAAAGAGTAACTTTGTCATGGAAAGTGACCTCAGCAGTGGCAATGATCTACCTATCAAAGCTGAAATCTGAAAATATCACACGTGGTTTGAAGTCTGCTTGCAGCTTGTCCACAGAACTTGAGGAGTCCAAACTCTTCACGAGTTTGTTTGTTTTTAAAACGGGCAGATTCAGAAAACCCAGCAAGTTTCCCAAGCCCCAATTCAGAAATGTTAAGGAACACCTTAAAATCCCTACCTACTTAGACTCACCAAGAGAAGGAAAAGTCTCCAAAGGTCGTTCATCATCGAGATAACTTTCCCCAAGACACACTGGAGAACACACGACTACAAATTTCTCTACTTTAAAACCAACCTACAGGCACCCCTTTCCTGGGGTCACTTACTCCAAGGCAGGGCAAGTTATGAATTGAAGCCAGAGAAAGGAAGATAAAACATCACTAAAATTTTAAAAACAGAGGGAAAAGTTGCCATGTGTCCTACAAAGGATAAGTAAAAACAATCCCCTGACAAGCCAGCTTATGGATTGGAGATTTCTCTTTCTGACAATTCCATTGAAAAATACTCTTACTTGTTTTAAAGAGAAGACAGGGATCGGTCCCTCTGCCCAGCCTCTCCAGCCAAGTCCCTTGTCTCCATATCCTCTAAGGACACAGGACCATGGAGACACACAAAGAGGTCATACTTGCACCATAGAGGGTCTGTAGTTCCAGAGTAATTTGTAGACAAAAGAGTAGTTTCTTATTCTTGTCAAAGGACATCAGATCGTAAAATTGGAGCAAAAACTTGATATTTTTGAATTTCAATGGAATTTCAAAGAGAATGCTGAAAAGCAGAAATTTAAAAACAAGCTGCCTTTTTTGTACTCAGAATTTTGGGGATCTCAAATAAATGTAGAATTAGAGGGAAGAGCACACCAGGCCCTAAAATCAGGCAAAACAGAAGGTCTGGAAGGGGGAAAAAAAATAAAAATAAACAAACTGTTTCTTAAGCCCTGCTTTAAAGATACCCTGTTCTAAAGAGACCTCAAACAGCAAGCATTACTGTGTACAAAAATAGAATAGCAAGGATGAAAAAACACAAAAAACAGTATGAAAAAAACCCTCCCAAAAATAGATGTACACAAGTTCTATTTTATATTAGTGTATATTACAAAATTCAAACATGCAGTCTCTATTTTGAATGCAGAATGCTCCAGTCCATGAGTACCAGCGATGCTGCTATGTTTTCTTTACAGCATCGTCATGTGACAGGGGAAAGTCTTGTATTTTTAACTGATTTCCAACCTCTTTGCTCTTTGCTTGTGCCAGAGTCCCTTCTTTACAGGGCCTCGTGCTGCCATCTGGCAGAGGAGAGGCTTTCAGAGCTGCTTGTCCAAGAGCATGAGACAGCTCTTTCGATGGAGTGATTTTGCAGCTACCTGCCAACGCTTCAGATGCTTTAGCACCACAAAAAGTTGCCTCCTTTTTGACCACCACAGGACACGTTGCCTCCTTTTTGGCCACCACGGGACACGTTGCCTCCCAGGGCTTTGCTGAGTGTGAGGACTCTGAGCAGGACCCGCTCCTCACGCTCAGACCGTCTGTGCTGGATAGTTTGGCTTTCTCTTGGCATTCTCCTACTTGTGAAACCTCCTGCCTTTTTTGTTTCAAATCTTTCTCTTCTTTACAGGAAGCACCCAAATCCTTTCTCTTTTCCAGCTCTCCAGAACCAGACATACTGAGCTTCAAAGGGCCTAACACGCTCTGAGCCAGGGGCACCAACTGAGACACGGAGAGTGCGCGCTCGATGGCACCGGGGATGAGGAGTGCGGAGGATGCAGGTCCCGCTGGGCTCGTTTTGCTGGAGGTCAAAGCACTCTCTGCCTGGGATGAGCTGGGCTGCTGCTTTTCAGTGCTAAGACTTCTTTGGGACATTTCGCTGGCGCTGCCAGGAGACAGGAATGAGGTGCTGAGCTGCTCTGCAGGCTGAAGCGTCTCCTTGTGACCCTTCTCGCCGCGGTCCGGCGGACTCACCGAGACAGGAGTGCTCGTGTTTGCTGTGCACCACGAGGAAAGTGCCAGCAGAGGTTTGGAATCCTGTTTTTTCTGACTGCTCTCTGTTAGCACAGGCTCTTTCAGGTCAAGTTTACCACAGGAGGCCCCAGAAGAATCACTTTCTTCAAGTTCCAGGAGTTTGATAGACGGGCACTGTACGTGTTCCGTGCGATCTACTGTTTTTTGAGTACCTGTAGTTCTCCCTAGGTCTTTGATTGCTTCAGAAGACCTGTCTTTTGGACCAAAACAGTCAAAAGTTTTGTTTTCTGGCAATTTATGTTCCTTTGCAGTTGTTTCCGATTTTGGGAATGGCTTTTCTGAATTAGCTAATTTTTCTGGAGAAGTTCTTGACAGGAGCTCTGATGGGGAAGGGTGCACACGGACTTGCAGAGGCTCTGGAACAGGCTTGGCCTGTTGAGGATCTCCCTTCTGCAAGTCTTCTGTACCTTTTGGATCTTCAGGCAGAAAAGCATCATCTTCAATACTATCCTTGCTTTCCAATTTAGACGAGAACTTATTATCCTCATTAAAAGAATCTGAGCCTTGGTCTCCACTGCCATGGGGCTTGTCCAGCCTTCTCCCATCCTGACTATCTTCTGAACCATCATCCGTTTCATCTTCAGAAGAATCTACTTCCCTGATGGCCTCTTGCTTTTGCAGAGACTCCCTCCTCTCCACCCTGTCCTGTCGGATGGCGCCCAACTTCCGTGAACCCGGCTTCTGCAGCATCCCTTTTTCTGCCAGCCCAAGTTTGCCACCTGTTGTTTCATTGGCAGATTCCTGCAAGCTCTGGAGACTGGGATCCCGCTGTAACATCTCCTTCTTAAATTCAGAGTGAGAGATATCCAAGCTGTGCTTACGTGAGGAGCCCAGCTTCTTCTCCGAGGAGGACAGCGAGGCAGCCAGCTTCTCGGCCGACTGCACTCTCTTCAGCAAGGGAGACCGAGGGGGCTCGGCACTTTTGGGGCGAGAAATTTGCCTCACCAGTGGTGGAGAGGAGTGCAGCTTTACTGGGAAAGACTGGATAATACTGGAGCTGCCGACTGAGTGTCCCGGTAGAGGGGATGGGGAGCGCTGCGGTGACGTGGACTGTGGGGTTGGTGATGGAGTGTGAGCCAGTGGTGACAGAGGGATGTTCCCCGCAGATTTACGCCTTGGAGATCTGTACTGCCTTTGGAGCTTTGGTGCTAAACCATGCAGAGAGCTGGGGCGGATGTGTCCAGAGCTGGCTGGAGAATTAGGAACACTGGAACTGGGAGAGCTGCTCTGAGAAGAATTGCCACCAACTTAAAAGTAAAAAAAAAAAAAACAACAGAACGAATTAAAAAATGCTAAGAAGATTAATATATATTTAGCCATTAAAACAAGCTATTGCAAATAAGATATGCAAAGTCAAGACACAATGCCATGTAACTCCAAAGGCCAGTGGTAATATTGCAAGGTAACACTGCCAGGCTTCTGATGGAAATTCACATTATTAGCACCCAACACCAGAGCAGAGTAAGAAACACTCAGCTATCAGAATACCTTCCTGGAAAAAAACCCCAAAACTTTGAGCAGACAAACCACGTGTTTCATTGCTATTCCCCAGATGTAAATCCCTTTATTCCAGCAGCTGATTCAATTTTCAAATATGACTCTGCGACACTGTTTTGATTTCTTTTCTCCGAACATAGAAAATGTGTCAAACTGATATGAAAAGATTGCAACTTACAATACACATTTGCATCAAAGTGAAAGGATGCTCTAGTACAGCAAATGCATTCTTTAAAGGATGTATGGATTTTCATTTTTAAATGAATCAATGAACGAGAACACATCCATCCTTAAGGTAATCGAAATCACAGCTGTCATTTGCTTCACAAAGAGACCTGCTACCTGCTGCTGTGTATTTTATTTCCAAAATTAATCAATCAGCAACAGTCTTCTCCAAGCTTTTTTTTTCCTGTTTGACTAGATTTTTTTGGCCTAGTTTTGTTTTGTTTCTTTTTTTTTACCTGAGTGTACAGACTCGGGAGTGGATCTGTAGCTCTGGGTTGGTGACCGAGGAGACAGGTTGTGAGTTGGAGAGCCAGGCACACTTTCTCCAGAGGACAGAGACCGGTTCAGTGACGATAAACTCCGGCTGGTGTGAAGTAACGATGCTTGTTTAGTGATCTTCCTCAACAGAGAACTCTTCTTCTTACTGTGGAAGAGCATTCAAATGGTGTTTACAGGCCCAAATGATTTATTTACCTTTAACAGCACATTTCGGTCAATTTTATGTCACAGTTACAGAGAAAAAATAAATAAAAGAAGAACTTAAAGTATGTACCTGCTGACACACATTATCTGCAAATGGATTTGAGAAGACCACTCTTACATTACCTTGGTTACCCTTTTATTTTGACAGAGAAACATCAAAACTAACCTTTCCTGACCATCCTTTGTTTTGCTTTTCTTGTTCCTACGAGCCATCTTGGACTTGTAGCTGGCTTTTCGAGCTGGACCAACTTTGATGGACGTGTTCTCAAATGGTGTGGTGGAGATGGACACTTTATTTCCACTCTGTCAGACACAAGACACAGAGACATTGCTTAAAACGTGGTTATTTGAAGCAGATCTGCAGGCTAAGCAGGTAGGCTGCTAGTTCAGTGCTGCCTGCCATTTTGTAATCCTTTGTCAAACTCCATTTTTCCCCTCAGCATTTCCACTTATCATTTATTAAGGAATTGCTGAGAGAGAGCCCTCGTTAGTCAGGCTTTCACAAATGATTAGCTCAGACCCCAGCTGGTAGGTAAAGCTTCCCAGGGCAGACAGAACACAGCATCTGACCTCCCCCATTGAGATCCCAAATGACTCAATTTAATACTTGTAATACTTGGAAACTTGAACAAAGTGATATTCTGTCACCAATCCTATTCCCAGTGCTCTGACTGATGGCAGATGTGAGCATATCAGGCATCTATCATGATGAATCTGCAACACAGAGCATGGCTTGTCTCACTCATCCTAAAAAAATAATAATCCTGATTGCTCCTCTATTTGCAATCCCAAAGTCTTCTGTCTCTTGGAATAGTTCAGGACTTTGTTTTTTTTTTCTGTAAACAGATTCTGCTCAGAGGAGGTATCAAACACAAGTCATCTACCTGGATAATTTTAAGACCAACCATTACAAAGCTGCTCTTAAATACCACCAGGTGCTGTGTACATACTTGCATTTCAGACAGCACCAATTACCTACCTATGGCTCACATTTTCCAAAATGTGACAGTGCTGAGTTCCTTACCTTCAGAATCAGCTCCACCACTTCTGTGTGCACCAGCCCATGGACCGGCTCCCCGTTGACGTGGGTTATCAGATCCCCTTCCCGCAGACCTGCTTCGTTCGCCGGGCCACCTTCCTCCACGTGCTGGCAACGACAAGGGGAGGACTGATTTGAGAAGGGGAACGAGCAAGATTGCTGGCCCAGATCAGGCTCAAAGCCCATCCATCCATCCATCCATCCATCTCACCTCCTGCTGCAGCCAGTGCCAGCTGCTACAAGGAAGTGTGAGAGAAACCACTGACTGGCAGAGCCAAGCACAAAACCTCGTGCTCTTCCACTCCTCCCCCAGCATCCTGCCAGTCTTCCCCTGATCCAAGGCAGCCAGGATGGTTAAGCTGATCAAGAGACCAGCTCTTCCCAAAGCAGAAGTCTTAACACACTTCCAAAAGTTTTTAGCACTTACAAATGTTAACTACATACTCTAGATTTTACAGACAAACATTCAATCTTTTTCAATTTATTTGCCATCCCAATCAAGCATCCTTCCATGTACATGCTGGAACCCAGGGTGGCCAACAGATTTTTAACAAAGACTCTGTGCCATGTGTTTAAGGTGCCTAAACTGCATCTCATCCCATACAGAGTTTCTTTTTCCACTTTCCATCCCTTATTAACCTATCCAATACCAGATCTTTTCCCCTGTGAACACACTGCCTTTCCCCTGTCGCTGGTCAGAAAGGTAAACCTCCTTCACCATGGGGAGACAGATGCACTGGAGAGTGCAGCAACTCTCCCTCTAGCCAGAAGAGACTCCAAACGAGTATCTTGGTAAATTTAGCAGTTTTCAAGGAAAGCAAGAGAGAGGCAAGGGAAAAAACGCAGCCTCGGGTTATTTCTCCAGGTAAGAATGAGTGTTAAAAATGACCAAAGAGTATGAAGTCCAAATTGCCTGATGAATACAGAAACACAAGGAACAGAATGGACCACTTCTACCCTTACTGCATTCTCCCTAACCACAAATCCTAATAACACTGCTTCGGGGAATGGATCATTCCGAGAAGTCATCTATGTTAACAAAAAAGGAGCACAGAGATCAAGTGCCAGAAGTAATGGGAGGGAAGCGATACAGTCATGGAAACCAGACCTTTTAGCACAGCTCACAGCTAAGCCAAGAGCTGAATCCCATGGCAATCAGCATAGCAGCAGCGATGCTTTAAGGCTTGTAATCAATTCCAAGTGACTGTCTGGAAAACGCCAGCAGACTGAACCGATCAGAAGCAGGTTATAATCGCTGGCACGAGCCTGAATAAATTAGGCACAATGGGCCCTCATGCAACAACCCCCAATAAAGAAAAAGAGGTATGTACACAGAAACATGCTTTAAAGTATGTGCTGCAGGTGAAAGAAGGTGGATTCATGTAACCAGGGAAAAAAGAAGGAAAGAAAGGTTGCTGTGGTTCTGTGATGGGCTTGAAAACTCCTACAGGAAAACCCAAAACGCTGTTATTTATTTATTTATTTATTTATTTATTTATAAGGGGTTTTTCCCCCACCCCAAAAAGACAACTTCGTGTCTGAACAAGGAGAGAGAAAAGAGGGTGGCAAAATCCAATTTATAAAGCTAAATCCCACAACCCTGTCTAGACGCATTTCTGGCCCCAAGGGTACTCTTTTTAGAAAAGCAGAGACATACCCAGACCATGTGATGCACAGTGTAGATATCACTGTCACCCATATAGACGCGAATGGCACGGAGAGTGAACCCGTATTTCTTTCCAGCCCGATGGATGATGATTGGTGGTTTCAGGTTTGCGATAGCAGGAGAAAAGTCGCGGCTGGGTGAGGAGTCCCTCGAAGATGGGTTGGAGGATAGAGAATGAGGTGACATTGGACTGGCCAATGGAGAGCACGTGTGGTGATCTACAGTGATGACACAAAGGTGAGCAAAAATTAGGAAACCAGGCCTCCAAAAGAGAGAAAATTCTTGTTAGAGAACAGCTAAGAAACCATCTCTCCCAGTGCTCTTAAAGCTCGTGGTTTCTTCACCAGAGCTGGGTTTGTCTGCAACTTCATCTCATTCATGCTTCATAATACAAAAATGAGCAGAGCTTCTGAAAAGGCACATTTGGAGATGTATATTTAATACAGCAGCACTGCTCATACAGGATTACGGTTGGGTCACAGTGTTTACTACTCCTCTTTCCAAGATTTACAACCCACCATAAGCATTTGCCATAGGCACAATCCTGGAACACTCTGTTTCCAGGTTATGACATAATATCCTCCAATAAAAGATCAGACATCTCTAGATCTCAGTGCAAGTCACACACTGGTGCTGAGATAAATCCAAATCAGTTTGTATTAACACAAAAAAATCAGTAGACAATCAGACAACTACTAGACAGTTTTGGTAGTGTTTTAAATTCATAGGGGCAAAAATATTTAACCCTAAAAAATTAGCAACTGCAGGGACTTTGCTACTGGAAAACAACATCACAAGTGTATTTTAGAGTGAGTTTCCCAAACAAACAGCTGTGGGCTGAACTATCAGATAAACCATCTGACTCTGCTTGCTAGTGGAACAACATTCACATTTTAAAATACAAAGCAAATACAAAACTCTCATTTTAAAGTGAAGCTGGTCAACATCAGTAAAATAAACCCAAAGAGTAGGAATATTAAATGCAGCTGTAGAAGGTAATCTCTAATCCATTAAGAAACACCTGCTGAATTGCCCAGCACATATTTACCTGGCAGATGAGAGCAGCTCTGGAGGAACCTTTGATGGGTGATTAAATACACATTTTAGAGATTTTCATGAGGGAGATTGCAGTTTGAAAAGCAACCAATGCCTAAACCACAAGAAGTGTGATGTGCATCACCATGAGGGTGCCAAGAGCAGGTGCATCCCTGCCTCCAGCTCTCTGGCTGAGGGAGGCGTGTGGGCATCGCTCTGCCAGCAGGTTCTGCTGAGTTGGCCCAGACACATTCCTTGTTCCCACATAGGCAGGAACAGGTACAGCCCTGGAAATACAGCATGGTTTTATCCTCTGGGAAGAGGGACAAAGTCCCTGTGGGGCAAACCTCCTCCTGCTGAACCAGCCTGTCATAGCTCAGTATGATTGAGCTGTTCTCTAGGAGTTACCACCTGGCTTTGGGAATTATAAAGGTCTGGCTCTGCTCGTAGACAGAGCCAGGCCAACAATGTAAGTGGTTCAGCTTTGACTTCCTTAGTGAATTACTTACACTATTCAATTCTTGAACACAACCTCAACCAAGTTATCTGGAGTTTCTGAAACCTCCCGGTGCACGCACCAGAAATGCACCAAACACATTTTGTTCCCAAACAGCGCCATAGTTGCATGTCACCCCCCCCCAAAAAAAAATAGTACCTTGAGGGTTAAAATCATTCTGTGTCTCTATACCTCCTTGCTGCACCATTGTCTAGAGACCAGCTAGGAGCCAATTTAAACAAAACCAGGGAATGAACAGGGCCCAGCTGCCATTTGCAGAAGCTGCAGTCAGACCACACACGCACCGTTCCTGTCTGTGGCACAGCAGCGTTCATCAACCTGTGAGCAGTAAAAGTTAGATTTCTCCCCTCCTGCCAGGCAGGGCATTATTCCAGGAGAGCGCAGGGGGAGGATCTGTCTGCAGACCTTTTGTTTAGAGTGCTTGCAGATTCTGACAATGCCTCACTCGAGGCATTTCTTACCTGAGGGAATCAGGAGAGACAAGGCAGTAGCGGATGCTGATTTAATCACTTTATTGACAGGTCTCGAGGTACGTTTCTCCCCTGATTCCCCAGAGAGCAACCTGTGTCGTGCCCGCCGCACTGCCAAATCGCTGATGGCTTTTGGAGTGGTAAAGTCTGGGCCTTCATTGCTATTACTGCGAGCTCGTGGATCAGAGAAATCTGCAGTGCTCCCAGCTACAGTTTAAATTAAAACAGATTAGAACCACAGGGAATTCCTAACAGTCTATTCCCCTACAGGCAAAATACATTAAATCAAAGTCATGTTTACATGAAGTCCAAGAGTAAATTTTCCTAAGAAGAAACCCCAGGGCTTGAATTTTTATTTACAGAAATGGTGTTATTCCGAATACAGAAAATTAGCGGCTTCTATTCTGTGGAAAAGCTCACTAATGAAATCACATTGCTCAGTGGCAGTTCCATGAATCCTAAAGCTGTGGTGCAGTTCCACACGCCATTTCAATGGGATCGTTCACAGATGAAAACAGGTTTATGGAAAGTGCTTCATTTTTACAACCAGCAAGAACTGTCAATCTTCAAGTTAAAACTGCCTGTAACGTAAGAGCCAGGTTCTCCTGGAGTTGCACATAAAAAAAATCCACCCTAAAAGAATACTAAGATACTAAAGGCAGGGAGAGTAAAAATGCAGATTGCAAAGACAATCTTAATTTGCCCCCTTCTGTGCACCATTACAATTTAGTCTTGAATTACTTAACTGCTATAATTATAAAAAAAATGCTAAGTAATCTTGAAGATCAAACCAGGCATGTAACAACAGCCTGATACAGAGGGCTGGGGTGCTGTGCTCAAGTCCAGTGCCTCAGTCCCCCATGTGATACTTTAAAGGGGCACTGTGAAAATACAGTAATTAGAATTTACAAGGTGCTTAGAAATGAAAGTGGTGAGCATCACAGCAAGTCCACAAGGGAAATTAATCATTCTGTCTTCAAAAGCAAATTTTAAGCAGCGTGCAATAAATAAAGCCTAAGGGCCACGTCTTGAACAATGAGGACAGAACAAAACATTGATCATCGTTATTTAAGTGGGCACCACTGCTCTGCATACTAAGTAAAGCAGGAAGTACCATGAAAATAAAAATTCAAAGCAGCATTCCCATAGACCTCAGTACCAGATGCCTGTTCAACATTTAACAACCACAGAGTTTCAAATCAGGCTCCCAGACAATGAAGAACCCGGATTCGGAGGCTGAGTGTGAGAAGGTGCCATGTACATTAGAGGAGTACTCTGAGGCAGCAACAGGAATCAAACTCCTTTCAAGCCTCTGACTTGGGGACACCAAAGCAGTGGTATCCCCAAATCCCATGCACTAGATTAAAGACTGCTCTGATGTATTAAGCTCAGGGGAGCAGGATGCCCGGGGGAGCTTCACGTTTGCCTACTTCAACTTGTAGATACTCAAATTAGCAATGGAAGTGTTCTTGCCATTTTTAATAGCATGTTTCTAGGCTCTTAGTATGACATTAAGAACCTAAGGTTCCACTTATGACACCTAAGTATGAGGTAGCTTACTCCTTTCACTCCTGCACGTTTTCCCATTGGCTTAGTGGAGAACATGACAGCAGCACCAGGCCTCTTCTGGGAGAATGGGCCATAGAGGGGAATGAGACAATTCCAAATTTCACAGGCTGGATTGCAGAAGAGGAATAATGAGATGTGGGGATCTTTGGCTTTACTCTGGAGCAAATTTCCTCCAAGGATTTCCACCTTCTGCTGTCAACCCACCACCACATCTTCCCAGTGCCCTCCACCTTGTCCATTCTTGCTGCCGCTCAGTATCCCTTTCTTCTCCATTCCCAATGCATTCACAACCACTTTGCCTGCTTGCTCCTACTTTCTCCCAGCAACTTATTTTATTACCTAGTTAGTCCTTGTTATTCAACACTACAATCTAGGCCTTTCCCTAAATATGCCTTCTTTCTCAACTATTATCTTGCCAACCTTTTATTCATCTTCTCCACTGTCTTCCATTAGTCCAAACTTCCCTTTTTTTTCCTCCTTACTATTTCCCAGCAGTTCCCAGCTCTGGCCTCCTCTGTTGACAGGAACAGGCAACTTCATTCCCTGCCTTCCCTGTGCCCTGAAAGGAGCTGGGGACACTCCAGCACTCCAGTCCTGCACTGCCACCGGCCAGGGCACCATCACAGGGAAGGTCCAGCTCAGCCCAGTGCTGAAGAACAGTCCTAGGACAGTAGAAGTTGCTGAGAAGTCAAACACTGACTTCTAAGATTCACTCTACTAAATTTAGGCTGCTCTTTTCTAAGCCTCCAACTGACTAAATTTTGGCATATTTGGCTGTGACAGCAAGCAGCATGTCCCTGACACAAGCCCCACTTCCCCAGCATATTTCAAGTCTCTACTCTAAACTCCTGGGATGAATAAAACCATATGAAGCAGGGATCTGTTGGTATGGCTGACACCCCATGTTCTCCAGCTCCAACTCAGCAGTGATCTGTTCTGACTAATGCATAAATTAATGCTGCCTCAGGTAGGCACCCAGTGGCTGTAAGTAGGCACAGATCATATGGGTCTCAAGCATGAGAAGACCTCAATCGATTTGAAGTGACAGGACTGAAATCTAAGACATAATTTTGGAGAGATGAAACCACTGCTATTATTTCAAAGGCAAGCACATCCACAGAACTACGCTAAAATAACCACTTAGCATGAGACAGTCCCATCACCCAACATCCAGATCCAGTTTTACAGAGTTAACCTCTGCAAGCTGACACGGCCTTCGTGGGCACCACCATCGCAGCGAGCACGTACCTGTCAGCGTTGAGGCGCTGCTGACGGCCGTGGAGGGGGTGGTGGGTCCAGCGTCACCTTCCAGCTGCAGCTCGTGCTCCACAGGCTGTTCTGGAATGGGCACTGGCAGCCCCTCCCGCGACTGCACGGTGGACAGGAGCGTCCCCTCGGACTGCGGCCTCTTGAGGGCGGTTCCCTCGTCCTCCGCGGAGATGGCGAAACGGGGCATGTCGAGGAGGCCGGAGCAGCGCCGCCGGACCGTCAGGGGTGGGCTGGAGTCGCTCTCCGTGTGGGAGGACTCGGACATGGACAAGCGCTTGCGCAAGCTGAGAGAGGAGACAAGACAGAGCTCCTCCAATTAAACCAGGGGGATAACGAACCTTCACACACCTACAGCCAGCTAAAGATGAAGTTGGGTAACCAAGCTTCATCACTGGGACTTAAAACAGCAAAGGTTCGGGCATCACATGAGTTTAGATTTCCAATATATTCCATTGTTAAGCTTCTAAGAAAGGAAGGAATAAAATCAAAGAAAAATACAGTAAAATGAACACGGCATTAAATATATTCCCAAATCTTCGTTCGCGAAGCCTAGCCATGATTAAATATAATAAAAATCACATTACATAATGCAAATCATCATCCATGCTCCTTTTGGAATTAGATGAATTTTTCTTCCAAAGTTGCTGTGAATTTGGAGCCAGGAAGGCCTGATGCAAGATGAAGTGCACCTCAGTTAAGAGTGTAATCTATAAAATGTTTTTGTTTTTAATGGAGTCACACAGACTAGGTCACTGCCACACTTTATGCTCTTTCTAATGCCAAACGTTCGTGTAAAAGGTTTACACTTCAAAAGCAAAAAATGAAAGATATCCCATTTTTAAGGTAAGTTTAACAATTATTTTAGTAATGCTAGAAACAACGTCAGTATCCAAATTCTGGGTATTCACGTATTTTACTGACATTTTTTATTAGAGCACAAGATTTTCTGAGCATATTCTGAACTTTTGAAACTTTGAACTTTCCTAATGGTTTCTCTACTTTGTAACAAATGGTAAAAGTCTGGCAATACCAGACTTTGGATTAACGTAAAGAAAAATAACTGATGTGGGTACCTCTCTGATGTAACTGGCCTTTCCACAAACGAAACCTGCACTTAAGGTTAGAATACCTTTAAATTCATTAAAAGTATCTGATATAAATTCAGAAGATGTTAGTACTTAACTAGATACATTTAAGGACTATATCACTTCCACACATTCATTTTTAGCTATTCGTTCCAGGCCTCTCCTGTGGAAACACAACATACTGACCTAACAACGGCCATAGAAAGTTTTGGCACAGGTTGGCCTTTCTTAGATGCTGTGAGAAACCAGAAGACTTAGTTCTACAGAACTTACATTTCAGGAGACCCAATCACCCAGCTGCGGTCTCGGCTCTTCAGGCCACCAAGGCTGTCCAGTCTGTCGTCCTTTTCTTCGCTCAGGCTCCGTTTAGTTGGTGGTGGAGTTTTCCTCTCTTCGTGGATGGAGAGACGTTCCATGCTGCTGTACACCTGTGTACAGGGAAAGATCCTTCTGTGCAGAGGAACAAAACAAACCTACAAGGCCTTTTCTGATCAATGGGCAAAATCTCTTCTCAAAATGGAAGGTACTCCCTGAAAGCGTGAACTTGGTAACGTTCTTTGACCAAATAACACCGTGCATGCTCGAGGTGTGCCAGGGAGGAAAGGCAAAATGCAAGCCTCAGGAACATTAAACATGCTTTTCTACAATAGCACCCAACACTTCTCCTCTGAAAACACAACAGAAATACTAAAACTTTTGGAAATTACTTGATTTTTTTGTTTGTTTTGTTTAAATGATTCTCAAATCTAAGAGGAACGACTGCTAAAGACAGCTCCACAATTCTTGAGGGCTGGCATCTGGATCTTGAAATCTTACAATACAAATTCACTCCAGTGATAGGCATCACGCTCATGACCCCATTTCATTATCATCAGTCTATCAGCATTGCCCCAAGCTTATTTCAGAACAAAAAAGTCCTGCCCTCCTCAAGGAATCTACTATAAGGCTGACAGCTTAATGAAAGTGCCTTTCTTGGTTTTACAGCCGTCTTTAAATAATTAAATGATTAAGCAAAAAAATCCATCCTTTTAAAACTACACTTGACTGTGGACCTAATTTACATAAGAAGAGATTAATGAAAATAATGTTATTAAAAATTCAGAGCATCAACAAGATAACTATTAATAAATCATATGGCTGAATTGTCAGACAAGAATTTCAAAATATAATGAGCCTTTTATGCCTCCCACATTACAAATGCTGTATAATTTTCCAGGTCTTAAAAAAAAATTCATTAAAAGTGAACTTTTTCTCTTTGTGGCAAAAACACTGAACCCTAAAGAAAAGCTTCAGTCTAACAAATGAATAATACTCATGGTGAGAAAAGGCAGATGAAAGAAACCTCTACGTACTCATGAGAACTTTTTCAAAACACCAGCTAATCCTCAGGTCCAATTTTAAACATACTTTTGATGATGCAAATCAGGAGCAACTCCATAAAATTAAGAGTAACTGTTATTTAAACCACTGTAGCCTGGTTGAGGACAAAGAACAAACTGGTCCTTAAAAACTTACTTCAGTAGTGGAAAACTGGAGGAACTGTCATGAAAAAATGAAATATCTTTCAGAGCTCCTAAGTAAAATTCCTACTCCCATCTCATTAAGAGATGGACAATTCATAGGGCAGCTGGCCTTAAAACAGCATTTCTTAGCCCTTCTCCACCTCCCAAACATACTATATTTTATCCAAGCTAACAGTGGAGTTGTACTCTTTTAAAATGTCTGTAATTCAAATTTTTTATTTCAGAACACCTGAATAAGAATGAGAGACCTGTGCAGCCCTGAATCCAGAACGTGTGGCTGCAGGGCACCTCCTCAGGGCTTCCTGCCCATTTCCCCCCCTCAGAGCAGAACTCACTCTCTTCTAAAACCCAACTGAGGTTTCTCCAACCTGTTCTTAAAAATCACCAGAGATGGAAACTCCACAAATTCCCCAGGCAACGTGTGACAGCACTTAATTATTGTTGAGTATTGGAAGCTTTTTCTTACCATTTACCCTATACCTCCTTTGCCCCCATCATTTCATACCACTTCTGGGTAGAACAGGAAGACCAATGTACTCCTTTCCTTCCAGTTATGTGTGGTTAGGTTTTATGTTTTGTAAGATCTCAGGTTGTTCTTGTTGCTTTCCTCTGGACTTCCTTTTACTGACCCATGTTTATTTTCAAGAACATTGCCCAGAACAGGCCAGAATACCCCAGCAATGGCCTTCCTACTGCTAAACCCAGCATGGAAACTGCCTTTTCCTTCAATAATTTGGCACATATAACTCATGATGCACTGTATGCCCAGAACCTTCTCTTTGAAATTGTCACCCTGCCTTTTGTTCCTCAGGCTGTATTTGAGACAATGAACAACAGCAGAGATGTAAACTTCACCCTTGTTCTTACCCTCTTTGATTTTAGACCATTATTCCAAGTGTCAGAATCCATTTTCATCCCAATACCATCTTGTCACCTCCTGGAAGACCCTTTCAGAATGACACTGTTCAAAGCAAATAAGCTTTGGATACTCCCTGCGCCAGCATCCAAGTCATCAGTAAATCAAACTGTATCAGATGCAGAAGAGACTTATACAGTACTCTGCTTATTGGTGAAACATTAGGAAATACAAAATGCCATTCTCCAGTTACTCTGGTACTCACCTTCTAATAAGGCCCCAAACTACCACAGAATAAACAACACACACAGTTTTTTTGTTTCCTCGGGGAATACTACATGCCGTGCGATCCCACATACTATCCACATGATTAAAATCCACCCCATACAAAGCAATGGAATGCTGTTCCTCCCTAGATTTTTTTCCTTCATCAAGTCAGCACGCTCCTACCTTGCTGAACCTCGGTGAGCACGAGGAGAACTGCCGAATTTCCACGTGATCATCATCATTAGTGTCCTCCTCTTCCTCTGAATCCAGGTGTTGGTACCGTTCTGAACGGGCTGGGAAGCAGACAGGGCACGTTGCATCAGTGCAGGGAGTGTTGATAACTCACACCTCAAGCATTACCACTGGTCTACTTAAAGAACTTCGAGTGCACATACCCCATGCAGGGTATTTTCCTTGATACTGTCACATACCCAGCCAGTTTTGCTCATCCTGTGCAATTACCAGTGAATATCTCCTTGGCACTGAATTTATCTTATACCATCAGCTGTATTACATTCTGAAAGCAGCTGATACTCAGAAGATGTCTCATCCTGCAGACCCTTCATAGGAGGGATATTTCTTCCCTACAGCAAACAATCATATGGAAGGACACATGGAAACAATTCACTGTGCCACTTTCCAATAAACAGCTTTTTGATTGTACAAAGTCTGTCCTGCATACATACATACAAGCCTACTTTAAAAAAATAAAAACATTTACCCCCAAAAATATTTCCTCTTCTCCCTCCTACAACTAGAAAAAGGATTAGAGTTTGTGAAAGAAAATGGGCAAGCAGCCAATATGCAAAGCTATTTTTAATGCAAAAATCTAAACTGCCTCCAAAGAGATTTTGTGCTTTGAGATTTGCAGCACTGGATTTCTAAGCCAGCCACACCGGATTTTGTAGGGTGGGCGTTAATAAGTTTGGCTACAGAAAGCTGATAGCTACACTGAGCCAAATTTGAGGCACCATATCAGCCAGAGAGCTACTTTTATAAATTCTAAATTTTTTTGCATTAGGGTTTATAACAGCAACACCAATTCCTATCAGCATCTTCGTGAGATATTTCCTGACGTGAGAATTCCAGCCTTTATAAAGGACTCACATCAAAGTCACCCCGACAACCTGCTCAGCATTCCTGGGCACATGGGGGATTTACCATCATTCCCTATTTGACAGACCCAGTGATTTGCAGTCCTGAACACAACGTGGGGCTTTTACCCACCAGGATCTGCTCATGGCTGCTCTACCTGACCTCTCCCAGTC
>JAWWLV010000005.1:9230500-9273953 GCA_035041135.1 Platyrinchus mystaceus
CCCTAATCTAAAAGCCCCTTCCCCAGACTGGAAGAGCACAATTTAAATGGGATCACTGCTCTTGTAGAGTGGCTGCAGGCAGGCTTCTCCCTGCTTCCCTTTCCCTCAGCAAAGTGCAGGAGCTGAGCAAAAACGCGCTTCACACAAATTCAACCAGTCTCATGGCCCAAGGATGGAAGAGATTCCATTGAAGTAGAGCAGAAATTTCCATAGCTCAGGGATCTGAAATAGCCCAGTATCATCCTGTTCTGCAGATGGAGTAGGGGAAAGACCCCCTGACTAGTGACAAGTCCAAGCCCTTTCCACCTGCTCAGCTCCTCCAGTCAAATGAGAAAACCTACGGAACAGAGGCTCTGGGAACAGAGATCTCCATCCCTCCCACAATGCTCCTCCCTTCTCTCCCAAGAGCACTGACTCTGTCTGGTACTTATCTTGAAATACCAGGAATATTACATAGCACTGATACCATGGCAGTTCCCAGACATTTATACACACCAGACAGACACTTCACTTCATATCACATTAGAGTTAATAATACTAAAATTAAGTGATATGCTTGCAGTGAAAATAATTTAAATTACTTTAAATCTCTTAAGAATTTTTCCCTACATACTTGTCTTCAAGGTTCAGGGTTTGTTTTGGTTTTTTTTTTAAAAACATTTTTTGGCTGAAAACAGCCACTAGGGAAAGATCATATTGCTCAAAAAACTCAAGGAATTTGGATTTACCAAATGCTTTGGAAGAAGTGTAATAAACCCAGCATGACAACGGCAGCACCTCTCCCCACAGGGCCATGGCTGGCAGGACTACAGGCACCAGTGAAAGGCCAACTGACTTCAGCAGCAACATTTTTTTCATTTAAAATTAATTTTCCTTCAAAGAAAACCTTACTTGGCATTCAACAGAAACTTTTTAAAGCCATTTACATCAATGGTTTTATTCAATTTCTAACAATGACTTATCTCTAGCAATTTCAAAAATGAAATATGCACAAGAAATATGATGCCATTTAGGCTAAATCTTTAGTCTTACTGTCAAAATAGCTTGTGTCATCCTCAGATTCCAACTGTGGGATGAATTCAGCTTTCTGCCGAAGTAATCCATTCCAGTCCAAATCTTTAAAGAACCGATGCTGTTTCACTTCAAAGGCACTACCTGAAATAAGCACCTTTTATTGCAGAGTGTTTCTTTCAGCATTTGCATAACATGAAAAACAAACCCTAAAAATATCAAGAGCCTAAGAGAATGTACTTGAGTACATTTAAGTCACGCATTTTCCAGGAAATTCTGAGAAACAACTTATCCTTTTACCAAAGTGGTCATGCAGGATAAAATCTGAACAAGATTTCCTCCTTCCCACCTCCTTTTTCTGTTTAACAACAACACATGACTAAACTGGGTAGAAGACAGCATCTGCTATTCTATTCCACAGAAAGCTGCGAGACTTAGAATGATTAACATCTTCATTTAAAGTTTCCAAATTCTAAATATCATCTTGTTCATAACTGAATAAAGAGAAAAAACTCTGAAAGGTACTTAGCATGTGAGTGACTCCACTGTTGTGAATAAACTCATTCATGTGCTTAGAACAAGGCAAGGGCTTACAAATCTTCCTGATTTAGTATCTTTTGTTATTAACCTCAGAAGCTTGGGTACCCAGAAGGAAAAACTAAAGACTGTCTACCAGTATATGCATTTTTTTCCAAATGAAATTAATATTCATAAAAGATGTTACTGTCTTTTTTAAAAAGAGAAGAAAGAGCAGAGGAAAAGAGATAAAAGGTTTGCTGAGTGCCAGTGGCACTACAACACGCCAAGTGAAACAGCAGGCTCAGCATTACAGGTATATAAGAAATCAAAGAAATCAGTCCATCAACTCATTTTATAAGGCAAGAAACTCTACATCTTTTCCATGACAGCAACATCTTTCAAGTACATGGATTTTAAGTAGTGAAGAACATGTGAAAACCATCTGATATCATTATTAATTCATGATCTACTCATCACCCTTGTGTGCACATGTGCTAAGTCTGCTGAATACATGTGCCTTTTGGAATTTCATATATATATATATATATGATATATATATATATATGATATATATATATATTAGATATATATATGAGGTATATATATATATATATATATATATATATGATTATACACTGCTCAAATGGAGACACAACCCTCAAGCCCATAATGGAACAGCATAAATCAGGGAAGTTATGTTGCCAAAGTGACAGTGCCCCTTTCTTGTTTCCCAAACAAGACAGCAATATCTGTCTGACTCATGGACATTTGACACTAATTCTCACAGCTTCATCACACAAGATTCATTGAATCCAGTGTAAACTGTTCCCCAGCTCTAGATGAGCATTTTTCAACACTGGTGAGTGTGCATCACTGGAAAGGTAAAACTGCTTCTCCTGCTTCTTTCCACTTTCCCATATGCACAAGGATCATACCTGTTCCCATTCTTTCCAGAGGATTTTGGCGGAGAAGCTTAGAAATGAGGTCCTGGGCATCTGGTGGCAGTGCATCATCACCTTCTGGCCAGGCAATTTCATCTGGGGACAAAAAGAGACTTGACATTTTCTACCAGCTTCCTGTCTAATTTGAATAACCATTCACATCCCTCTAATGCAAAGTGCAGTGTTCAGAACTGCCCCAGAAGCGTAAATACCTTGAATTCAGCAGCTTGCATACTTAATATAATTCAGGCATTGACATTTTCCAAAATGCATAAAATTTAGCATCAGTTAAAGCTGCTGTCAATCCAAGCAGTGCTTGTGGAGAAAAAAAAGCATTAAGGACTCTATTAATAAAGTATGAAATGGGACTTCCATGACAATCCATAAACAATGACAGTGACAATACTGTGGCTGTATCTTGTGCCCACACATTCCACAGCTGTTATACTTGGAGCAGAGAGAACAATTCACAGGTAATGATTTCATGCATCATATTTAGTTCTTTGCTGAAATTTGCTTTTTACAGAGGACATTTGCCAAGTGTGTTAAAAATTTACTGTTTCAGAAAGCATTCCCAACAGGAAATGTTTTCACTGGCATATTCACTGAGTGAACACTAAGCAACTGTCACAAAGCAAGCAGGTGACAGGTTTTAAAAGCCACAAGAAATGAAGGTAACAAGTACAACAGCTTCAATGTATTGTACTTAGAACTTCTTTTTATTTCATTTACACAAAATTACTGATTGACTGGCTTTTGGACCTACAGAAATCATAACCAAAATCAGACTGAATTAGACCAGTTGGTGGCTGCTCCTTTTACATTCTCCATCAAAGAATGAAAAATGGAGAATTAATTAAAATGGAGAATTAACTTAAAGTTAAAAGACAGAACAGAAAAATCCTCAAATATTTTTCCTCAATCCCACAAGGATTTGTACCAAGATGCTAAGCAACTCATCTACTTTCCATAGCTGAAATCAAATGGATGCTACTTTGACCCAGAAAGTTAGAAATACTAAAAATTAAACCCCATTGTTTTATACCTACTCCTTCCTGACTAAACTGTGGGCCCTCGATATTTTCAAGGTTTTACTTCACAGCACTCTTCGAAACTCCTTCAGAGCCAGAGCAGAAATATATACATACCACTGATCACTTGTCCAAACAGCTCTTCAGGTGTGTCCCCAAAGAAAGGAACGCAGCCAACCAGAAACTCATACAGGATAATTCCCATGGCCCACCAGTCCACGGGCTTCCCATAGCCCTGGCGCAGGATCACTTCTGGGGCAATGTATTCTGGAGTCCCACAGACCTCAAGAGAAACATGCAAGAAAGCCATAAATTTACAAATTGCCAAATTCATGGCAAAGCTTACTTCTGTGTTTTTGGTTTTTTTGTTTTTTTTTCTTTCCCCCCTCAGAGCTTTACAAGGAAGTTATTAATGTTTTGCCACTAACCACTTTATGCTGTGAACTACTTCCATGGAGCAAGAGTCTATATTTGAAGGACACACTACCTGCCTGCACAGAAATAACATCTCATGAAATGAAATGTTCCTAGTGTGGACATGCCAGCTAAGTAGTTCTTTGGTGCATGTAAAGTAAAGCATATGGGAAAAATGCATATTCTGTGTGTTTAGGTCTGTCTGCTTGATGGATGTCTGCTGGCACAGCAACAGCTATCAGGAGCTGAGTTTTGACAAACCTCTCACATTTCTGTGCTAGCAGAATTTAGTTTCACAGATGCAGAATTAGCAGCACAGCATGATTACACACTTCAGCCTTAAACTTGGGAGGTACAGCTGGCATGGACAACAGCTAAGGAAATCACATTGGAAGATCTAAGTTGCCTCAGGCTTAGAAGCAGCAACTAAAATAACAAAATAGTTTTAAAAAAATACAACACTGCAAAGTGCAAGACCATGATCTAGTGACCAAAGAGAGTTCTGCTAGAAAAAGCATCCTTATTGAGAAGCAAAGGAAGACAGTAACACAGGATCATTATGAATTAACACTTGGCACAGCTAAAAAAGAAAAGCTCAGCTCTGATCCCAGGTGTTTTCAGAGGAGTGAAGTATTTTTTAATCCCATTATACAAGGCACTGGTGAGCCTGCATCCAGAACAGTTTCTGTCAACTATGCCCAGGAAACGTCAACTCAAACTGAAAGAGGTACATGGAAGAGCTCTTCACTCATCAAAGGAAAAATGTGTCTTGTTAGCTGGAACAACTTAGCTGGTTAAGCCTAGCAAAATGAAGGCTAAGGAGAAAAATCACCCTTAGTAAGTATCATGGGGATAAAAATCAATGTCTAAGCTATTAGAAAAAAATAACAAGAAACATATAGAAACTTGCCATGAACTATTCAAGCACCAGAAGGGGGAGATCGTGGAACAACCTTCCAGCAAAATACACGTTACATCCCTAAACCAAATTCTGTTTACACCTGAACTGCTGTCTGGGCCACCCTTTCAATACCCTGAAGTAAAAGCTAAAGTGCATCACTCCAAAACAAGAAGTTGAGGTAACAAACAGTGACAATTTATGCACAAACATGAGAATGGACTCACATCTTTTCCTCCCATTCTACACCACACAGCACAGCGTGGAGGCAGAGGAGTGCTACAAACTCTGATTCCATCCCAAGACAGAACGCTGCATCAGTGGACAAAATTTTTCAGCTTACCTGCTTGTCCAGGAATTCCCTGGTATCCTTCTCAATGTGTCCCTCATAAAGATTGGTTGTAAGACTCATTAGCCCAATTTTGGACAGTCCAAAGTCTGTTAGTTTAATGTGACCCATGGAAGTTATCAGGAGACTATAAGAAAGAGAAGTAAAATAATCCAATATTCAATTAATTGTTTCACAAAAGCAATTGAAAAAACAAGAAGAACATGAGGTAGTGTTAAGATCTCAGTATTACATTCCCATTAAACACCTGGAAGAAACTTCTGAGTACCTCTGTGAAACCAAGTATCACAGAGCAGCCAAGGCAACTAGGAATGAGTACCTTCTGCTATAATTTCATCAGTGCAGAAACAGCTTTGAGATAATATCTGAAGACATTCTTCCCACTCTTTCTCAGTGCCTATCTGGTTCTAAAATCTCCTCCTTGTCAGATGCCACTGAAGATCTCTACTGTCTCTAGCCCCCATGTCCTGTCACCTACAGAGAAAGCCCCTGAAGGATCAGCTCTGTCCCTCCACCTTCTGAGGGGCTAAAGACTTACTTATCAGGTTTTAGGTCACGGTGAACAATCCCATAATTGTGTAGGTACTCCAGTGCCAGAACAGTCTCAGCAAAATACATCCTTGCCATATCAACAGGTAGGGCACCAATGTTCTTGAGAAGCGTAGCACAATCACCTCCTAGAAAAAGAGTTGCACAGATGGCACAGTGAAATGACAGATATCAGGAAGAAAAAACAGCTATGGGTCTGCAAAGCTAGATCAGACTAAGTTTTCTAAAGGCTGTATCTCTCAACTCTCTTAGTATGAATTCTGAATCTCTTTCTACTCTCCATTTTGAACTTAAACCAAATACTAAAATCTTAGGAAAACTGAAATCCACATATGTTGGGCTGGCTTGTCCAAGAACTGTACAGATGCCATTTGCAAACTGTAAGCAAGGCTTGGAGAAAGGGCAGCTCATGACTGCTTGGTATCTCTATTCCTTTGCTTCCCACCACTGGGCTATTACTATCAGTATAGCAATATATAGCTACTGATACAGAAATATAGTGATATATTATATGTGGTGTGTATATATATTATAGATAGTAATATAGCAATATTCAAATATAATATAGTGATATACTATTTCTGATATGCAAGCTTCTTAAAGTAGTAAGTAAACACCTCTACAACTCCTAACTGGCTCTCCCAATACATGCAGAGGCAGCCATCCCTTTGGACACAGTGGCAGACATGGAAATAAGTCTGTGGACCCCTGATTCAGGCTCCTTAAGGAAGATTGGCCACACATTTTATTCGACCTTCATCTCTACTTGCAAAGTGGAATTAATATTAAAATTTCCTATTGTCAATACATCTGGTTTCATTCCACTAATTTATCTGAAAGAGCACTGATACAATAACTATAAGCTTATTTCTCATAAACATTCAGCCAAGCAAGCGAGGCATAAGAAATTAATCCTATCCACCAGTGGAAAAATATTGCTTACAATAAAATATAGTGATAAAACAAAATCAAATTATATTCCAAAGGATAAGCAAAACAAACAAAAGAAAAACCCAACCCCAGCACAAAATAGCAGCTTATTTTTTAGAAGGCTGCTAAAGAACAAAGACTATGTTTCTTAAATGCCTTTTTCTAACTGCAATGCCAAGCAAACGTATTATGGATCTTGCCGTGCCATCCCACAGGAGAGGATTTCTTTCCAGTGAGGACTGGAAAGTTCATGCTGACTTCTGACCTCAGCAGTTTTCTACATGTGGCTTTGTGTTGGCTCAGCTCCACTGCACCCACGTTGGATCAGTCACATCCATCCCCATCTAAGGTCCCTGGGCAGGGGTGGACAGTGACAGCCTCACCTTCCACGTACTCCATGACCATGCACAGGTGCCGCTTGGTCTCAAAGGAGCAGAACATGCTGACCACAAAGGGGTTCTCTGCAAACGTCAGGATATCCCTCTCCACAAAGGCCTGCTGGATCTGGTTTCTCAGGATTAGGTTCTGCTTGTTGATCTTCTTCATGGCGAAACGTTGACGGGTGGTTTTGTGCCGCACCAGATACACCGCCCTGGAAAACAGCAGGCCAAGAGGAAACGGTCCAGTTTCAGTTCAAACTGGTTTGTTGTGCTTTTAGGTTTGGATTTCTTGGTGGTTTTGTTCTTTTGTTGGGGTTCTTTTAAACAAGGATTGTAACTGTTTTGAATGGATCTTGACAGAGTTATCCATGACTCCATAAAATCCCATTTCAGTGGCAAGCTTCCCTAGAAAAGAAGGAACCCCATGATGCTTCCTTCCCAAAGCTACTCTGCCTTCTTGATTAAAGGAACATTTTGCTGACGTGCCTAACAAGGAGATATTTCAAACACAAATGTCACAAACTTCCTTAAGCATCGTTGCAGAGAAGCATGTATTTTTTAACACTGCAGTCACCATTTTTTAACACTGCAGTCACCATTTCTCTTCAAAAAGTTGTCCAAAACATATGGAATCAGCACGATTTCTTTCCAAGCTCCATAAAATTAATTTGACGCAGCACTGTCACCGGGGAATTCCTTCAGTAAAGTATCTCTTACATTTCTATCATTTGCAGATCATTAGATTCCTGCACATTAATAATACAGTTTGCAAATAAAATTTTCATCCAGTTTGCCTGCCTTATTGAATCAGTACTTGTTTCCTTTTCTCTGGAGTACATTACATTTAACATGGTATTGTGCCTCACCAGCAGCTGACTATAAAATACACCCAGGATAAAGACAGGTGTGAGTAACAGCTTCTCCCTCCCCTTTTTACAAAGTTACATGGGGCTTGTGCAGAAATATGACTGAAAAGATAAAATCTTCTTGTCTAATAATATGGCTCTTCAGCATGCTCTGTTGTACCTTCACTGACCAAAAGCATGCTCACACTTTTTTCCACATATAATTTTTAAAAAGTGGGTGGATGTTGACAAAGCACCCACTTCCACAAAACACTCAAGCACATGCTCAGGTTTTGTTGTTATGACCTTCTGAGTATCACTGCTTTTCAGTAACAGCCTAATGACCTCACTGGTGGGGATTTACGAACTGCAAAGAGTAAGGAACTGTCTTTTAAAATTCTGGATAGGTTTGTGCGAGCAGTTAAAGTTTTAACTGACTGAATTCACACTTGACTCTTCAATGGACAATAAAATCTAATTGCTTTTTTAAGCTCCTCACAGTAGATTTTTCCTTAATGTAATTCTAGCATTTCTTTTAGCATTTCAAGCGCTCACAAACAGCCACATGAGTTGTACATACAATCTGAATACAAGGAAGAAAGCATAAACTACTTCTTCCTCAATATTCTTGCTGTTTCAATCAATCATATCAATAATATTTGCAGGTACAGAATCTTTCCCTTACTCATTAAGCCTTTAACAAAATACAAGTCACAGGACTAAACAAGACAGCATGATAGGAACTACACACTGCCTTGATAAGCAATAAAAACACTGCTGCAAAATAATTGTATTAGTCATGGAATTATTTTTTACTATTACTTGGGAAATTTCACAATAAACTAAGAGGCAATATTTTCCCTAGAGATAATGTTTAGGGAAAATGGCTTTGTCATCTCAAGCTGAGGTACTGAAGTGTCTATATTTTACCTACCTGTCATACAGAAATAGTGCAGAAATAGTTAATGGAAAACTAGGCTTTGGTGTCTCAGCTAGGACAGGCTTCAGAAAACTTGTGCCACAGAGGGACAGGAACACCACACTCTGAAAGTTTTAATGTAGGGCAACTAATTTTTACAAAAGGCCCCTGAGCTGCAGACTGTGTCACTTCAGCACAGTGCAAGGACTTGACAGCCAGGAATTATGCCCAGGTACAGGAATTATTGTCTAAGAAACCCCAGGAACCTGCAAGAAACTGCATCTCCCAGAAGAATGCAGAAGATATGATGAGGGTGGAACCTCTGTAAGACCCAAGCAAAATTAATTTATGCTTTGGATCCAACAAAACCCAGGCATTTGTCAAACTTTGCTACAACCCTTTGCTGGGTAGGACAACAATAGCATTTTCTTCTGGTGGAAAGTCTAAAAGCCTTACCCATAAGCACCATTACTGATCAGTTTAATAGTTTCAAACTCTTCTTCAGATGGAGTTTTCTTTGACTGGACAGAAGCCCCACGGCTCTGGGGAAAGACAACAAGAAAATGGAAATCAGGAGCAGGAATGACTTCGTTATATATATTTTTTTTGTCCTTTTCTTCTTTAACACCATTAACTCAAACTCAATCCATTTCTAAACTTCTGGAGTCCTCAGCTTTAGGACAACTGTGTGTATCCTTAGGGTGCTTGCAGATTCTCTCCCCAATTATTAGCACAAAAAGTCAGTGGGCTGTAAGATTCAGGCCTTTCCTCAATATTACATAAAAAAAAAAACAACAATAAAATGAACAACTAAGAAACCCAGCGAGTTACATAATTAAATTTTTCCACTGCTTTTTACTTAAGTCAGATCTCTTCCATACCCATCACATTTTACAAATGCACGTATAAAGAATTCCTCCAGATGATTTTTATTTGTAAAAATTAAGAAAAAATTAAAAAAAATCAACAAAACTTGGTGATAATGCCTGTTAGCATCTTCCAAGCATTTCACCACCACTGTGTAAAGATTTCCACATTTTTATGAGTGCATGTTCTAGTTGTAATATGTGCTTTTAAATGTCAGCACTTTTTTTTAATTGAAATTACTCTGCATTATAATTAATTCTTTACTGTAGACTACTTCTTTTCATAGGAAAAAAAAAAGTGCTAGACAGAGTGAGTGTATTATTGCTTTACCTCGACTGAATCATCTGTCTCAGGAGTGTCTGGGCTGTCATAGCTATTCAGCTGGGCCATTTCTGAAAAGAAAGAGGAAAGATTACTCCTAATGATCTCAATCAAACACTATTCTCTTTGTTTATACAAGAAAAACAGGATTTTAGAGGTGCTTGTAGATGATGAAGGACATTCTTCCCCTCTGTAAAAAGTCACCCCAATTATACAGCGATAACCTTTAACATCCTGTACGCTGCAGGCCGTATTTTATATAAAAGATGAATATAATTAATTGCTCTTATTTCAGCCTGACTTATTCTAGATGGTTTCTATAATAAGTAAAAGCAAGAAATGCATGTTTGGGGAAACTGCTGCCTAGTTAATATTAAAACCTATTCCATACATATATGTCTGCATATGGCCTGGTGGCACCTCTGTGCTCCAGAAAGAAAAAGCATCACATTTCAAACTGCCTCCCTACATGAGACAGGTCTGATTCTGCAAAACGCTGAGCAGCAGCAAAGTGGGAGAAAGGCAGTTAGTTTAGGCTACTCAGCTGTTGTAGGAGATGCTGTAAACTTTGCAAACCCAAATCCTACATTAACCATTAGTCTCTGAACAGACATCACTGACATTTCTGGGTGCCCTCCTTACAGAAAGGAAATGAGGCACCTTGACATCTCCACACATTTCTAAAGGAAATTTGACTTTAGTAAGGGGAATTAGCAATGGAAAGGTTCTCTCCCATGACAGGGATCAAAGGAAATTTCCCTTTAATGTCAGATCTCAAAAAATGCTATTAAATTGCATTTAGCAATCTTTGGTAGAAATTTTCCCGAAGAGCTCCTCACTTGAAGTCAACCTGTCACTGTCATTCCAGTAAACACTGTAGAAGTTAAACTGGTCCTAGCCAGACTACTAATTTATGTTAAAATTATGCTCTCCTGAGAAAGCAAAAAGTATGGTTAGATCACTGAAATATTCCACAGTAACTTCCAGTCTCTGTCACACTTTCTATTGTTGCTGAACAAGCTGTGAATACTCGGAAAACTTGTCATTTGAGGTAGAAAACTGCCAGGCAGAAATATTAACTCACTAATTCTAAAGTTAAGCTCGTTTGGGCCAATGCATGTTTATATTAAATTTACCTGATGCAATTCTGGCACTTAGCAGAAAGGCTGTTTCTGTCCTTATATTACCCTCTTTGGTTTGGTTGCTATGCAACATGTAAAAACACAATCTCACCTCCACCTAAAAATTCATGCTAATCTTGGTTTCTCATGAAAAATCACAACAAACACACTTTTTCCAGAAAGGACAACCAAGTGGGATGACAAGATACTTTCCAAGCAGGCCACTAGCAGGCAGGCAGATCAGAAAAATAACAGGTAAATTTACTTTCACTGTCCAACAGCACAGGGAAAACAGTTATATCATAAAGCCATTTTCTAGCATTGTTTCAGCTATAATACAAGGAGACATTATTAACATCATAAGTAAAGAACTGTCACTGTTGATGTGCAATCCTTATCCCAGCAACATTCCTTTGGGACATGGGGATGGAAAGGACAGTCTAGAATTTGACAGCAAACAGGAAAACAAAGAAAAATGGCCTAAAAATTAAAGCAATAAAATAAAACTCTCCTTCAGTTACGTAGTGACCAGGAGAACTATCTATCCTTTCAACAGTTTGGAAAGAACAAAACAAGAGTTCTTACCCTCCAGGGGATCCCTGGTGAGTCCCAGCTGGCTGATAATATAACGAGGAATGTCGCATTTAATTCCTTGCCCTTCCTTGGCATGGCCTTCTGCAGCTTCTAACAAATGGTAGAACTCTTCAGGATCAAACTCCTACAGCAAAGCAGTGAGAGAAACAGAGAGAGGTAAATGATGCAGCTTTACAAGTGTGAAGGTAAAGGTTTCTCCTCCAAACAGGAGATTCCTCAGAAACTCTCCTCCCACTCTGCTCTGCAAAAACAACAGACAGTTAAATCCTGCTGGGTGTCCACTGGCTTAGATCTGCAAACCAAAACAGAACAAGAACTGTAGGGACTTTTTACAAACCAAGCCCAACCTATCAGATAAAATGGTCCTGATAATGAAAGCATCAGTGTGGACACAGCTCCCAGTTTTGTCACACTGAGATGTGGCAGGGAAGGGTCTGTTACGAGGATTGAGGCACCTTCTTTTGCCACCTCTATCTGACAGGTGACAACACAGTATAAACCTTTCCTGCTGTCAGATGTCACTTCTGATCAAACCATACCCCCATCCAATCCTGTAACTGTCCTAACCTTAGATATTGCTAATAAAATTATTAATAAAACAACAACTGCTATTTTAACAGAGTACAGGATCACCTTAGGAACTCAGTCTTGGTGTATGTGATTTCTAAGGCCAGAAAAGCTTATAGAAGGTGTTATCTCTTTTACTGGACTAACAGATACAAGAGGAAATAAAATAAAGGTTTGGGCAGCAGGAGCAGTCTGCTTAGAAGCAAGTTCACTAGTTTACTTTAGCTTTCCCCTACAAACCTCATTATTCACCAGCAATGAGCAGCTTCACCAAGTTTCTTCAAAAATTTTCCAGTGAAATGGGAGGAGGATAAAAGGGGAAGAGTTACACACACAGCTGTGAGGGCATCAGTAATGAATTGATGTGAGTGTGGTCAGCAGCATAAGAGAAAAGAGAGCACAGAACTGCAAACAAGAAAAGGAAATTAGAGACTGTAATGATGTCGAGATATTTGAATGGTTAGAGAAACAGAACAAATGCACTTTTCCGTGATTGCTCCAAGTAATGCTGCTTGGATAGATGCTGTCACCAAAGACAGTAACAATGTAAGAAACAAAGGTCCTTCCTAAATGCTCTGGAACAGGATTAATCAACACTCTCAGAACTGGTAGACAGCAGGAGCCAGACCAGAAAGAGATGGTCAGCAGAATTCAGTGCAATACAGAGAGCGAGGTGAAAAGGGACGTTGGAGTCAAGAAAAGACTCTTCAAGGTACAACTGCAAGTTATTTATTGGTGAGTAAAGGACAGAATTAAAAAAAACAAAAACAACTTGGTGACAAAAAATTAAAACATTCAAAAATTAAGAAAATAAATAAATTCCTGTTCTGGCTTCCTTATAGTAGATTTAATCATTTGAATACAGGAGAATGATCCCTACTATGGGGAGGCAGATGCTATGGAAAAATAAACTGAAAAAAGAATACATTAGAGATGCACAAAACACATTATTGTTTTCTTGAAGCCCCAGAGATTCACTCTGTCAATAAATATTTCACAGTCCAACAGGTAATACAAAGACTGAAGCCAAATAGATTAAGTTTAGAATACTAAAGTGCCTTCAACTGCATTAAAATAATCACAACCATCACGAACACTGTCTATATGGTCATTTATTTACAAGAAAGAAAGAAGAAGAAGCTGTTACTAAAATGAAATTTAATATTAAATTGTAAAAAATACTTATAAATTCACATATAATTGAAGCTAAAAGTTAAATTACAAAAGTATATAAAAATAAAAATGAGATGTATTTCTCAAGCTATTTAAATGATTGACTATCCATTACTATATTTCTTGTTGTTTTATGGGATAAAAGGAACATTAATATTTAATTCTTCATGTCACCAGATTAAAATATGTATTTGGAAAAAAAGACAACTAGAAAGGCAAGGCAGGTTGAAAAAAACAAGGAAGACTAACACTCAGATCCAAATATTATTTTTATACTTTGGACTCTAGCCATTTCATTGTCAAGGTTGTCACCACCTACTTTGGAATTCATTACTCAAATCCCAGTGATTTTTCTGCTTCCACCTGCAACCACTCACTCTGCAGAACATCGGGTGCCCAAGACATGGAGGAACCTGGAGACATTGATTTGCAGCTAAGAGAAGAGCTGCCCTGAGTTTGGAACTCTTAGCAGGTATAGAGATGGCTGCATAAAACTTCCTGAAGTTCCAGGTTTTCCTAGGTGATGTGTTACTATCAGAGTGTACACAAGCGTAAAGGACGATGGTGAATGCAGCAAATACAACCACAGTAAGTTTAAATTTATCTCCTTTCTTCATTGTCTTCACTTCAAAAAAAAAAATAAATTTGAAGAAGTGCTAGAAGATAACTGGAGTCACAAAAACTCATCTAAATCACAAAGATGGTTTTGAAAATCAAAAAACTCCCAGTCTGAATAGAGTTGAGCCCAGGATTTTCAATGTAATCTGGGAGACTTCTTCAATAAATAAGTGTAGGCATCTCTCTTGCTGGTTGTGCAGCCTACTTCATCACTGACAGTGGTCTTCCTGGCACTGCAGGGTTCCCAGCAAAGCAATCCATCTGATGGGCATGGAGGAACAAGGAAACCCTCCAAAGTGTACTGGTTCTTAGGACTTTTACATGTGTTTTCAAAAACTGGTACCATTGGAAAGACTGAACCACTCTTGTCGACTTTGTCAAAGAAAGCTCTGCAAAACTCATCCATCTTCTTGTGACTCCAAGGATAAAATCACCCATGGACTTCATCATGAATGCCCCCAACATTCTTCACGTGTTAATTGTGCACCCAGCCACAGATTCCTAATCCAGCCAACTTCTCTAATGTCTGAAACCCATGTTCCATCTCTGTCATTTTTATGTCCAGAAAGAACCACCATGTGTGTGCCTCAACACACCAGGGAATTTCATCCTGTCATTAAATAAGTTTCCACTGTAGGTTTGTGACACCTTCTCCAGCACTCTCATAATTTTTGGTGATTCTTCCCTACACTCTCACCACTTTTTCAACATGCTTTTGAAATGCAGTCACTGAACCGACTCCTATAACCAATAACCACCACATAACTGTGTATACAAGAGGCATAATCACCTCTTTTCATATATATTCAAGATCTATAACTCTCTTGCCATGACAGTGCCATGACAGTGAGAGTGAGTGTTGAGGCTGTTTTTCCACCGTACCTAGAAAACATTTTTGGAGTTGCAGGACTTCAGGACACAGTGGCCTATTTACTGGGACTGCCTAAACACTTTTCATCATTTTCTAGAATTAAATTAAAAAACACATTCTTATTAACCAAATTTTTTTGTTTAAAAAGCGGTGAGACTTGCTTTTGCATGAATTCCAACAGCACCAAATGGGATTTCAAACCCAGGTTTCTTCCAAACCTCCTTGGATCTCTCACTCCTCTATCCCACTGTGTGATCACAGCTGGGAAAACCTGGCACCAGGTTTCGCTGCAATTGCTGGGTCTACAGTGAGGGTTTGAGTCCAAGAGCCCAAACACCATTTATATCATGGCAGGGAACTTCCTCCTCAGTGACAGATCTCCCTTAACACAGTGCTTTGGACACCATATTCACACCATACATATATTTACAGGCTCCTTGCTGTAGCTACAAACAACAGAAGGAAAATCCGGTGGCATCAAGTAGCACGGAATGTCAACATCTACTTCTGGCCCCTTCATAAACTTTATACTAAAATACAATTTAGCTGCTGACAGTCCAGCAGAGAGATACTTCTACATTAACTCAAAAGACACATAGTGCTGCTTTTTTTTTTTTTTAATATCAATTTATTTTCCATCAACATTTTAATAAGAATTCAAAGCTTTCTCTTGAAGGCTATGTGCTCCTTATCTCCTCAAACAGAGGCTACTCTTTAGATGCTGCCCACCCTCTCCCGAGGACCCCCCTTACCAGGCACTCGAGCAGCCGAGCTGGCCGTGCAATGATAATCATCAGCTTCTTCACCAGCTGGGTAACGAAGGCAACCTCGGAGCTCTCGGATCGCTCGTGGGCCTGTGGAGAGCAGGACATCACATTACGGTCCTAGCACTGAATTCCTCATTTCTGGGTGTCAGATGGTGAACACACAGCAATCCCCAGCTCAGGGACCACAGATTGGCAGCTAAAGTGTGACCGAGTCAGGGCAGGCAACGAGCTCAGCTCAGCCAAGTCACATAGAGCTTTTCCATTACAACTGACTCCTATTATTTATCATGGAAGAGATATTTCAAAGCCTCTATTTGCATTATATCATCTATCAATTATATTAGATACAATGTGGCTTTAGTTTATTTTTTAAAATGAGAAGGGGAATACTGATTTTTTCGATTTTACCTTCTACACAACACTGACATCTAGATAATGACTAACAGCCACACATACTTCTAGGCTTTACTGTCAGCTAGAATGTGAACTACTTCTGTTCATCATCAAGAAAAACTTAACTTCAGTTTCTCCTTTTTTAATTTTATCAATCCTGCTGAACAAACGCAGCATTGCATTGCATGCTATGTAGGACCAAGCAGACAAGCAAAGCAAAGAGCATACAGAAACCTAATTCAGAGGATTTACTCCTGCCTGTTACTTTATCAGATTTCAGTAAAAATTCATGGCTTAGTTTCAAGATATATGTGTGTGTGTGTGTGTGTGTCTGAGAGGGTGTCTTTTTATAACAGTAAACATACTAAAATAATTTTTAAAAAAACTAACACAACACAAAAAGCCCCCAAAGGATAAATTTGAACAACCTCCCCAGATTACTCTTCTCTTGCTGAAGCACACAATGGTTACATTATGACTCCTGGAGCAGAAATAAAATAGTGTTTCATTGCTGAGTGATAAAAAGGTGGTTCCAATGACATGCAAAAACTCTTAAAAGTATAGTTATTTCTCTCCCAAGGTTCCCCAATTATGCTTTAACACAGCCACAAACAGAGAGTTCAGAACTTAACCAATGAGGTTTTGCTGGCAATGAGCCCCTTGCTTATAGGAATGATATTTTGTCAACAAGGATGCAAGCAGTAATAAATTAAAAGGTTCATTTAGCATTGTTCATTAGCACCACCTAAGAAAAAGACATGAGTCTGAGAAGTCAAATCACAAATGGTGATCACCGAAAAGAACAATAAAAGCACAGGGAAGCCAAAATTCAGAGCTGTAAATACACAGCCAGCATTTTAAATAATATATCTCCAATATTTTGCTACCAAAAAAAAAAATTAAAAGGTTCATTATTTCTCATTTTGATAGAGATCAGAATAGAAATGTTGATTGTCTCCTTCTGCACTGATTAGCTGGGGCTAGAATTTTAACCTTGAAAAGAACAATGTATGTGCTAGTTCATTACCTAAAAACAACATTAGAGATCCTTCCTGGCTATAGAGCCTTAAAAAATAGATTATTTTGAAAGTACTGAAATAAGTTGTAGGGGGTTTTTTCCTAACTAAAAGGTATTTTCCAATTATAAAATAGAAAATAATCACAATGAAGATGATTAGTATTCGCTTTGTGTCCTCTAATGTTAAATTATGCAAACTTATAAGTTAAAATATGAATTCTAGAAAGAAATTAAGGCTTTCATATTTGAAAAGCCATTCCAGATCACCAGGGGTTAGCTGCGTTGAAATTAATAAATAAAACATCAACAACTTCGTATTATTTGAAATATGAGCCATGCGATTGGAAAGTCCTTTTCTTCCCCTCTATATAGGTTATATTATGCAAGAAATATAATATAATAGGTATAATTCATCATTTTGCATCCATTTATATTGTTAAAGCCAACTTAGTCTTTTGTTTTCTCCTTTTCTTATCTATGACAATTCAGGCAAAATAACTTAAAAACATAACTAAATTAATCAGGAGTCCGTTTTGAAAATGAAAAGCCAGACCACAACATCTGAATGACACAGAAAAGCAAAAGGAAAATTAAAAAAAAAAAAATAAAAAAAAAATTACAAAAACCAAACACAACTTGTAACAGCCACTCAGCCATCATCTCTGCACAGCGCTGCTCTTCCCAGATCCTCAGTAAAACTGCCTCTTCTTCTTTCCTTCTCACACAGGACAGCCCAGACATCCCCGCTGACGTCTCGTTTCCCGCCTGTCCCACGGACAGAGCCCGTGATCCCGAGGGTTGCACAGCCAAGCACCGCCTGCCCTTCCACCTGCCGGGTGCCAGACGTGCCGCCTCACCCACGGCTCCCCATGACCACACTCCTGCCTGAAGGATGCTGGTGGCATCTCAGGGTTTTCCCCCCCTACTCCGCCTCCCAGGGGGAGGAGGGAGAGGCTGATGGGGCTGTGGGGAGAGGCTGATGCCATTCCTGCACACACTGCCAGTGACACGTGTACAGGAGGTAGGACGGCTAATTTACAAACCCATTGCCTTATCTGAAAGACCCATCCGTCACTAACTGTAGCTACTGGGGCATGAAATTAAAATCACTGTCCTCCCCTGGGGTTCAGCAGGACCAATAGCTGGGATATATGCAAGTCACAACGCCGTAATTGAGCTAATATACTGATGGAAACCAAAACAATAGACCTGCAAAAGCCAAGAACCAATAAATTTACACTCAGGCTCCTATTAAGAAAGCAATCCCAATCAGAATATCCATTTGCCAATGTGCACCATCAGTCACTGCAGTGCAATATTTACACCCTCCGCTGTTTCTTTTGTTCCAAGCACAGAAACACCTGTAATCCTTCACCTTCCTGGCCAACTGGCTGCACCTATGCAACAGTCTTTTCTTCTTTTTTTTTTTTCTTTTTTCTTTTTTTTTCTTCAGACTTCTTTTTTTTGACTCTGGCCAGTAAAACTCTGGCCAGTTTTACCTCATCAATTCAGCCAAGAAATAACAGACTATAATCTTTTGTTTCCCAGTAACCTGAGGTCCCGTCCCATCCTCTAACCCATGGCAACAGATAAAGAACTGAATGTTGTTTGTTCTTTTTTATATAAGTGCTTTATCTCATTTTTCAATATTTTTCCTTTGAATGTGAAGTGCAACATTCAAGCTCATGTTTGCCAAAACAAAGAAAATCTCTTAAATTCATTTTTACTTCATGATAATTTCAGTGATGCAATAAGCAATAAGTTTTCTGGCTAAAAGACAATATTTCATGCTCCAAACAAGGGAAAATATCTCATTTGCCAGAACTAATGAGATTTGTTGGCATGTTATTACAAAAGCCAGGATCTAAAAATCTTCTAAAAGCTTTCTGGTTTGGTATATTTAAACAGCTCATTATTTACATACCCAATTACTCTGTTTTATATTTTTTACAATATAAAGTAGACTCAAACTATTAAATCAAGTTTCCTTTCAATGATTTGGAATGCTGTGCAAGTTTAGTTTGTGATGAGGTGTTGGAACTGACACCTTAAAAGAGAATTTCAGGAGAATCCATTCTTTCACAGTAAAAGTGTATGAAAATCCATGGGTATTCCTGCCATTTGCTGACCTCATTTTTCACCAATAAAGCATCTTCCCAATCTTTAAATATGTTATAAAAATATACCATAAAACTACATATCCTGCTGCACAGACCATACAACTGCCTATGCCAAAGAGCTTTTTGGATGACCTTGCCATTGGCATATTTATGTAGTGAATAACTGTGTGATACCTTACCAACTAAGCAAAGGTTAAGACTCAGCCACCACATTTGGAATAATCAAATCTTTTTGTGTTTCAGGTGAGTCATCCAAAAGAAATATTATCTCCAATTTCTATATATTTCAACTGAAAGGTCCCAATTACTGCCTTGTAGAGTGCAGTTTGAAGGGCAGAGAAAGAGTAGGAAGTAGAAGAAACAAGTAGCTTTTAAATATTAAAATAAAAAAGATAAGCCAAGGAGCTATGATAAAACAGAAAAAGAATAAATGAGAAAGATGTGGAATGAAACCTTTGGCATTCCTCTGCTGTCTTTAATTTCTTTGTTCTCTTCCTTCCTGGCCGTTTCTGCCTCCCTTGTCTCTCTAAACTTTCCTTTTAATCACCTCTAGCCCACCTTACTTCCTACAGTAAATCAATTAAACTTAAGAGCTGACCCTTCTCTCACCTTCTCTGCAGAAGATGTTCAGGAGGAAGGGGTCAACCTCAATTCCCGAGCAAGCTCAGAGATGACCATTGTATCTTCTCTAATAGCAGCTCAATGTCACCTTTCCCTGTGCTTCAGAGCAGCAGTATAATGCCCATAGGATCAAGGGGAAAAGGACATTTAAGAAGTGTGTTTTGAGGATTTGTTCTGAGGGAGAGGGGAGAAAAGGAAAAAACTGATTTATCTGACCCACACCTCCGTTGGGACCCTGATTAACCTCTTCAGGCCAGAAGACAGGACTGAAAATGCAGACTGGAAGTGGCCAGTCCCAATTTATGGCTCTCTTAATTCCTTACAGCATGAGAAATCACTGTCCACACACAGAGGAGGAAAGTCCAGAAGAGGGAGAATTTCAGGCCCCAAGGATCTGATACCAGCAGTAAAACAAACTGTAGTCCCCCTGTACCCCTGAAATGTGATTTCACCAAGTGTATACACCTACTTTTAATGAAACCTTTCCAGCTTCAAAACCATCACCCAAAGAGGTCTGACCCCTTATTTCACAGCTGACACATGCAAATACTCTGCTTCCAGACTGCAGAGATTCCAGGGGGACCCACATGCATCCACAAGTGGTTACTGAAATCCCATAGGCAGACAACCATAAAGGCCCTCAAAAGATACCTCCTACCTCTCTTGATCTGTCCAAATTATATTCCCCACCCAAGCAGAACACCACAAATCCAAACATGAGTCATTTTTCTCGCATGCATAATAAATACCAGGAAAATTACAGTCACACTCACATAAACGGGGTAGACAAAAATTTTAGCTGATACAAGGGAAGATTCTGCAGCTTTCACAAAGCTTTTTAATACAACAATTGTACATTAACATAGTATTTTTATTCATTTGCCATTTTCTAATGAAAGAGTGGCAAAGAGGCACAAGCTAGTGCAACTCATGCCAGTGGGTTGGCAAACAGATCAATGACCATAAAAATCATCAAGGAAAACAAACGATTTCAGGTGTTCTGTTTCTAGGTGTCTCTGTGATGTTTGTTATCTGAGACTGCAGTCTTTATAAATCCTGTCTTTTCAGCTTGCTATCTCATTAAATCAAAGCAGAAGGTTAGAAAGAAATTCCCAAACAGAGGTCTGGACCCAGCAACTGGTAATAGCTCTGACTCTTTGAAACAGTTACAGCATAAATACTAAGAGATTTTTAAATTTAATATTATTGTCATTTTAAAGGATAAGAGCAATTTTTAATGAGTAGCTGAAGCACACTGAGCATGCATTAAAATTGTGCCCCCTTGTGTATTTTCATATGCTTTGATCACCACAAAACACACACAGTACTAAAAGCCCACAACTGGATTAAGTTCAGCTCAAGAAAACCTTTTATGAAAAATGTATAGCAACACCAAAAACTATGGCCTTTTCACTCCTTGAAGGCACTATTTTAATTAACAAGTCATTCAGAGTCTTGAAGTTCATGAAAGAAAAGTTCAGTAATTTCCTTCATCTGAATAAACCCAATTCTCATAAATGGCCAAGACTTCCTTTGACTTACTCATATGCATATTTAATTTTTGTACAACTGAAGTTCACTGGTAAAATGATTTCCTCAAATTCACCCACAGCAGAACAACAGCAGACTGGAACAACTCAGATCTCCTGACACCCCCACGTGTTTCCCCTCCCCTGGAATCCACGTTTTCTCTCCTAAAAATCAAAGCTCTGGCTTATTGGTTAAAGTTTCAACCAAAATAATATATCCTACTTTTCAGAGAGCACTTACATCCTGGAGAAGTTTCTCCAAGTTTTCCTGCAGCTCATAAAAGTACCGAGAAGTAATAAGACCTTCACGTGATTTATCTAGGCAGTCTCTGGCCAGTTCAATAACTTGGTGATGAATGAAACTCAGGACCCCGTCCGCTAATTGCAGCACGTTCTCCGGAGCATTCGAGGCAATGAACTCAGCCAGCCGTTCTTCCATCTGTGCCGTGGCCTGAGAGTACAGAACAAAGAGAAATTACCCCTGAATTTCACTAACACAGATCTTTAAAACATAAACAAAGCAGGGCTCTAAAGTAACGTTCGCGATTCCGACCTGCACGAGGCTTAAAAACAAAAAAATATTCCAAAATACAGCAGCGTTTTGCTCAGAGCAAAAAACGGCGTATCATAGGCAAAAGTTGTGAGCAAGCACCAAAAATTAATCAAAACACACTTTCTGAAAATGCAAATGACCATAAAAATCTCTCTGTCCTCAGGCTGTATTCCCCCCTGGGTCTCCGGAGTAAGGACGTAAGATACGAGGCAGTTTTCAGAACTTTTAGACAAGACCGTGGAAGCTGAAAATCATTGCCCCAAGCAGCAGACACAGGGCATTTCTATCACTCTAAGCCCTGGTATCCTGTCTCCAGAGAAACATCTATTTTTGCTGGTGGTGGAACAGGAAGGAATGGCCATATCGACAGCTGTGGGATACACAGTCTTCTACACTCATTTCAGTGAGATGTTAACTTTCAAAACTTGCTTCCCCAGATTTCAATATTCAGCTTTTTAAAGAGCAAACACACTTATTTTCACTGCAGATCATTCAGCACATTTCAGTGTAACTGAAGCGTTCAGCTTGATTTTTCTAAAAACACAAATCTAATCTATCCTTATTACTTCTCGAGTACCAAAAGCCCCAGTGGCAAACTTGGGTTTTGTCAAAACCTCCAGCATAATTAGGAATGACTTTAAAACAAAACTTTGCATTTCCAATTTGTAAATGGAAAGCCTACCAAACCCAAAGAAGTCTGGATCAGTATAAGTTAAATTTAATGCAGTTGTACAGGGAATACCAAGACAATGTTATTCAGCTTGTTTTGAAATTACTCTTTAAAATAGCTGTTTAAAGTATATGTGAAAATAAACAAAACAGCACTCTTCCAGCCTTGATCTGCTTTGGAATTTTAAGAAAAATACAAGTATTAGTTAAAAATATAGAGAGACTCAAGCATGGCCCTTCTTCTCACTCTTGTGAGCATTTGTCACGCCAATAAAAGATATCAGAAATTCAGTAAATTTGAAATACATATAAAAAAAGCTTTTTAGCCTTTTCCATTTGAATCTCTGTGTATATTAAATCCATTGCTTCTACTGTAGAATTAACATATGAAGCTGAGAAAGCAGCTTCAAACTCTCAGCAAACTGTACTGCTTGGAAATGAGACATAGGAGCAGGGCTCCTCCATCGAGCATTACAAATTAATCCTGAGCTTGGGCACAAGTTCATTGAATGCAAAAAGTGATTCTTTACCTTTGGAAACCTTTCTTTGTACACATGGTTCATCATTATTATTTCACTGTCAAAGGAAACTGGAGAGCGACCCGGGCTAGAGGAGAAAAGAAATTATGTTGTCATTTACAGATATCACAGCAAAACCTTTCAAAATCCAGCGCTGGTCATGATGCTGACTTGAGTTCACTTCAGTAATGGGCAGATGCTTAACCTGAGGGAAAATCCTAGCAAGCAGTGGCAGTCTGCAGTCTGCAGTGATCTGGAAACTGCCAACATCCCTGTCTCCTCATGGACCCACCTATTTTTGGTAAATGCAAGCCCTAACACAGAAGCATGTAGAACCCCAGTGCATTTGTTGCAGATGCATTTGTTATTTCCCTTGTTGTGTTACTGCCCTACGTGGCAGTAGGAGCAGCCCTGCTCCAAAAGAAATCACTGGAGCCTCCAGTGCCAGAAGGGAGCAGAGCAATAGGAAGCAAGGAAGTTGAGATGACTTGCTTTCCTTTGTCTGAAGGATACCACAATACAGGAGGGATGCAAACTAAATTTTATATATAAATGCCACAAGCAACAGAACAGAATACTTTTATGAAAACTGCACTCCCTTGAGGCACGTCACACCACGGATGCAAATGCACCCATGCATGGGTTAGCAAGGAACTTCAAGCACACCAAAAAATCAGGACACTAAATCTTGACAAGCTGCATTTATATTAGTGTTTGGGTATTTGGTGTTTTTTTTTTAAAGAAGAGTTGCATCTTGTTTCATCACATCTGATGGTATGCAGTGCTCTGACTCATCCTGCCACTGAGGACAGCAGATGAGGTAATGCAGATAATCCCCAGCTACAGGACTGCCTGCAGCATCTCATTTCTCCAGTTCCCTTGTTTTAATGTTCAAGACAAGCAAGGGCTTCAATTTGGCATCTTACATGATCATTGTCTTCGTGATTTTAAGAGTACTAAATACTGCTAAAAATAATCTATGTCAAAAAATACAATTTTATCTTGAATGAGTTCAAACAGTTCAAACTTTCTAGTGAAGGATGAAATGAATCTCCCTAAATGGAATAAATGCATTTTAAACTTGGAATGCATTACAGCTACTACCTTGTTGCTAACCTATTTAAAGGGAAAATATTCTTTTGGCAACATATATTAACAAACCAAAGAAAACTTAACCCTCTGTCTCACAGACTACAGCAATACCAATCTCTTTTCATGCCTTGTGCTGAAATTCCATGAATTACATCATGTCTTGTTTTTATTACTGTTTATCCCTTAGCTTGGGAAGAGCACTTCAAATTAAGTCTCTCACTGAATCCTTACGTTGAAGGAGAAAAAAACTGATTTGAATGCTTTGGATATGAAGTTAAAACACATTTTCATCAACTTCCCTTAGCTCGGTAGATGATAGCTATTTTTAATCAAGGAAAATTTTCTTTAAGAAGAAACTTACATTTATATTCGTATGTAATGTATGACATGATTAAGCAGAAGGGTAAGAACATTTAAATTGCAGGCTTATAAGCAAATCCCCCCATGTATCTCCTCTGTTATCCTTTTTTCTCTAAGACCAAACAAGCTGACACAAACACGACACTTGTTTACTGGTACTTCACATGGAGCTGAAGGACTTGGTGAACACAGTTAATGAAGAATTTATTTTTCTCTAATGTAATTTTTCACTGTGTGATCTAAGTGAGGTATAAATTACAAGGATATATAAGCTCTTTGATACTAACTACAGAAATATGGAGGCATGTACATACTTCATTTTAGCACTAAAATTTGCACATGCTTAAGTATTTGGTATCTTAGGGCTACAATAAAACATGAGGGACTTTGCCTTTTGCTTTCAAGGCACTTTATTCATATGGATACAGGAAATTAAGAGCTATGCAGAAATCAAGCTACTTGAGCTGTCCTGCCAGCAGATGTAGCATTTCCTTAGGGAGAGCTATGATGACAGGAGAATTTATTGGGTTTGCTTTTGTTTTTTACAATTCTGAAACAATTTCTGTGCACACCAACCGGCAAGAAAATAAAGACTTAAAATCCCTCCACTTCCTTGGGCACTGGCAGTTTTGTCTCTCACCTTTGGGAGCTCATCAGTGCCACTTTTTTCCACCTAAAACAACAGAGCACCATCCATAAAACTCTGGATAAAACCTCAGATCAAGGTTCACGTTGTCATTCAAAATAAAATTTGCTCAATATACCAGGTTAATTTAAATGTCTAGCTGGCTATAGCAAAACTTCAACATAATATACTGCATCATAATTTTTATTGTTGATCCTTAGCTTGGGAAACTAAGGAAATAATTAGCTGGATAACTGACTAACTAACCAAAGGCTGTCTGCCTGGCACTGCTGGGTACTTTACAGCACCTCTGAGACACAACCAAGTGAAAAAGAAACAAGAAATGGGCAGATAACTTAGGGCCACCAAGGGAGAACATAAGGAAATTTAGAAAAAAAAGATAAAAGGAGTTTAATATATTTTACTGGCATGACAGCTTTTCAAATGCAAAAGCTTCACACATCTATCTAGCACCAAAAATTTCACATACAGAACTAAACCAGTCTAACATTTCCAGCCTCACAAAGGAACAGATTATTTTCTGCAAAACAGAGGACACATGCTGTGCACGTGCATAACATTTTGAGACAAAAAGCAGGCTGCTTCTCTTTTCTTGGTGCAGATAGGTAGGCCAAAGAAATGATTATTGTCAGTGAGTTTTTCATTTCAGCAGAGCAGACATTAGAAGAATAATATCTGTCCCCTTAAGCTGAGCAGCATAATGAAAAACTACTCTCTCTTTTCCCCTTCTTCACCCTCCCTCCACTTTATGAAAGATGTGGTGGTAGACTTCCAGTGATATCTATCTCCCACAAATATTTCTAGAGCCTTCAACTTGTCAAAACTCATGTGTCCTTATCTGATGCTAGAAAGTGAAAATAGCTTATAGACAGCTATTTCAAGGAGTAGCATTTATAGTAATAACTGAAATCTTACAAAATCTAGTTTAAGTGTGACTAAATAAAACTGAGATGTTTATGAGTACCTAATTTTTCCTTCACTGTGACAGCTGTATTTATTAGGAAAAAGCAGAGGAGCTGAAAGCACTGTGCTTCCCTCTGATTTCATCCTGTACATAAAGGTTTAATTAGGCTGTATTTACAGTACATGACAAAAGTCAGCAGCCATAGAAAACTTAAAACCATAGGCCTTAATCTTCTGTCCTTTCCAGGCATGCAAAATATGGAATTTTAGAGAGCTAAAAGTTGAATGAAGTAGACACTAAGGTAAACCTAATGCTGAAGGTAAGCCTTCCTCTTCTGTCAAGAAATAAATACTTAAATCTTAAATACTAGAAGTCAGAAAACTCCAAAAGCATTAGGAGATGCAACTAGCTCTTTCCAATACTTCAGAGTTTTTATGCCTGCCAACAAAGACTGAGATTGCTTTAGAATGAAAGTGTAGAGTAATGAGCAGTACAAAGGGCAAATAAGAATACCCAGTTTTCCTCATAATAGAAAACCATGAAAATGGTGAGTGAACCCCAAAATTAACAAATATAAAAACCAATCACTCTGAAGAACCTTTTCAAGTCAGGTTCACAGAACTCACTGTCTTGAGAGAAAAAGCAAAGAGAACAGTGTTATCTGTAAGGCAGTTAGAAAGTATTTCCATAAGGAACAGATGCCTTATGCTTCAGAACATAAAACGATTATCCTTCTCTGGCAAATCCACAGCTCTGTGAATCCCCATTCCACAGCTTGTGGTGGATGGCACTTCCTGAGTGCAGCAGCACGAAGGGATGAAGCCACCAAGATTACCCAAGTGGTTAAAGCTGCCACTTCCGTGCAGTGAGACGAGAGAGCCCCACAACCTGCAGGATCAGTTTCAAAGATAAAAACGGTCTATGCAGGCCCACTGCTGTGGCTTCACAACACTTATTCCTGCTTCCCATCTTGGGTGTTTTATTCTTAAAAGTCTTTTCTGGCAACTGGCATTTTTTTCTGGGAGTTTTCTCTGTATATTGTTGATGGCAGGATCCAGTGTGTCGAAAGTCAGGTTGGAGGATTGTATTTAAAAAGCACTACCCAGCAAAGAGATGAAGGAGCATATCTGATTAGGGATGATCTCATCTACTTCAACTACATAAAAATTCATTGCAACAATCTTCAGCCCTTTCTCCCTAGACAACATTACTCTGAAACACAAAAAGAGATCAAGAAAAACGGGCAGATTGGTGGGCTGAGTGACTGCACAAAGGCAGCTCCTGGAGAAGTCATTATTAGTTAACTCCACTTTTATCTCTGACATTCTCCACACATTCCCACGTGTTAGCAACTGCTAAAGATGACAAGTAAAGAGAACTGGGAAAAGATGGAGGGCAGCATCTCTCTAACTTAAAAAGAGTAATGATGCGAAGTTCAGTGCAAGAATTCACAGATCTTCATGCATTTTACTCCAGGGAGTAAAATCTTCAGGTAAAGCCCAGGGTTGTTCAAAACAAGTGAATGTAGCCCGGGGATCTCTCTGTTGGTCAATAACCTGAAGGATTTGAAGGTTGCCTCACAAGGAAAAGAGAACGGTTGAGAGATATTTAGGAATTACTTCTGTGGGTAATAAATATTCTCTTCCACTGAGGATGCACTGTAAGCACCAAAACAAGTGGATCACATGGAAACACGTTCTTTCACTTAGCATGTGGGTGCTGGATCTTTTTGAGACAGATGAGAGAACAGACTCCTGAACTTTGTAAGAATGTCACACTTTTGCATCCCAGCCTTGGTCACAGGATCCCTCCTTCCCTCCTGTGTTGGAAAGCAGATAGGAAAGAACCAAAGCCATTTCTTCAGTGCTGAAATTCAGGGAATTTCAAATAAGGTATGATTAGTTAAAAGATGAGTATCTTCAAGCCACACTGGCAGAACACCTCAAACAAACTGCCACCAACCTGTCAGAGTAGGGCAGACAACACTACCCTCCACGACTTTGTGCTTTATTATTTTTTTCATCCAGTTTGATCATTAGAAGTGTTCTGCACAAACAGAACATCTGCAGCTAGGTACAAGAAAACAGTAAATTTCTAGCCAAAGAAGTGTATTTTTCCATAAGTTACATCTAGGCAGTACTCTATATCCAGGAGCATAAAAGGATCATCTGACACTTCTAAAAATTCTTGAGTTACAGAGACAAAAAAGTCCCAGCACTTGACAGTGACATCTCAAAATGCCAGTTCCTCTCTCACAAAAAGAGATGTAAGGCTGCAGTCATACAGGATGAAAAATGAAAACATGTTAACAATCAGACCATCTTCTAAATTACAAAGCCCTGGCCATCAATTAAGGAAAATGTCTGATATATTTTGTTCAACTGCTTTTCATTAAAGATGATCAAACAAGACTATTGAATGCTTATGAAAATATACATTTTTAGGAAATTCCTGCTAAATTTTCAACACATTAACTGCTCAGCTTTTATTTTTTAAGTAAGTGAAAATAGCCTCTCACCAAGTGAGCTAATCCCAAGGTGTGGGCAAATAAAGAAGTCAGCTTTGTGCAGTGAATAAGGTCTGGTCTGCACATATTTCAGTACTTGTTTGTTTACAAGGACAGGCTACCCCCTGTCAAAGAGGGTATTTGCTCCTGCAAACATGGCTCCAAATGGCTGGACTGACATATCAATTTCCCTTGGAGGTGCAAGGGGTCAGCATGAATGCTTGGTAGTGGCAAGGGTGCTATAGAGTCACTCAGCACCACAGTACTAGCAATAAGCAAAAAGAAAAACAAATGAGGCACAGAAAGTTGAAAAAACTAAATTACTTCATTCAAAGCTTTGGAATACCAATAGCACTGGCCATTACCACACTAAAAACCAGAGAGAGCTAGAGAAACTATTCAAGAGAGGAAGAAGCTTAATCAGTTGAATGACACACTGAATTAATCTCATCTTATCATAAATTCTAAACATACTACACAATAATTCTGCTTTAAATTGGCTTTAAAATTCTCAGCAAGCTGATAACCCATATTAACAAGGAAGAAAATAAAATTGGGCTCTTCACACTGTTGTGTATATCATTCTGACATCAGCAAAAGTGTCTTCTACAACAGGACTACACCTGAGTTAGAAAGAATAATAATTGCTTTAGCCACATGTTGTCTACCTACAGTAGCTGCCTTACCTATAGAGAATTAGTTCCACTACAGTTACACTACTCAGCTGTAGTCAGTGTTAAGAGTGACAACAAGAGGACTGAAGTAGGACTATTGTTCAAGGAGACTTAGTACAAATCATATAACTAGTCTTTTACTACATAGTATTTGGCAGAGGTCACAGGCTAAGTGAGCTACTACCCACAGTACTTACCTGCTCCTGGAGATTACTGTGTAACTACACTTAGTAGATCCATATGCAATTACCATGCAGCCTGCACTGAAGTTCAGAACACACAAATAATTACCAAAGGTGAGCTCTGCCATGACACAATACTCACCATGGATTTTTTTATTATCCTGGCCCGTTTCACTTCCTTCTCTTACAAACCCCCAGCTAGGTCCTGAGCTGGGCACACTGATTCAGCATTTCCAGCTGGAAAAGTTTTTGAATATTGTCCATGAATTTAAGGGTGATATCCACCTCTGACACCCTCAGAAGAGAAGCAGAACGGAGACTTCACCTCTTTGAACCCTGCTTGTATAAACCCTTTTTCTTTCACAAGAAAAAGGTGAAACTCTTTAGTTTTACTCTGTGCCCAGAGTATAGACCCCTAGACTTTCATTCACTTGGTCCATCACTAAAGGCATAGCAAAACTTGAGGCTTTTCCCATGATACAAAATGTTTGTGGATTTATTCCACGTATTTGTTAGAGACCTGCAAGAAAGACTGCTCATAGACTTTGTGGAATCTCTGTCCTTGGAGATTTTCAAAAGCTATATGGACATGGTCCTGCGCAATCTGCTTGAGCAGGGGTTTGGACAGGATGACCACCAGAGGTCTTTTCCAATCTCATCCATTCCGTAATTCCATGAAAGATTAAATTCTAATTGCTTCTGGTTTTATGTATGGCAAAATCAATTGCACAAGGAAATAACCCCTGGATAGCTATCTTTGAATAATCAGTTCTCTGAAGCAACAGTAAAAATTATTCAAGTACTAATGCAGAAGAAACGTTTTCAGTGCTATGACAAAATAGCTCTGGGGTGCAATTCCATTTAAGCTTTTTACTTTATCTACTCTAGTTTTCATACTCCTTCAGAAACACTGCCAGAAAAGTTATTAACAGTGGCTGTAACCACATCCTTATGTCACTGTAGCAAAATTCTGAGAAGAAACTTCACTGCAGGAAATCTACATTCTATAGATTTAGTCTGAGACACTTGGGGACTGTGTTTTCATAGTTATTGTGAAGATACAAAAGCAGACTATACCAACCATTTTGCAACCCAAAACCTCAGCATCAAATGTAAAAAAAAAAAAATATTCTCTGATTGGGTGAGGTGAGCTAAATACTGACCCAAATAGTTTCAAAAACATGTAACAAAGCAACTATAAATGACCTTTCTTAGATTTGAAAGCACATACAGAAATGCAGTAGGTTTGAAAGCAGATATAGGAATGCAATACATGTGTCCAACATCTTAAAAATTCAAGAAATGACCCAAAGCTCACCTGAGACTGCGAGATCGAGGCCTCAAGGCTGGAGAATGGCGCCCTTCCTCATCAGTGATGCTCTCAGTACTGAAATGCTTTGTCAGGAAATGAAGTTCATCTGCCGTGGGCTGAAAGGGCAGCTGGTGCAGCTTCTCCTGAGATGAGCATGATGACTGAGTACAGAAAAAAATACAGAAAAGAAATGCACTAAACTCATGCATAGGGGTCAGCTAATGAATGGAAGAGGAACGGACTCTGCCAGACACTGCACACTCCAGCGGAAAAGAAAGCTATTTATCAGACCAGGTGCCTCTTTTCATTGTTCTCCTTAGGCTAAGCCAACCCTTACATACTATGACAGAGCTGGTGAGATCAGGAAAACTTTGGGAGAGGGCTTGGGAAACCACTGCATCCGATTCTGGAACCATTCCATCTGATTATGGAGATAATTTATTATCAGGGACGGAAAGGAAGGAATGTGAGTACCAGCAGTACTCTGGAGAGGACAAGGAGGTTCCTGGAGTGGTGAGCAACTTTCTTTCCCTTTCCCTCATGCTCTCTTAGCTCAGGAGTTCCACTGGCATGCAGAATGCTATGGAGCTGTGTAGACTTTTTTGCTGACTATTGGCTCTCACTGCAAATTGCTACTGTAAATGGTCAGGATTTTATTTTTCCTTTTCTTTACCCATCAGGCTTCTTCTCTAACCAAGGAGGCAATAATAAAATGAAAATCCCCAACTTCAAGACTAACAGAGTTTCTTGTTACAGAGTTAAACAGCTTATTCATCTGTAAATAACTTGATGCATTTATATGACACGTGTCCTGTGTTAAAGATAGACATGAAACTGTTTTAATTCTTAAACCTCATCAAACCTGAGATTAAAACAAATATTTGTGGGAAATGCTAATGACATCAAATGCTGGACATTCCAGGGGGAAAAGCTGTAAATCAACTAAGAAATATGGGGTTTTCTGTGTGATTTTTCAATGCCCCTTTCCATTTTACAGAGGTAAGAAAGTATATTATGTAAGGACAAATTAAAAATTCTCTTTAAAAACAAAGGGGAAAAGAAAAAAAAAGTGCTGAATAACCAGAGTAGCACTGAGTAACACCAGTGGGCCTTATTAAAAACACCACCCTAACCTAAGTTCCAAGGCTCATTATTATCTGATGAAATTCATTATGTACACTGTTCCAGTAGAAAAACTTGTACTTTTGTTACAATGACCCCCACTCAAACTGGAAGCAGTGCATTCTAGTACCAGAAGTATTGTTAGGAGAGAATTACACATGATATAATATGTATGACTGAAGATTTAGCTCACCTAACACGGGAAAAAAAGCCTATATATCTCTTGTCATATAGCTAGATCCTTTTGATTGACATTTTCTGAGGAAAAACAATCAACCAACAAATCTGAGAGAAACAAGTCACATAGAAAGTATCGATTCAAATGGTGCAATTATTGTAAATATTGTAAGCAACAGAAAAATGAGTGATATGAGAACTTACAAATGTGAAGGTCCTATTCTTTAATAAAAACATAATTGGCTCAAGACCCCAGATCCACCCTCTCTGCACTGCACAGAGGTATTTATAGAAAAGAACTCCCCTGAAAGCCTCGGGATGTGCATGAACTCCCCGGGGGTGTCTGGAACTGGAAACCAGCACACTCTGCAGGAATCATACTGGGAAGTCACCTCCAGCTCAGTGTCCACACAGGGATGGTGTATCAGTTCACACTGATAATCCACACTGAAGCCAAGATGGAGAGTTTGGGCATTTACTCCCTTGCCCAGTTATTCTGGTGCTCACACTGCTTGTGCCAATTATAAAGAATATTCTCTATGGTACAGAATTATTGAAGCTCTGTTTTGATTTTCAGAGATTTCTTTGATGTCTTTCTGTGTGTCTCACACCATACAAGAAGCAGGAAGAAGCACCTGCCTATGAAAAAGCCTCAAAGAAAAGCTAAGTGGCAGCTGACACCCTATTCATAACATGGATCCTGCAACAGAGCAGGAGTACTAAAGATACTGCCTTACAAACCTACATGAGCAGATACCCAAGTTCTGGCATTACTAATACATGTCTTATTTAAAACAAATTAAGGAAGGTTAGCACATAGTTACATGAACTAGAAGAAAAAAAAATCAAAACTTATAGTCTAGAAAAATCATTAAAAACTTTGTTTCCCAACAGCAAAATCATTAGGGAAGCAGTGATAGTAAACCCATGGATGACTCAAAAAAAATTCCCCCTCCGTTTCTTCTCCTTAAAAGCAATCAGATCACAAAGTTTAGAACTCCAAAGAATAATTAATGAAAGTCCTGAAGATAAAGACCATGGACTTTTCTCTGCCAAGGGCTTCTCCAGCAGAGTTAAGGGGTATAACCTTTTAATGAAAAACCATGAAAGCAAAGTGAAACACTTCTGAAGTATTGATTTGTAAGTAATCACATCACAGTATTCAACATTTGCAGCAGACTAACACAAACACCCCCCTGGTGTCTTAATTACAGATGCAGAATTAGCTTAGCCTTCTACAGTTAAAAAAAAAAAAGAATCAAGCTAATACTACAGTAGCTTATAAACTAACTCTGCATCTAGAAAGTGAATAGCAGATTAATTGCTTTAAAATAATTGTATATTGGCCCATTTAACTGATTATTTTATGTTCATCCAAGTGAAAAGAAGGTCTTCTTCAGCTTTTCCACAGTTGGTCTGACAATATTTATCTGGTCTTCATGATTTCTATGGAAAGGATAAATGTGGTTTCTTTGGTTTTTTTTTTTGTAGTGTCATGACTCCTTTGGAAGCAAAAAATTAAACAGAATCTACAGGTTCTCACTGACATTAGGCTTCAAAAAGGCCTTGGTTTGTATCAGGAGGTTGATGGAGCAGCTGATCTATGACCACAGAGGTGCAGGTCAGCTCTTGCTCTCACACAGAAACTCAGGCCAGCAGGACACAGAATGGACGTTGCCCTTCTTGCTATTTCATTTCCTACTGACACGTGCACCAGAAGGAAAGTCTATTGTCTTCCTTCTATCTTGCTTGAAAAAGAAACAATCTTGAGGACTGATCACACAAAATGGAAGCCCAGAATTCTGTTAAATTTCTATCTGCAGCATTAACTCACCGTGCCCTTTTGATGAGCCCCTTGACTGCCTCTTATTTCAGTTTTAAAGTCTATGCAGGAATAATGCCACTTATCAACTTTAGAGGTGTTATTCAGATCAATTCAAATTAATTCTAATCTGTGAAATACTATGATAATAGTGTTGTCATAGACAAATCCTAAGTAGGATTGGCTTAGAAATGTAATTTCAAGTTTAATAGCTCCAACAATTGGATCACTACTTACTAAACAGCCCATTTCGATGTCTTACTAAGATTGTAACACAGAACCAGCAAAAGGACAAGAGATGAGAGAATTAGCCATTTAGGGGAAAAAAAGGTCTTGGAATTACATGTTTTAATCTAACTATTTTCTGCAGGAAGGTGAATTCAGGTCTACCTACAACTATCACTTCATGATTCTCATTACACCATCCTGTTTTCTGTTACTTATAATGCTTTGAAAAATTACACAATTTGAGCTGATGCTTTCTATGGGACATGTCTATCTTGGATTTTTTTAATGTGTGTGTTTTGGTGTTTTTTTCATAGGAAAACATCAATCAAAGTGATTTTGCTATTTCTGGGAACACGACAAGATACAAATACGCTTTCTTTCACATGCCACAAAGTTGAGAACTTCCTAAAAGTAGCCTTGAAGTCCCTATTTCAAAGCAAGAACTGATAATTCCAACAGATTTTTCTTGTTGTTGCTGCCACTTTTGCTCTCTCTGAGGACATCTACCCAAAGCCTGGTCGAACTATAAACTCTTGGAAAGCTACTGATCACATCTGCAGGTAAGAACTTCCACACTGCAGGAAGTTTGGCTTCCAAAGGTGTCACCTTCACAGGCATCTTGGAAGATGACACAGTGGCTACCATTGATCAAATTATTTGAGTGCCAGCCATAAAGTGACTGTACTTGCCCCACACTCTCATGGCTTCCTCCCAGAAGAGGACTTGGGCATGGCTTGTGCCAATAAAGATTTAAGCTAAGACTACAAAGGCCAAAGCAGAGCTCCTTTTTAACAACTGCTCTCAGGTGCTTGAATCTATAAAAATGTTTGGCAGTGAAACCAGGGACATCTTCTTATCATGCTGATAATGAATTTTTCTACATTTGCTGTGCTCCTGCCCATATATCTGTACACACACACAGACTTCAACAAGAGACTGAAATCAAGTCACCTGCCTTCTAAGGAGACTATAAAAAAAATTCAACAAAAAAACCAACTGTCTTGAAGTTCAAAAGATAATAAATAGTGGAAATTGTGCAAACTAGAGTCTGCAGGAATGTGTCTGAGCAAATAAGGCTATAGAGGTAAGATTAACATTGCAAAATCAAATCATATCAATTTATGCTAAAAGAAAACTTTTGACCCCAATTTCTTCTCTTGCTATACAAACTGAATTTAACATTCACCTCCTAATGATAAATTTGTGTGATATCCTGATATTTGTAGTGATATCCTGTGTGATAAATTTGTGTTTGAGAGGCACTAGAAAGTTTACGGATGAACTTAACAGAACAGCTCACAAGGAAAACAGTGATACAGTGTAAGGTTTGCATGATGTGGAGTACTGAGTCCTAATTAATGATGGTTTGGAATTATAATTATTAGGAACATACTCTTTATTATTCATACAAAACCAAATTATCAGTAGAAATACTACGGAAAGAGGCAGTGATGTTACCACACAGCTGAAGACACTCACCATAACACACATATAAAAGCAGGTTACATTAAGACTGTACAGGCTGCCTTGACACTTCTACTTTTTCTATGCTTGGCTTTGCAAGGTTGTTACATGGATAACCACAAAACCTGGTCCACTTAAGCTAAAGAGTAAAGTTCATTTTAGGAAGCATGTGAGAGTTACAAGGGTTAACACGGTGCTGTTCTCTTAGTGGCACTGCTGACTGAACCCAAGCAAATTGCAGTCAGCCTAATGAAGGGTGTAAGAGCTGAAAAAGCTTTATTAGGAGGTTGAAATTACTGGAGTCAAGTAACAGACGTGGCTTATCAGTTTTTCTTTCTGCTAGCCTGATAGCAGAGGTTTTCATACTAAGAACTTGAAAGCAGACAAGAATTTCATTTCCCAGTTATAAAAAGCTGAGAGCTGGGAGGTAATTATGCACCATGTCTGAGTCCTGCCACTTTGGAGACATTGTGCCTCTCAACTGATCAGTCAAGCCAAGTGCTGCTCTGGGATTTCACCAAGGCAAAAGTGCAAGATGACAGGAGCTGGGAAATGGAGGAAAAAAAGCAGCAGAACCAATATTTAAAAAAAAAAAATTAAAATAATTAGTATATTAAATAATGTTAGCAAAACAATGAAGAAAGATCAGATCATTTTAGTAGAGACTCAGAAGCTGATTTGTTAGGGTGTATTTGTACAAACTGAATTGCTTGGAAAAGTCTGTGTCACTTACTGAAACTGTTGAACTGGGAGTGTTTGTTCCATAGCCAGACGAAGGAAGGGAGGCCAAGGACCAGCGGCGTCCATCCGTTCTGGGGAAAAGATGTAAGGGAAATCACGGTCAGGGACATACTGTGGCTAATTCTTAGAAGAAAAAAAAAAGCAATTTTCTCCCCCAAATCCCTAAACCTGACGTTTTTATTAAAGTCTCAAGTTATTCAGATCAATCAGCTATCCTAGTTACGATGACACTTGTGAAAAAGCAGCCGGACTAAGTTTTAGGAGTAAAATTAGGTGTCCTTGGAAAACAGAAAGCAAACGGGCATCAGGCTCCTGCATTAAGCAGATGCTTTGTATGTGTTACCACTTGCACTAAAATTGGAGTTTTTAAAACAGACAAATGAAAACAGCTCCCTGAAAACTTCTTTGAAAAAAGACAGTCGTGCTTAAGATAAGTACTTATGCAATTTCTTGTCTTCCAGATGAATATTAAAATTGAGAACAAAAAAAATCACATTAGATCAAGAATCAACTGAAAGCAGTTTCATTTGTTTACCTAGTCAGAAAGCATCACCTGGCACAGCTGGGGAATTAAACCCACAACAGCAGATACAAACAGAGATGAGGGGTCCACTCAAAATACTAAGATAGAAATCAGAGAACTCTCACTTAGGGTCTCTCTTTCTCCTCCAGTTAATGTAATATTAGTAGTTATTCCCCTACTGTAGTCAAAGAAACCTGACTACTGGGGAAAGGAGCCAAAACATGGTAGAGATATTGCAGAAAAGGTCTTGTTTTACCAGTGTCAAAACTGAGGAAGTGCACAACTGCTTTCAGAAGAATCAATATTGCCCTCCCTGAAACCTTCTTCTCCACCCAAACCCCAAGCCTGGTTTGGAAAGATATGGGGCTTTCTGGTACAAACAAATACACTGCATTTATGCAAGTGCATTATAAAATAGGATGTTTGGTACAGGTCTGAAACAGTGCTTATAAAACCCTCAACTGTTATCTTTACAGTAATATTTCTCATCCTACTATCAACACTCATAAACCTCATCTTCAGAAAAAAGTTCAGTGCCCACCCAGACATAAACTGCTGTTTACAATTTTTCCAGGTCTAGTTGCTTTTATTTTCAGATGCACAGCACTCTTTGCCATCCATCTTAGAACGAGAGGGAAATAAATTCACTGTTCCACATCACTGAAAAAATATTATGACAAGAGTTTTAAAAAGACTCCTGCTTCATGCTTTAAAAGAAAACAAATAAAATAAGGCTGTAATGCAGATTTTTATTGCATGTGTGTGTTACAGCTAAACCCCATCTAGCCACAGGTGATGTTTTCTTTGGGAAGACAATGAAATGTAAAAGAACAATCTCAAAGTTATTCCAGGAGAAATGGAATTCCTTTCCTAACCCCAAAAAAACAACAGTTATCAGAATTACAAAGTTGTTGCTTTCTGAGGTAAGTGACTGAACACCAAACTCAGTGATCTTTATTCAGCTTATTTTAACATACAGGAGTGCTGGGGAAACCTTGAGGTTAATGATTCAACCTCAGTTTGGACTGTCATTCCCAAAGCAAGGCAGTCTGCTCCCAGGAATGCACAAGTCACTCATTTTTTGCAAAAGGAAAGCCTACTTACTTTTTTTTACTGAATTACCTAAATTGTGCACTGAAATAACTTCAGAATCTTCATTTTGACAAAGGTAAAAGAAAAGATATTTCTCAATTAGAAAATTACAGGACATCCCTTCATACTTGGGATATTTTCTGCTGATGCAATTGAGGCAAGCAATGTGCTAAGCAGTCAGGACACACATGTCAGCTCTACTCTAGCAGAAAGAAGTGGGACAAGACTAGAAATCTTCCAAATCAAAGGAAAGGAAAAAGACTTTAAAAGAAAATTCCTCCTTAATTTATGCCAAACATTTCAAAGCTATTTTGGTGTTCTGTTAATAAACGTATTTTAGAGAGATAACGTGCAATATTGCTCCGGGAAAAGACAATTGGAAAGAAATCTTTAGGTTTTATATTTATTACAGACTCTTTGCTGGCACAACAAAAACATGCAAACAACAAACTTTGCCTCTAAAATGACACTTAAATTAGTTAATTTAGGAAGTATTTTTATGGCAGCTAAACGCTATTTAATGAACAGTAGATCAATTTCAAACAATAAAGTGTTAGAAAAACAACGCATCTTCTCCAGAGCACTCACTACCTGTTTATCACTTAGAGACAAAATGCAAATATTTCCTGTTTCAATTACCAAAGAATAGAAGCTAAAAGCCTAAATGGGGTTGTTACAGCAGGAACTTGTTAGGGACACGGGCTCAGCTGCACAGAAGCACAGTTCATACACACACACAAACAGCAGCAATAGGATACACATTACCTGTCTGCTCTGTGTCCGTGGCTGTATGGAAAAAATTGTACAATAATTATGAGAGAGGGAGAAGTAAAAGATGCACATGATTTCTGAAAAAAAGACCTCCATCTCCTGTTAGTGGTACTTCTTTCAAGATCAGTTTTAGTGAGCATGAGCAGAATTAACTGCACATTTATTTATTCCAACAGGAGGATTCCTGAACATGCCAACTTTGTGGCTATGACACAAACATTGAAAGGGTGTCTAACAAGGGATTTATGATTAAGCACAAGTCAGACCAAGGACAATCTAGCAGTATATTGTAGTGGCTTTACAATAACACAAGCTTTTCAAACATGTTTCCTACTCTGCCCAAAGAAAGAACTCATCACAGGGCTATAATGAAAGAATGGAAATCACAAATGATGTCCAAACAGAATAATAAATGAAAAAATTACACCACAAATAACAGGCAGAAAATCAGCAACAACCAATTTCTATGATTGCAGTGGCAGGAAATCAGGTAAGGGCCATCTCTTAACACTCACTGAACATCAATGAAAAGGGTACTGTAAAATATCCATTTGTCGGGCAGCACACTGGCAACTACTTAATACCATCATATAGAAGTTATTCTGATACCACTATGTGATAATCTAATCTGTATCTGTTGTTACTGCTGGCATAGCTATTCAGGGTGTAATGCAAGCAGAAAATAGAAACAAGTTGCTAAAACAAGCTGTGCTTAAGTGTTCTTTTCACTGGCAGAAAAAGCATAGAGAGGAACACGTATAGTGTAAAATGAACCAGTGTATTCAATAGGACAGGCTTAACCTTTATTCATCTATTTCTTTAAAAGTTAGATTTAAAAAGTAGACAAGTATGAAAGGGAACTCTTCAGAGTTTTATTATTAAAACATTTATTTGCTGTCTGAACTTTTAGAAACCGTAATACTGAAGCATCAAGTCGAAAGATAATGTTGAAAAATTATGTTAAGTTCTGACAGTGGTTTCTGCTGCAACTTTTCTCCTGTGTACCAGGGTCCAGAAGTCCAGATACTGTGAAAACTGGTAAAAATTCAGTGGACTTCGACAGAGCTTATTGAATACTCCCAGATCAGGCTTAGTTAGATACTTCTTTAAAAACAAAGGTGGATTCTGTGAGTCCATTTGAATTGGTTTACCAGCAGGTAAAACATTAATTTTTCCCTCGGAGGCAACAGGAAAATACATATCCAGTCTCCTACATTTCACATGCTATTAAAAAGTTTTTTCTTACATAAGACATGAAGACCAAAGTCTATTTCAAACAGTATCCAAGGACACCAGGTCTGCTAGTGAATCACCTCACTGGATTTTCCTGCCATTCAGATTAAGGGTGAACCTTATTCCATCAAATCCTAACCCTTTATTCTCCTTTGAAGTTTTGAGACCTATCCTTTTTTCTAACTAGTCCTCAAGCTAAATCTGTCATTCTCAGAAAACTTAACTTTCTCTAAGAATGATCACACGTTTCCCATCCTCAGATCATTCTAACACAGACTAGGATTTTTTTTCAGCCAAGGCAGAGTATAACAAATCCAAAATATCTCCTCCACACTTGAGCCTAATCATCCACCTCCTATGCACAAACCTTTCTTGGGGTTTCTCTGTTTTCTCAGTTCTTTATTTCTCACAAAATTTAACTTTCTGTATCATTATCCATTTCTGCCTACCTGCTGGGATACAACAGTCAAATCCACCCTTTGTCTGCTTTTCCCAGCTGTCTCTATTCTTTCTGTCCTACTCCTTACACGAAATTCATCACTAGAGTATCAGATTCCTTCCCATCACTTTGATACACAGCATGGCCAGCACCTGTCCAGCATTCACAGCAGGACAGATGACAGCTTCGTGTTCAGGTCTTTCAGTGCTGCTCTTCTAGAGGCTCTTGTGGACTTGCAATTTCAATTATCAGCTGTTTTCCTCATTAGAGCAATAATGTTCCCTTGACACCAACGCCCAAGACAGCAGAGAAAACTCAAGAGTCAGCACCAGTCAGAAGGCAGGGAGTGAAGGCACAAAGAGTGGTGCATGCCTAATTTTAGGTATGTTTACATCTTTGTGCAGACGTAGCAAAGAAGATCAGCACACTCTGAACACATCAACATCAAGGACTGCAACTACGTTACGGTTTTCCCAATCATGACTGGCTTTAACGTCACTGTGACTAAATTATTTGTCATATCACATGCCCTACATGTCATCCTTCTGGGAGAATGTTGCCTTCTCCCTAGGCAGCATTAACTACTTAATTTGCTTTTATCTTCTTCTAGTTCTGAAAACTACATTCTGGGTGCTGCCAAGACGTAGTCCATAAAGAATAAAATATAAAACAAAATAAAATACAAATTTTTACGTCAGAGAAAGTAAAACACCTCCAAAAATATCTTCTAACCCATAGGCCATTTCTAAATAAAAGTGTATAAACTATGTGCTTGCCAGTCCAAAGAGAACAGATCCTGCCTTACCTTCGGGCAGGAACAAAGGAAAAATGAGCAGGTGCATTTGGAGAGAAGTTCCTGGGACTGTCCAAAGGGCTGCTACCTGTGTGAGAAAGCCAAAATAAACAGTCCAAAACCATTCCATTCACATTTGCAACAGCAGAATGAGTTTTCACTGTCTAGAAAGACTTTCTAGTCACAAGTAACCGGAAATATGGAGCTTTGAATATTTGAGCATTAGTTTGCTAAAGAAATGTTCTGATACAGATGTACTGGTATTTTCCCTCCTTTTAAAATAACTTAAGGTGTATGTTTTATTTCCTACTTTCAGATAAGTAATGTACCATCCATAGATAATATAATCTTTTCATATTTTGTAATAATTTCTATATACAAGCTCTTCCTAACACTTGTCAGGGAAAAATCTGAGTTAGAAATTACACTGATGGCAGTTTCAGGAGTAATAAACAGTAAGAAAACATTTCTTCACAATGTCCATCAAGGCTGAATGTAAAATTCACTGAGGGGGGAAAAAAAAGAGACACCAAAAGAACAGCATATGATAATAAAAGGAATATACACATGTAAGATGATTGGGCTAAAATCTACCAATATTCACCCTAACTCCCGCTTTTCTGAAATAGTACTTCCACCATGAAATGAAAGTAACAGTGAAATTATACAGCAAGGAAAAAATACAACATTTAATTTTCTCTTGGAACAAGTATTTTTTCTCTGGGTTTTGCCATATGACGTCTAAGCATATGGTTGGTAAGAGGTTTATTGCAATGTATTTTATTTCAAAGTAAAAAGCAACCATTTTGCAGAAAGCCCTTCTGAAATCCAGGATCATTTAGAAACTAACTGCATGAACCTTTGAAAGTTATGCATGAATTAGATGCCTCATGTCAGTGAGTGTGCTTTCTATCAGGCATATTCTTCAGTGGTTTTCTCTTTCTGATCACTAACACAAGCACAAAAGAGAAACTATAGATAGTAAACATATGTCAACAGCAATTTCTTTGTGCACAGACAACAACAAAACATTAAAATAGGTCCAGGAAAACGGAAGAGATTCTGGACAAGCAATACACTGCAAGGCACGTAACTCATAAATGTTTTTAAATTTAGATACCATATAAAATGGTTTTATTTTAAAAGTTAGGTAGAAAAGTCAAACCAATCATAAGGGAAGTACCAGGTGACCCTCAGACCAGCACTGTTCATGAGGTTACAGGCCCATCCAGCAACATACTGAAGCTTTTAATTAAATCACTCTAATTTCAATCTGAGTTATCCGCACAAGTGCTACACTGAGAGAAGCAGAACACAAGCACAGCTCTCAGCTGAAGGGAACATCCCCTCACACTTCAGCAACAGAAATGGTTCACCAAGGTCTGCAGTAGCATCTCTGCACAACCTCCTGCAAGCAAGGTGTGCACGCCGGGCACCCACGGCTGGGCAGGGAGGGACGAGGAGAGGGGGAACAGGCTGATGGCTCCTGGGGTGTGAGGATGGCCACAGTGCAGCACAGGCCAGCAAACTCCATCTGCTCCACAAGGCTACGAGGGGAAAAGCAGCAGCTGGTTGAGATTAAAGCAGCTCCAGGCTGATCTAACATGTGTCATGGGGTGATGAGAGAACTGGAGAGGTAAGTGAATGCCAGACCACTCTACAGTCTCCTTCATCAAGAGCAAACTAAACTAGAAACAAAGGGTTTGAGCAACAGGTTTGTTTTCTTTTGCCTTGGTTTTCTTCTGTATTGTTGGTTAAGATTAACAACGAGTTCACAGTGTAATATAACACAGTGCAAGTCTTCATCCAAAACTGGATGCTGTTTAACCCACTCCCAGTATATCACAAGTGAACAGGGGAAAGTTTGATCGGAAGTCAATAACTAAATAATTTTTGGTGCTTCATTTATTAAGCTTGTACTCATTTTAATTCTTATGGTCACACTGGAAAAAAAACTAGAAGCATCATGCTGCTTTTGAATCAAGACAGAGAGGTCTGACAGTCACAGCCTGGGTAGCACTGCAAGTTTACAAGAAGAATTTAAGAAGAGGCCACAACTGCCACCACGTGAACAACTGAGCTGTGCATGAACACACAGGTCCTGGTGGCAGCACATGGCTACAGGGTGAGGGACACCATTTATTTGCCAGCAGAAAGCTGAAGGAGCATTTTAGATCCTGAGGAAATGCAGAAGTGAGGCCTTTCCATGGTTATGCAGGTGATCCAATGAAGCAAGGAAGGCTGCCAGCTTTGGTGGGAACCCTGG
>JAWWLV010000005.1:9300929-9355262 GCA_035041135.1 Platyrinchus mystaceus
GGTATCTAATGCACTACAGTATCACTGCACAGCTAAGCATAAGCAACTGCTCTGATTTCAGTCTAAAACAACTCTCAAAAATCGTACTCGCTCAGATACAGGGGGCTCCAATTACAGCTCAATCATCACAATTAGTATTTTCTAAGTCAAAGCACTACTAAACAGTGATAAGAAGTGAGCAGTACTAAAACACAATTGTGTCTCAAATCCCATGAATACTTGGTAAGAAAGATTCTTTCTTTGTATTTCTATTTACAAAAATATCACTTCTTAGAATGCCAATATTCCATGCAACTTTATTAATGCCAAAAAGCACTAGAAAGATGTTTGGCAACTCCAATATAACATAAGCTTAACATTATTTCAAGCTCACAAAACTGACAATTGGGCTCAGATGCCATGGAAAGGTCAATTATCCTCTTTAAATAAGTTACTAGAACTTGCACTCTTTCCCTAGCCCTGCCCTCTTCATGTGCAATTCAAATGTCAGTTGTCCGATTTAATCAAATGTAACCTCCATATGTGATTAAAACGCCATGAAAATGAGAAATGTTATTTGAAAAACAACAATACTGAACATGAGATCTGAAAATGTCACTTCACGTTTATACAGAGGTCTTCTAATGTTTCATCCAAAATGTTGCTGAAGACACTCAGTAGCACTTGCAAGAAACACGGTGTCAGAGTGCTGCCATAACCTCAACATCCTCATCCAAAGGTTTTCCCTCCTCTTCACCAGCAAAAAAATATCCAAAGGAAAACACAGATTGAAGCCCCCTCTTGCCACCATAGCATTCCCTCATCTTTGCCATGTATTATTTATCCCAGTGCACTTAAAACTTCCTTTCTAACCTGCAATACAGTGTTAATGAATTCACTGTGCAACTCCATTTGCAAACAGGAAGATAACTTAATCTCTTCTCCTGCCACTCCAACCTGCAGCAGCCTCTCCATGAACAAGCACTGCACTTCAGCAGCTTCAGCTCTTTGCAGAATTCTTCCACCTCTGGCTCCTGGCACTTGAGTAACACAACCAGGCTGATATTAATTCTCCTGTAACACGGGGTTTGTATATACCCCAAAGAGCTGTAATACACAGTCCTTGACAGACGTGGTCCATAACCATTCCAACAAGACTGGCAGCAAAGCAGATTTGAAAAAGCAGGTTTATTTCCCCCCTGTTTTACAGGGAAACTACAGTGCAGAGCCTGAAGGACAAATTAAGGGTAAAAGCAACAGAAAAGGCAGTTGGCAGACTTTGTGTCTTTGCAGGGAGCAAGGACTGAAGAAGAACTACCAATGGATGGTTAAAACTAAACAAAGACAACACACAAATAATTAAGGTAAAATGAACAAAGCAAACAACAAAGAGATGGAACCGAGCTGTATTTCAGGGGGTGAATCAGAGGGCTTTGGTTACTCAGATCACAACCACCAGCTTGCAAAAGCAAAAAGGGGGCTCGTCTCATCTATGCAAGACCACAAACTCCCAACACCCATCCCACACAGCAGCCTGTGCAGACACTGTGCCAAGGATCACCGTGGTGCCCCCAGGCTCGGGCACACGTGGTAAGCAGCTAGCAGGGAGTGCTGTCACCTGTTTCACAGCACATTACCCAGAAGACCAAATCAAGCCTGAACTCTAAAACAAGCTCTGGCATCTGATTTGTTTCTCAGCACAATTCAGGTTGTTTGCTCCGACCCAAATCTCCGGTGCAGGACGTTCCACTCCTCAGCTCGTTTCCTCGTTCCCTGGTTAACACACTTAGACTCAGCTGAAATGTTAAGGATATTGTAAAGCCCTTGCATTTACCATGGCTTTTCTGAGACAAAAAGCTTATTTTGTAGGATGTTGGCTAAGAAGAGTTATTCTGGGAGCAAGGGGAATGCTAATGTAATGAACAGACGAAGAGGATGAATTTTACATTTTCAAGCATAAATTCTTAATGAAGTTAGAGCACGGGATAAGAATAGACTTTACAAAATAAGCCATGGTACAGAAGAGACATGAGAAATCAAAACCATGCTTGGGAAACATCATGAGTGCTGGTATACACACACACAAAAAAAAAGGATAAACAGTTTATCTAGTTTTAAAGGCAGAATTACATCCTAATTTAGCCATGAATTTTGAAGAGAAATTGGCCCCTATTTTAGCTATTTCTTTGGAATACTACAAATCTTCAGAGCAAAAGCTTAGCTTTTAAAGTCTGGGAAAGTCACGATAACATATCATCAACCATCAGGCAAACAAACTGCTCCAGTTTGTGAGCCTCAGAAAAATACATAACATGCAAACAGACTGAACATGAGAACAAGCCCAAACCACCGATTTTTAAATAATTACAGATTGATAAATCTCTATCAACTGTTTTACAGTAACTCTGAGAAACTCACAAAGGTGATGCATTACAAAAGTACACACAGTATTTAGAAGGTCTTCTAACAAAGTTACTTATTTTATATATGACTTCTAACATGTGTGTCTATCTCTATATAAGTGGAGACATAAATGTTAGAGATCCGGAACACAGAGGATCTAATAAATCAAGATAAATTGACTCAAAGTGAATTCTCAGCTTTGAAATAAAGTACAGAATGAGCAGATATGGAATTCTGAATGATTTCTGCAGTCTCCAGAGGAACATTCATGTTGAAATACTAAAAGACAAAATTTAATAGTTTGCAATCTTACTACACTCTATTGTAACATTAAAAATGGCACAGATAAGTCTAAATAATATAGCTAAAAACAAAAATACATAACAAAATTGCTTCGGTTTAAAATAAATTACTTTCATAGCCCACCTCACCTTTATATCTCAGATATAAAGAAAAAAAGAAAATATTGATAAATGGGAATATTCATCTTATATTCACTTTCTTTTCTTCCAAATTTTGACTAGCAGATGTAGCATTACACAGATCTTGCAGATGGGGGGGAGATCAAAATTTAAATAAAAATTTATGGGGTTTTTAAATGTTTTCTAACAAAACCAAATTTAGGCTTCTGCACTACCTATGAAAATGCAGCTCGTAAGAAAAGCAAATAATATTTCCAGCTTGCCTTCTAAACAAAGTTCTGAACACACACAGGAGCTGAGGGAGCTCACGGGTCACACGCGCCAGTGCACAACACCCGCGCGTCCGGAGAACGCGATTTCTGCGGAGAAAACGGAGCTCGCAAAATTAACCGACCCTTCTCCCGTCAGCGACCACTTACAACAGCACTACGTAAACCACCGACTGCGGCGTCCTGCGGCGCAGTCTGCAGCTGCCCTTGTCTTCAATGAGAAGGGGAAAGTTGCAGAAGCGACAGGTCGCAGGTTTCTGGTCCATGTTGCCACGAGCGGAGGCTGCGCGCGCCGAGCCGTGGGGCGCAGGCTGGAACACGTCCCCGTGGGCTGTTCCTCCATGCCAAAGACAAACGCAGCTGTAATCAACTCCAACTGGCTCAAATTAATTGCAAGTTCTCTGCAAGGGCAAGGCAGACACTCGTGGCCCAAAAGGAACACTTCTGGTCAATATCCGTGTGTCGATTCACTTGGAAAATTGGACATTTAACGATTTTGGAATCTTCCGGTTTCTCGGAAGCAGAATGGACAAACGGTTGCATTCAGATGAAGTTTGGAGGAAAGCTGATGGGGATTTTCACCAGATTTCTTTCAGTGAAAAAGTTTGCCCTAAAAATTAGCTTGACCTGTTCTGCTATTTCACATTTCTCATCTGTTCACAAATAAAACTGAGAATCACAGGAACAAAAATTGAAATACAATAGAGAGTAAAAAAACAGCATTCACCTTCTCAGGCAAGCTGTAACCCAAACATACATTATCTACTCGTGCAGCAGGTCTTAGATCAGAATCAAAAGAATTACTTCCAAAACTTTTTTTTTTCGGTATTTATATAAATAAATGCCCATCTCAGCCCAGAGATGTGACAATGTGACTCTCAGTGCACAGCAAGTCTTCACCAGATGGATGGATCAATAACATCCCTGCTCTAAAGACCTAAAGGTCTAAAGAAAGGAAAGGACAGGGAGAACAGGAAGGAAACAAAAGCACACAGGGCTCTTTCACCACAGCAAAGATTACTGTTTGAAGATTTTATTTTAGAACATTAATAATTCATAATGACAGTGTAATGTAAACTAGGTTAGAAGATTATGCTCTCAAGTACCACACAAGGGATTGAATGACAGAATAATAACCACTGGCCAAAGCAGCAAAATTTCAGGACATAAATGAGGGTAAGAGAGAACTTGGAGGACTAGAAGAAGCATACTTGAGTCAAATGAACAAAACAGGAACAGAGAGATACTGACAAAAAAGGGGAGCACAAATACGGCCTGGAGAAAAGAGAGCATGAATGGGCCCATTACAGGGGATGAAGCTCTGCTGCATTCAAACAAGAGCTTAAATTTGAGACAAAAGCTCTCCATAGCTCAGGATAGTGAGACACAACTGAAATGGGATACCATTCCCAAATTGGTGAAAAATTACCCTGAAATCTTCTTTCCTTCTTTACATTCTAAACGTTCCTTAAGCTCACTATCAATACATCTCTACTATTAGTGCTTCAGAATGGAACATTAACAGGCCTGTTTGCACACTCACCAATTTTCCAAGTCAGAAATAAAAATAGCACCTGGTTGCCTCATAGGCCAATTAAAAACAAATTTTGGAAAATGCATGGCACTGTCTATCAACAATAATAAACACATGACTGCCTGGTTAAGAATATATGTTTCTTTCTCAGAATTATTCCCTTGCCAGGAATCTTTCAGCACTCAGATTGTTTCTGTATCTGTATTCAAGATCAAAAGGCCTTTGAGGGAGAGATTATGTGGAAATAAAAATTTTGCGCAGAACTGAGCACACTACTGTCGTTTGAGGAAATCACTGTTATTTGAGAATAAGGACATTAAAAAAAAAGGCTTCACTATTTCCTACCGTCCCTTAAGAACCTTCTGAGATTTTCAGTCCTCACCAGAAGTTGCTATCTTATCCCAACCATGCCAAACTCTCAGTAGTGCAGGTATAGTGAGTAAGTTTTTACACAGGTGTAGCAGCAGATCAGTCTTCAAACACAATTATATAGAAAAACCAGCAATGAACCATAACTATATATGGTTTACAGGTGAAATGGTTGACAAACAGTAAAGCCCTTCAGCTTGTGAAGTCACAAGTACACACTCCCCTCTGGGAGCCTCCAATTTCCCAGGTCAAACCACCAGGATATGATTTACAAGTGGTCCCATGGAGGGCAGCCAAATTGTGAGCCTGGACCGAGACAAGAATTCACACCTCGAGCTCCAAACCCCAGGGTTTAACTCTTCTACTGCAGCTTCAGGCAGGACACCGGGATTTTTGCATTTATGTAATGCCTTCACATAAAGAAATCACACCGTTCAGGCCACCATGCCTCAATATTCCCAACCATGTGAAAGTAAACAGTTTCCAATCAGCCTAAGACAGACAAGAAGTTACCTGAGCCTGTCACGTTTTAGGTATCACCTATGTCCACCCCCTGCAGTCTCCTAGATGGGAAAACGATTCCAAAGACTAATGACCAGTACGAAAGAAAAGGAATAAAGAGAAAAATCTCCATTAAAAAATAAATGAACTGTGGGAAATTCACTCATTCAATGTGAGATGCAGATTAGAATTCAGTTGCCAAAAGCTTACCTACTCAAAATTCATCATTTCACAGTTCGCATAATGATATATCCACAAAGTTGTTCTGTTACTCATTATTCCTGAATTGCTGATCTACATTATTTCCAAAAGTGACATTATGCTGTCTTGCAGTCAACTCTGACCAATTATTTAGCACCTTTAAGAAAGGAGAAACTGTACCAAATCAAGCACTAAAACAGGAGGATAACAGTTGAGGCAAACCCAAAACAATCTCCAAACGTCATTCAAGCTGAATGTAAGAGTCTTCATTAATCCTGACATTTGTCAAATAGGAATTTCTAACTCAAAAACCACTTAAAACCTGTATCATATCAAGTGACTTTAAACTAAGCAAAATTTATGTAGAGAGATGGGAAAACCTCACCAACTTCTGACAAGCCTTGAGGTATTTCAAAACAAAAATAAAGAACCTCATCAAATCTCAATTCTGACATGTTTTTGATCTTCCCTAAAAATATGGAACTTCTCCTGTTTACAGGTGCTGCCCCGCTGTTGTAAAATGTATGTAGTCTTCAAAACCCAAACCACAGGTGATCTGGGGATGAGTGAACCAAGGATACATCCTATACTATGGAAGTGATTTCTACACCTGCCTTGAAGCAGAAGGACTGGAGTTCCAAGACTCTCCTGGAGACACACCAGCAATCCCAGTACACGAGATAAAGAGCCACAGTCTAACAGGACACTCATTCTAAGAAGGTGGATGTCTCCATCCCCACCCTTTGGTGAAGGTTTGCTGAAGCCCATCTGATTTACTGCAATGGAGCAAAACCACCCAGACACTGCCCACTGAACCTCACTCACACACCCAAACAAGCCACAGCTCTAAATATAGGTCTCCCTTCACCCATTGCAACAGCTTGGACAAAAAAGGCTTTAAATAAAGGCAGGCAGCCCTCCCAGTACATTTGCTGAATGCCTGTGTATAATACATTCTTGTTACTTACCACAGTTATTGATTAAAAGCTTGTTTCCTAGAATAGGCTTTTTATGTAAATAAATTAATATATTCTTAAATTATGTCACAGATGTCCATAAAATCCTAATTATATAAAACTCATAACATTGTAATTACACACTGATCAAGTAATTATGTACTGTGCTCAAATGCTGAGTATTTTGGAGCAACATTAGGTTTCCCATTTTGTTTTACTTAAGTAAGGCAGTAAAGGTCTGATCACCATCACTCCCAGAAATAGTGACCAGATTTTGTACAGGCTAGGAAAAAATTCTATTAAAGTATTCTGCAAAGCTATAAAAAAATTATTAGCTATTATCAAGAGACTTTATTAAAGCTAGAACCTCCAAGGGAAAACATTCCTATAAAAATAATCTCTACCATACATCTCTATAAGGAACATGTTCCATAACAGGAATTCATGGAATCAAAATAGCATGAGAAAATACCCCTTGAATAATCCAGATGAAGCCAACTCTTCCCTTGATTTGTTAGGATAAAGCAAATTTCCACTGAGACTTCAGCTCACCCACAGCACCCACAGATGCCAGAAATATGGCACCTGAGCACTTTCATCCTTCTTGTCACAAACAAACTGTTTCTAGAATTACTGAAACTGTCTTATATCTTGCTGAGGGTGTAGCATTTTCTGAAATGGGGGGAAATTCACCCTCCTTTAATCTCACAGTTCATCACTTCCAAGTTAGAACAATTAATTCATGACATATTTTAAGCAACTTGAGATCAAAAGATGCTGTAAATTCATATTTTGATTAAATTAAAGGACAAATATGGGTGCATAAAGATTTGCCAACTCATAAAGAGGACCAGCTGTGAAACATGGCCTCATTTTCTTCTTCAGTAATTTGACTTCTCTGCTCTTCCCAGAAGAGTGCAAGCCAGATCCCAAAGATGAGACTCAGTACTTGTTTAATTTTGAACATCATTCTATTTTCTTCCTGAAGTTACATGACCTTAATTCCAACCCACAGTTCCATCAACTATTGCAGTCTTATTCCACCTGTTGCCAATTTGCTTTTATTGTAATCACGCCATTTCACATTTCCTTTTACTCTTTCAAAAGGTTTACATTATTTTCATTTGTTCAAAGGTTATGTATAAAATATTCTCAGTCTTAATTAGATTAATTCTTTCAGAGGCCATGAACTTCCATGCCACCTGTCTGGACATCAGATGCACCATTTGTCGACGTAAAAATATCAGTGGCACCGTGAAATACAGAAAGGGAGGGAAAACCTGTGCAAATTCTTGCAAAAGCAATATACCAAAGGTAAAAAGTGAGAAAGATTTAACATGGGGGCCTTTTTCCTGCTACATTTTTTGGCAGTTTCTTGCACAGCCATGGAAACGAACCCCTGTCTGGCTAACTGAGGGTGCTGAGCTGAGTAGATCAATGACAGCACTAAAGCTGCCAAGATGAACCTTTGCTCTAAGCAAGCAGGAATGGCTATCACTGGTACTGTAACCAAGTAAACAAAACTACAACAAAGAAAGACTGGATAAAACAGGATCAAGGGCTGCACAGGTGAAAGCAGCAACGACGAAAATAAGAAGTTATTATGGTAGGCCTGAGCTCTTACACAGAACAACGTATCTGTGAATCATCAACCATTCAGTATTCAAAGAGCAGATGGCAGGAAGGTCCCCATATGTGAAAATTATTATTATCAAGGAGAGTCCATAGTAACAGTGGAATAAAACTTGATACTGAGGTTTTTATATGAATTGCTCCTAAAGAGAAAATTATTCACTGACCCATGTCAGAAGCCTGAAATTTGAAGGTTTCTCAGAGGAAAAAAAGCAGTAAGTACCAAAAAGGCCTTTTGAAAATAATCAATAATCATCAGATCTCATCTCCAAAAAGAACAGTTCTCAACTGACTTCAACAATAATCTAATTTTGATATTTAATTGCCACTTACCAGTCTGTTAATTAGCCCCGAGGCTAAAAAGCATTTAATCGTATTTAATCACCCTTGTTTAAAGGAACATTACCCAATACCAGCCTTTAAATAATAAAAACTCATTTAAAATTAGACTGATGACAATGACACTGAAATGTCAGGAGACTGCTCTGTAGTTGCTGCCCTTCACTTCACCGCCAGCGCTGCCAAAATGAGCACCTTATTAAGAACTGTCACCAATTGCTGCCCAACGTGCAGGGAGAGCAGCAGCAGGCTGGGCAAGCCCCTCTCCATGGCCCTGCACAGTGAGGACAGACACAGGCAGCATCTCCTCCCTTTGCTGATAACCTGATGTCCACTCAACAGATGTAGCATACACCACTCAGCATTAGAGGGGCAGGCGCTAAAATAATTCAACTTCACATTTTCTGGTTACTCCCACCAGAGCTGGCCAGCAGGAGCAACCTCCCTCTGAAATAACAGTCTAGATTCAGGGGGTATTGCATTACCATCTGATGAGTAACTGAAATTTGACCAGCTACATCCACCCTGCAGCATGTGAACTTCAAAACCAGCCCTCTGAGGCTACGCTGGCTCAAGTTTTAAGTAGGTACCACACTGAGCTCCGATTTCATAACCACACACACAAAGATCTCCAGCCTGTGTTAGCCTTTGCCTGGGACTGTCTCACCAGGTAAAGTTTCCTCTTAGTGAAGAAGCTGAAGGTTTCCACTGGGACTGCTGGTGGCCATGAATGTCCCATAGGAGCACAACAAGGAGCAAGAGCTAATCCTGAAGGAAAAAGACATCAGTCAACCTCTCAAATGCTTTAATACAAACTGTGCTGATTTGGGCTATTTTTAGTTTACAAACTCTAGTGCCCCACATTTAAACCTGCTAACAACAGGCTTGATTTTACTCATTATCATTTGGAGGCTTCATCCTGCCAGCCTCTGTAAGACAGCAATGTGGATTTCCAATGAATAGAAGCCGGTGCAGTACTTTAGCACAGACCCACTATTCTAGACAGGCATTTTTAAGGACCTCACTATTGTCTGTTTTACTTTTATATTGGTTTTCTTGACATCAGCCATGCCTGTGAGGGCTCCTCTGATGCATGGTCCAAGTTGCACATGTATTGAGAAGCCAACCACCAGGAATCTGCATGCACACACCAGCAGCCAGGTTTCCACTCCTTTATCTATTTTATCTTCTTCCCTACACAGGCCCTTAAACTACACATGAACTAAAAAGCTTGTACCAATAAGCAACATAAACTTGAACACTAAATGGCTGTAAGTAAACTATGACTGTAAGGCTGCTCCCTTCTGTTAGATGTTATTCTCTTAAACTATAAAGCTGTTAAGTTCACAGATGGTTATGCCAACACCAAACCATTAGCAATTCCTAGTTGACACCTTTCCTTACCTCCACTGAAAAGGATGGCTGTAGCACGGACTAGATGGATTGCTCTGGGGTTGTGAGTTCAGGTAAAATACTAGAGGAGAAGTAACAAGTGCACAGTCAGCACTAAATGGGAATTTAAGATGCTGCAGACCTGGAGCAGATGTAGGAGAGAACATGTGCTGATGAACATCATTTCCTCGGCAGTGGGAGTACAAAGGAGAGGAGATTCTGACAAGGTACCACAGTAGAAAAAAAAAAAATCAGGGTCAATATCATATTTTTTGTTTCAATTATTAAAAAAAAAGATACTTCCAAAATACAAATTATATCTTCTCAATAAATGCAATAAACTAAGTGGTCAAAAGTCATGCTTTCCATTATCATCCAAATCAAAATGTATTTTTCATTCAATTTAATATCTATTAGATGTTATTTTTCCACTACAGAAATCTTCCAATCTGGAATTATCCAAATCCTTCTTTGTAGCGATTTCCAGGCTTTGTGGAATATGCACCACTGTCAATCTCTAATCTAAAACATTTAATTGAGAAAAAAAGAACAAATTGATAATGGCACCAGTAACAGACATGGACCATTTGTATCACAGCCTTCACAATTTGGGAGCCATGGTCATACCACAGCTGTGGCAATAACAGAAATACCCAACTGTGAAAATATGAATTACACAAACCATTAAACTAGAAAACAACACTTAGCAGTGATAGTGTTTTAGAACAACAACTAATTAAGCCTGAAAGCAGCAGTGCAAAATGGCTTTATTCTTAATTTTAGCAGTGGGGAAACTGAGGCACGAAGAGGTTAAGTGACATGTCCACAGCACATCCCCGGTAGTACCAGGATTGCAGTTGAGGACACTCATGCCCAGCTCTGTGAACTGTCCTGCTTCTGCAGGGGTAGCAGCCAACACACATTTGTACACACAGAGAGCACAGAAAACGTCTCCAGGTAGCTGCTTTTCAAAAAGCTGCAAACAGACTCGCACAGAAACACAGAGCAGGGGTTCTAACACCTACTTTAATGAACTATACACGATGAGATGTCCTTCACTAGAAATAAAGTAGAAGTTTACTTACAAATATTGGTATTACAAAGTGTTCTTATGTGTTAGAATACAAGCTAGTGCCACTCTCCTCTTACACCTGTAACTTTGATTTTTGACTGAGGGCTGGAAAAAGTTTCTCTTTACCATATTTAAACACAAAAGTGAGAAGAGTGGAAATCTGGAGCATGCTCCAGCTTTGTTTAGAATTCAGATATTTCACACTTAAAGTCCTGAAGTCAAGCATGTTTTTTCATGTTCCTTGCTTTAGATTTCCTAATGAATCCAAATACTTATCAGTAAGTAACCTTTACATACTGGAAATCCTCCCCACTAGCAATCTCTGCTTAAACAGCTGATGAGCTTTACAGTCCACAGACAGAAAAGGTTAAGCCTGCCTCTTACCCTGCTCCTCCCTCTACTGACTATGTGATAGATTCATTTAAGCCCCCCTACTTACAAACATAGTATTAAATACACAATTTCCTGAATATTTTACCCAGTAGAAACAATAAATATAATTATGAACATCATAAATTGCAGTTTTCATTAGTAGATTTCAAAGCCTTTATAAAGGGCACAAGCATTAAAAAGGAACTGCTTGTTTGAATTCCATTTATAGAAATACATGTAGCAATGTATTTCTAGAAGGTAAAGATTTTTTGCTTCAGATCTTGGAAGTTTTCTATGACATTCTTAATTTTAAAAGATAATAATGGTAGCCAAGGTTTCTGAAGCTTTGAGCCCTGTGACACCTTTCTGACAGGTTATTAAAAGTACTTTTTAAATCTGAAGAGTGATCAAACTGGAAAGACAGAGTTACAAACACTCAGTTCTACTACATTAATGCTTGGTACAAAACCTAACCACAACGTACCCCAGATAAAAATATTTAAACATTGCTCTTTTTTGGCTATAAAAAGCCAAATAATTTTTTGGCTATTTATGGCAAACACTCCACAAAAGTAAAACCTTAAAGCTTCCAAATGAAATTTCCTGTACAGCCAAATAAGCACGACAGATAAAGTTCTAACAAATAAAAGCAATGTCTGCTGGCCACAGAAAACTCTGGCTGGTTTTTTCTTCATAATTTCAACTGGAAATGTTTGGCTGCAATTTATTTTTCACTACAGTCCTTACTGGATCCGCAGAGATGGGGCTCCAAGCCTCTGTTTCCTCCGTTTCATCATTGTGCTGATACACTGTGCCTCTTCCCAGCATAAGAGGCTTAGAGCCGGGAAGGAGAGCCCACCGTTATCACTCCAACGCAGAGCACAGAACAATCAGTGCAATTCCAAGCTCTTCATATACCCCCAGCATCAGGGAGACCTCAGGAGCTCAGTAACGGTCCAGATTAATCGCACAGCTCACGTCAAAAACCTGATTATTTATAAATAAATTAAAAAAAAACCATTAAAATCTCCAGCGAGTCTATTCGCAGCATCCAGCGAGAGGAAACGAAGCCCACGAGGACGAAAGGAAGAAGGTGCCGACAAGTCCAGGACACAGAGTGGCCATCTGAGCTGTCACACAGCCAGCAATGTGGTCCTGACACGCTCCAGCTGAGCCCACAGCAAACGAGAGACCAACTTCTCCTGGGCTCCGAGGAGCAGGAGCAGGAGCAGGAGCGCTCACCAAATCAAAAGGAAAGCGGAAAGCCAAAGGCAGCGATGGCACACTTGAAAGGATTCTGGCAGGAATCTCAGAGAGCAGCTTGGAAACTCACACGGCGACAGGAATGGAGCCACTGCTCCCACCCAAAGCCCTGGCAGAGTCACCGGCGGTGTGCGAGGAGCAGCTGCTCCCGGCCAGAGGGGAACACGTGAACCGGCCCCTGGGCAGGAATCAACCCCCTGAACGACACGCACAACTTTCACCCTGAAACAGCCTCCCCCAACTCCCAAGCCGGGTTTCAGCTACGAAATTCATGGATTCCAGCACTGAAAACAGAGCAACAGCAATTGCAGCAGCCTGGGGAGTCGGATACTGAGGGAGGGGGAAAGGGGAACACTTTCATTAGGAGACAATGTTCCCTCACGGTGCCAGTCTGGCAGTTTGGCTTGCAAACAGCAACTTCAATCAGCTCAAAATCGATTTCATGCTATTAACAAAACCTTCCCAAATAACATCCAACATTTTTAAATGTGTATTTCTCAGCATGCAACTTCCTCCCCAAAAAATTTCCAAATATCTGTCTTTGATAGACTTCCAAGTGTTAAAGACTGTATTTAGGCAGGTGAAGAATGCCCTTCACAACTCCTCATCAACCAAGTCAAACTCCAGGTGACAACTCCTATCTTCAGACCCTCCCATGATTCCAATCACAGCAGGAGTGTCCCACATACAGAATCCCCAACCTCTCAACAGCTACAGCTGCTCAGGAAAACAGACTGCCCAGGCTCAGGAGTAAGGACCAGCGTGACTGTTCCTTACACAGCCAGAGCCCCTGCCCCCCCACACTGTGCCTTCTGAGTAAGACAGCACTGCAAGCAACAAAAGGTACAAATTTGGTATGCTATGCATAATTTTATTATGCTCCTTAAATGAGAACCTGGATGAAGTAGTGGAAACTTGCTAATAAGAACTGCACAAAAGACTTTTTCCACTTTTAAATCCTTGATGAAAGCCTCCATAAATTCTTTGTCTCTGAGATTACAGTCTTTACAGAAGACTAAAATCCCCCTAATTCACCAAATCATTCTCTTAGAGAAACAATGCTTTCAAATTATTTTTAAAGCCTAACATACCAACAGCAACAGTTCTATGGAGCCCCCCAAGAATAATTTGGCACGTTCCACCCCCAGAGCCAGCCCCACGGATCAGATTAAGAGCAGTAGGTTATTTTTGATCCGCTGCTTCTGAGCTGCTTCTACGCACTCAGAGAAGGATGGGGTGGTCAGAAGAGGCCACCTCTTTCTCTCTCCATCTATAAAAAGCATCACAAGCAGAAAGCATCAACTGGAGGCATTACTGCTTACTTTATTTCCAGATCCAAATCAGAACAGAGTGAGAAAGTAGCACAACTCCCTACTCCTTTTCAGAACCATTTTTCATCCATTTCCAACACTTTGGCTTCCCCCACTCTTGGGGCAACAGCACTTGCTCCTGGCAGGGAAACAGCATCGATCCATCACCAGCAGAAACACTCACCCGCCAGGATGAGCAGAAACAGAATGATGCACTCCATTTCTCTGCAGATACAGAAGAAATTCCCACAGCACCTGAGCATGTCAACATGAAGACATAAACCAGCACTAAAGGCCAGAAATTTCCTTTCCTGTCATCAAACTTGATGTTGTTTTCAAGGTCTAAACATTAAAAAGAATACACGTAATTCAGCACATCCTCCCAAAGAAATTCCCTGGTGTGTTTGTGTGTTATTTTACTGTCAGGAAGCTGGGAGTAAGTTTAACAAATTATGATGAAGACTTGTTTAATGAAACACCCTCAGAAATGTCTAAGGCTGGAGAAACTAAGGCCCTTCAGAGGTTTGTAAGTAGAAGGGCTGTGCAGAGAAGGAGAGAGAACAAGGGAAAACAAGTCCCACAGTGGACATAAACTGCCTTAAAAACCAATTAGAAGGGATAAAAACCACCATAAAAGGCTTGAACAAGAGTTTAGCAAACACTGTTATGTTGTTTACCATATTTCATAGGGACAAACATAAAAATTTAAGGTAAATACTACTTTTACCAGTACCTATCACCATCAAAACAGCAGTCTGTAATATTTGATTCATATAAATATGTATTTTTACTGGACATACTCTGTATAAAAAAAAAAATGTTTCATGTTTCTTATGCCTCCATGTTCTTTTTCCATTTGTACAGAGAGTTTAAAATATATTTGATACAGATCATTGACAGCAGGAAAGAATTAACAAAAACAACTTATATATGAAGTTAAAAACTGGTTTAGCAAATTTAGTTTGATGAGGAAATTATTCTTTTCAAATTTTTATATAATGAGGGAAAGCCATATTTTCTCTTTAGCAAATTACTCATTTAGATAGCCCAAAAATTACAGCAACCCACACTAGTAACCCTGCCTTAGAAACCATGAGGATTTCCAATACAAACCCACATTTTTCATTAAAAAGCCTGAAGAAGTCAATAAAATTCATGTTAGAAACAACTACATTTATTATTCATTTATTATTAATGGGGTACTGAACAAGAAACCAGATGGCTCAAGTGCAACCCCAACTGGATTTAGTGACTGAGGAGGCAACCAGAAGAAAGAGGGAGCTGCAGGCTGGTGCTGTGCATCCTGCAGCCACAGTGAGAAGTGCAGTTTGCAGCCTGGTCCTTTGGGTGCTGAACTGCTGTTAAACACACGAGCACACAGAGTTCTGCATCACAAACCTCATCCTGCTGCACAGTCCCCACCTCTGCCCTCTCAAGCCTGGGCCGCTTCACGTGCAGCTGCACATCAAAACCATGTGAAAGCTGAAGCCAACAAGACAAAAAACCATCTCTGTACACGATGTAGCTCCCAAAGAACACAACAGGGTAATGGCTGAAAATAATTAAACCACTTCCACTAATAGGCTGGAGATCAAAGTTTGGGTCTATCACTCCACGTTCGCTATTTGAAATTAAAGAAAATATTCATGAATGGTAATTATTTCTTTTGTGAACAAAGCATGGGGAAAAACATAACCAATACATTTATATGCATAATTCATTAAAGGAAAACTTTGAACTCTGATCACTGAACCACACCAGAGACAGAATGTAACTACTTGTTCCTTTCCTCATACTATTCAACCTCTTAGCAGCCTACAACTCAGTTGAGTATAATTTCCTTTAGTGTATTAAACATAACTCCCCTATAGAAACACAAACACTTTAAGCACATTTACAACAAAACTGTATCTGAATAATTAGGCATTTCTCTTAATGTCACCCTGCATACAATTCCCCCATCTGTTTTACATGTCTGCTCACTCTGTGCTGATTATTTCAAAAGAAGACTGCAAGATATCTAAGGGCAAAGCCATCATTTACATTGAGCCTGTGCTCCTTTCTGCTAATATGGAAACAGAACCACTCATCAACAGATTTCACAGGCTCTATCCCACCATTCATTCTCTTCAGCTTCTACCCAAGACTTTCTTTAGATGAATTTCCTTCCTTAGGAAAACTGCTCATGCTCTCCTGACAAAAATACTGAGACATGGAACTCCACTCCTTTTCCTTAGCACAAATAAGCACAGCAACTGTTGTTGTCCATGCCTACAATCAGTCCCTGCAGAAAAATAGACACTACTCATAATGACCCAGGAAATATGAAGCAATGAGAGTCAAACAATGAAAAAGTTGGAAGCATTGTCAGGAAAAGCTCATCCTTCTCCATTCAGCAATGACAAATACCTGAGCTAATCCACAGGCTAAAACCTTCCTAACTCAACAATCAACCAAAGAAATCACCAAGGAAGAAGCAATAATCAAGTCTTCATTCTGCTTCTGGCTGGCTGCAAAATAATAACTTCCTCCCCAAATATTATTTTTTTTACAGTAGTAAGTGCACCCCGACCTCCAGACTAGCACCCAAAAAAATGCTGAGTGGCTGATGTTTGTATAGAACACAATTGCTACTGAACTGCTGCAAAGGTTGGGGTTTGTGCAGCAAATGGATGCACCTCTTGAGGGTTTCTGGCTCCGAGCCAGATACTTTATCCTCCTGTCAATCCCTGCGTCTGCTTCTGTCGGTGAACAAAAGACAATGACTGACAGTCATTGAATCAGGACACAGCTACATCCATAACTATCCCTACTCGACAGCCACAGCACAACAGCAGCTTTTTCAGAACAAATTTTACTTTCAGAATTTATTTTTACTTATGAGGTTCACTGTTGATTCGAGCAGATGAAAAGCCTCCAGAAGAACTAAGAACTACTTACTGTTGTTATGCTGTCCTTTTTGAAAGAATGGTTGAACAAATTTCTACACAGTATGTGTATATTTTTACCATGTATATACACACATATATTATAATTATTCCCTTGATAGAAACATCTTTTCATTCCTAATTCAAAGACTAAGTGGATTTTTTTTTTAAACCAAGTAAATATTCTGATATTGGGATACGCAAAATCATGTACATCAACTCCACAAGTCCCTTTTCAGTGAACCTGTACAGTTAATAGTACAGCATCAACACTAACAGTATATACTGGTATTTATACCATATATATATGGAATTTATACCAGCCCAATGCATTACTCATTTCTTAAAAGCTAAACTTTTCAAACAACAAGAAATCATTTGGGTCTTGACTCCACTTGCTACTTGACTTGATTACAGAATCTGTAATTCCAGGTACCACAAGCAAGTAATCAGCTAGATAACACAGGCAATGAACTTAACACATTTCAATTCTTCATAGATTTTCAATCTCACTAATAGCTGCAACCTTGGGTTTAAAATTTATGGCCTGGATCTTCTTGACATAGGTTGCTAAATTTCTTCACATAATGATGGCTTAAAAGGCATTCACTTGTGTAAGAAAACTCAAGTCAGATAATGAAGACTGAAGGTGTTAAGTCAATATGGAAATAAAAGATTCAGTCATTAGGTTTAGTTACTAGTAACTAAAACACTACACACTTGTGAAGCACTTCATTTGCATCTCAGATATTTCAAATGAAAACACATAAATAGCTTTGTGTCATACCCACCTCCACACTGGAATGAGGGAAGGGAATATCTCCAGCATCCTCAATTTCAATTCCAAAAGTTTTGTGCAAAAATATTTAAGTTACATTAACAAAAAACTTACTGGTAACTCAGTGTTCCACTATTTGATCAAAGAACCTCCATAATCTTCAAATGATGAACACCACCTGTCTTAGGAACCTCTCAAATCTCGTTAAGACAGCCTTTGAGGCATACTGGTTAAAAAAAAAACCCCAAAACCAGTCAGTGCTTCATGTTCTTTAAATAACTCCCTGACTGGTTTATCATTGTCATATGAACTAAACAAAAAGGTCTGGTCATGCCTCACTGTAAAAAAAAAAAAAGACCTTTTGATCTGTTGTGTTGTTCAGCCCTGAATCACTGGCACTACACAGCATTTTCCAAACATTGTTTCTTACACAAAGGGATAGCTTACATTGGAAGGCTGAAAATAATTTCGCATTAGAACCAGAAACCTGAGGAAGAAAGGTTATATGCTTTTGTGAGCTTCATGTCCGTAGTCCACAGCTTTGGGAAACAATTTTAAATCATAATGCAACAGCAGGCAATACAGAAGCTTTCTCTTTTATATAATGCAATCAATAATGCAATTTCTTCCACCATAAATCTGTAATCATGGCAGAAACTAAGCTCTGTAATACCCTTGAAACACAAGTTAGTCCACTAAAATTCTTTAGACACCATAACGCATTTTAAAAAATTGCTGTTTGTTTAAATCACATTTTTAAAAGCCCACTTTTCCCAACATGTGCTACTTAATTGAAGTACCTCTATTAGACTGCCTGCTCCACTAACACCTGACCTGCATGGCCCAGGAGCTGTGTGCTTAGACTTCTGTCAACAGACTGTTTGAAGAACAGTGATCAAAGTTGTCCATATCACATAAATAATCAGTGACTTCTCTGGAGTCACTTCAGCGATGTCAGTGCAGCAACACTCAACACCGCAGCTACTTCAGTATCAGGATCAGCTCAAGCTGGTAATTAGAAGTAAGCTTACACTACTACTGCTTTTCCTACTACACTTAAGGAAATGAATAGAGGCTTCAGTCTCAGAGATATCCAAGCTAGCTGTTTCCAAGAGCATGACAGATTCCTAAATATGCTAACAGAGAAAACAGAGCATCTGCCCATCTAAATTACTTCCACAACTGAACAGCTATATATGCTCAAAACAAACCAAGGGATGAATAAAGAATAATTATACTTACAAGCTTCCTCTTCTGGGGAGACTGAGCTCTTTCTGGAAGAAAAATAAGAATGAAAACCTGAGTTAATTTTACTTGTTATTATATACTACTTATTTATTTATCAATAAATGACTGAGGTGACATTAATAAAGAGCTGGCCACTTCCCAACGCATGCCCAGTGTAGAACTGCACAGCACTGCTGCTGCACATTCACAGAGCACAGTCTGGGGTACAAAAGTTGCTCATTTTGTCTAAACAGTCATTGCCTTGGCAGTCAAAAAAAAATCATAAGCACTCAACAGAGCACACATAACTTTGAAATTCAAGCCTAAGCACAGATAAGGCAGTAATTAATTCTGTCCTACATAGCGCATCGGCATCAGACCGAACCACTTCCAGAAGTGTGGAACACAGCGTGCCTGCAGCTGTGCAGTGTGGTCTCACAATCTCACCAGAAGGAAGAATCAATGTAAGGGAATGGCTTTTGGGGGTTTGGTTTGGTTGGGTGTTGTGTTTTTTGTTTTGTGGGGTTTTTTTTTCAAACATACTTGTGTTAAGTATCATCAAAAAAAAATCCGAGGCCAAACACAACCGCCACTTATCGGCACCATTCTGCACCTCGGCAGCGCAAGCAAAGGCAGACGGGGGTGGGGGCGGTTTTAAGGTTTTTATTTCAGTTTTTATTTTCTTTTTAAGGGTTTTATTCAGCCCACGAGCATCCCGAGGGACCGCCCGTTCCCCGCTCTGGATGGCGCGGCCGGGCGGGGCTGCGCTCCCGTGGGTCGCCGCCAGGTGGCAGCCGCGGCCGCCGCCGGTTATTGGGTTTTATCCCTAAAAATCTTCCCCTGCCGGGAGAGACCTTGGAAAAACCCTGCTGATCCCGGGCTGCTTCCCCTCGGCTGATCGCAGCAAGTGCCAGCACAGCCAATCCATAAAATCTGTTAAAACCTCCGTCTTTATTTACAGTGCTCATGATTGACATGACTGTGTCACTGACAGTCAGTGACTGGTCTGGTCAGCAATGCCTGGGACCTGCCTGAAAGTTTTTCAAAGATACCAAAAAAGTTACAGCCACTAAAACTAATAAATCAATAAACAAATCAATCTTAAACAGGCTGTTACTCTTTTCAAGTATGAGTTCTCCACACTTTGAAATTTCATTACAGTTTAACAGTACCAAGCAAATTTCATGTGTGAATTATCACAAGGCTGACAGCTTACAGCATCGAGAAATAAATTCCTGTCATCAGACAAACTTGTCAAGATCTAATCAAAACACTTCAAGTGCATAAGATAATAAATCATTAGCATCTATAACAGGTTGTGTGTTTTATATTCTAAAAAAGGTACTTCTTCCAATTTCATTTGTTAGACAGAATTTCTTTCCAACCATGAAGCCTACGTAGCAGTGGCAGCTTTTTGCCACTGCAAATGGATAAATAAATAGGTAAGATATATAGGTTTTACATATTATTCTGCTTGTGTAGATAGTATAGAATTTACACATGCATACACATCTCTTACATCATATGAGCAGCTGTATTTAATTTATCCTCTTTAAAGAAGACGGCACCTTTTGGCAGAGGGCAATTTTTCCATTCAAATTATACATTTCTGTTTATTCCAACACAGCCAGCCCCAGAAAATCTCAGAATGAATGTATAAAGCTCTGGAATTTCAAGGTACTGGCTGGAAAAGCAAAACAGCGACCTTTAAGTCTCTTTATCTACCTTCTAGTTTTTTTAGCTTTTAGGGTTCATTTTTACAAGCTTTGCTCTAGTCATTAGGGCTGAAAAGTCACTTAGAGAACACTCTCTTGCAGCAGAACAGCTCCAGTAACTGTAACTTACAGACATCCACCACAAGAAGCAAGGAACAGGAATGGACAAATCCTTTCCTTTCCTCTACTGAACGCTTGTTTTACTCACACAGTTATTACCTTTAATACTTCCTAAAATATAGGCAATTCAGGATTAAATGCATGCAAGGTTAGAAAGAGGACTGCCCTGGGCTTTGTTCCAGAAAGCTTTGTGCCTTTGAAAACTGTGATCAACTGAGTTCCCAAGCAAGGAAGGAAGCAAGTCCTGGCAGATGACATCTCAATGCAACTGAAATATTACCCTATCCATGTAGGAATTGTCTTCCTTCTGCAGCTCCACCTTGACAAACACAGTGCAGCTGTGGAATCAATAGGCACTAGCTCACATTTAATACCACCGTGGTCTTGACAACAAAGAGCACAATCAAAACAATCAATTTTTATACCTAGTGTTCCACTATGCCTCATTTCATATGAGTCTTAAAATCCCCTTCAAAAACCCTAACAATCATACAGCGAGCCCTGTCCCGACCTCCACAGCACTTTTCCTGTCCTCTGGAGAAATGCCAGGGCAGAACCCTCCCAGCTCTTCACCCTTTTCTGCCTCTCAAAAGCAGGGCTGGCAACAGCACCTACAACCACCTACAATCCCCCAAACCAGATATGAACAGCAGGGCCAAGGCAAAAGCACCGGAGCTGGATGTGACACAACCACGAGCAGCATAATTACATCCTTTGCTTTTCCCAAACCACCAGTGAGCTGCTGTCTGAAAAGGTTACATCCCAGAAAGAAAATGCCTGGAGATGGAAGGAAGGAGAGAGCAGACTGCAGACAAGTGCTGGCCTATTTCAGGGCACCTATTTGAGGATGCTCTCTGTCAGGAGAACTCTGCAGGTCTCCAGGGGATCAAGCAGACAATGGAAATGCCTACCAGGGATGGGGATACACTCACAGGGTGGGGACTCAGCTGTGTCTTAATATGGCTGCAATGGGACAAAGAGAGTTTACATCTTGACATAACAAGGGTAGTTTCAAACGTATTGAAGCAGCACTACAAAAACAATGATTCAATAATTGTGCAAAATATAAAAGTCCAACAGCATTTCACAAGCACCCTACAAAGGTTAAACTCTACTCAGAATCAGTTTTATAGTACAGATTAAATGTTTTAGCTAGTAAATTATGAGGGAAGTGGTGTGATTTGCCTGGTGATTTGATGCATACCACAGTGGAGTTTGGCATTATATGTCCATGTATCCTGAAAAAATAAATCACATTTTAAGAGGGGAGATAACTAATAAAAGAGTGCTGAGCTGTGACTACTTGGTCTGAAACACTATTTACAGGGTGCAGCTGTAATCCTTTCAATAAGCTAGTTTATCTAAAGGACATTTTCCATTTCAGACCACCCTTCTGATGAGAACAACACATGAACATGCAAGATTCTAAACTGCCCCTTCCGACAGCACATCTGCCTCCCCAAGCACTTGTGCTGCCAGTAGCTATATTTATATTACCATTATTACTTCAGCCAGCCCCCATGCCACCTGCTCTCTAGGTCAACAATACAACCCTTAAAATAGAGGCTTACATTTATATTTGATTTATATGAAGTGCTAAATAGCACAAGAACATTTTAAAAGATTGGTGCACATTATTCATACAGAACTTTCAGAAGGGGAGATAAAGAACTACTGCCACAGATCCTAAAAAATAAAGAGTGTATTAAATCTTGCAGTACCCAAATGACAAGAACAGACTGTTCTGAAAGTTAATTTTTTGTATCTGTTCCATATTCCAAGGCATAATTATTAAACATGCAACTTGATCTCTACATGACAAAAGAAGCAGCAAATTTTCAGACAAGTAGTTAAAAATGGATCTTGGGAAAGAAATTCAGCATTGTGGAATTTATAAAAAGCAGATTCAAATACCTGCCTTCAAAAGAGTTCCTTATATTTGTTTCCTTTTATCTTATCACCTCAGATCATGAGGATATAAAGTCAGTTGGACCTTGGATCGTGCTACAGTTCAGGTTTGACAATAGAACTGAATCCTTATTTTTGAGGCAGCAAGGAAGGTAGAAGGGAAAATATACTGGCCATTCAATCACTTTCCCTGTTTACATAATACATTGTTTAGTGCATAAATACTGAAAAATTTATTCAATTGTCAGCTTTCAGATACTGAAACTGCATCTGAAAACAGGAATGTTTCAGGAGGCAGCAGAAAAGAATGCTGGCTCTTTGCACAGGTGTATGCACAGGGAAATAAAGCCTGGAAATCTATTTGTGCCTTGACCTACAATACAGCCCACACTATTTAAACAGATATCTTATAAAAGTGTGAAAAAACCAGGAGCCCATCACTCAGATTTGTCACTTTCTCTCAGTCTTGTAATTTGTCCTTGAATATGTAGCTGCACATATGGCACAGACCCACAGGCAAAGTTGGATGCTGGAGCCTGCACTGATGGCAGCTTAAATGGAGTCCTTGCAAATTAAAGTGAGAACCATCACCACACAGGATGTTCCATATTTTTGCCAGAGCAGACAGCACAATTCCTGAGATTGCCTTTGACCTTGGTTTCTTGCAAGGTACCTTCACTATCATCACTTGGGACAATAGACAAATATTTTTACAGCTATGAGAGTAAATACATTTCAGTTAATAAGTTAATATTTCACAGATGATGAAATTCCACTGACAGTCAGTGACCTGGTACCATGCACTCCTGTTTTAATTTTTTTTCCTTTGCTGACTATGTTTGCTTTAGGGTACACTACCAACCAGCAGGGGATTAATTAAATCTCCTTCTATACATAACCATTTGCATTACAGAAATGATATAATGAGGGTTGGAATCTCCAGTTCTGATGGAAAGTACAACTGGCCGTGCAAGGGCAAACTGTAATCCATCCATCAGATTAACAGGAAGGAATTTTTCATGGTGATTTAAAAAAAAAAAAAAAAAAAAGGAAAGAAAAGAAACCCATCTCACAATAAGCTTCTCTTTCTCCTATCAGAATCTGTCAGGCAAAATAATTTCCTTCTTTTCACCATATCATTGTCAATGGTTATTAAATACAGCACTTCTCAATTTTTTTTTTCTAGAAATGATTACATCTGAACTTGTTTTCCAAACTCATCAGTGAAGAATTTTAAACAGCAACACCAAAACCATATCTGCACTGAAGGTCAGATTAACCTATGGAATATGCCACAGATATTTTCTACAACTTACTGACTTTTAAGAAACTAAATTCAGGATCATACTGTTAGATCATCTGCTTAGCACAGAGATACTTAAAATACAAAAATGAATACCCAAGCTCTTGCCAATACTACTCAAAATATTCAGAGGACACGGAGTTTCATTTCCAGACCTTTGAATTTATGTTTGCCATCACGCAAATTCATGGATTGCCATGGATGGCTTACCCTCAGTGCATCTTCAATATTCCCAGTACCAGCCAAACTGCCTGGAACCCCCCCTTTCCTAAGAAATCTCACCTTCTCGGTGACAAAGTGCCACAGCCTTCAGGACAACATGTGTGTGGCACAGAATAGTCAACAGTGTTGACTACCTGTCCACCGAGTGCTACCCTAAACATACTACAAGTTCAAAGCAAATTAAATTACTGTTTGGAGTAGTTCTCTACCCCAACAGAAGTTGCATGCCAGTAAAAATGCCATTTGCAAAGTACATTAACATATAAAACCAAATGGGGAAAAAACCTCTCAGCTGTTTAACTTACAGGCACCTCTATTTCTCTAAATATTCAGTATAGATCAGTCTTCCAACCCACAGGTCACAAATCAGCCAACGATGCATTTCATGTTTTTAGATCTTCCAGCCTTTCTCTCCTCTTCAGCTTAGAAATCCCTTCCTAGTCAGCAAAATAAACAGCCTTTGGATTTATTTCAAATTAGAGTTACTGCAAAAGGAAATAAAGCTTAAAGCTCTTTAAACTTTAAGCAAAATTCTCAAACACAGCAAATTATTTTCCCTCCCCCACCAGCCCTTCTGCCTGGGCAACAGAAAGTTATTCCTTTGTAAGCAAAGCTAAGGATCCAGGCCACATCTGTGCATTAACCTGTCAAGAATAAATGCATCCAGAAGCTGCCCACTAACCTTTCATATCACTTAACCTCAGAGCTTTCCATAAGATTTAAGCTTTTGGTTACTTGACCTAAAATAATTCCAGAATACATCTCAAAACAGGCAAGAATTCACACTTTCCTCAGAATATTTTCAGTGCCCACTCCCATTTACATATATATATATATTTCAGTCAGCTGGGGTGTCTATTCCATGTTTTGTACATTACATCATGTTTTCAAGCCCAAAATACAACATTACACAGCACACCACGGGACAGACGGGTCTGCTCATGGTAACAAACACGACTGAAACCACCCTGTCATGGCTTGGACAGGAACAGGACAACAAAAACAGTGGATGCAAACCACATTCCCAAGGGCTGAATGGGGAGTTGCCCAACCCCAGGAAAAGCCACCTGACTGCTGAGCTGCAGCTTTCACAGGACTGGGCAGCCACAGCCCAGGGTGGGGTGGCACCCACACATCCCTCAACAGCCACAGCAATGAATGACTCAAAGTTTTCCAACTCTCATTTCCTCCACAGGATTCATTCCTATTTCTGTTAGTGGGGACCAGGAGCTCAGGTCACTCTAATTTCACCAGTCAAGCAGCAATCTCTTTCTTTCCATAGCAAAGACAATGGCTCGTTTCATATTTGATCCCAAGCTTTTCAGCTGAGGTTAAACCGTGGGTGGTTTCTGAAAATCTGAGACAATCTCTGAGATCCCTGATCAGATCGAGAATTGGGGTACAGTAACTCAGCTGTTCAATCCTTAGACATCAGTAAACAACTTTACTATCAACTTGATTGTTTTCCTCAATGCTAAAAAAGAAAAAAAACCACAACCATAGCAGCAGCCTTCTTCAAATACATTTGCCAAAGTTACTTTTAAATGATAAAGAGCACATAAAAGAATATTTTTAAGATGTAATTTCATTTCCAGGAAAAGGTAAATTTAAATATTACAGTTTGAATTTTGTAACCCAGAGTCTTAGATGTGGAGTGGAAGCACAGAAAAAACAGAAGAAAAAAGGGGAATTTGCTCTCCTAACAGGTAATCCATAAATTGCAACAGCAGTTGCTCCAGAAGACCATTATGGTAACTTTCTCCCTGAAATAAACAAAAAAAGCTACCCAAAATGTGTGTGTGTATCAACAAAATAAAAAGCAAGATGTGTGTTAGTTCTCTGTAAATAAAAGGCAGGTTATACTTTGAAACCTGAGAAACAACACCCATAATAAATGCCGCAAATCTTCCTTATTTGTATTATATTTTTGCACAAATTAGCCTAAGGGAGAAGGAATATTGAGAGGAATAAAACCCACAGCTTAGACAGCTCATTAATCTTCATCATTACTTAATTCTAGTTTTACAAGGCCACGAAGCAGATTCCTGATGAGTGAAAGAGCCATCCCAGCCTTGAACCATCACCCAAAATAATGGGAGCGACTGTTCAAAATTCTCTTTCATTGCCAGACGGCGCCAGTTTCAGAAATTTAAGTCAAAAGGTCATTTCTACAAAATTTTGGAAAATGCAGAAAAGAGTGTCATCTTGGAGCCACACAGGACTGCAGCTGTAATGCTATTGTTAGAAACTGCTCTTAAAATTACTCTGTCTTGACTTGCACCAAAAATTCCTTCAAGACTGGGCATGCAACGATCACAAGGAAACAGTCACAGCTGCTAAAAATGCCAAGAGCATTACAAATTAACAAATCCAGATTTATTCTCTCCCTTGGTGGCTCATACTAATATTAATCCATGATTAAGTCAGTTGATATTTTTACTATACATACATCTACTCCTTAAAAGGTTGCTTTTAGAGGAATTAACAGCTGTCATCAAGGCTACCTGACCACCAAATTTATCCATAAAACTCTTTAAACATCCCTTAAAACTGAATAATCAAGGCCAACATAATTTTGGTGAGTTTGGGGACCCTTCTGGTTCATCCCAAGTAGAAGTTATATAAAACTATGTGCATCTCACAAAAACTCCTGGACAGGCTCATCAGCTCATATCCATTCAGTGCATTGTTAATACAGACTGTGAACAAAGATTACCAAAAAAATCACATTGAAATACATTGGCATTACATTATATTGAAATAAACTGGACATTCTTCAACACTACAGCTGAAGCAAGAAAAGCTACATGGTCAGTTCAATATTAACATCAGCAGGAAGTCTCTTAAAACAGTGCAAAGGGTTCTCTCTATTCTGTCAGGCTCGTTTCTCAGTGACTCTCTAGATGTTTGAAAGCAAACAGGCAGAAATTAAATTTGGTTGTTGTTTTTGAGAGGCATTCCCCGTGTCTCCAACTGCTTTGTCAACATTATGCTTGTGACACCTCAACAGAATTTTACCTTTTCAATTGTTTATTTCTCAACTAATTTAGACACAAAAAAATAATTGCATCAGACCAGTCTCGTTGGACAGCTTTGCCAGCCCTGAAATAAGACCAAGGAATTGTAAAGTTCTGGGGGAACAAAGAATCTTTTGTTCCTCAAAAACCCTCAGCAACGAAGGTGTCTCCCATCCTGTTCTAAAGATGCAGCAAGTCCATTCCACAATAGATCATGTGAAAACACTCTCAGAAATTGAAAGCATAAGCAATCAATTTTAAAGATATTTAGTAATTAGTCCTAAAAGGAATTCCAAGCATATAGAGCTCCCTTGCCTTCATCTAGTTTATGACTGATAGCATCTGTAACCTCACGAGGCATCCATTAAGTTTAGTAGTTAATTACATCTGCTCTGACAGGACATTATTTACAGAACAAGCAGATGTAATTTTTCATTGCTCAGCTGAGCTGCATGAGGCACTTGAGCTTACCCCTCTCAAATCACTGCTGCTCACAAAAACAGGAAAAGAGGCTCATGGTTTTTTGCAAAGGAATAGTTACAGGCCATCATCCACTCAACGAAGAACTCCACGTGCTGAGCACCATGGGAGAATTTGGAATAAAGAGATGCCGGCCAGACAACAGAACTTTAACTTCTCTTTCTGCCCTTAAAAGTGAATAGTCCCTGATATTGTTTATGTCTGCTGGGCTCCAAGGTGGAACACAAACCCTTGACAGAAGTGATGGAAGAAAGGGCTCAGTTGTTTCACTCTCAGACAATAAATATTTTCTTTACAGAAAAAGCAAACAGCCACAGAAGTTTTACGTTTGTATTATGTGTATAGGAAGAAACATTTATCCCCTAGAAATACAAGGTGATTACACACTGAGTGGGACTCACTTCAGAGTTATAACACAAAGCCTTTTTGCCACAATTTTTTTATAATTAGTTCTGAAAAACAACATTTTCAGTGGAAAAAATACCAAATATTAAATTGGAGGATGCTTTCCTATTATCTCTTTCACACATACTTTCAAACAGGTATTTTATCTGCTTAGGCATATTTAAATTAACCATAAAGACAAACAAATAAACAAACAAAGGCAATTCAATGGTCTTCTCCGTTTTGGTCAGATAGAACTGCAATAACCACTCACCTTACCCTCATTTTAAAATTATAATCTTGGACTATCTTAAATTCAGGTGCCTGTCATGTTCACATGTGTCAATGCTCTATGGTGGAATTTAAAGTGGGAAACCACAAAACGGTGCTGGGCCAAATCCATGATTTACTTACAGGTTAAACTGAGTGTGGGGAAAGTTTTATACTGGTGCATGCAAAACAACCTTCATGCTTAGAGGAGGCAGAACATAGCTCACAAAAGCAGCACCTATTGCTTTCAAAATGAAAGAGAGGAGAGCTGGGAACCGTAAAAACTGACCTACAACATCCCTGGCCTTATCTTTAAGGGACCCCATCCAGTCCTGTCCTACATGTACACCACAAATTCTGCAAATGTGAAGTGAACTAAAGTTTTTGCATCACTAAGATTTCTCCTGTGAAAAAGCATAGGATACATCTAAGCATCTTTCACAGATTTATTTCTGAACAGCCTCACATTTAATACAGTTGGGTAATTCAGGCTTACTCGGTGCCAAGAGATCTGTTTCAGAGTAAACGAAAATTCATCCCCAATTAAAGCACTGGTAAAATACAGGCATGCACTCCCAAAGCACAGATTTGAGAAACTGCAGACTGTGCATAATGACTTTTAGTTCTGATGGGCGATTAGTGCTCTGTAATGGACTGACAGAAACAGCTGATTCTATTACAAGGACATGTTCTGGCTAAGATTCTCTTTCTGTTGCATTTAAATTATAAATAGGGACTCTCTTGAAAATATATGGAGACAAAAGATATTAATCAATCTCTAAAACTTGTCTTCTGTCCTTTACCATACTTCAAATTAGAACAAACACTGATTTCATCACCAGGAAAAGCCTTCCAGGTACTCAGGACTGTCTGTACCACCATTACTCTTCTGTACAGTCTTCATCCTCTACTCATTTTGAAGAAACTGCAAGGGTTTTTTTCATTCAGCTGTTGACTTCAAAGCCAGGGTTTAAGGTATATTCCTGTTTGTGTTTATGGGTCCAGAAGAAATTTCCAAAGTCTTTGCAAGACTTGCAAATTCATCACAAATTGTCACTAAGCAGTGCTTTTCCTCAGAGAGGTCTTGGGAAGGGGCTTTTCCTGAATCTGACAGATCTCACAACATTCAGTCTAATCAATGTCCTTGCTCACACTTGCAGGTTGAGTTCAATGCATGGTTTAAGCATTCAGCTCACAATAGCTTCTGGGGAGTCAAAAAGTCTTTAATATGTTATTTTTAACTCAACATCTTTAATGTACTATAGGAGAACTGTAACACCAGAATCAAAGTCTGTGCTCCTCTGATACACATTTCATAAAACCTACAAAAAAACCTCACTCATACTGGAAAGAAAAAGCAGCATGTAAACTGCTAACCACCTAACAGGCAAAAAGTTTCAGTACATCAAAACAGTTAAGTACAAAAGTGCTGCAAGCACCTAAAACCCAACTGTATATCTCTGCACAAGCCTTCTCATTGTTGTTTTTCAAGTTTCATTGCAATTTTCTTTTCCCTATCCCACCCTGCTAACAATCAGCCCCAATTAAATAGCTTTTCTCAGAGTAGAAGTTGCAATTTTGATGTGCTGCCATGTACATTAGAGGACTTTCTATACAAAGAATGTTTGCTGTGGGTGATCAAATGCTTAAGTTTTATGGTGGCAACTAACAAAAAAAAAAAAACCCAAATCTAAGACCTTTCACCAAACTTTTTACATTTTTGTTTGAGAGGGACCAAACTACAAAGAAGTTACTAAAAAGATGAAAGTTTAGTGACCATCTGTGAAGAAATAATCTAAATAGCTTGCAAAGAATGACTCAAGATGTAACTTTCCAATAGCAACCATCTACTTCTGCTCTTTGGTATGAGAATTTGTCTTCTCCATCAAGAAAAGTGTGGTGTGTTTCCTTTAGATGCTTAACTCATTAATCCCTATTTCCACAATGTTTTCTCTCAGCCAGTGATACCCACAGGCTGTACTGGTGCTCACCAAATTCTCACAAGAGAAGTGCAACTTCAGCAGCCAGGATTGTAAAAGAACTAAAGAGATCCTGTAAGATCATTCACTGCACCCACAAAAAGTGAACTAAATAAAAAGTGAATTAATTGCATTCATTCTCCTCTAAAGTTAAATTCTGCAGTAACTGATATTTTTCAATTCAACAAAACAGTTTAGAAACTGCTAAAATAGTTCCAACATGGTCTGACTGCAACAGGTTCAAAGCTCTTTTAACACGGTTCCCTTTTTCATTTTTCACTATGTAAAAGCACAGCAAAGAAAAGGCAAGGTGTGATGATTTCCACTTAAATCCTATCCTTGGGGCTAAAACATTTCTCCAAATTCACCACTGCATTTTAAGCATTTCAGTTAACTTCAGAAGAAAGACAGACCTTCTGACGGAAACCTTTGGGATTTAAGGGTTTATTTTTAATATGGACTTTGTACTTGTTGAATTCAGAATTACAGCACTGGAAAGCAAACCCACCACACAGTCAAGAAATTACAGATGACTGGCTAAAGGGGAATTTTTGTAACACACATCCATCCAAAGCAATCCCAGTGCAGCTTCTGGGGTTACTCCAGATTTACATATAGGATAAGGGGTGACAGTTTAGATCTAACATCTTAAATGGTCTTTTCTCACCTATATGATTCAGAAAAAAAGTATGTCACTGGTAGCACTACATTTTCACTGTTATTAATTCCACAGTAGCTTCTTAAATAACGAATGATTCTTTCTCTGCCCATCATTTATTTTTATAGAGGAATTTATCTTTGAAACAAATTTAAAAATCAGCTTGATATTTATTTAAGAAAAATACTAAGATGGCTCACATGAAGACAAGAATTACCAGAGACTTGGCAGTTTTTCAGATGCAGAGAGTCCATTACCAGGTGAGCCCCTGGGAAAGTGCATTGCTTTGTTAACATGGTGTTGGAATATTTCCAGCTGCAGGTAAAGCAACTGAAATCATACTCCCTCCCCTGCCTGAAGCTGTAAGAATCTGTCCAGCATTTATATCTAGAGAGCTTAAATTGCAATGTATAACCTGCTTAAAAAAATAAAATCGATAGACATTATGCCTACTTATTTAAAAATCAATAGACATTATAGATGAATAAAATATTCTTTTCATTTTCCCAGTTATTTTAATTGAATATTTATAAGCCTCTCTGGCCAAGTTTAACATTAAATGCAGATGGACACAGAGTATTTAAATGTGTACTGGTTCTAGGAAGCAGAATATGTACTGTAAAACAAACCTGAAAGAATTATTTGTAAATTAACTATACTGAGGAGGGCTAAACCTTATTTTAAGTCTTAATACTTCAAGTTTTGCTAACTTCAGTATACTTAAATAGCATTTCACTGCCTGTTCAGCCTAGAAACTGATAAAGCAAATGACCAACAAAAAAAAATAGTATTTTCAAAACAATATTGGAACCTCACTGTACAAATTTCCATTAATTTCAATGGGAAAAGTGTGAAATTAAGTTCACTGTACTGTCTGAAAATCTCCATCTATGGTTTCCTTCATGCCTAATAGGCTTTTGGTTTATAGATTCAGGTATGCCTATCAAAGCAAATAAGTCTCTGGAGCCCGAGAAATGCGAGGAGCAAAAAGGGGTTCAAAAAGCCAAGAGGCAAATAAACAAAATAACAGCAAGATGGGGGAAAGGGAAATGAATCTGCCTACAATGCCAGGGAGCTGCCACGTGCAATGCTGAGGACAGAGCAAAGCAGAAACTACAAGTGCTTCCACATTAATTCTGGAAGCCTGAAAAGTAAAACAAAAGTATATTTGGCACCAAACAACCACCCTCTATAAACAGGCATCCCACACACAGGATATCTGTGGGACAGCATTGTGAGCATCTACTTTTCAGGACTGATGGATTACGATGTAGAGGCAGGGAAGAGGCCCTGTACACTAACTTAGCCAGGATAAAAAATATTACAGAAGAAAAGCATCACAGAATCAATTTGGGCAGGAATTCCAAACTGTAAGAGCAAAAAATACAGTTCCAGGACTGTGCTAGCAACTCTCAATTCAAGACAGTGACATCAGGAACCATTAAAATAATTCATCAATTAATAAGGTTGGGGAGGCTGCAAAGTTAGGACAAGTCACAAAAGTGGAAGATTTCAGTCTGGGCCAGTGCTCATTAGGATAAGTCATAGAGAGATTATTTTGCACATAACAAAATAATTGCTTCCTGAAAGGCCAGTCTGAAACCCAAGAGATGCTATTTTGGATTTGTCTCCAGCCTTCTACATTCCTTCTGATTTTTAGTGCCCACAGCATGATTCTGTCTTGACTGAGGTGCAGCATTCCTTCAGGGAAGAAGCCTTCAGTCCCAAAAGGTAGATGAGCTCCCATCACACCTAATCCCTTCTTTTTACACCATTATATTATCCATTACATCATCCACACATGTGGGCTGCTAATCTCTTGTCCACAGGATTCCCACACATGGAGCTGGCAGGTATTACAGAGTGTGCTATCACAGAAATCTTGTATTTCAGTGTCCCACTTAGCAACCTGAAATTACCCTCAAAGCACCCTTGAACATCCCACACAGAAATCCATTTAACTGCATTTACTCACAGAGTCACCCTCTATCACAATCAGCTTCCCCTTATCCTTAGGGATCACCTCTGCCTGCAGGAGCCTCCTCAGTACCGAAGTGACTTTAGCTGGAAGGTGGATCTTGTCCCAAGACTGGGTCCATTCCCAGCAGCAGTGCAGAGGCTGCCACAGTTGAGATGGGACTGACCTGCTGTGTCTCTGTGGGTCCCATCTCTGAGCCTCTCTACTAAGCTGGGCCAGTTCAGTTACTTTCAATTTAAAAGAGCAAAGCTGTTCTTTTACTGCTGAGAGCTCCTTGAACCACACACACATGTTGAAGACCTGCTCTCTGACTACATCATCATGTATTTTCAAATCCCTGCAATAACTTGAGAACCCTTCACTGAGACACCAGATTTTTACCTGTACCCTGTATTTAACAACAAGTTAGGTATTGGGAGCCAATATTAACTAAGCTTATCCCTTAAGTGATTAAGATTGCTCTCTTCCCACCCTATTCTAGTTTTATTAAGCAAATTAGAAATAGGTGACATCTATCCAAGTCTGGTTTGCTGAATTTCTGGAGTTATTTTTAAATGCTGACTTGAGGCATTCTCTCTCTCCACTGATGACAGCCAACCTTTTCACTTGTTCCCTGCTCTCTATACAAATTAGAAAATGCTGTTGCACTCCTGCATCTCTGAACAGGTTAGACATCTCAGATGCTCAGGCAGAACACTGGCTAATGTTTTAGGTGTGTCAAACATCTTACATACAGAAGTAGAAAAAAAAAAACCAAAACCAACAACAGAACCAAGTGCAGAAGGATCAGAATTAAATTGTTTTATTACAGCAAAATGTTAGATAAGAGATCCATAAGGGTCTCCTTGAGCCTTCCATTAATTTCAGTATACACTGCAATAGTAGACATTGAACAAGACTAAACATGAGGATTTCCTATAAATCCCTGACAATGAAGAATTTATTAGGTGACTGGTCAACACAATGCCAGAATCAATATATACATAACTAACTACCCACACATCCACATACAGCCAAACCAGCACCAATCTGACAAAGGACAGAGGAGAAACTGTGAAGACAATGGACAGCTGTAACAGGGGAAAAAAGGCAAACAAGCTGTTAGGCAGCATCAAGAACGGGATGGAACATATTATGGAAATTATTATAATGCTATTAGCTCAATCAGAAACACATCAGCAGCTATGATGCCATGTCTGGTTCTGGGCATGTCATTCACAAAGACAAATCCCAGGCTCCAGGCCGAGACAGCTCGCTACTATTCTTGAAATTCATTTTCCTACGTAATACGTACTCGAGCCTGAAACTAGAAAATACACTCCAAGCAACAAGGAATAAGTTCTCAGAAGAGAGGAAATAACTTGTCTTTCTAGCCAGAAGAAGAGAGGTAGCTTCAAATGGTTGCATTGTGACAGCACAGGCATTGAGTAATGCCATCCACAGCTCAGCAAGGAGCATCTCCAGTTCATCTACAATGAATATTCAAACGCTGGCAGCCATCACTCCAACAAAAGACATCTTTGGCTGCAGTGAGGACAGTCTCTTGGATTCACTGAGTAAAATCAAGTGAGAATTTCCATGGGAGGAAAGCTACTCAGAACAAAAGACAATGCTGGCACAAGAAATGATGCATACAAATAGGTGTAAGTGTGCTCAAAATGGAAACTAAAGTTTCTCATTTTCAGTAACAGTAGCAATGAAGTGCCCACATTCTCTGAGGTCCTCAATTGGACAGTGATACACATTAGTTCATATGTATGGATATATACACACAATTTCTAGGAATATGCAGAATCAAAGAAATTCTGTTTTCCTGGGATAAATAGAAAGCTCACCCATTTTCACTTGTACATATACCAACTTCAAAGACACCACATGAGCACATTTTGTTCCAATGTACTGATGCAGTGCAGATTGCAGTATTATTTCTAACACCTTCTTTTACAACTGATTTCTTTCTTTGGAAAACAAAAGGCTTGAAAGCCACAGGTGTCTGGAATGAATTTTCTAGATATGCAGTTTGTGTAGGCATTCAAAAACAGTCTATGATATATATATATAGCAGGCCAACTGTGAAAGCTTAGCACAAGAGGAATTTTCCTAATCTTCTTAAGGACAGGACTTTTTTAGTGGCAACATGGCTGCTGCTATATGTCTGTGCTTCCCTGTCCTAAGCCTGTTTGTTTTGTGTTTTCTGTTTAGTTTGGTTCTCTGGGGGGGCTTACTAATTTTTTGCTTTTTTGTCTTCATGGTAGGATCACTTTATTATCTGATTTTACGGCTGCCGCTGCCATTTTCTGTGGGAGCGCTTTTTTGTTTGTTTTATGGCCCACCTTCAGTGAATCCTCTCTAGTTACAAACAACCTTTTTTGGCTTTTTACTCCACTCTGTTGGTCTACTGGAATACAAGTTACTTTTGAGGGATTAGCTGCAAGACTATCAGCCCCAATTTCCAGCAAATGACGACTACAGAAGGATCTGTCTGCTGTGGATACACAGAAGTCTCAGCTGAAATACTTCTTAAGCCACAAATGTGTCGTTTTGGATGGATGGAGCTAAATCACCACATCTTTTCCCAAGAGGATGCACTCCAGGAATAGGAATCAGACAGCTGAAGATGACACTGTGGATCAGAATGTTTTCCAGGAGAAGCAAAAGCTACTAAGAATCCATTTGACTGCCATTCCACCAGCAACTATCAGGAGCTGTTATTTCAGGTTTTTGCATCTCTAAACTATAAAGCTTTCCCCATAGAAAAAGGAACTAGCACCTTTAAAGTAATTATTTTCATTAGTTAACATAATTTTGATTTGGTTATTAAATTTCATATTACACATACTTATGATATGGACTTTGGAAATACACTTAATTATCTCTATCATTGATACTGGAATAGAAGAGTGACAGGTCTTGCCTGATCACCTTCTGGAGATGAAGATGCAAGCTGTATGAACTGAGAAAAATTATTTCAGATCTTCTAACATTGATTGCTGGCAGTGTTGTTAATGCATCATCATCTTGTATTACCTGTAAAAATTAAAATTCTATGTACTATGGAGAAAGTTCTACTTTGTCCACCACCAGGGGACAAAGGAAGCCTATCTCCATGCTCTTCTAGCATTAGCTTGTTATTATGTCTTGTGCATCAGAAGGCAACCTCTCACTTCCAAAAATTAATCTCTTGTAAATTCATGACATTAGTTGGCAGGTTTTTCCCCACTTTTGTCCTCTGCAATGTTTTTCTCTGTTGAAAGTTGAAATTGTTTTTAGCAAGTGTTCTTATTTAATATTTTGCTGTTAGTAGAGTTTTAATCTCTTTCCTGCAACCAGGAGTTACAGTGGTAATCCCAGTGGTACACTGCAGTTAAGTTTTTCCTATTGTTTTGTGACTGTCCTTAAGGAACAGCATAAATGGTCTCATTTCTCAGTTAATTCTCAAACTGCCTGCAAACCAGGCCATGGCCAAACTACAGGAGGTGATCAGGTAAGGACAGGACACAAAGCTGCCACATCTCAGCCCAGGACAGTGGGTGGCACGTGCACAGCTGCAACTCCATTAAAAGCCTCACTTCCATTACCTTCATCACCTTTCTTAACACTCTCCTGCTCAGGTGAATTCATCCCATGTTGAAAGCTGACTTGTGCTTCTATTTGTTCTGAGGCTGGAAATCCATCAAATTGGCAGCTGTGTGTTTAATGGTCCAGATCAAAATAGTACAAGTGAAATTTTACCTGGATCAAAAATAGGAGACCTTATTCACATTAGTCACTTTAGCACTTTTCTTCTAATGTTAGTACTAATGTTTGTGCTTTTCTTGTTGAGCTAATACTGTACATTGTCCCCTTATGACAGTTCTACTTCATACAAAGTCACTCCTGTGGCACTGGGTGTATTGGAGGATAAATGTTCTATTTCTTCTTTGATATCCGTATTTTTAGTTTAAAATTTTCATGAGCTGATCTCCATGTTATGATTTTGTATTTCTGCAAGACGACTCATAGAGCTATTACACAAGTTCTTTAAGGAATTATGATTCACATTCTGATATCTCTTACACTATTTAACATGTGTCAAAATAAATAGTAGAAAAATCCCTTTTAATGCAAAAGAATATCTGCATGGATATTGCACAAATCTTTATCAACTGAAACATTATTTGAAGATTTCCATTCCAAAGCAATTACCACTCCTGCAGAAGAAAGCAGTTGATGAAACAGGGGGCAGAAAAGATCAGTACTTAATCCATTATCACATCCCAGTAATGCTAATCTAGGTGTAAGATTAATTTGGACTTCAAACATATTAAAGCAGCAAAATAAGATTTGCTTCCAGGGATGTTCAAAAGACACTATATCCATATGATCAGATTCAACATTTACTGCAACCTTTCGTCCATAATATGAATTTGAAACCAGCTCAGACATTTATTAAAAGGTAATACAAATAGATGGTATATGGAAGCACTTACAGAATCCAAATATGGATTTTAATATGAGAAACAAAACTTAACCATTAACTAGATCATCTGCTCTGACAGGGCAATTAAAACATAAGGATCATATTTCCGAGGCAATCCCTTCAGTATTTCTTTCATGTAAAATTACTAAATTATTTGGATGTATCATTTTGTTGGTTTCCACCTATGAGTTTTCTTTTTAATTCTTTGCTTTTCCCTAAGAACTTCACAGTTACTTGAAAAATCAATTCTAAAAACATTTGGTTTAGTCTACCTGACCTTAGCAGTTGGTGTATCATTTCTAAAGTAATTTTTTCCAAACACAACAATTCTATAACCTACCAGTTTATTTCACAGTAGCAATGGTGAATAACCTCTAAGTATCTTACTACTGTTAAATCTAAAGTTAAGTTTCTACTTTTTCATTTTAGTTTCCCTGACTTTCTGCTCAGTTTATAAAGGCAAACATTGCTTAGCAGATTGACAGATAATCTCCTTTTACTTGGGATTTCAAACTGCTCAGTTTACCTACCATTGACTCATTTCAGTGTAACAACAATTAACATTGTGTATGAAGATTCAGATGTGAAGGCACTGAAAGACTCTGGTCTGCCTTGTCCTTCTGGGTTCTTACAGTTTCCACACCCTGCCCCCATGGCATTTAGAATTCATCTTCCTGCCTCCTTAATTTTCTGTCACTTCAAGCTCTCATCCAGTCACTACCAAAACAGAGGTTGGAATAAATGCAACAAATCTTTAAGATGCCCCCCATTCAGATGAAACTTTATTCAAGTAATTAAACAAAATTTTACTATGACTTAAAATATATTTACAAATATTTTTATACTTAGCGTCAGATTTCATTTTCTGTTTCATTGCAGTTTTCTGGCTGATATGAAGCAGTTCAGAACGTCACAAATACCCAGTGGAAGATTCAGAGGGGGGAAAAAAGAGACTGACTATTGAACAATAAAGTGAATGTTATTTCAAACAGATGAAAAAAGGTATCTTGTCCAAATATATGTTTGCATGGCTGAAAGACTGTGAGAGAGAGCAGAAACAAGATTTTAAGAGAGGCATGTTAGGTAAAAGCCTACAGTATTGCTCAAGCTGTTTCAAAATACAGTGCTTAAAACCAATTTCTAACCATAATATCAACTATCAATCACAGTCTGTTACACTAATAAAAGGATTTTATTCTATTTTTGCTTTTTTTAAATTGACACACATCCAAGATGAAAAGTGGCAGAGGTTTTTCTCCCCTGCCTTTGTGTAGCACCAGACAGTCCCTAAACCTGCTTGTTATGCAATTAATAGGAATTTCTTTTTTTTCTGATAAAGTTCTATCACAACTGACTCAGCACCCCAAACTGTTTGATTGCTTGCAGCTTTCACATAATTTGGGTCACCCATCCTTCCCTAACACAATATGCCTGTGAATTTATGCCAGTCATTGGTTCCTGAAAACAAACAGCATTTATTCATTTATTCCTTTTTAGAAAATAAACAAAAACCAAATCAACCAGTCCCATAAAAACACTCAACAAAGACTCAAAAGCCCAGCCCATGTTCAAAGGCAGCCTATTTTTATATCTAAGTATCTTGCTCGTTTGGGTTTGTTGGTGGTGGTTTTTTCCAGGAGAACAGGGGGGCTCTTGAAATACCAAAAGGAATTATTTTAATGCTGTCTGAAATCTGCCTTCTAGGAGTTTAGAAGCACTAATTCTTCACAAAGAATACTTGGGGAGAAATTCAGTTTGGTAGCTGGGGAAAAAAAAAAAAGGCAACCATTCCATTTAAAACATCACTCCTGCTCTAAAGTGGTCAGGTTTCATTTGCACGATGCACCCTGCTGCCATTAATTTAGCAGCCCTTTAATCAAGCTCACTTCCCAAAAGAAAAGCAGAGAATATTGAAAAGATGGTTGTTAAACTCCAAAGTTTTCAGAAAACAGAAGAAATTTAAGTATGAAGCCTCCCTTTTGAGTCCCATTGTACAACATGCCCGGTTCTGTTTGACTTCACCTGTGGAGCAACGAGGATCTGCACACTGCAGAACAAGGATAAATGAGGAATAATGAGGGGAGGCAAAGCCTCTTGTGGCAAGGTTTTAATTTGCCTACAATATACAATTTCTGTACATTCAAAAATAAAACTACAAATAAGTAGTTGCTTCTTGAAATATTTACTTTCACCTTGCCACGGTGATGAGAGCGTAAAAAGACTCAAAATAGCAATATTAGACAGCCTTGTTTCAAATATCAAGGTCTATGTCAAGGGTATTTAAAGGCATCTTACTTCAGGATAAACTAGGTCACCTGAGGATTAAGGAACAAATGAATGAAGGCCATACACCAATGGCCTCTCAAACAATAAGATAACACAGCTGTTTCTGGTTGAAAGGTGAAGTTAGTAAAAGTCTTTGTTAGCATTATATTGTCTGCCAAAAAACACAAGCAAGGAACAGAAATCACTTCATCCAGTAATTCACTTAGTAAAGACCAAGAGAACTATTGCCTCTCAGAAAGAACTCACATGCCACACAGTGACCAGAGTGACCTTCTCTGAACTCACTGCAACTTTACCTCAAATGCTGTTTTGCTTGATATTTTTTTAAAGAGAGAAAAAAATATGTTTATCTTGTGGTACATAAATGCTATACAAAAAGATGAAAAGGTAGATGCAAGATCCACCCCAAACCCCTCTCATTCCACTGCCTTCAGTTCTATGAAAGTTATGCAAGGATTCACTTTCAAGGAATCGTTCTGTCCAAAAAGTATGAGTTGAGTACACAGAAAACTGGCAATTCCCAGCAACAGCACATAAGGACCTCTCACCTCCCCATTTAGACACGTAACTGGATTTTTCACCTGGCTGCAATCGCCTCCCCACCGCTATCAAAAAGAAAGAATTCTGTTACAGCACCATTTTTAGGTAACTGGTTTGCCCAAGATTGCTGCAATCCATACGACCAGCCAAGGTACAAGCTATTTCTCTTGATTCATGGTAAATCAATATTATGTTTCCAGCACCACACAACTAAATTACATCTATTGCATCTGCTGCTGAAAGCTGTATGTAAGGGCATGGTTTTTCTTTAGTATTTCATTTTTATCAGTCCCAATGGCACTACATTGGATTCTGTGTTATATTATGCCTTAACAAAAATGATTTTACTACATCACTCCATCATCTGTCTAAACTTAATCAAGCACAACATTGCTTTCTGAAAGTCTACAGTAGTCTCGTGTCCCTGCGGGGCTTTCTTCATGGTAGCCACTTTGGAAGAAAAATATCAGCTCAGCACTGTCAAACTCTCAAAACTTACAAGCAGGCAGTCATCAGCACACAGCAAAATTGTCCCTGATTATGCTGTTGTTAAAAAAAAAAAACCAAAAAACAAAAAAACTTTAATATCTGCCCATTTCAATACAAGAAGTTTAGGGTGCTATTTCATAAATAAATGTTCTGAGATGAAGTGCAACAGAACTGTCAGGTTTAAATTTGGCCCACAGTTTTAAGGTAGGGCCTATCAAAACTGTCAACAAGCTCAGAACGGGAAGGTGCCTGACATCACATTTGAAAAAGGAGAATATAAAAGCTAGAGAAACAAACAGCAAATGACTGGAGACCATTAGAGAAAATAAACTGTCTGCCCACAGCCTTTGCAATCTGAAATCAATCTCAATTGCAAAATCACTCATGTCCCTGTTTAAGTCACCTCCAATCCTTTTCTTGCCCTTAGCTCCTCACAATCCATTCCCCCATTGTTTAAGGGTTTTAAGATCCTAATCACCTCCCAGCAAGCACCTCACAATTAGCCCCCACAGGGGATCTCTCTACCAGTCAGCACAAATTCTTCCTCCTTGGCCAAATCGTTCCCTACGATTACGAAAAACGAAGGCGAACGATGGACCTTTTTGCAGAGTGGGAGGTCACCACCTATACCTAAGGGGGGAAAAAAAAAGCAGCATAACATTGGAAACACTTTATAACAATCTGAGGGCCACAGATTTGCTGGGAAGAGATGACCATGGGTCTGGCTTGCTCCATTTCAGACCTGCAGCACGGAGGAGCCACAGCTCACTGAACCGACGGGGCAGAAAGGACCTGATTCACAGACCACACCAACCCACCCCAGTGACATCTGATATCATTTCTTTCTTCTGGCTGGCAGCACAAGTGACATTTATTAGCCTGTGCTGATGTAAAACAAGTGATAAATGTCAAACCCAATTAATATTTTCATCTTCTGATGGAAGTAATTTAAAAGTAATTATATCAGGTTACAGTTGTTTAAGCTACGCCATACAATAGGAGGTAATTATATTCATCCTCATTCCAAACATGACTTTATCACAGTAATATCCAAGAGCATCTTGAAAAGAGAAACCTTTGGCTACAAAAGCATCTGCTGTGTTCAAACAATTGGATTTAAATGGAGCATTGCTGTTAGCAAAATGAGTCATTCATAGATGTGACCAGGTAAAAACAAAGCTGAACCACTTTCCATCCAGAGAATTATTTGTTTGTGCTCACAGACAAAGTGCTGATAACGTCAAAGCCCAGATTTTAAAGATATATATATATCTCATTATCAAAGAGAAACAATACAAAATCATAAATGCAGTTGTTTAAGGAAGAAAAAATTATTTCAGAGGACTGCAATGACTGTTTCAGGAGCCTTCTGCACAGGGAGTGAAAGGATTAAACTCTTAATTCACTCTATTATGACACACCTGTAGTAGAGCACTTCAGCCAAAGGCCCACAGCAGACAAGAACATGTCAAGATGCATGGAAAGATGGACCTTATTGCCTTGAGACATATCAATAAAATTGATACTGAAAGAATAGTTAAGGACAGTGAGGTTGAATGTTAGGATGAAGTCCATCAAAATCTGAAACAATTTAATACTTTTTATTGGATTTACATCAAGAATGCTTGATCCATGAAGCAAAAAGAGGAACTTCAAGGTTTAATCATGTAGAGGCATTTATGTAAAATGGTATGTATTTATGTATTTATGATATAGTATACAATAATTGAATTCAAGTTGAAATTAGCTTTCTAATATGGAATAAATAAGACTAGCAGATTCAAATTAATAACCTACCAGTCTTCCTTTTAGGCTCTGAATCACAAAACTAAAGAGTGTGATTCATAGAAAATCTTTAAATAGAGATGATGATTTCAGAGCTCATAAGCCAAGTTTAAGGAACTCTGCACTGTATTATTTACAGTATAAATACAATGTTTTCACAAGATATGAGTAAAGTGAAAATTCATATTTCTAAAGCATACCTGGTCTAACAAATAATTTCCATACCACTTGAATTTCCTGTGGGTTTAGGTAGCTTTTATTTGTTTTGCAATTTCTTTTGAACGTCACTGACGGCCAGGCCAAAAGTCACATTACTGAGAAAAACCTTTAACATCTAGAAACTTGAACATTCAGATTGCAAAATCTTATTAAGTCCACCAGAGCCAACCCCATTTCTTTGATTCTTGAAAGAGAATGTAAATTTTAAAGTTTGTTCCTATAAGAAAAAGGACTGTGTGGGTATACTCTGAATTTTCAAATCTGTGAATATACTTTAGCAGTCTTTTTTCTTATAGGAACAAACTATTGAATACAAAGTAAACTAGGAACAACTGCTAAATCATATGGGAAATATTGCTATATCTTTACAGTTGACTTTCAATGTCTCCTGACATTTTAGAGAGCCTTTTCTAGGTGTTGCAACTGCAACTCCTAACATTCTTTTGTCATTTATGTGACTAATAGCCACAATTTACAAATATGCAGAATGCAAATATACTTGATATTTATCCCTTGAAAATACAAGAGGACTTCCTGCTCCCAATCAATACTGACAGTTTATAAAAATTAGATTTTCACTTGGCATGTTTTAATTAGGTTTCCTTTCACAAAAAACACTGTCTTTCAGTGTATGTGAGAAACTGAAGAGGCAACCATAACCAGGCAGAACTGACAGGAAAATAAAAAAGTGCTCTAACCAATTTCAACTTCCAGGCTGATGACATAAGCCCAGAAGCAAAATACACGCTGCCTCACTGCAGGACATTTCTAGCCATTAAAGAGGTAAATGGGTCTGTGTAAGCAGTGAAGACTATTAAAGATAAGCAGATTAAACACCAGTCTTGCAGCATGGCAGCATTATGTTATGTTGCTAGGCTGGAGAACTGGTTTTCCTCCATGGTTTGGGATTTCCAGCATTAAGCAAGTACAAAATGCAGCAATATCAACACACCAAGTGGGTAATGGCAGGGAGGAGAAACAAAAGCCACTCTCTACACAGCAACCCCTGTCAGCACCAGCAGCAAAAACCATGCCAGTCTACCAAGCAGACACTTTCCAGCCAATGAAATGTATGAAAAAGATATTACTGTTTATCTTTGGGAAGGATCCCTTTATCCAAAATCTCCTTAGACTCAGATGCACACACAGAGATCCATTTTTTTTCATGCAGTCACCTGCTAACAAAATCTTTCTCCCTGTAGTAGAATTAATTACTGGCATTTTTATCTTTTCTCACAGGTTGAAAATAAAAAGTTTAGTTCAGCTATACAAGCATTCAGAAAGTCCTTAATGACAAACTGAAAGCACTTATTTAAGCATAACTATAGCAAATTATCAGAGCAATTTAACAATACCCTGAAGACAGCAGCTAAATGCCATCTTTTCTGCCTGAGCAAACCATTTAACCTTTTATCCTTGTCCATATTTCAAGGACTTTTTATTCTGATAAGGTTACACATTTTTCCCTTGCTATATTTTTCTAGTGTCTTCAGAGTGAATGCCAGGAGCAAATGCTCCCCAAATTCAGTCACCTTTACTACTCCATTGCAAAGTGGACCACAAGCACAAGTCCTGAAAATCCAAACCACTGTGAAAGCATGAGCCAGGCAGACAGCCACCAAAAATCAACAAGAGGATCCTTTCTAAGCACGAATCCTCAGCCCTACAATGACATGCAGCATATTCCCACACATCAGAACAATCCATTTTCACATTACAATATACAGCACCCAAGCACAAGATCACAAGAGATTCGTATAAGAAAACTTCACAGTTTGTTTCCACTGACTGAGTTTAGTCAAAACAAGTTGCTGATGACTGATCTAGTTAATGAATTCTAGCAACCATTCATCCACAGTCAGTGTTCCCCAATCCATCTTCTCCTCACTCCTGAGCAAAGACAGTGCACGCTGCCCAGCCAGTCTGGGCACCCACAGCTCAACCTCTGTACACCTGAGTTCATTTCCCTCCACCACACTGGTAACACCAGTACACATCTGCTCCTTCTGTCAGCTGCTGATTTTCACAGAAGCTGAAGAACTTTTAGACTACCTTTTGGACATCTTCTCCAACCTAAATTTTAATTGATTTCAGGTGCTGAGAATTTAGTGGGAGAACAGGAACCAAACCTGTGCATAAGTCTTGTTTCTTTTGGAAGTTAACAGGAAAATGTTACTTTTTCTTTAAACTAATATTTTTAAAAAGAAAAACAGTGTGCACTTTCTTGTATTGTAAGTATATAATTTCAATATCTAGATAAATCATTTTTATTTATCTTCTTTTGTTACCACCCCTTCTTCAGATGTCAGTGTAACTGGTGACTGCCCACATCATCACTGTTGGAAGCCCTTCAGCAGACATCTGACCTGTGGGTTCAGTTATGTGCCTGGTAAATCTGGGAGCAGTATAAAATAACTCTTGTTAATATATTTTCCATAGCAGGCCATCCTGTTCCAAAAACTCAAAACCCAAGAGACTCACAATATCTGAAGATCTTCACACATGTATGTATGCATGTATCAAGCTAAACTTAACCTTCAGTTTAAAATTTATATACTCATCTTTCAGTTAATACATATTTCAAACATTTTTTTAAAAGCAAAACAGAAAAATCAAATTTTGAGTCCAAATCAGTCTCCCTTCACCATAAACAAATTCTTTTACTTTATAAAGCACAATTTCTACCTTTAACTTTTTATTAAAATACTGTAAAAATCAACATTCTTACTAAGAGCGTCTTTATTGGATCTTGTGACCAGCTTTGTAGCCAGCAAAAAATATCTTCAGTAATTCTAAAAAACATTCAGAAACAAAACTGATGAGTATGTTGAGCTTCAGGGTCTCTAAATTATGACCAAAGATGCACCAGAGAAGGTTTAAACTGTACAGTACAGTAAACCTTCTCTTGTTAAAACATATTGAGGCTTAGAGTTTCCACTGATTCTCTGAGTCCATTTCCCTATAAAACAAAACAAAAAAAGTGCTCAATCCTTAGAGTAAAATAAATCAGCTCAAAAACAAGTCCACTAAATATTCCGAGATTATATTCTCCATGCCCTATTTCCCCCCTGCCCCCAGGAGGAAAATGTTAGTTTTATCTTTAGAATTAATAAATCATTCCACTGGGGGTGGGGGGGAGGAGGGGAGAAGGGATATGGTTTTTTATATATATTATATTTTAGCCAAACATGCTGTGCAGCAGAAAACACCAACCAAAATAGACATTCAAGTACTATGATGCAGTTTGTCTTCCAGATCTGCACTGAAAGCAGCACAAAAACAGTCCCACAAAGTGAATTACCCGGTTGAATCCAGCCCAAACTCCAGCAGAAAATGAGGGGGGGGTATCACTCTGTAGGAAGAGGTGGATGCAGGGAACTGTGGTGATGACAAAGTCCAATCACATCTGAGCACTGCATAAGTACCACAAATGTAGAATATAAACTCCATGAAAGTATCTGAAATTTGGAATATCACGCTGTCCATTAATTTTCTTACTTGCACTTACTCATCAGGATTTTGGGGGTAGAATAACCAATTTCTTGCATGTGTGAGAAAAGTAAAAGCACACATGTAGTGGCTCCTGCAGTGCAAATAAAACCTCAAAAAATAACCATATTCCAGTACAGATGATGTTCAAAACACAAGTTTATCTTCACAAGGTTCAAGTTTATCTCACTGGGTACTACTGCTTTTCACCTCCACTAAATTAGCAATAATAAATGACACACATGTACAGGGAACAATAACAAACTTAGGTAACCTCCTAACATTTGTGACTAACATCACAATGTATTTTACATCACCACTAACTACAAAAAACCAAATACAGATCTCTGCAGAGTGCAGCAGAAGCAGATCCACCACCTGCATTAGCACCTGTCCCTAGGCAGTAATTTATGTCAATAGTCCAAGTTCATTATCTAAAATGAAAGCCTAGAAATTAAAAGACTATTCCATTATTAGAAGCTCTTTCTCAGTCTTCTCTTGTTGCTACTACACAGCTACATCTGTCTGTGAGCATATTATGTGTATGTATATTTATATGTATATATATAGTTATATTTACATAGAACATTTTATTTGCCTCTCCTGGACCTTAATTTCCACACATTTCACTAAACAACAACACCTGCCATTTACTGCAGGGATCACTGCAGAGAGAGTTCCCAGGGAAGATGAAGTATCACAGTAGTGATATCAAGTGTATTTCAGGTAATGGAGGCAACAAGAAGCACAAGGACAACATATGCATACATTTGCTAAAGAACAGGGAGAGCTGGTGATGGCAAATGGTTTATCTAACAGAGAAAAAAGAATTGGTTTTGACAAGAGAAAAAGTCTAAATCAACTGTGCTAAAAAGCTGGGCGGGGACAGGAGACTTTGGGGAGGAGGGACAACATGAGACTAAGATAATCAGTTTGTTCATCTCAGTCAATCCTGTAGTTAATTTTTAAACATTACATGAAATAGCACTAACAGGCTGTGGAAAGTGTTCTGTATCAAAATATAAAGGAAACAAGATTTTCACACTGCACGTGATTAAGTACCAGAACAGGTGCCAAGAAAAGCTGCAAAATCTCCATCCCTAGAAATACTCAAAACCAGCCTGGACAAGCCCTTCAGTAACCTGATCTAACTTTGGAATTAGTGCTGCTTTCAGTGGAGGAGTTGGATTAGAGGACCTAATTTAGGCTGTGATATTCATTTTTAAAGACATCAACATGCAGTTTGAACTAAGAAACTTACTCATCAGTGGCTTTCCAAACTAGTATCACCCAGCTCTGCACAGAAAGTAATTAAATATAATGCTTGGCAGAGTACCAACAGCTTTATCATTCTTCCTAATTGTCAAAATTGAAGTTGACTGTAAAATGGTCGCTTTTTGAGCCACGATTTCTTCTAAAAATTTACTCCACGATACAGAGGGAAGGAAAAAAAAAAAAAAGGTTCAGCATTAACTTCCTCTTGGACTTACTGGACATCTGCCTTAATTCCTTTTGGCATATTTTCTTAGTTCCCAAAGCATTTTTGATGTAGATTTTAATTACACCTATATATATATATATATATATATGCATGTGGATTTATAGATACCTACCCAGCTGTGCAAAGACACAACACCACATAGTAAATACTCAAGACCACCAGAACGATCGAATTCCAGCACACTACACAGAGTTAAACCAGAGAAATGCATCCTCATTCCCAGCAGTGTCTTCTCTTGACACTGGTAGATATTGGGGCTCCTCCATCCTCCCTTCCTTTTCCAATACTCCCCTGAAGCATCACCATAAAAACCACTCCCTGACACGTCAGACAGATACAACATCTCACAGAAATTCTAGGCTCAGGAAAGCTCTTAAAGGGCTTAAAAATTTTTTGATTAACTGTAGTCAGAAACAGTCTTCTTGGCTACGAAACTCTAATTAAGTAAATTGAAAACAAATATCAATTTATCCGGAAATTTATCCCAAAACAATCTTACTTATTCCTGTATACTCAGTTATACAGAAAGTAAATACAGCTGATTTTATGATGAGGAAATGCAGTATCATAACACACTGTCACCATGGTATATGCAGCACAAACCATTACACAATGTCAAGCTATTCCTATGATTTTAATAAGCTGGCACAAAGAAAAATCCAAATATACACAAAATATAAAAAGGTGAGACATAGATCATATTCACATAAGGCAACAATTACTCTGTAATTGCCTTAAAGCATCAGTAAGGTATGAATGGCAGTATGTTAAAATGGTAGATTTATTTTCCTCAAAGGAAGTTAAACAAAAGGACAGGCATGGTTAATTTAATAGGCAACGTTCATGGTCTATAAACAATTACTTATGCTAGCAAGTATGTAATAGGCTGTATCCCATCCCATTACAATGCAAAGGGGGAGGAAAAGAATACAGTGCTTTCAAGCACTAATCTATTCCATGCCCAGCTCACACAAGATTTTGGAGCTCAGTCCCTTCCAGCAGTTTTACTCCGTAAGCATCAGCTCAGTCATCACACACCACTGACACTGGCACGGATTACCATGTTTGTCATACCACTGCAACTGAATAAAACTTCCACAGCACCAGTACTAAATAAAACTTCACTAGTTCAAGTTCAAAACAAACTAGAGTATTTATTTCAACTTAATGACAGTTGTTCAAAGTAAAATATAAATATTTGCATTGTTGAATTGCATTCTGGTTCTAGGTTACTGTGCATTTGAGGCAAAAAAGAAGCATATGTCTAAAATAAAAGAGAATATTCACTCTACTTTCACATTTAATTTTTAAATAATGCTCAACTAAAATGTCTACTCTAAGCCAAGTCTGAAAAGTCACTTAACAGATTTTTATATGTATCTGTAAAAGTGAAGTTTCAAAAATAAGGTTATCCTCGTAGTTTAGACTTCACTTCTTTCCACAGGAACATTCCCTAAATTACTGGATAGAAACAAAGACATGAAAAAATGTATTTTGTACTTTATACAAAAACCTGCTTTTAGTTAATAAAATACACACTAGGTGAAAACAGAAAACCTCAGATTCTAGCATCACTGTTATGTACTCACTCAACCTGATTTACTCCAAACAATTTTACGAGACTGTCAACATTACAAGCAGAAGAGTAAATAAAAGAAGGCTGAAGTTACACTCACCTGCAGCCCTCTTCTTCGAAGAATACTTGAATCATCCATATTTCAACTGCTGATCACTAAAGCTCACTTGCTTCTGGCTGGCTTTGCTCTCTAACTGTTAAAGAAGTCCATTATTTTCAAAGTTTTCTCCCCCCCCAACTCCCCCTCTGTCCACTTGCTAAAAATAGGGCATGGTCTTTCACTTGCCTGTCATGAAGAACTGCAGCCACAGTCTCTATCTGTTCGTAATTTTGCTCTGCCTCTTTGTGGCAGATTTAGCAGGTCACATTGGAAAAAAGCTGTTTGACTTTCCTAAATCTTTTCAAGGTTGGATGTCTCATTCCCCTCATACACACAACTGCCTACAAATATATAATAATCCACGACTCCGTGTAAGGCCAAAGAGTGGAATTTAATTCAGATCCCAGACGCACATATTTTTGCTTTATTTCAATTTACTTGAGCTGTTATAAGGGGATCAGTAAACTAAAACAGCTGCCTTCAGTTACTGTGCATAATAAGCTCACAAAATCCAGGTCACATTTCCTTTAAAAAATACCCAGTCACGCTAACTAAAAAAGCAATGCTGTGGGCACACAGGACACACTGCTATTAAAACACAGGAAAAAAAAAATCTCACTTTGAAAAAAAATATGGAAATTTCATTTTTCCAAAATTTGAAAAATTCCTTTAGTCCTTTGCAAGACAAAGCGACTGTGACTGTCGGATTCTTCAGATCCTGTCACACATTCTTTTGTTTCTGCTATCTCTGAGGTATTCTGGGCTCTTCCACACAGCAGACACGGCACATTCTCCAGCTCATTGCTGAGATCTTGCGACTCTCATGTGCTGAAGGGTCTGGAACACATGTTGCAAGTTCTGAACGTTTAAGAATTCATTCATCTATTCATCACTGACAGAGCTGTCTGAAGAAGCCCTTCCCTCATCGTCATCCGTGGCAAAAAGGAAAAAAAAAAAAGGGAAAAAAACCCCCACAGTTCAGCTGAGGCTTTTTCAGTCTGTCCTGCAGTTTCTGTTTTCCAGCTACCTTCACACAGTCAACTCCAGCAAGGTCAAAAAAGGCTTTGCCCCTTTAGGTACATCATGCCAATCCCATTTTAAAGCACGAGCATATAGCACGTGTTGAAAAATAAAACAGCAATAAAGCTTTTAGCTATACCAAACACCATTTCAATAAAGGTCTAGGTATGTTCATCCCAGTATTATTTAAATTACCGAGCATGTCAAGAAGCCTTTGTCCTACACATGCCCTTTCTATATTAGAAAGGAAAAAAGAAAATATTGCAAATATAATGAACAACTTACTGCTGCAGCAACCTTTAATTTTTTTAGCAGAAAGCTAAAGCAACAGATTTCATCTCCTGATAAAACCTCAGGATGAGTCTATTTATAACTTCTGCATATAAATACTGTATTTAAAAAGAACCTAACTTAAGGCTCTGACAAATTTCATGAGATATACAAAAGAAATCAAACTTCATCTCTGAGCCGTGTTTATGAGGGGATTTCAGCCAGACATCCTCAAGTGTGCAAATGCAACAACAAGGAGAGCCCAGACCGTGGGTTGCCTACCACAGCTTGATGGAGTGTTCCTGTTCCCACAGTTATGACAGCTGCAAACCAAAAAAAAAAGTCTCGACAGGAGCACACAGGTTGGCGGTGCTTAAAGGAATAGAGATTTACACGGCAATCTTCAGCTGATCTTCATGCTAAGTGACCGAGTCACATGAGCTAAACGCATCATTGTAAAGTCAGCTGAAGGCAGATACAACTCAATCCCATTCACCAGGCTTTTTCTGATCCTCTGCGGAGCCAGTGTGGTCTTTTATTGTGAGCAGCTAATAAATCCTCATCCTGCCGTACCTCCTTCCATCTGCCGTTTTAAACAAGCGAATGCGGAGCGAGGGCTGCGGCGCCTTTGTGCGCTCCGGAGAGGGCAGGCGGCTCATTTGCATGGAGTAGAACTGTACCACAGAAAAACCTGCGCGCCAGTGAAAACAACTCCATGAGCCACTTGATTTTAAAGGAACAGCATCTTCTTTTGCGAACGTAGCTGGGGAAACATCGAGCCACGCGCAAAACTCCGCAGGAGAACTCAAGGATACGTCAGCGGGGGGGAAATAGCAAGAGAAAAATTCAGATGAAGCTCTGTTTGAAAGCAGATGAACATAAAATGATCATAGTTCTTCACTGTGATAATATTTATGATGGATGTCAATATAATTTCCTGCATTTTGCTATCAAATGAGCTTCCTCAGAAAAATACACCAAAGACTAACTTCAGTTATCAGACATTACTGTCAAGCAAATGCTATTTTTACTTCAAAGAAATCTCATAGAAACAAAACTTTTTGGCATGCTTGCACAAACACATTACATGCATTTTGCATTTGGTTTTAGTCTACACTATGTTTCAGAAATACTTATATTAGTCCATGCACTAACCGGATCATTGATCTTACCTCTTCTGACTAAGGTCACCAGCATTAAACAACACATTCTGTGAGAGGAATCAAGGAATCTTGACAATTATGCAACACCATTCACATTGTATTCTCTTCCTGAACCAGCCACTAAATGAAAATGTTTAAGCCAGGTAACAGTAGCATATAACCAGAACTTATTTCCATAATGTAACTGAAAGCATTCTTATTGGCACATATATATCTAATCCTTCTTGGATTATTTACTGTAATATTCAGACATTGCCAATTCTCAATATGTTTACACAAGTGACTTGTAATTGATTGAGGCTGGCATGAGTCTCCAAATACCATAAGAATCATCTGTTCTCTTCCAAATTTCAAGCTTTCTTGGGGAGGATGCTTTCAAATTGGCTGCCTGCCACACTCACCCAGCTTCTGGGGTAGAGAGGCCAAGTGGGGCTGCTGCAAAAAAGCAGGCACGGCTTTTCCTCCAGCATCCCTCTCTCCTCCCCTTCTTCAGTGCAAACAATGTTTATTTAAGTGTCAGATCAAAAACCACCACCAAAAACATCCTGAATGTGGTGACCACCTCCTCCACCCTCCTGTTTAACTAGTAAGACTCATCCACTCTCACTTTTTCTTCCTTCCACAAAGTCTACCACAGAAAAGCAATGATGAAAGAGGGTGGCAGAAAAACACTCAGTACCAAACTGGATCAAGCAAAGGACAAATGGAATTTAAAAGCAACTCCCTGACATGGAAAATTTTTCTTACAAAACATTACCTTTAGAAATTTATCCATCCTTTTATCAAGAGATTACACCATCCTTACACATTTTGACATCTTAAAAACCATGCAGGTAAGTCTCCAATTAAAGATGACAAAGTATTTGTATAAGACATTACACTAACTGATATATTACTGAAAGATATTAAGGAAACTGAAGTACATTAAATACAGTTTTATCAATTATATAAAAAGTTAATTATAAAACAAATTCCTCAGTTTTCAGATGCAGTCAGCACTTTGGAAAAGTCTAATAAAATACCTGTTTATCAGAAGAAAAATGCAAAATAAGGTTGTGTAATATTTGAATCCTTGAAGAATTACAGCACCTACCTTAGCACTCAACTTCACCAAAAAAACTGGAAGGGAGATAAAAAGAGGGAATCCAAAGTTGGTTCACCAAGAACTTTAGCAAGCTCCTAACTCAGTTCTTCCTCCCTCCATCAAATTAACAAATCTGGAGAAAATTTTGCTTTTCTCTGCAGTAACAAGAAAAGAGAAAGGGTATTGTAGTAGTGGGATCACTTGGACATAATCCAACCAATTCCTGTTTGGCTGCAGTGCTCTTTACTCAATCCTGATTTGAAGACACCAAGAAATGGAAAGCACCATAAACTTGCAGTATGTTCCAGCAAGGGTTAGCTGGGTAAGTAGGGAAGGAGAGCTCATCAGCTTACCAATACTGGGATGAATGAAGGGAGGCTAAGAGTAATTTCCAAAGAAACAAAAGGAGGCACTGCTTTTACACAACAGTCACGCTGGGCTATTTCTTGCTGTGAAAAGCTGGGGGAAAAAAAATCACTACCATGGCTAAAAGCATTTGGGTAAATTCATTGAAGAATCTGCCAAGACCTCTTAAAAGAAGAAAATACACGGAAGAAGACCAAGATTCACAAACAGCTGCAAGTGTTCTGGGAAGAGACTCTGCCTTAGACACCTGCTTAGACATCAGCTGCTCTCAGAGATAAACTACTGGGCTCAGCCAGTGCAATCATTCTACATTTTTATCCAGGTAGAAAGTAGAAAGGTAAGGGCTTGCTGAAGACAACAGTGTCTTGCATTCTACAAGGCATCAACTCCAAAAAGGAACCAGGTGTAATGGTGAATTTGTAAACTGGAGTTCTAAAAATAGTGTGTACCTACAACAGTTTAAGTAAGGACTGAACAGACCAAAAGAACCCACACGTTGGATATGAGTGGTATTGTGTCTGGACATGACACGGATGACATCATCATGGAAAATCATGTCTGTCACCTGCATTTCAAGATGAATATTGAGAAATTGAAAGATCCAAAATAAATGCTTTCAAGGTAGAAAAAATTGGGGTTAAAAGACTTCAGGGACTCAGTCACCTTTAAATATCACAGGAAAGACCACAAGTGGGACAAGTCATTGAAGCAGGAGGACCTGAAATTTTACTCCTCGCACACTAGAGAGTCACCAACCCTCCCTCTCAGAGCAAAACTCTAGGAGGGGTCTGCACTTAGATTTCAATCAGCATTTCATTTCTTTTTATAAGACAAAATCTCTTCTCTTCCGTGCTGCTTCAGACTTCATTCCACTGCCTGCTACCAAAATCTGTAACTTCTCTGTCTTGCAGAAGAAAAAATCTGAGGGGTTAGAACATTTCCAGTCCGAAGATGACTGGAGTTTTCCATCCATTAACTTCAGTACAATCAAAACACCAATTCTTTC
>JAWWLV010000005.1:9359331-9377751 GCA_035041135.1 Platyrinchus mystaceus
ATCACATTGACCAAAGCAGTTGAAATCTTTCGTTCTTTGTTTAAAAAATTAAATCTGAGCTCACCAGAAAAAAAATTGAAATATGATTTTCATGCATCATTTGAATTGTCACCTGGGCTTTTGTCTCTACAACTGACAGAGAATATCAATGTGTTAATTGAAACAAGCACTATGTAATCCACAGGACATCTTTAGCATATGTTTCCTTCCAAGGGCTGACAAGAGCTTTCTTGGATTTCTCAGCACTAGAGCCTGACGTTTCCATTTTGAAGCTAAAAATATGAACAAAAATCTTACACGTTTACATAAATATGTATTTTTCCAGCAGTATCTTTCCCCAGGAATCAGACACACTATATCAGTTTTGAGACCTCGAAAAACAAAACGGGGAGTGTGGTAACATTGGCATGAAAGTGTTGAAAACCCCATCTTTAAAGCCGTATTTCTCTTCGTAATTCAAGGGGCCCAGAAAAACAAATCCAATCAGAAATCTAGCTCCAAGATGGAACATACTTACTGATGAAGGAGAATGAGATAGTGCATGTAACAAGGCAAAGCTCAATACTCAAAGCTATCATAATTTAAAATTAGACATAATTATCCTTAACAAAACCAGGCACTGTGGAAAGGGGCTTTGGAACAGCTGCTCCTCTTCAATTTAAATGCTCATTTGTTTTACATTGACCTAGAAATCAGTATCCTCCTAACCAAAAGCCAATTAGATAATAGTCTGTCTTTCAAGCTTGTAGAATACTAATTTTTTTAATGTCTTTAGTAGTGAAAAGCAAAGAAATAAACTGCAGATGATGCCACAAGTATGCTCAGCTCCAACATGCACAACAGAAACGTGAGGGTTCCCTTCCCTCCTTTCTGGAAGGTCAGATTTACAGTCCAGGGAAGACACCCATCACTTCCTCGTGCTGACCCTGCAGTCCCAGCCTGGGACAACCACAGGATGCTGCAAAGGCACCACATGCAAAGAGCTTCAGTTTGCTGGAGTAACATCCTGCCATTCCTTCCACAGTGAAGAGTAACAAGCCAAACTGACAGCAAGGAAGCATTTCAAGAAACATTTCAAAGTCTGCCCTTCCAACCTTGCCCAGAGTTAGGTCACTAACACCAGTGTTTTTGGAAACAGAAGGATGTCAGGTTCTTTCAGTACTGCAATATAAACAAGCTGCTTCTCAAGCAATGAGAATTAAAGATACACAGTTTCTTGCAGACTTGAGTTTGCCTTTTTGCCTCTTGCTCCCTCCCTTAGTCCTGACAGAGGTAACTCTGGCTCTCCTGTTTTACTTCCACCCAACTGGGGACAGAACCTCCCCCAGCTAATCGAGCACTCTCATATTTGAGTGTCAACCAGCGCTGCCAAACCACAATAAACAATGGACTGACTGTCACTGAAGGAATGTGAGGGGGTGTCTCCTACTCTGTTCCAATTCTTATAATATTGCAATTACAGTTATTTTTTGACATTTCTTCTTCTTTTCAAGCCTGGATGAAATTGGCCAGTGGCTTGGAAGTTACCAGGAAAGAAGGAATAATGGCAGAAACTTTGATTCCCTACCACTGCTCAGTGTTTCTGGCAGTCATGATCATTCGTACCATTACTTTCAATTTTGGTAAAAGCCAATGCCAAAAATACATATTCATCTACAGATCTATTCTAGCTAAAAAGAGACAAAATGATTATAAGTGCCAGTTTGATTATGCTCAAACACAAAGCCATAAGACTTCTTGGTCTTCTGAGCCTTGGCAGCATCCCTAGGGAAAATTCTTTCCATGAAAGAACTAGAGCCTTTTCTAAATGCATCAACAAAATAAGCTTTTTAGAAGGCCAGTATCATACTGAGCCTGACAGGATCCAGCACGAAACCAATTAACACAGGAAACTACATTAGAAAACAGAGAATTCAATTCTACCAAAACATTAGGTCTTCATAGAAGAAAGAAACACTGACAGTCATCAGTAGCAATTCACAGTCCCCTGCTGAAAAAGAAACCTGCTAATGCAAAAGGTGGATATTTTAATATTGAAAAGAGCCTGCTGAAGTTGTGAAGTAAACAAGCCTATATTGACAGAATGATCTCATAGCAGAACACGAATCTGTGCAGTCAAGGTGGAATTCAAGAGAAGAAGCTCTTTGCAGAATAGGTAATGAAGCTGAAGAAACCCCTGTCTCCTTAGGTTTCCTTCCAAAGTCACTGAAGTAGAAAGCAACTAAATCTAAGTGTGAGCTGCAACGGACAGAACAAACACAGCAACAGCAGCATTCTAAATATACCTCAAAGTTCTCAGACATCAGCATTAACAGTTGATTGTAGCACTTTGCTCTCTGTCCTCCTGGGCTCCTGAATTTCCCACACCAGCAGCCCCCTTTCCTTCTCAGGTCCTGCCTTCAAAGCTGCTTTTGCAACAGGAAGCAGGGGAAAAGCCAAAGTCCATTCCTACCCAGCCAAACAAGTAAGCAGATTATTGAGGAGGTTTCAGATGATGTCAATCCCAGGCAAAATAATTATTTCAGTCCCATATCAGCTTTTCCAAAGAACAAGTAGAAGTAACATCAGCTGTTGAGATTTTTTAGGGGGGAAAAAAAAAAAAAAGGTTGCAAATAAGTCACTGTGGCTCCTGAGAAGAGTTCTGTGCTTTTGGATGGGAGAGGTGGAGGTTGAGATGTTCAAATTACTGCTTCTGCTGACCAAGTAAGCATATAGACATCAGACTTAGAATTGTTTAGAAATTTTAACTTAACTGAAAATTACATTTCTAAAAGAATGTATCTCTATGAAACAGCAAAACTTTATGGGTTAAGAACCTGCCAATCAATTGAATTTTTAAAAGCAGCTGTCAGAAGAATTGTTGGTGAATATGACCTTTCTGTGTCGACAGAATGGCCATGCATATAACATTAGATATAAGGAAGAAATTATTCACTGTGAGGGTGCTGAGGCACTGGAACAGGTTGCCCAGAGAAGCTGTGGATGCCACATCCCTGCAAGTGTCCAAGGCCAGGCTGGATGGGGCTTTGAGCAACCTGGTCTAGTGGAAGGTGTCTCTGCCCATGGCATGGGGAGTTGAAACAAGATGATCTTCAAGGTCCCTTCCCACCCAAACCACTCAATAATTCCATGATTTTAACTGTTGACCTACTAGAAAGAAATACAAAACCACTGCTGACAAACATACTTTAATAGCAGAGTATAAACAATGAGGTCAGCACTGTCAGGGGGATCTGAATGACGTGTTAATGCAACCAAATGGTAAATTATACTCATAAGAATTAGGATTCAGGCAACTACAACATGAAGAGTACATCTGCAATAATGTAACAAGATTGCTCATGGATCCCTTTTTTTAAATATTGGTACCTCATTTGCCTGTTTGCAGTCCTCAAACTATTTTAAGCAATTAGATATACAGCACATATAGTAATCCACATGTTTCATCTTTGAATTACTTTAAAGCTGTGTCATTACAACCTTTTACTCACAGAATTAACAACCTCCTTTATTCCGTTCCTAACCACTCTGCTTTCCTTTTAACCACTTTTAATTCTTAATCAGGGGCAGGAGTGGGGAACACTGTATTTCTCTGCTTGAAGAAGAGGTCCTTAACCTCTTGGTTAAGGTTGTGGGTTTGATGCCTGTGTGGGCCATTCACTTAAAAGTTGGACTCGATGACCCTTGTGGGTCTCTTCCAACTCAAGAGATTCTGACCCAATTCAGTTCTTTGGAGACTATAAAGATTCCAGTCTCCTTGCTGACGTTCCTTGCTCCTCAACAAGCCTTCTCTTTCTAAATCAGTTCTCTTTTTTTGAAACTGAAAGTAACTTTAGCAGGTTTTTGACTGGTTTTAGCTCTGCATATCTCTATTTCTGTTTCAGCCTTTAGGGTGGTTTTTTTGCCTTACATTTCAAGCCAGAACTGAGCACTGCTGTTACTCCTCCTCCCATGGGATCTTTGCTGGAGCCTGATCTGTCTTATGAAACAGTCACTGTAACATGTAAAGTCTACTCTCCTCGTGTCCCACCATGGCATGTGTCCAGTCTACATATAAGTAACTGAAGTCTCCCACTAAAATTTCATTGTACAGCCTCCAATCTTCCTCAGCACACTGCAGTCAGCATCACCTGTCTCACAGTGGGTAATACAAGCCCCCACACCAATATTTCATGATTAAATCCAAGTTTCAGCCCTTAGGTGGTCTGTGCTGCTCACTGATGCTTTGTCTGTTTCCAGAGGGAGTGGGGAGGAGGATCTTTAAACATGCAGCACCACCCAGCCACAACCCCAACCTCTTGAACCTTTCCCATATTGTTTGAGGACATAATATTGGGACACAGAAATGCATGGAAATGAGGCAGGGAGTCCCTCAGCATGGCGATGTCAGAATTGGAGCATTTTGTGGGATTAAAGTAATTATCAGTAAAACATACAGTAGATAGTATAATGATGATACTTATGGGTAGTGAACATTATTATATGCTTTCCACTGCTCTGAAATGGGGGATTCAACACAGAACAGAACAGAAGCTTGTAACAAAAAGCAGGCAAAGTTTGATGATAAAAGCCTTGTTGATAATGGGACAAAAAAGAAATCTGATAGCAGATGGAAGGTACATCATTAATGTACCCCTCTGAAGAAGGTGAGCACCACCACACCTTTCCTTTGAAATTACTGCAATTTATAGTAAGCCAGGGGGAAGAGCAACAGTTCATCTTTTGCTTATGGAAAAATAGAACAATTCAGCAATGAGAAGGTAAATGATATCTATCACTTCATTGCAGAGCCAAGTTTAATGGCCAAGCACCCTTCCAATTAAACAGGTTTGAATCCATTCTTGACACTTTCCCAGAGAAGTTGATATCACAAATTTGTCTGACAAAAAACCACAAGAAATAGGGTGTCCCAAGGGTTTCAACACCTCTCACTTATACAAAGATTTGCTGCCATTTTATTTTTAAATCTAATATATATATGTATGTATATACATATATATAATAAACTGATTTCTAAATAACTTGTATCATAAAAAAATAAGATAAGCAAGCCACTCAATTTATTAGAGTGCTCCCTGGGAATTATGTTGGCACATAAATCAGCTGGTGTGTAGGTATTACCTGATATTCATACATGTTTATATCAGCCATCAGAACGTCTGATTTTCTTTCTACTCCGTCTCATATAATTCAACTTCTTCTCAGTCAGCGACATTTTAACCACAGTATGTAAATTATACCAAGAAAGTAAACATGTCAGCAGGCAAGTAATCATATGGAAAATAAAAGATGTCATTGTCAAATATTCCACTTTAAACAGCTGCCTATTTAATGAGGATTGATGTTGATGCCTGATCAATATAGTTTGGCAATGCTGACATAGTACTTTTCCTCTCAATTCAGACAGTTCTGCATGTTCATGACAGTTCTCTTTTCTTCCAAAAACCTCCTCAGTTTATCTTGCCAAACTTCTCTACTTCATTAGCTCGTTTTGTTTAAGATTTAAGAAATAACTTTGATAAGAAATGCATGCATTTTAAATTCATAACACTCTACATTTTACTTTATTTTGAAAGAAAGCATTTGATAAGTGAATTTTAAGGCAAAACATCAAAAACCTACCTAAACCCAAACAAATAGTTATCGATAGATTTAATAATACCCACAAATTTTGACCTTTTACATTGCATACAGTCATTTGAGCAGAGTCAAAAGAGAGTGTGGATCAAAAGCCCATGATTCAGAACATCATTCATGTAGCAATACTAAAGAAATAAAGGTAGTACCAGAACTACTAACTGTACAAATTCTGGGCAGCAGTAAAGCTACAATACAAGATACAACTCTACAGCTTTCACACTAAGATTCCCAGCCCAAAGGACTGACAGTGGAGAAGGATTAAGGAGGTCACAGTAGAAATACACTTGTGCACAAAGCAGCCCGAATTCACAATTAGCCAGAATTTTCTATCATCAAGTCATAAGAACCGAATATTACTGTGGTGAGGGTTTTTTTTTTTCTAGGGGTGCAGAAAAATAAACACTTCTGTGAAAACACAGGAGGGAAAGGAGAGCTCAGGAACATGGAACAGGCAGGAGGGGTCTTGCAAGGGATTGTGGTTCATGTTAGAGCCAGCACAGCGTGCGGAGATGAAACAGAACCCAAGGTTAGCAGCACTGATGAAATGCAAGCGGTGAGGAACACTCCAACCTTTGCCTTCAACCCTTGGATCCTCAGCAGTGTGATAAATACACCCTGTGTACTTCCCTTGACAACAGCTCATCCATTAAATTAGTTCAATTACCAGTATTTAGAAACTTGGAGACGCAATTTTGCCAAAAGTACCTCTGCAGGCTTAACTAACTTGAAACGACACGACACAGCATCTGAGGAGGTGGGTTTGTGTGAGAGATTTAGTGCATGCACTGGTAACTTTGTGTAAACAATCACAGCAGTATTCTCTGTGTTAAAGGAATGCAAATTTATTATTGCTAATTGCTAATTTTATTATCGCTTATTGCGAATTTCGAGTGAAGACAAATACAGAGACCATGTTCAACCTGAAGTTTCATGTTTTATTTAAACTCCAAGGCAGAGAATTTTAATTCCAAGTTTCACATAATAATTTGTTTTCATGGACAAATTATGAACCCTGCCATAGGAGTTCATCATATAGCTACTTTTAGTGTCACTATGCTGTATGACCACATTAAAATAATGAGGTTTGAACATTCCTATCTTCAATTAGAGCTTTGTGGCTTCGAGCACTTAAAGAATAAATGTTGCCATTAACCTAGACCTTACCCCTCAAATATGCACCAAATATATTAACAATGTTACTGAATCATGAGGTCATTGTGAAAATGTAAGTCTCAGTGGATTCCATCACAAAGCAAAATCTTGGGGATTTTAATAGGATATTATTTAAGGTATAAAATTAAAGTCTTTCATTAAGTGATCTCAACAGCTCATTTAATTTATCAGGCTCAAAAAATATTTTAAAGGTTATTTTAGGTTAATTACATTTCACATCCTTTTATGACAGATCTGAAACCCTGCACATCTTTCAATCCTCTGTTATAAACATTCCTCTCTGCCAATAACAGAGTTCACACTGACACACATTTTTGCATACTCACATTACAGTCTCAACATGACAGCGTTGTATATTCATGATGAACATAAAATCTTTCATTTTAATGGAAATTTGATCATTGCAATAAATAGCAAAAGCAGAAGCCCCTCAGTCAGTCCACATTACTTACTAATAAAACAGCTCAGGTAAACTGGCTTATTTTGAACACACACGGCACCCTCTCAGCAAATTGTGCATGATACACTTAGGTGGCCACAAGTGCTTTCAGTGAAAAAAATTCAGATCCACCAAAAAAGCCACAATACAAAAATTCTCCTCATCTATTCCTACAATATACAACAATTTGAAGCGAACACCAGGCCATTATTTATCCTAGTTTCTGTTCGCAAAGGTAGGAACTTACAGATATTGACTCTAAATCAAGCTTGCCAACATAATGTTCATTCTGAATTCATACCTCATGTTCTCACAGCACGAGGAGCCTGTAGTGCCCACCAGGGAAGAGTCTGAAACTCACAATTAATGCAGAAATGCTCGGGTTAGCAATAAAACACAGCAAGGCCAGGTAAGAGATCACGGTATGCCTCGGCTTTTGAACAACTGACTTGAAAATCTAAATATCTTGAACACAATCAGAAAAAAGAAAGTTACACCAGCACTCTATAAACAGCCACTGCACCGTCCATTTGAGCTCCAAACATCTGCCAAACATTAATAAACTGAGATTTACAGGAAGTCTGTGAGTTGTGCTTTACTCTGCGTTCTACAGGTGACCAAGGGACTTAACCTCTCTGTATCTTAGTTTATCAAAGTTCAGATATCAGGACTGTTGCATAAGTCTCAGGTTTTAGTACCATGTTTCACTTGCAAGGCTATCCTTATCTCTGCCAAGGGATTTCACCTCTGCCCCTCCAGTAATCTCAAGGTAATAAGGATTTTAGATTAACTGTTAGGGAAGATTCTGAGCTGCAGCTCTTTAGAGGTGATGCACATAAACCACCGTATCCCCACTGTCCTCCAAGTGGTAAAATAAGCAATCACTGTGTCTCTGTGGCTGGAAGAACACATTGCATGGCATGGAGAAACCAAAATGACACAGTACAGGAACACATACCAAGCAAAAAGCAGCCAAACACAGAGGATTATGCCACTAATTCACAGAGCACCTCCAAAGCTTTTGCTCAGTCAAAATGCTATGGGGGATTAGTATAGATGTCCTGTACTAATCAAAACAGTTTGCATTTCTGGAAGAGAGCAGTTTGAAACTTAGGCAAACAAATTATTTCATTTTTCAAGACCAATCCTCCTATTATCACATGCTAGGAAACAGTTTTGAGAAGTATTACCAGACACAGAAGGCAGCCATATTAAGCTACTAAATGCAGATATCTCACAGTGCCTTTCTATGGAAATATCTGCAAAAAATCACCAAAATAAAACAGCCAATTTTCAACTACTTTAAATTAAAAACCAGAATTTTCATTATCCATACAATTATGTTTTTATGTAGAGGTCATTAAGAACCACAGAACGATACTCATGAAACAAAGCCTCACTCAGCAACAATGTGTGTTCAAGACAGACTGAATAACTATATTTTAAGTTCCCCACAGCTCCCCAAGCAAAAAAGCTCATTTTCCATGCACACTGCAGCAGTTTCTAACTTTACACCTACAACAGTGCTGCTGTCAGGAAGAGAACTTGACTGCATGTGCCAAAAATCAATTCAACATATTCACAGACAAAAAAAAAAAAACATGCAGCATCTGAAGATAATGAGAACTGCAATCATTCAAACTGACAGTCTAGTGCCTAACAATTATCACAAGGCAAGCTTTATGAATTCATATTTCTTACAATGACATGCCTTAGGTTACACGGAAGGGTGTTCAAATTTTCTTTCTAATATAAAAATCTCCTTTAGGCCAACGAGTCCACTCCAAAATGGAATTCACTTAACTGAAGTGAGTAAAAAGATGCTGACTGTGTTTAAGTAATACACTGAAGTTTCTTCAAAGCAAGATGCTGACTACGTTTAAGTAACGTGCACTATATAGTAAATATAACTTTAGTACGGAATTTATCACAATTATTTCCTGTTCTGTACATGAATTATTCAGAATGAAGTTTCCTAGTGAAAAACCAATCAGGACTATCGGTTTTGGATGCCACTGTGAAGAATGTGACCTGAATCTATCATGAAAACACACGATACCTGCATTTTTGTTTTCCTACCAGAGACACCTTAAAAGCTGGGACAAAGATAAGTCCCTGAAAGCACTCTAAACACTGTCCAATGATCAGAACTTGCTCCCTACTTCTTCCTCAAGCCCTGTCCAAATTCCAAAATTGATAATGTACCCAAGCTGTCCAAAATTCACCAATAGACTCTGCAGAGTATGTAAATGCAAATGTCTAATTAGTATGCATAAACTCAGACTTCACACATGGTCTTAATTTGGAAATCCACTTACTTCCCATCTCAGGTTATTGCAATTACAACTGACAATTTCCATGCCTTCATACAGTAATAAAATCCGTTCATTCATGCAGCCATAGTTTCTTCTGTCTTCTCCTTTTCTAATATAAAAATATTAAACCCTATTTGTATAGTCAAGTATTGAAAGTTCTTTACTCTCTGAAACAATCTATGGCCTTTATCAACTCTAATGATTAATCTTCAACAAAAATATTTTCAGCTGTATTGAGCAACATTTAAACAGCCAACATGCTGAAAGTAACATTATCCATGACAAAACATTTTAGGAAAAGAGCAGCTTTCGGTTTCAGAAGACACAAATGTAAATGAAGTTTTCCCACAAGATTCAAATGTCTGCTTCCATAATAAGTATCCAGGCAACCAGCAGGAGGTAGTGCTATGCACAACTGGGATTAATGATTTGTCCCCCAACTAGTATTGTATTTTTCGATAAAAAGACAGAGATTACATCTAATTCTTTTGTGAGGAGATAAAAATCAAAGCTCTGTGCACTCATCTCACTGGCAGCACACATATCGAGCAGAGAGGTGGACAGTGTGGTACAAATCAGATATTGTGGCTTGTAAACTATTAGTTAATTTGCTAGTCATACACCTGTCACTACAAACCCTATTCCTTCCAAGACCTCATCCCTGTGAGATTAACAACCCAGGTGCCTGGGTGCATAAAGCAGAGATCCTGAATAATAAACTGCAAACCCACTAAAGCACTGGGGACTAAATAGGAGAACCAGAGATAGAATTTTCTTTTATAACTAGGAGGGGTTCTGAAGCAGAGGATAAAGCTGGAACTCCAGCAGTTCCACTGCACTTCACCAGGCCTTTTGAATTATTAACTCCCGTGCTGTAGGGATGAGCAGCAGAGAGTGAAGTTCTCCTCTGAGCACAGGAGAGCATCCCCGTCTCCAGCCCGGGTCGCTCCCGGTGAGGTTCGGTGCGGGAACTGCAGCTCCCCGCGCTGGGACGGCCGGGGCTGCAGCGCCACCGCCAGGCCAGAGGCGGGAGCACAACACGCCCTCCCACCCCAAAAATTGCAAACCCTTCATAAAATCACCTCCAAATGCCGCGCTTTTTTTAAAATCAATTTTATTTTACTCATAGCCATCCTAGGCTTCATCTCCCTGTTGCCAGGGAAGTGATGTTGCAAGCCACGGTACAGCATTACGATACGAAGAGAACTCATAGTCCAGCTAAAGGAAAAAAGCTGATTATTAGCAAGTGATTCCTGTGGGACACAGTCCCAGAAATAACATGCCCGTGCTGTAAAACCACTAATAATTACCAAGATCTCTAAAAACGTTTGACAAAAGCTTGCTTGGATCGTGGAGCTCACGATTCCTGTCCCCAGCCCCGGCACACCAGCAGATGGCAACCCAGCTCCACAGACCCCCTCTGCAGGCTTGATTAAAACACAGCCATTAGATTCCACTTCCACGTGAATTTAAAGAGAATTACCTACAGTGCCTCACTCACTAATTCAAATCTGTAGCCAACTAGCCACTCTTCCTCACAAACTTGAATTTTCTTTTTAATGAACACCATCCTGCACAGGGGAAATACACTTTCGGGGAAAGTTTATATTTTAGGTACAAGTGATTATATTCCAAATATATCTACTATGAAATTAAAAAAGCAAAGGAGCAAAAGTTTAGAAAATAAATAGTCAATATTCTCTCCTACATCTGAAAAGCATAGCCCAACTTGGACATCAACAGTAACATGCCACAGGGCAAAGTCTGTCTCAGTTACTAAGTTACTTGCTGAGCCAAGGACCCAACATCACAAGGACGACCCATTCTCCCCATTCCACTCGGTATTGCCTAATCCACACAGCTTTGGGGAACTAAACGTTCACAATAAATCATCTGAACTGAAGGGGCAGCATCACCACCTCAGTGTTATTCAACACAGGAAGTTCCTCAGCTTGTTAGTAATTTCAAGTCGTTGCATTTGAGCCTTTCTACCCCTCCAGATCATTATCATAATTCAAAATTTAAGGAGGTTGGGTTTTTAACCATTTCTTCTAGAACAACACCAGGGAAAGGTGAACCATCTGGCACTCTGTACAACCACAATGAATATGCCATAGCTTCATTTTGTTTAAACCATTACCTTAGAAAGCAAATGTAAAACCTTTGAAATTCTCTGAGATGAGACTGACCCTTCAAGGAAAACTTGCAAGTCTGACGTCAGAGGATTAATAGAGCACCAACTGCTTAGTCAGCAGCCTTCATCTCTGAAGATGAAGAAATGGCTGTGACCACATCCCATGTGGTACAGAATATAAGGAAGAAAGTTTAATCTAAAGGAAGAACTGCAACCAACCAGCTGGAATCCTCAACCTCATTTTCAAAAATTACATTCAGTTTTTCAGTTCAAGGGGTACCTCAGGTTTCAGTTCCACACCGGGAGCAATTCAGAAAACTGAAGCTTGTAAGTACTTGAAACAAAAAAAAGGTTTCAAAATCTCTTTCACAAACATATCTAAGTTCCCACTGACAGGCTTCTTCAAATGTTTTCCTATCACCACAGTTGGCAGAAGGAGTATGAATGGTTTCTTATTCCTGGAACATCTCAAGCTTTTCCAGGCATTAGATGGTGAGCAATGCATGTAAGACATAGTTCTAATTAATGGGTTGCACGCTGTCAGATATTTCTTTCACAAAACCCCGAAGACAGTGCTTGAGATGCTCTCTGAGGGGCCAAGTGGTGGGACACACACACACACACACATGCAAAAAATCTCTCTCCACAAATGTAGATGTATATTCAGCATTAGTGCAGTGCTCTAGTTGAGCAACCTGCCCTTAATAAGCATGAGGGGAAAATCATCCCTTGCCCATCCATAAATGCCTCAGCCCTGGAATATTAACACCTTACAGCATCACTTCTGGAAATCAATTTCATTCACACTGAGTTCTGTCAAAATGAATAGTTGCAAGAAAGACTCCCCATCTACCTCCTCTACAACAATCACAACCTTCTCTTCCCAAGCTCCTTTTCCTTTCTAAAATTTACAAACCCTGATGCATCCATATTCCTGATCTTTCACACCATCTCCCTTCAAAACACAGTGCATGTCTTAACTTTTTACAGCAGGGTAAGATTTCAGATAAATAAACCCCCAAACTAAGTCATAAAAGATTTTCTACAAAATTACCCTTCTGTTCCTTAAACACAAACTCTATATACATTCCCTGTGCCCACATCTTTTACTATATTTGGGTCTTGAGAGCAGGAAACACCACTGAGATGCCCACAGTGATGCTTTATGTCATTTCCTCTGATTACTTCCTCGGCTATTTTAGGGATTTACAAGTCTTAAACAGGACACTCTCCACCAGAATTCAATCTCTTAGGATCAGAGCCATTTGCCTTAAGGGTAGATGATGAGCTGAAGGTCATGCTGTGAAATCCTCACATATATTTAGAAGGCACACAGATCAGATCAACACCTATCATTCCACAATGACAGCATTCACCCTGCCCTGGCTTCCTTCTCAAGTCAAGGATCTCATGGCAACTGCTGCACAGACACATTCATCCACAAGGTCACACATGTACGAGCTGAAAGATTCTGCCCAACAATAAATTGTGCTTATGTAGTTTAGCCAGATAGAATTTGATGTATTTCCAGTTCTGGAGTCGTTGCTGATAAGCAGCCCAGCTATCAGTCTCGTTGCAGAGGTTGCAAATTAATTTCTGAAGATTTGCTATTGTGACTTTATCTTTTTGTTTTGCGAATACTTTCAAAGCGGAAAAGAATGCAATTTAAGCACTGCAAACAATCTGTAGGATTAGTAGTGGTTAGAAAGTAAAAAAAACCACATTGCTGAATGCCAGCAAAGCAATTTAGCAAAGGAAATCTACTGATACCTGCAGTGCCATAAAGATGGAGCAGAAACAATCAACAGAGGATTCTGGCTTTCCCGTACCACACTCCACTTGTCTCTAGCTATCCAACTATTGTATTATAACAAATAATAAAAAAATTAAATGCTCCAGCAGTCAAGACTGGCATATTAAAATGACACTCTGCATTATTGAACTTTCTCATCTCTTAATAGAGCTATTCTTCAAAGAAGATTAATTATACTGGCAAGAGACCTTTTGCTATTCTAATTTGTGAAACTTATTTCAATACCACAAGCATATTAAAACAGCTGCAAATGTGTAACTAGCTCCAAGATCCCAGGACTCACTGCATTTAATTAGGTGTTCATCTTGTGACCAGCTCTTTAGTCATTGCTTTTGAAGCCCACTTGGTATAAAAATTTTTCATTTCTGGGCTTAATTAACTGCAACTGTAATGAACATACAGCCCACCATGAGACACGGAACAGGGACTGGATAGTTCAACACCTAAACACCATCACACAAATACTGGATTTATAGATCAATTTCTCTGCTTTACTGATCTAAAATTCTAGGGTTTTGTTTTAAAATAACTTATTGGCATGGTGTTTCATATCAGAACATTTGATAGACGGCACAAACACTGCTGTGACAAACTGAAAGCACATCATATTAATAATATGCAGAATTGTAACATGCAAACATCTGCAGCTTGCTGAGCTGCACACAGCTGTTAAGCAACAACCTAGTATTCCAAATTAAATACCTGAGAATTAATGCTTTGTTTCAAAGTACAGTTATTTTCATTAACTTAAGCTATGAAGCTTCAAGGCATTTGCCTGCCTCTAGAGAACAGGCCTGTATTTTAATATCTTAATTTTTTTAATCCTCATCAGATAAATATACGCCAAGTTCACGTGAGCATTTTCCCTTTCTGTTGATACAGTTGAATTTAGAACCACTGGTAAGAACATAAATTTAAGACAAACGCTGAACAGGCACCAAATTAAGACACAATACAATTAAATCAAATTTCAATAAAGTAAGAAGAATTTCAATATAGTAACATGTCTAAAATGTCTATAGTAACATGTCTAAAACTACAAGTACTTCATTGTGAAACCAAAATTAGTTGTAACACAAACGAGTGGCTTTTTGAACTATAAAGACCTAAGTTTGCTTTCATAGCCTGGTGGTGCCAAACTGTCCAGGGTCCCCAAAAACAATTCTTTGGGCTATATCCAAGGTATACCCTTTTACTTAAGGGGGTCATTGCTTCTAAACAGTCTTACAGTGTTATATAAATTTATCCAGTTACTTGAAGCTAAGTGGAGCACACCAAAATTTTCTCGAGTCCAACTTGTTACACGAGCAACTCTGTAGAGGTTTGGCAGAAAAGGATTTCACCTTTGCTTTTAATCTACTATTTACCAACAATTTCTGTTGCATATATGACTGCTCATAAGTAACTCTCTTTTCCTACTCCTGTATTTTATTTCTCCTCACACTTCAGTGATTTTAGATATTCAGAGGTAATAAGGAACATCTGCAAACAAAATGTATGTTCCTTTTGGTGTGCAATTCAGATTTGACTGTAGCCACCCGAGTGTGTCTCTCTCCCCACACAGAATACTCTCTTAGAAAATGCTAATTTAACAGATGCAACATTCCTCAAAAAAATTTTTTTTTTTTTTGACAGAAACCACGTAGAAGAGCAGAGGTCACTTCCAGCTCCTCGATTCAAAGGGATAAGTGTTGCTATTCCCTAGGGAAACAGGAAGAGGCAGCTATTCAGAAAGCTGCTTCCTAATTAAATTTGTTTTAAATGGTTGGGTTCCCATGTTCACATCTCCCTGGACTTCCACTGATATTTCTTTCAGGTATCAGGCAGCTTAAGTAGCGCTGAGAAGGAGCGTCCCCAAAAAGAAATTATTCTTCACACCCCCATTTTTTCCTGCTGTCGAAAGCAGGATGAACAAATGAATTCTCGCCCTAATTCACCCTCGATCCTAAAAAGCCCCACAGGAACAAAATGCTGCTTTCAACAAGCAAGGGCAGGGAAAACAAGGTAAAAACTAAAGCACAGGATGACATCACTTTTTATAGCACAAGAAGGTCCCAAGTATTCCCAGACTCACTCACCAAACCAGCAGTAAGGGAAGGAGCAGATTGTCCTAGAGACTGATTTCTCATGCGGACCAGGTTTGAGGTATCTCCAGGAGGCTGCCATATTGTCTGTCCCACTCCACTGTGGACACTATTTGATAAGGGAAGTAGCTGTTTTCCTTTAAAAATAAAATCAAAATACCATCAGCTTGTTTTTAAACAAGTTTGCAAGTTCCAACTACACAGCTGAGAACAAATACTGCACACGAAGAAAAAGCATTTAATGATAAAAGCAATTTCAAGATTTTGGTAGATTAGAACTTGTTAGAGCACCCTACCAGTAAATTCATTCTCTTTGCTAACTAACAATTTCCAAAAAATCTACATTATAAGATAACGAGGAAATCCAAAAACGTTGTAAAAACATAATCCTATCGCTTTATACCTTTCTATATTTTACACACAGGAAACAATATTTGCTGCCTTACACAGAGGCAAAATCTCTTTAGTATCACTGTAAAAATTCTTATGAAAATGCATTCCTAATTGTAAAATATTAACTCCTCTAAATAGCTTAGTCATCTAGACATCCCCACCCTTCTCCTACCACTGGAACATCCCACACTACATTTCATGCAGCTGTAATCATAATATAGTGTATGTTTAAATATTGTCTTGCTTTGAACCATGGATGGATATTTTCTGCTCAATACATTTTTTTTTCTAGTCAATATAACTCGCCTTTTTCAAAAATGTCAAGCAGTAAATTTCCACAGAGAGAAAGAACCAAAGTCAAAGTAGGTCATATTTTGACTCCATGGAGCTTGACAGCTTCCTTTTATGTACAGTGTCATTCAGAAAGAAAAAAGAAGAAAGATATTTCTGTGGTTAAAAACACATAAGTGAAGAAGTCTGTGAATCTGGCTTCAGTTATTAGCTTCCAGATGACTTCCTCTGTAACTTTGGTCAGTCAACCTCTGTAATTCAGTTTCACCATCTGCAAAATGGGAGTGGATAATACCTCTTTTCCTTAAAATTGGAACTACAGGGCTAAACAACACCCGTCCTTCCAAGAATGGTAAATATAGTTGCATTCAACAGATTATTACATGCTCAGGAATCACAGGGAACTAAGGCATTTATTGCAATAAGGAGCAGGAGGAAGTCTACACCTTTAATCACATATGTGCTGTAGAAAAACACTTTATCTTCTCCGAGGCAGAAAGCTATTTTACAAATTCAACTTCACCTTAGAATTAGATGTGAATTATTACATTCATTCCGTAGAAGTGGCTGCCATATTTGGAAGACTGGCATATAAGGTGATTAGCTGTGATGCAGGGGGACAGGGAGTGGAAGTGGTGTCTCTTTTTTTTTCCTTTTATAACTTGTTTACACTCATTTTCTGTGACAGTTATGAGCACTGGGCCAAGCACACACCAACAGAATGAGTCAAAGTGTATGAGAGACGAGCAGGCTCAGCTTTGGCTAAGGAACTGAGACACAGCATATTAGTACATTTTTCCTAGTCCCACTCAAGCTGCTTACAGCTGTGGACATGATTTTCATGGTTTGTTCATTTTCAAGATAATGTACAAATACTATGACTCCTCTTGTCTACAGAGTTCTAAAACCACAGAAATGTAGATTGCTGTATTTACTTCTGTACAGCACTAACAAAGATATCCTGTAATAGCAAGTCAAATAACAATTATCTCACAGTTCAAAATACCTGTGCCTGAGAGCAAGAACAACTTTAAGTCTCCATAACATATAGTTATCAATATCTCCTTTTAGTTCTGCAAAACCTGAATCCAGGAGAAAAGAATTCCATCAAGAGTCAAATCTCAGCCAACCATACATGGATTGTGCATACTTTGCATTCACAATCATCTACACTCTTTAAACGCTTTTGATTCTGTCACAAAAAAATCATTTTCAGGATGGAGCTTTAAGCTAAAGCCTTTCCCTATCATGCCTCAAGTTCTAAACACATTCCAAACATCCACATTGAAAATATACATCTAAACATCTACATTTGCTTTATCTGGTTGGGTCAGATCAATCCTGTGGGGACTCTTTACCCCATCCCCAATCAGGCTGTAGTAGACTGAAAAGTCATTAAGATGAAGCAACAAGTTCTGGAGCAGATAGAATTCTTGTGAATTTTTTGTTCTGAAATGAGAATCAACAAAAGAGCAGGACTTGCAGTTTTCCTGCTTCCTCCTATTTACTTTGCTTTCCTCTACTCAAGAGAAAGAAAAAAAAGAAAAAAGGCAAATCATGGTACTAACTTGGGCCATTGCAGTCAGCCAACAGCTGTGTAGTTCATGCAGTTCTGTTTTCCTCTAGTGATTAACCTACCTTGGAGAGCAAACTCACATGAATACAAAACATGATGGATGTTTCCATTTTTCAGAAACTAGCCATTTATTACAAATAAAACACAAAGCCAAGGCCAAGCCAAAATAAAACATACATACTTTATGGCTTATTTAATTCTATTACACCTAACACCTCAACCATGAAAATATTTATCTTCCTCTGATAAAAGATGAAGGGACCAGGACTGGATGTATTTTCACAATCATGTAAGTCCATGCTGATGCCAAAAAGGGTGGTTTCACCCTCTTCCTCTTTTCCCCTCCCACCTGAGAGTTTTCAGCTCTTCTAGTTCTTGCACTAACATGCAAATAGGCAAACAGTCGGCCTAATTAGGGAGGAAATGGGCTGCAAGTTAACCCTACACAAAAACAGCAGCATTCAGGCATATCAGCCATTTCATTCTAGACTGATCATGCAGCTCTCTATGCTCTAATTCCACCATCACAGACTTTGATATCAGTTTTAAACAACTGTAAAAC
>JAWWLV010000005.1:9377851-9399309 GCA_035041135.1 Platyrinchus mystaceus
TAGACTGATCATGCAGCTCTCTATGCTCTAATTCCACCATCACAGACTTTGATATCAGTTTTAAACAACTGTAAAACCATGCCCTTGCCAACAAATAAATCCTCTGATAAAAAAAGAAAACTACTGAGCTTGGTCCATTTTTGTTGGCTAATTATTAGCCTATGCCCACTCCATGGTTCTAGAGTTGACAAACAAAAATCTCTGACAGGGCTGAATATTGCCTACACAAGAGAAAAACCAAACTTTACACAAACTCAAAAAACATCTAGTCAGTAAGCAAGGTTTTTATTTTGAATCACAGTGCTTTTGAAGCCAAAAAGAAACTAAATAATAATTTGAACCTGCTGTAAAAGTCAACTTTCCAGTAAGAAACAATATGGCAAAGTAGGCAAGCTTACATTCACTGCTGATGTTAAAAGGGGCAAGAATGCATCACTGTGTTGCCTAAAGTTTCACCACTCCATTTTTTTAAACTTTGCCCATTAAATCTTAACTTCCAGCTTTTCACTTGGCCATAAACAGAATTTTAGTCCAAATCCAGACCCCCCTTTTCACTCTTTTCTACTTACATTTGTTCACATCTTCCTCTTACACAAAACGTTGTGTGCCCTGCCAACAAGAGGTCACCTCTACTTTTTAAGAGGTGACTTACCAGTATCTTTTATTACAACTGCTATGCCAACAAGTAACGCTGCATCTTTTTAATACCAACAAATACTGTCTTTACAAAATGGCATACCTGACAAAGAACTTGCCAAACTACCTCTTCGTAGCTTGCAGTCATCTTGACTTAGCTGACGATGGAGTTTGGTTTTCCCAGCAGATGAAAAGATGTCAGGATTGCTGAGCTTCCTGCAACGCAGCGGAGTGGACTCTGTTATCATCTCCTGTGGAAAGAAAAACAAGTGGAAGTTTGTTAATGACAGCTCAGTATCTCTTGTCTGAAACGTACAATCTCCAAAGCATAAAGGAGACTGATTAAAAAACCACAAACAAATAAACCCCACCCCACACATCAACAAAGCAAAAAAAAAAAAACCACCAAAATTTAACATTATAAATCCCCCTTTTTTTGCCCCATATCTGTGTGGAACACACATCACAACATCCCAGTCAACTGTGGTTCTTGAACACTACTGCTGTAAGGAATATCATTAATGATAGTCAGAAAAAGGCAATTATGCTACAGTTCTCTTCTCTTACATTATGTAGGAAAAAAAGGCTACTGAAAAACAGGCTCAGCTTTGGTTAAAGCTATTTCCTGCTAAAGCAAAGAGTACTTTCTCCAATTTTCCTGAATATTTTCCCCATCTAGTCTAGGAGTAATGTTCCTATAGAGAAACTGTTGCAATGTCTATTGCAACCTAAAACTCCTACTATAAGTTACAGCTCTATGAAGACCACATGTATAACTAAATAATAATTAGGATAGAGATCATCCTTTTGTGCAATGTCTTTGTTATTACTACAAACAAAATTAGACAGGTATTTGTCAGAAGCACTCCCACACACATGAATTCTTTTCACAGCATAAAGCAAAATTTCAATCAAAATAGCGTAGGCAGGACAGTGTGAAGCACAACCACAGTGCTTTCCTCCTGCATTTCATTGTTCTGGAGGTGTCAAACTCTCATTGCACACCCAAAGAAGAATTATGAGCACTGCTATCAGACATGGATTTGAGGATGTGACACTTTCCATTAGAGCCCACACAGACGAACTGCTCCAGTCCTCCCTTCTCTGCAGTAGCCTGAAACATTCCACGTGCCTTAATGGACTGCTCCATTTTATTTCAAATGCCTCCCATTAGCTGTACAGCACTTCAAGCCATGCTTATCCTCATAAAATCTCATCTGAGGCAGAAAATAAACTTCTCCTGCATGACACATCACTGCACAATTTAACATAGTTTTAAATCGTGTTTAAATCAAAAATGAGTAAAGGTTTTTAATTAAAATTTGCAAATTCCAGTCTAAATCTATTTCTAAAGTCATTAATTCAAGTCTATTCAGTCTACAGTGCTCTGTCTCAAACTGTCAAATCCAGACCAGGAGTACACACTTCAAAAACCTCAAGGGGAAGAGAAGGAAGGGGAGAGAGATGAATAAAGTGGTTTTTCATGAAAAAAAAAAAAAAAAAAAAAAAAAAAACCCACCAGATTTGGGATTTGAAACTGAATCCTCACTGGGCTCTGAGTCACTCATTCTCAACCTTTCTTAGTCCCCATCTCCTTCTAATCAGGAAATCTTTTGGCACCTCATAATAGTAAATAACTTTGTTATTTGTTTGAGGGACAGCAATGCTTTGCTCCACATCGGCTTCAGCCGTGCATCTTTCCCAGGCTGCTCTAGATACAATTTCTTCCTCTGGTTACAGTCAGACTTTCAGTTGCCACAGTGTCTAAACCAGATCAAGAGAGACACCTGGGTAACAAAATAGGTCAGTTCACTTACCCAGTTCACCACACAGCTGCAAACAGTTGTGTTGGTGCAGGAGTGGGGAGAGGCTCAGAAACAAATGACCCGGGGTACAGAAAACTGCTCGAGCTGAAAACTGTTTTAATCTTATGGTTCCTCACGCACATCTTGGAGCAAAGAGCCTCACGTTTTCATTTATCTCTGACCTTTCCACAAAGGCACTGAATTCCCTCATTTCCAGCAGCCTGTACTCCTCTTTTCTGTCATTTGGAGAGCTGAAAGGACAGCGACCTGTCTTTCTGTTTGTACTTGGGAGTAAGCTGAGCAATTTTCAATTGCAACATTAGCTGTACCCCAGCATCCTTCTGCAAGCTGCAGAGAACAAGGACAGAAAGTCTCTGCTGTTCCTGTTTGGGATGGCAGAACATGGTCACACATATATATACATGTCTGTAGGTAGACATGCAGAAACATACACACACTTTTAATATACAATGTCCTAAATGCCTACACTGTCTAAAATCCAGCACATGTTTACCACCTGTGACAGTCTGACGTTATCCCACCTCAAAAAAAAAAAAAAAAAAACACACCATGGGCACTCCAGGTTACAAACAAATTACTTAAAAACCTCATCCAGCCTACCCTCTCACACTCCTTATGTTTCAATTCCAACAAATGTTCCCAGCATCCCTCAGCATCCAGGTACTCCCCTGAACCTTCTCCTGTGTTCAAAAACCCCATCACAAGATGCTACTGGTCATCCCACAGTCCAGGTACTGCCTGCTCTAAGAAATCCCTAGAAAAGTCAGGTTTTTCTCCCCATTCTCAACCTGCACAGGCCATTGCCATGATTGTCTTGTCTTCACCAGTTCAAGTAGGTCCCTTTAGGAAGGGGAAGCACAGTCCTGTTGATGAGCTGATGCAGCAGCTGTAGCTGCTCTTCCACCATGTTCAGCTGAGTTGGGGTAGGGGGAGGGAGAGGGCAGAGGGTGGATACAGGAGTTGGTGCCACTAGAAATGGCATCTGCCCACCTGGCTGCTGCCCATCACTCCCCAGATACATCTGCACCCAAGAAGACTGTACAAAACCAATTTTGAGATTATTGTATTAATAAGAATACTCATCACCAGTTAAAATTTCAAGATTAATTTGAAGAGGAGTGTTCTAACTGGGACTTCCTTGCTCAAGGTATTGGGGGTATTTGTTAGTGATTTGGGGGTTTTATTTGTTTTGTTGGTTTGGTTTGTCCCCCTCAGGTGCACATTCACCTCCCCTTCAACACACCCATATATACATCTCACTAATCCTCCTCAGTGAACTGCAACTAAATAAGAACATTCATTCATTTGGGGCACCAGAGTAAGGAAAGGCACTAAAGTCAGAAACAAAAGTACTCTAAGTCATGTTACAAGCAAATTCTGTATTCTACCTCTCTCTCTCTCCACTCAAAATATAAACATTCACATACCCCTACCAGACAAAGAATGTGCCACTTCCCTACCCTTTCCCCTCTATGCAGAGTCTCTTTTTATCGGCAAAAATAATTACAAATTCTTAATGTCTTCTTGAGTTACAGTACACAAGTTTTGTAGATCTGATAATATCTGAATCAAAAGTTCCCCAACTGAAGGAGCACGTGGAGCTCCAACACTGCAGGGCACATCTACTCCCACCACCATTTCTCCTCAGCTACAACACCCTGCCTACACACACCTCTCAGCTCAACCCAAAGGCATATGCTACTTCTCAAAAACATGAATTGCATTCAACATGAATTCCTTCCACAGCTGCCCCCACCTTAGGCAGCTCCTTCCCACCAGGACTTGTGCCACAAAAATATGAAAGGAACAGTAGAAAGGTAACAGCTTCCCACACTCACCAAAGAATCCAGGCTGTCTTCTACACAAGACAGATTTGGTGCACATTACATATGGGAATTTCCTCATAAGCCCTTTTTTTGTTAAGCACATGAAACACTCGGGCAATATTCAGAAGACTACGTAGGTGTTGAGTGTGTTGAAGAAAGAGACTCCAATCACACTGTGCAGGTTTATATACTGTTAAACTCACTTTTCAAATATATATTAAAAAAAAAAGAGCGCTGTTCTGAGACACAGTTCTGTTTTAAAAAATGCAAAGTACATCACAGCCAGTTTAAAATTTCGTTTTCTAAGAGCTGTGCCCATATTGTGTCAGCAAAACAATGAGGAGGGAAAGTTTTAGCCTGACAACAATAGAGTTGTCTTTCATAAGACTGCAATTTATTTCACTCATCCATCAAAGCCCAGCTTTGATATTGCAGTTCATGGATGAATTGCATAGAAATAGCAGTGGATTACATTACCACTCTTAAACAAGGAAGGAAAAAAAACCTAGAGGAAGAGATTTTTCCTTGTCCTTGCCCCAAAGCAATGCATACAAAGAACACAAAAATCTTACACAACATTCCAAATCGATGAATAAAGAAACTCTTTGCAGGGATAGAATCTTGCTTAAAAGCTTTCAAACTACTAAATTAGACTACCAGAGCAAGTGGTTGGAGAATAGATTATACAGCACAGACTGCCACAGTTTTAAGGACTCCACTTCCATTTTTCAAAAGAAAAAAATCCTTGCAGCTTTAGAGACGAAAGCACCAGTAAGCACATAACAAACACTCTGCTCACATCGTGTGAAAAGGGCTCTGAGCCTCCCTCCATTAATTTCTTTTCAAAGGTGATAAAGAACTTAATTTACTTTGGGCTTGTGGCTTTTGCCACAAGTTAAAAACCAGGTTCAAACAGCCAGCTGAATCCTGCAAAGCTCAGGGCTGAAGATAGAAAGAGTCTCAATCTTGATTTGCTGGGCAAAGATTATTCCTATCAGCCCCTACAAAGGTGCATAAAAGTTTGCTCACGTAGCTTGAAATAGCAGGATATGAAGAAAAATGGCCAAAGCTTTTCCTGAACAGCAAGAGCCTCTGCATTTTTCAGCTTGGCCACTTACCACACTTGCACAGAAAAAGTGTTAAAATAGTTGTGGTGCTGGAATAACACATGAATGTGTTTCTCTTGCCTGAAATCTCCCATTGGGATTATCACACTCAGCTGGATGGAGAACCAGACAGATTGCAACAATAGCTGCTGACAAAAAGACGAGAAACCAAACGTGGCTCCCGATGTGCAAGATCACATTAATATCCCATGTTAAATTCCTGATCTGGTAATTTCAAAATGCAGCTACAGGGAACCTTCCCAGTCGTTTTTTCCGTTCCATTGCACAGGGAAAATCTGCCACGCAATTCCAGCAGGAAATAAAAGAACAAGCCCATATACCATGACAAGGGTTTCCAGAAGCTCTTTTGTTTCCCCATCGTTCCTTAAACGGTGCTGCAGGAGAGAGCACAGCACAGGTCCTTACAGTACAAATGGCAGGTGAATACTGCAAGTGTGGGTATGTGTTTTCCTTGGGCTGCCAGGTGAAGTATGACCCAGTTAGTGGGACTGATACACCAGCAACAGATCAATGTTTGGAAAAAACTTCCTAAGCCCTGTTTTTACAGCCTATATTTGAGATGTAATATCATCCAAAGGACATTTCCTTACTCTGTTATAACTAACTTAAAAATATGTATTTCCTAGTGATCTCTATGAGAAGCAAAAATACTCAACTGTGACTAACATATATTCATGTCTGCAGGTCCAAACACGTTAAACTGTTAGCCAGGGGTTGGGGAACTTACACAGAAGTTTTCTATGAACAACTAATCCATTAATAAGAAAAACGAGAAATCCTTTCTTTAAGCCAAATGAGCATAACAACCTCAGGTCATCTGGAAATGAATTCTAGCAAACTGTTTAAAGGAATAATGACAATTTAACTACAATGAACTGGCAAAGGATTCACTATTATTAGCCCATCTTGTAAGGAAGATAACCAATGAGCAATGTAACTTGAGGGTAGCTTGATACTTCCTCAATTTTTGAAAGTAATAAAAAACAGTCAACATTGAAAGCTGCATTTTCTATTTTTTAACACAGTACTGTTAGTCCTTTAAAAGATAAAAGCCTGTTGTGTCAGGGCTGTGTGCATATCTGAGAAGCATTCTTTTTCTTCTCAGCCTTTCCTCATCACTTTATATAACCTTATCTTTCATACCCTCAGTGAAAGATAAATCTGATCCTGTCATTAGGCTTGCTCTAATATACTCTAAAACACACTTAAAAAAAGGAAATTAAAGGCCTAGAGAACAGATCACAAACCAAATATCTACCTATATAAGTTGCAATTAGGGCAATGGAATCACAGTGTTTATGTTCAGTGTTTAGCACTGAAGTTTGCTTTAAGTTTCTAGTCTGGACATTACATATTTAGGGAAGAGGGCCAGCAGTTCACCAGGAAGTTGAGGTGAGCCCAAATGTGACCAAAATTGTAGGCTAAATAAGTATTTGCAACCAAGACTCTTTTTAACTGTTTCTGCCTAACTCGTGTACTTGCCAGCAGCACCCTAAAAAAATGTCAGAGACAGCAGAATCAAGGAAAATTACATTAAATAAATCAACACAGCCTCTTAAGGGCTATAATATATTGGTTCACGACACCAAACAGAGAGAAAAGCTTTACAGACTGTATTACATTATATAAAAGTGTCAGCATTTTAAAGACAGAAGAGTTCTACAGTATTTTTCTCTTCAGTAGATTTATTTGAAGAACTTTGCAATAAATCCCAACGTTGCTACAAAGGTAAATATATAAACTTAACTTAGTGTCAATATTAAGTTTTCAAAATGACTGCAAAGCCAAGTTGTTATTTGCCACAGTGATGGTTTTCAACACATCATGCACACATTTACCATTCTGAATACCTGTGGCTACCCCTGTGAGCTCACCTGCAGTTTTAACACCAGTGACAGAAAAGTCACAAGTTTAAAACCTTCTGTATATAAAAAAAAAATCCCCATAGTTAAAACCAAACAAACAAGAAAAAAAGGAACGTTTCCTTCCAATATCAGAAGCCTGTATTATCTGATACACCCTCATTATCTTGTTCTTCCAATGAGAATATTCTTTTTTTACATTACAGCTCTTCAGGAAACAACTGCCAGGAATGTTGGATTGGAACTAGTGACTGAGAAGATTTAATGTTTCACCAGGGAGGTTGGTGGTATTAACTTTGTTGTGAAGTGTCCCAGCTGCAGGAATGCATTAAAAAGCTTCTTAAAAAGAAAAAGTAAATATTTACAACTGTGTACATTATTAGCCTCTTTCTGAGGGCCACTGAGATGCAGAATCATTTTATTCCTAATGAAACCACAGTCTAGAAGACAAGGTAATTGATGATTAAGTGGCATCAGCTTGAATCTTTGGTCCTTATATGAAAACACAACACTACAATGGCTTAAACAAAGTATTCGATCGTGCTTCAGGATCTCCCTAAAAGACAAAAGGGCAGAGTAATTCTTGAATTCAGCTTGTAAATGCCTGAAGCCAAATGAATTTTATCAAGAGAAGAAAGAGCAACAGAGCCTCTAAAGTCTGTATCAAAATTCTCAGAAGCTCAAAGAAACCACTATCAATATATCAAGGCTCAAAACCCCACACGTTGCTCAGTAGTTGCACTGACAACAAAACCAGTCTGAACAAAGACACTGCACATTAAAGGCCACATCATTCCTTTATCATTGCTCTGCTACCATGAGTATTGCAAACATTAAAAGGTTGTGTAGGGCAGGGAAATTAACTTCTGGCCAGATAAAACAAAACAGGAACAACTCTATAATTCATCACCCTTACTCATCTGCTGTAAGGATTAAAAGAAATATGACCCCCCAAAAAATGTGATTTGTAATAAAATTTGGGTTTCTAAGACATCAGTAACACCTTCTCTTTGAAGATTTTCTCTCAATAAACTCAGAAGATGTGCCAAGCATGTGATATTCCTGACACCACTGACTACTATTACTGCAAGTTCTCTTGAACATCCTGTGCATTATCAAACACTCATTTATCTTCTCTACTCTTGTGTATTAAATTTTACACAGTTAAATAGAGGTGCATGTTTAGATTTGCTAAAGACCACAATCCACAGCATCAGCAAACCAAAACTTTTCTCATTTGTCAGTTTCTTACAGATTTCCTGAGATAGTTATTACACAGAAAACACTGAATTTAACAGCTTTTATTACAATTATGCTGCGAGACAGACTAGAATGGGAACTGCTTATGGAACCAGGCAAGCAGCAGAAACAGCTGTATTTTAAGCTGTGCAGGCAAAGAGATCTATGATTTCATATTGGCTATAAAAAGAATTACCAGAGCACTCTGCAGGGCACCTTGATGCCCTGCAACACTGATGCTTCTCTTTTTTTTCCAGTGAGTGAGCTCTCAGCTCTCCAACTACATTTATATTTGTGCACATTACAAACATGGTCTCACTGTCTCGTTCACAGAGTAAGAACAAAACAATATAAAACACCTCAATAAACCTGTGTAAATTCTGTTTAATGCCCATAAACAAAGTTACAATAAAGTCATTTTCATTAGGAATGTAAACTCCCTCCGGTTTTTTTTCATTCCTTTTACAGAAACAAACAATTGCTTCATAGCAATAGATGTGGAAGAGTTTCACCTGATTTTAAGCATTACAGACAGGAATCTCTGGGTCAAATTTCAAAAACTGAGACGTTATCTGCATTACCATTTGACTCTCAACCCAAAACAATATAGAATATTCTATGTCTAAGGCACAAATAAAATATATTTAAAATTAAAATACTAGCTGAAAATACAAGTTTGGCAAGTGAACAATAACAGCGTATTAAAATTTGCATACAGCATAAAAATCACTTATTTCCTCATAACGCAGAGTTCTAATCTTGTTTTGAAAAGGGCACTTCCCAAAGAAAAACGTTAAGAATCATTAAGTTTGAAGTACAAGCCCAAATAAAAGCCTCTATTGGTCCACTGTGAGATATAACCCTTAAAAAACTATCACAAGACCAAGGGGGCTGGAGGAAAGAAATCAGCTGCTGGTCCAAGGCTTTGTTTCAAATCAAGCTGCCTACAAAGAAAACACAAAGGTAACTCCACTGTGGTGGAGAACTACTCAGGTGACTTCAGGGGGCTTTTCTAATCAGACATTCAGTGACTGCTTACTGACACATAATATAATTTTAAAACTCCATTGTGATTTTTAAAGCTCACTTGAACCGCACTCATTTCACAGAGTATGAAAGCAGAAAGCACTACAGGGATCCGCTTGATCCACACTAATTTTTTTGCCCAGGATGCTTTTTGTATGACCTGAAGAGTAGCAGCAGTGGAAGACCTTCATTTGCAGCATAAAAAAAAAAAAAAAATAAACACTTAGTTTTGTTTGTGAGAGTGAAAGTTCCAATCCTTTGGCATCAATATTTTTGTTTCCATGAGCCATTTGCAACCTTCTCGCTCCCTACCACAGATGAGATCAGCAGATCGATTCAGAGCAGAAAATAAGAACAAATTTTCTCTCAAACTCAGTAGCAGATCTGCATATATGGAACAGAAAAAAAATTATTGTTTGATTATAAAACTGGAAATAAAAGCACCAACGGCTTTAGAGCTGAACAAAATCAAGCCAACCTTTGGAAACTCAACAACTGCTCATCCTCAGCTTTCCTTAACAGAAATCCCATTGAACAGCAAAGATAAACTAATTCACAATTCTTATCAGTGGCTGCACAAAGAAATGGAGACTCCAAAATCTGGCACAAAACCTTCTCTGCACCAAGCAGCAGAACACAATTCCATCACAAAGAAACAAAAGCCAAATTTTTTTCAAGGACAAGACATGTATTTCTTCCCTTGTGCCTGAGAACAAAAACAATGCCCAACTGTTGGGTTTATGAACACCACCGTGCCTTGAGCTCAAACTGAGAGAGTCAGCAGACACTTCTGCTCAAGTGTCTGCTAAACTGGCAAATCAACTCTGTAAACAGATCCTCCTCTGTCCCAAAACTGGGGATAATTGCAAATGTCAAAGAAAATACGAGTAACTCACTGAAATGCATAATTTAACTTTGAGGCATTGTGTATTTTTGCCATCTTCACATTGCACAGGTCCAATTTAGGTCAATTAATAGGACATAGTTACTACTAATATGTCACTGCATCCATCTATGCCTCAATGTTTAGACATCTAAATGCCTACAGTCACTGCAGTAACCACATGACTCATTTATAAGCTTTCTCTAAAACAGTGACTATAATTTATTCATTTGTTCTCTGAACTGGTGCTGTCCAGAACACTTGACATCAGTTCTGACCACCTCATTTCCTTTTAAAGGTCTTTTCTAAGGCTCCATCTTGAAGTGTTATTTTTATGATAATAAAGTGCTTGTAAATACACTAAAGATTGAATGGTGTGATTTTTAGCGACTAATAAACCCGTTTCAATTACTAAAATTACTAGTTATTCCCTTTCTGAGATGACATTTCCTTGCTCTGGGGCATTACAAAAGCTTCTTTACAATAAAACTGTGGACAAAAGATACAATCATAAGAAGAACTGCTCCTAGTCCTCTCAGCTTGTCCTCAGTGAACAGAGGACATGCAACTACCAGATTAACAACATCAAACATCAAAAAACCAAGGCAAGACATGAAATTATTTCACTACCTATCAGTGCATTTTTTCCCCAAGTAGCACCACAGATCTCCATTACACACTCTTTTCCAGTTTTGCCTTTCCTAGAGTTCACCACTTTGCTTGCATTAGTGAAGTTGGATTCTCTGAAAGCCAAATAAAGGACAAAGGTATCTATGCAGTTTGTCCATTTGTGCACTTGCTTTGTAGTGACAAATTGTGTTTTAAGAAAGAGTGCAGGGAAATGCAATTTGATGATTGTGAGCTGTATGCTCTGCAGTGCAAAGAGAAGCAAACTCAAGGTTGAATGCCTGGAATAACTTGAAATAATAGAATCACAGAATGGTTTGGGTTGGAAGGGACCTTTAAAGGTCATCTCATCCAACCCCCCTGCCACGAGCAGGAACATCTTTAACTAAATCAGGTTGCTCAGAGCCCCATCCAACCTGACCTTGAACAATTCCAGGGATGGGGCATCCACCACCTCTCTGAGCCTGTTCCAGTGTGTCACCACCCTCATTGTAAAAAATGTCTTTCTTATATCTAATTAAATCAACCCTCCTTCAGTTTTAAACCATTTCCCCTTGTCCTATCCCAACAGGCCCTGCTAAAAGAAATCAAGATACACAGGAAGATAGTCCTCCTAGAAACACAGAGCCACACTTAAACCATTTGTAGAGTTTAATTCAGGTGTTTGTGCAGCCCTTCTGCACATGCATGACCCTGAGAGTGATGAAGACAGCATGCATAAGCAGCAGCACCAAGTTCTGATTATACAAAGTACCAGAAAGGCATATTGGAAAACCAATATATTAGAAAACTAGTTTTTTAAATCGTTCTTGTTGAGCTCAAAGCATGACAGCTGTATTTTCAAAGGATAAAAGGAGAACATACTTGAGCACCAGTTCATCAATCCTACAAGTACTACCCTTCATAAAAGTCTTCAAGCTTCCTGAAATGCAGCTACAATGTTTTCATCCAACAGATAGCACTGAATTCCCCTCTCTCCTCAGTAGATGTACCTTTTGCACTTAGTTTTTGGTTGGTTGGATTAAGAAAACACAACAAAGTGTCTCAAATTTGAGTCTGACTGCACACATAATTTAGTCTTTAGCAAGACTGCTTTCCCTTTGCTTCAGGCCAGCATTTGTTTACCATTGTAACCTTTCTGTACTTCCTCTTCTGTCACCAAAGACAATCTGCTCTGTGAACTCTTCCATCAAATCCAACAAGGGAAAAATCAACAGGGATGGCAGGACCTACAGAATCTGCTACTTGATTTTCAATCCTGGGGTGCTACAGCTAACATATCCAAGTGATAAATGCACACAGTGTATATTTACTGAGCTTATTTCCACAGGACAGCTCACAGGCACTGCAAGAAGTCAGGGTTAGCAGAATGAGCCTCATACAAGAAAAAACTTTACTAGAAATCTGCCTTGAATGGACTGGTGGGTGTTTGGACAACGTGCAGTTCATGGAATCTGCACTCCAGAAGTGCCTTGAAGTGATTCTTATCCTGACCATTGTTGAGTATTTTTCCTTTAGCAGAATTAGCTGAGATGTCAAGCACCTACAACAAGAGTTTCAGAACACAGCATGATGCAGTAAAGGCCAAGAAAAAAATTATCCAAGTGTCACTCAATTAATTAGTTAAATAACTTATTTTGGCTCCAATAGTGCTGAAAATGTTTATGGTGGACTACTTGTCACACCATGTAACAAAAACACTAGAGAAAATCTTCCTATACAGACAGATAAAAACATGTGTGGACTGAAACAGAATCAGAAATTACATTTCAAAAATTCTTACACTCCCCTCAGTCCAACCTCAGCAGTGCCATCTGCTTCTGGAAACCTAAAAAGGTAGATGGAATGTTCTCAAGTGCCGTCTCGTTTTTACATTCATGAAAATCCAGACCAACTAAAAGGTTTTGGAATGTGTTTTATTGTTAAAGTATTTACTATATGTATAACAGAAAGTGAAAATATTTATGATGGAGTTCCAATAGCAAAGACCTGATTTTTTCCTGGAAAGAAACACAGTACCATCCTATTTTCCATGTACATAACAGACCTCCATTAACACTAGAGCAATTTCAAATAGCAAAAAAAGGACAAGCTAGACAGCTAGATTTTCAAATTATTGCTAGGTTTTCAGTCTTGAATCCTCTTTCCTCACTGCTCTGTAATGTGTATTTATAATAGAACACTTGAAAAGAATTTCTAACAGATTGCTAGATTTAGGGTTTGTGGGACCTAAGCTGTAAGTCACATAAAATAACTCACAATAAAAACAGCTTAGAGGAAGAGCAAGTAATAAAAAAAAGCCTTTTTAAAGCTGATTTCAAAGACAGAAATACTTAATTACACATCAAACAAAGCCTTCAGACCTTTCTACTACAGTGAGATATCACAGAGCATCAATTTCCTATGTCCAAGAGTGACATCTATCATGACATCAAAAAAAAAAAAGTACATTTTGCTCACCTGAAGCAGGTGCAAAAAGGTAGAATTGTTTGAGTGTCCATGGACTCAGCTTCTTTCTCCAAAGAGCATTTTCACCAGGCTTCAAATAGTACTACATCACTACAAAAATACACTAACCACAGCACATCATTATTTGATGTGGAAATGAAATCACTGAGACTGTATGACCTGTCCATTTATCTATTGTGGTCTTGGAGGAACAAGGTCTTGCTGAGTGATGAAGCATTTTGTTTTAGTCTCAAACAGTTCACTAACCAGGTGGTCCTCACTGCTTCCTTAGCTTCAGCTACTCAGTTTCCATGAATAAGAATTAAAGAAGACTTTAAAAAAAATATTTGTTTTAAATAAATGCCTATTATCATATCTACAATAATCCACTGCACTTTTTACAAGCACCAAAGCTGACAGAAGACTTTTCTTGGCTCTTTCACTTCTGTACTGCTTCTGAACAATAAATGTAGTGCACTGTGTCTCTCCACTGCCTGCTTAGCTATTCTAATATGCAAGATATGAAATTTATGTGACTAATACACAATATTTGCTCTTACTCTTCACTTGCGACAGGAAATCGAAATCTCACATGGGTGAACTGAATCATCTAAGCTGCTGATGCAATGCCTACCTACTTATTGATTTACACAAAGGAGTTTTGTCCTTTAATATTCAACTTAGAGAGAAGAGATGTTTCTATTCTATCCTAGGCCAGAGAAATACCATCAGCCTTTTGGTGCCACTTTGCTCTAATGTAACAAGCCCATTGCAGAATCAGTCACTTGACTCTGTGTCCCTTTTGTCTGCTACTAGATTAATCTTTTGGCTCAATTCTGTTATTATCTAATAAGCACATTGGAGAATTGATCACTTGACTCTATTCCCCTTTGCCTGCTTTTGGATGACTCTTCCCCTCAATCACTTTTTCAGTCCCCCAAATTTCTTTGTTCACAGTATGAACAAACAAGTGAACTCAGAGAAACAGGTTGCCAGGAGCCATTGCTGCTGATCAGGATACAGAGAGACAAAACTATGGCTAATGAAAAAGTCAGATGTTGCTTTAGCTCCCTTGCCAAAACAGGCACAGGACACAATTACCCTAAAATCAGCCCTCAACAACAACAGCCATGTCCCAAAAGGGGTAACCAGAAGCATCTATGTGAACAGATATTTCCTGATCTTCTAGAACTCAGCAGCACTCCATCCCTCCCTTGATAAGAAGGGGCAATGATGTTTACAGAATGTATTTGACTATGATTAACCCAAACTTGCTTTTATGGAATCTGTAACATGAATAGTAAAACCTACACTTGACTGCCAATGCCATCTGCACTGCTAGCAATAAGTCCATTTGATTCTGTTTATTTGCTTGAATTTTGAAAATAAACTTCCATCTTCTTCCTATTAAGTTTCATCTCAGCTTGTAGGTTTTTGACATGAAGTTAGAAGAAACAGCTTTGAGCATTGCAGGACTCAAGGTCCATGGCTGGGGAGCTGCAACACAGCTCAGTTCAGCAACCTGAGAGACAGAGCAGTAGGGAAAACTCAGAAGCAAATTGCCAGAAGAAATACAAAAGCTTTCCTCTCCATCTACCAAACAAAAGGGAAAACTCATGGTAGAAATAACCAAAGAACACCAAACTGTTCTGCAATCTACACACAGGGCTCATCACACCAGTGGTTCTGTCTTTACTAGCACTGATGGCACCCAGAGAGAAGGGAAAAAACAGAAAATGTTTTATTATACTTGAAGGACAGGAGTTCTGATTAGGAAAAAAGAAAGATCTCTTCAGTTTCCAGGCTTGCCACGCAGCAAGGAAAGCATGGTAACAGCTTCTTTGCAGCTGTGGAGACAAAATAAATCTGAGTAGCACTCTGGGGTTTGGGCCAGTTTCTCCCTGCTGGTCACTGACTGCTTCCCAAAAAAAAAGGGAACAGGGTGAGAAGTCAGTGGAAAAGATCCTTTGCTACTCCGAGAACTAAAAAAAAAAAAAAAAAAAAAATCAAAATATAATGAGAACTTGAAAGGTGGAATAAGCTTTCTAACCTATTGCTTACAAGTACTTTTGCACAGATTTGCATGATTTTACTCATACATGGAGTAGAAATATCCACATATGCATAATGTTACAAAACCCTCTCTCATGTGACACACCCAAGTGTGGTAATGCAATCCCCAAAATTGTAAAAAGACAAGTATCAAACAGTAGTGTAGAAGCAACCCTGTCTGTGATCCCACTATCCCAGCTTGCTGCCAGAATACCTATTTTTGGCACACACTCCAAGAGCAATCGGGAGGGGAAAGCACAAAGGTCTAGAAGCAAAAGGACTCCGTGTCTTCTGTTCCAAGCAAAGCTTGCTTTTTCATTTCAAATACTTCTACATGGAAAAGAGATCAGATAGTAGAGAATTTTTACTGCCTGTGCTGGCATAGGCATATTCCACAGCTGAAAGTTGGACATTAGACAAAACATGTGTCGAAATAAGATGTCGTTTAGTTTTCTAACTGCGGGGATAATTAAACATTGGCAGAGCTTTCAGGAGAGGTGACAGACACACCACGATCTAAGGCTGAGATAAGATCAATTTCTAAGAGAGATGTTTTAATTTATTTTTCAGGAAAGCTCCACAAACTGCACACGTGGGGAAATCACACTGCATGACCTCAGTAACACATTTTGGTTCGGGGACATATAGATCTACAAAGTTTCAAAGCCAGGTGGAGAAAAAGGAATACTTCTGCTACTCTCTGAAAATTTGTAGCACTACAGTTCCAAGGGACTGTAATTGTTAAATGATTTGACTGTTAGTCAGTCAGATACCTTGTTCAGAGCTCAGGAAATACTTTCTATCCAGTGAAGAAATTACCCAATGTACTATCTGGAGAACACAAAAGATCTCCCTTCTTCAGGCACATCAAAATTTACAACTGCAGATAGCCTGGTGGCATCAGCTGAACATTTCCCATCCAACAAACAGACAGGCAGCAGGGGAGCCTCCAGGTTCAGCAATATTTCAGCCCAGCTCTTAAGCACCAGCAGTTGAGTTAAACTTTATACGTGACAAATGGTCCATCCAACCCAAAATCCTGACTCTACAACTCTACCAGCCCCTTACACTGCTTGTTGAGATTCTTCTACTCTTTTCCCCTTCACCTCTTATTAACCAACAAAACTATAAAGTCATGGAATCTACTCATAAATCCTTTCCTGGCCATCCACAGCAAGAGGAGGGGGAAGCTGCAGGAAGCAAGGGGAAAATGCTGACAATGATCTGTTTCTGTTCCCTCACCTTGTCACATCTCTCAGCAAGGCACCCCTGGGTAGCACTGAGTAGCTCCCTGCATGCCTTTAGAGCAGGAAATGCCAGTCAGGGATACTCAGTGCTCAATATTCTCTATTTTTACTCTTATGACTCTCAACCTTCACCCCCCTGGACCTGTCACTATACTTCAGCTCTCCTTGTATCTGTTTATTCTCCCCCTGCTCTCAGAGGAAGATAGGATGTAGATTTGTTAGGGACAGGTTAACACCCACTCCTCATGCAAAAAAACTTGTAAAAATAGCAGAGACATTCCCTACAGACAAGGAAAGGGAAGCATCATCCATTTGCCCAATGCCAGAGTTCTCCTAATTGGTAGTTAATTTCAGGTCTTTTCCTCAGGTGGATTCCATCTGCCTATTTAATTATCTTCACTCCTCATCTCCTCCTCTGAATGATTTTTTGCATCTATTACATCCTTTAGGAAAAAAAAAATAAAAAATACATGCACTGCCTTCTGCACAAAGATCTACCTGGTTTAAAGCCTGAGTCCTCACTTGATAGCAGCAAACAGCAACTGTTTCCTCTACCTACCCCCTCTAGACCTACCATAGTCTCGTATACTTCCATCAAAACCCCCCAGTCACCTCTTCTAGAAAGTGAAGACTCCTTTCTATGAGAACTTTGTCTTCCACCTGAAGTACAAAACTGCAAATAGAAGCACACCTGACAAATATTGGCCATGATCCACGTGAAGTCTTTCACTATAAACATCACCATGTCTCAAACTAATTATGTAGGCATGAAATGGAAACAGCCTAATGCTTGAAATATGTCCCTGGATGAGGGTGACTGACATTCATAAGAAACCATCACTTTCACCTCAACTTCCCATTTTTCTCCTTCAGTGTAGTCAGCAAACACTCGATGATTAAGCTGATCTTTTGCAGAAATCCAAGTGGGCTGAGTTTGACAAAGACGCCGTCGCTCAATGAAACTGAACTGTCACAAGGTAAGAAGGCCAATTCCATCAGGAATTAATAACTGATTAACAGGAACTAAGTTGGAACAGTGGGCCTTTTTCCCCAAAAAGGAAGGATCACCAGTGGAGCCCCACAAAGACCTTTTCTGAGATCAACACCTTGCATGTTTTAAAGCAAAATCCAGCAATGAGGCTTAACACTTACATGACAGTTTGCTGACAATGTTTAAAGTTATTCAAGGTTGCAAAAACGATGGCCAAAGGTCTGAAGACCTTAATGATACTGTTCAAGTGGGCTGTGAAGTATCAGATAAGATTAAATGAAGATAAATATGAAGTGGGGAACAGTATTTAAAAAACCCTAAATTTACCTACACAATGACAAATTCTGAACTGGTTATTACCTCTTAAAAGAGCGATTGTGGAATTATCACAGTTCCACTGAAGTGCCAACTCAGTGTTTAAAGATCATGAAGAAAAAGCAGGCAGAAGATTAAAGAATAAAACCTAATATACTGTGTAAGTTTACAGTATATACACTGAAATACTGTAGCCAGTTGTGCTTATTGTAACTCAGCCCTGCTCCTCCAATTCTTGCATCACTGTCTCCAGTCAGGAAGACACCAGCAGGAGATGCAAAGAACACAGCAAGGGCAGTGAAAGGAATAGAGGCACTTCTTTCCAAAACATCTCTGGAAAAGTCACAAACAAGGGATGGTAAATGAAAGAAAAAGTCATCAACCCACAAGCCATGCTGAGTAACATGGATTCTCTTTTCCACTGCCTCTTTCAATACAAGAAACAGCAAACAAGGCATGAAACCAAGCAGGCAGAAAGTTTAAAAACAAACAAAACTAAGTGTTTTTTCCACACAAAATGTGTTTAAGCCTTGCAACTCGGCCACAGGATGTTGTGGATGCTACAAGCACACACGGCTTCAAATACTGATTGGACAGATTCACAGAGGAAAAAACACACTGGGGGCTCTAAAAACAAATATCACCTCTAGTTCCGGAAACCTGTGAGCCACAAATTACTGGAGGCTGGGAGAGGCATTTCCTTAATACACACTATACTCTTCCCCAAGCATCTGCTTTTGGCAGCTGGGAGAGGCAGGATACTGGGTGAGAGGGATCTTTAATGTGACCAAGTACAGTAATTTTTACATCCTTACATAACTCACAAAATAAGTGAAAACATTAATCATATGAGCGTCGGAACTACAAGCAAAGCACAGCAAAGGAGCAGATTTTCGAAGGCCTAAAGGTCAGTGATTAACTGCTGCAGTCACAGTTTGATAAGGACTTTTCTTTTTTTCCCAGCACTAGACTAGCTTAGCCTCTCCCAACCACAAACTTGTGAAAATGTAGGGCAAACAAAGAAATGTGAATTTAATTCTGAGTGTTCCCTGCAGCTCTGCACACTGTTGCACTGGCACAGCTGAGGGCACGTTACAGGCTTGGAAACAACTGGGCTACTTAAATCAGAAGTGGCCCCAAAGGAAATACTTGTCAAGCTACAAGCTGGATTAGTGGAAATGGAATATCACGCTGCCTTTTGCATCTCAGAAGGCCCTTTTTACCACAGCCACACTATCAACTACGGATGTTTAAAGAAATATTGTATTATTGATATTAAAGACAGAAACATTGTGAGTTTGTTCTGTTTATTACATTTGTCCAACATAACCATTTATTTCCAGTAGCTTACCACATTTACAAAACATCCAATTAAAGACAAAAGGGGAGAGGGGATGAGAGGTTCTCCTTAAAGGTTGGAAGGCATCTCAGACAGGATGAGTAGAAGTCTTCTTAACTTCAGCTCAAAAACTCCTCAAAGACTCCATCACACCAAACACCTGCCAGCATGGAAAGATTTGCTCCTACAAGTCACATCAGGTCCTAATCAGAGCACCCTGAGCTAAAAACAAACTGGCACTACCATCTCCCATTAAAAAGCCTCGTGCATCTCAAAAACTGGCGTTTCTGAATTTGAAGCCTTCCCTGGTTTGCAGTGTCGATGTTGTTTTGGTGAAGCTCCCCAGGTGTTCAGTACATTGCACGTTCTGTATGCACAATTTGTAAGAAGGTTGGTTCCCAACTACCAAAAATGGAAATAATTAATTTCCTTCACTGTCCATGTCAGTGTCATAAACAATATGTCAAAACAGCACAACAAAACACCTCGCTATTGAGTTTAGCAATAGCTAAATTGCATTTAGCAATAACTCTACAAATTTCTTCAATTAATGGACAGCTGGGAAGGCACTAAGTCACCTCTTCTGATTTCAGATTTATTTTCTTTTTCCTGAATAAGGATCTTAGCATTCTTTAATTGTATCAGGAAGGGATAAACATCATAAGGAGCAGCATCTATCAACCACTTGGATTAACAAGGCACTAGAGAATAAAATAAGAGAGCTCTCTTCTTACAGGGGCCAGTCTGAAAAATATATATTCAAGGGATATCCAAGAGAAATACTACTCAAAGACCAAATACAAGTCTCCTGTAACTGAAGACAATGTAATGCAGCTTTCCTAGGAAAAAAAAAAAAAAAACTAAGAAATTATTTTTAAAATAGCATGAACCTGTGCAACAACATAAACTTAAGACACCGTTTTGACAAAAACCTAGTTTTTCGCTTTTGTCCAAAACAAAGCAATGAATTACTGAATCCTGGGAATCTTCATACTTGTGACACTTCCTCCTACTCCTCAAATAAAAAAAACCAGCATTACTTGTCACCTACATTTTTAAACTGCTAAGTGTCATCCCCCATTTTTCTCACTTGTAAAACTAGGAATGTCAAAACACACCAAAACAAAGTGCTGACGATCCTAAACTTTGGTTCAGCATGTCTTCAGTTTCTCACAGCTGTAACCCTAAGCAGCTATCCGTGGATTCTATTTTTGGGGGGGATGAAACACAAAAGAGGATATATTGAACTTACACCCTCTCCCATGTAACAAGCCTACGCATTTTCAAGTACCTGCAAAGGTACGGTACGTTTCCTAAATAAACCACTTCTGGAACTGAGACGTAAAAAATGCTGGAAAACGCATCATAATTATGGTCGCGACTAGGAGTGACCTACGGAGGGTTACTAGAAAGATGTGTTCTGTAATTGTTAATACCAGCAAGCACGTTAAGGGAGGCTCGATTTCACCGCATCCTCCCTCGCTCCTTCCCGGGCGCACCGCGGCTCCCGCACCGCTCGCTCCCGCCACGCCGGCAGCACCGACACGGCACCGCCGCCACCCCTCCCTCCCTGCTCCGGGGGCACCTACCTGCGGGAGCGCCGGCCGAGGATGCCCGGGCGATGCCGCCGCCCCGAGCGCCGCCGCCCCGCGCCCCGCAGCCGCTCCCCGCGCCGGGATGCCCGACCCGGCCCGGGACGGCGGCCCCGCCACGCGGGGCGCGTCTCCATAACAACGCGACCCCCGCCCCGCGTCCCGGCTTTACCCGCTCCGGCGCCCCCGCGGCCCGGGACTCCTCCGGCTCCTTCCTGCCGCCGCCGCCTCCCAGCAGGGCGGCTCTGCGCTCCGCCGCGCTGCCGGACACCGCCCGACCGGGTTCCCTCCGCGCCGGCGGCGGCGGCGGCGCCGCCGCTTTGTCCCCCCGAGAGCGGCCCTTCCTCATCGCGGCGGCTTCTTCTTCTTCTTCTTCTTCTCCCCTTCCTCCTCCTCCTCCTGCTGCTGCTGCTGCTCCCGCT
>JAWWLV010000005.1:9409201-9443784 GCA_035041135.1 Platyrinchus mystaceus
TAATAAATAGTCTGTGTTTAGAGAAATTTTATTCATAAAGACAAAATGTTTTTATCTTGCCTTTTTGACCAAACTCTACAAAAGAGGCAGAAAATAATGGATCAGATTCTTAAATATAAATTAGCATATCTTCAACAAAGGCAAGTAATCAATGCAATTTATCCAGCTCAGGTGCTGACCACTACCAGCTCACTTGCAGCTGTATGTAATGTGTAATTTCCAAGTGTGCAAAACAACCCTGCAAATTTTAGAACTAATCAATATTTTCATCAAATCTAGTGAAGCAGAGAAATGTCTCTTGGAAGGATTCAAAGGTAATTCAGGTCGGTCTAAGAAATTTAAAATGATTTTCTTAAATTATAACAAGTTTTCATAAATAGCCTGAACTATGGATGGCCTTTGTCACTTGCCACCAAACCTCAGAATTAGGTAGCAAAAGTGTAAATGTTCAGTTATAAGCAAAGAGGGAGAATGTGTGTCTTAATGTGTGTCTTAATATTTCTGTGTGCATCTTTGCTGAGCAAATTTGACTTGATTATATATGTAGTTTTTTAAAAGCAATCTTTCCTCTTAATATTATGGCTTCTCCTAGGGAAAAAAAAAGGATATAAACAAAGACTTCTCTCCATACAGGAAAAAGAACTGGACAATGCTCAGGTTTGCTGTCACCCTCTTTGCTGTCATAACATCATCCACCTGCCAACAGTATGGATGTCTGGAAGGGGACACCCAAAAACCGAAGCCAAGTCCTGAGTCAAATATGCTCGAGTGCACTCTGTACTCCAAATGTAAGAGAGGTTTCACTTTTGCCAAATATAGTCGAGAAGTACAGCTCTGTACACACTAATAGTTTTGGCAGTTCCCCTAATTTCTCAAAAGTACGTAAGATTCAGTATACATTGTATTTGAAAAGCTTCCTTCATTGGCATTTTGCTGCATGCAAACCGAGAGTAAGATTCTGGGTCTTAACAAAGTCAGCTGCAAAACTCCATTGACTTCATTTGTTTTCCTCTAAAAATCTGATGCACTTTGCCTTTCTTGTAACTCCATCTGCTTAAAACTGTTTAGAGCAAAGATGAATCTGGTTTATTGTGATTAAGTAACAAAATTAATTGTAGCAGACACAAAATTGGAAAGGTTGAAATCAAAATTCTATTGGGAGCAAAGTACAGTACTTATCACATTTCTTCAACTACTTTTTTTTATGTTTGATAGTTTTCAAAGTGAGTATCCCTTGGGATATAACATCTGGCAGAGCACTGGTAAAATTCTTGGGCCTCTTTAGGCACATCTTGACAAAGCACTGTTGGTGACAGTTCACCTCACTTAGCACACAGCTATTTCCAAACCCAAAAATGTTAGAGCTTGAGTACATCTCCTAGTTAGCACTAAGATTTTACCATATTATGTTCCAAACCAGATTAATCTTACACTTTCAGTCTTCAGAATACAGTATTAAAAAAAAAAAATAATAAAAAATCCTTATTTCAAGATCTTTGTTTTATTCCCAACAGCTTCCTGTTGCTATGCAGACTTCACAGAGCAGTTGGCTCATTCCCCAGTAATTAAAGTAAGCAACAGCTACTGGAACAGATGTGGGCAGCTCAGTAAAGCGTAAGTGAGCTTTGAAGGTGTCTCTGTGTCCTGTTCCCATAGGTCTGTGCTGGGGCAGCCACAGAGCTACTGCTGGGCAGCAGGTTGCCCTGGAAATTGTGTCACCCAGCCTGGTTCCCATCATCCTGTGTCTACACCTGACCAAAAATCTGACTCTTCTTCTCCCCCTCTCACTAAAGCCCATGAATGCCGAAGTGTATACTCCTTATGCCATTTCATCATGAAAAAGTTATGTTTTTTCAAGTTTGCTTTCAGCATAGAATGAGATCTAGTATTTGTAAACCCAGTAAGTAACAACCACACCACACCTCTGTAGGTCTCCAGCACAACCATCACCCACCAGTGAGTGTGATCCCCGGTGAACAGAGACCAGGCTTCTTCCTGTGTTTAGAAAGCACATCAACTAAATTATTAAATCTCAGGGGGAAAAAAAATCCACAGGAGTCCAGAAATGAAACTTCTGAATATTTAGAATAAAAATTCTTGTAGTCCAGTGGGTTTTGTAACCATGCAGAATGACTCCATAATTAAGACTTTTAGTACCCCGTTAGATGTTAAAGCTGTGAAACATGGCAAGTTATAGAAATAAAAGGATGAAAGTACAAAACAATTAAGCAAAACCAGATGTGCAAAAGTAACAGCTCTTGCCTGCCACTCCCAGGAGAGCAGCACAGTATGTGATTTTAAGTAACTTCAGCTGGGCTGTGGGAAAATCTAAAGATTAGTGAAACCATGAGGCTACAGCATAGACAATGTTTTGTACCATAGCTTCAAACTACATTTTATTATTGCCTGGAATCGCTCTTGCCAGGAAAACCCAAGGCCTCAGAAGTTTACAGAAAGCTCACACAAATAGGGCTGAAATATGCATGGAAACATTTGTGCACTCTGTAGCTGGCTGTGGTGATTGCACGGTCAGAGTCTGTGCACGGTGCCAAAGGAATGAGTTTGGAACTTAAACACTAACAGGGCCAGAGGATGCTTTTCTGTGTTTTTCTCCTAATTTGTAGGATTGCATCCACATCAAAGCAGGCCTGGAAAACTGAGGCTATAGCCTTGATGCTCAGCAATGGGCTTATTTGTGGCTTCTCTCGTCCACCACAGCTGTGAAGATTTCACAAAGAAAATTGAGTGCTTTTACCGGTGTTCTCCACATGCTGCTCGCTGGATCCATCCCAATGACACCGCTGCTATTCAGGCTGTTCCACTGTGTCAAAGCTTTTGTGATGACTGGTAGGTTCAGCTCTCCAATCAAAGTATTTTTATTTGTGATTCAATGGTGTTGCACCACCTCTTCTCTTGTTTTGCTTCTTCATTTCTCGTTTGCCATCTCTGCTTTTTCCTCTGCTAAGCTACCAGCCCCAAAATAATAATGACCCAGGCTGTGAATGCAGGATGGAGACAGTAAACTGAGTTTAGTGACTCAGGGACAGCACTGCCCTGCTCTCAGTGAGGATGCAGTGCAGTGGATGACAGAGGAGCTCCCACCACGTTGACATTAACAGCATTAACAGGCATTAACAGCAGCGAGGGCCTGCCCACCCTTTGAAAAGTCTGTGAGTTAGTGTTCATGCAGTTAGAATTTTCAATCTAAATGCTTGATCACTATATGATACATTTCTTTTGTATGCATAAAATGCACTACAAAATCAGCAAAGAAGCCACTTCCTGTGGGATTTCATGTAATGATTAATTCATGTAACAAATTATCTTCATTCCTTAATATTTTGCCTTTGACCTTATCTCTTCCATTCCATTATCACGCTCTCTAAAATCTCTTCTAAAAGCCTGAGAGAGAAAATTGCAGCCAAGTAATGCTAAAATTATTAATGGCAATGGGCAGCATAATAGCATTTAATTTTGTTCCAAAATACAGCATCAGGGAATTATATTATTTTTTTGAGTGCAAGGCACATGGTGGGAAAACCCTTAGTCTTGGGGTAGGAGCATTATATCCCTGTAGGGTTCTGAGATGTTCCCAGTGATACATATGCAGCATATATCCCTCTCTCCCTGAGATGCTGGATCTTAAATAACATCATCCTGTGACACCTAAACCTCAGTCAGCACCATATGAATGTTGTGCCCAGTCACTGGAGTAACTTGGATGGGTAAATTGTTGTGAAGCACAGTGCAAACAGCACAGGCTCTGTTCACACTATGGGATTCTAACTGCTAGCTTTCCATGGAAGTGATGGTCTGTGAATGTCTGAATCCCTTAGGCTGCTCTGAAAATCATGGGAAACTGTTGCGATACTTCTAAAAATGTTATAAAAGAGCTTTTCTTAAGAGTAGAGAAAATGCAGAGCACAGGGTAGTGCATGGTGGGGTTCTCTCACGCTGCTCTCTGCTGTTCTTTCCTTGGTGCTTACACTAATATAATTGACATGTGGATCCATTTCCATTCTCATATTCCCTACAGGGCAAAGTTATGTATGCAGTGCAGAATTTTGGTAGGATTTGCCTTTAAATATGTCTCCATTCCTTTGTGCCAGAGTTGTAAATGAAGCATAGCTTGCATTTGTAATGGAAGATAGTGAGAAGGGCTGATGTATTTCTTAGCTTCCCTAGAGTTTTCTCTAGGGATGAATTTTATTTCTGTGTCGGGAAACTCCATGTGCCTCAGGAACAGATTTGTCATGTGCAGTCTTCTTTCCTAAGTTTTTGGTAATCTTTTAAACTGAATCCACATTATTGACCTCCTTGAAGGTAAAGACTGAGACCTTGAATTTCCCTCAGTGCTCGCAACCTTAGAGCTGAGAACCAAATATCACCAAATTTTGCATTTGGATATTAAAGCACTGGAGTTGCCAGTGAGATCTAACAGCAAAATTATAAAATATCAATATCTAAACCAAATGTATCCCAAAATAAGTAGCATGAAAAGTCATCACCAAACTGCTATATCGAGTGAAAAAGTAAAGATGAAAGAAAACATGTGCTGTAAGTTTAGTTTGCATCTATGAATTTGTTCAAGGCAGCTTTAGTATATATGAGATTTATACCAAAGTGTATATTGTGGGTAAATATTACACTGCAAAATCCTCAGGGTGCCCTGGGCATTGCCAGAACCTGCAGGTAAACAGGACTTTTAACTTCCATCGCCGGAAAGTGTGGAGGGGTGATTGAGAGCTGCTGCACAGGAAGAATTGACCCTTTTCCAGGATAAGTCTCCTGGCAGAGAGCAGACTCTGCTCTGAACAAATCCTGAACAATGATCTGCTGCCCCTGTTGGCGTCACAGATGCCTGGCCTGAATCAAAAATGTAATGACGACCCATTACCCTGAACACTGCTCTGCGTGCTGCCCAACGCCAGTGTCAAACCCATTCCTTCACCCTGCCTAAGGCCTGAGGCTAGAAAAGAGCCTGGACAGAATTCCCAGTCTTTCTGGTGATTTAAAGTAACATTTTTTCATGTTCTATTCACTGGAGTCCCTTTAGCATGCTGTAGCACTGCTGGTGATGTGACCTACTTTCTCTCCATACTGTGAGTGTGCCTGCTGCATACTCTATGTCTTTGTGGCCAGAAATGTGCAGAGTATTCTGAATGAGCAGTGACTTAATTTAAAAGAAATTCATCTAAGTAGCTTGAGGCCTTCCTTTTCTTTCTATTGTCTTAGAATTTCTTGCTCCCACTAGTTCTAAAACTACTGCTTTTGAAAGAATCCAGTGTGTAAGTCACTTTCTCATTCACCTGTGAAAGAGTTTTGTGCCCCCCTAAAAGAGAAACAGCTAATTATAAAAAATACAGGGGGGAAAAAAGCTTTGAAATAACAATATACTGCCCATTGTGCATAAGGAACTAGTATGTTCAGGAAGTATTTATGTTTCTCACAGGTTTTAATTAATATTTGAAGAAGTAACTTACGGGTTTCTGGACAGCAAAAATCAGACTTTTCGCAAGTCATGATTTTTCATAAACTTGGCTTCGTAATTACTTCCATTGGGATAAAGAAAAACTCATAACAGTAGAGTTATGCCTTGCCACCTTCTCATAGAACAAACCACAGAGTCAGGCAATAATCGTAATTAGGAAACATTTCATCTCACAATTCAACAAATAATGGTGAATAAAAATATAAACACTTTAATAAGCATGTTTTATTCAAGTTCCCAAGAAACCAGATGCATAGCATGAACATTAATTTATCAAATTGCAGCCTCTATTTCCAGCAGAGCCCCTCCTTCTCACAGCAGATTGAACACAGGATGAACACATTTGAGAATATGGGCCTCCTGTCCCAGACCTGTTCAGGCCCTGCTTACCTTCCATCTGTTACTGTTCTTTCTCCCTGCAAAAAACCCAGAAAACCAATGTGAAGGTTCTGCAGATGTGCATGTTCTGACCTTTCTGCATCTGCAAATGTACTGCAATGTCCTGTTCTTTCAGTTCTATGACCACATGACAACCCCATTTAAAAATGTAAGGCTGCAGCCCTCATGATATCAAAACAGTTTTGGAAACACGGCCCTGAAAATGAAAAATTCCAAACAGAAAATACATCCAAAGGCATTAATTACAAATATCACGCTGAACAATGCTAACTTTTTGGAAGGTTTTGGCACTCTCAGTTACTGGGTGTGAACAGCCTGCCTAAAGCCAATGAGACTAAATGTAAGTAGATGTTAAGTGATTTGCAGAAAAGGACCCTTAAGAAAGGTAAGAGCCAAAAAGTAGAACATAAAAAAGAAGTGGAAGGAAGGAAATTATGTAGGATAATGGTAAGTCATGAGATCTCTCATCACATAGACCAGCCAGTTGCACACTCTGCTCATTCCAGGTCATTTGTAGCTTTTTTTCTACATTACCACTTACAAGTAAAAAATAACTTAAAATTTAAGAGTTTAGACCTACACCCTACAAGACTTATCTCTCCTCCATCATTTCAAGTTTAACTGCTTTGAAAACATCATTTTGAGGCTGACAGCCTATTAGTTGATATGATTTTGTTGTTTGTGGATTTTCCTTATTTCAGTGCACATTCCTCGCAGCAACCCCTCTGCCCAGGAAACATCAGTCTTCTCCCATGTTAATTGATAAATACAAACTTTCCCCACACCTCCCTCAGGTGACAGTTCACCCTCAGCATCCCTGTGCTCTGCCACAGTGCTGAACATCAACATTCATGAAACCCCCTCCCACACAGCATTTCCTCCGCTCAGTAACACCAGATAACCAAGCAGAAAACACCCAGACCACGAGCCCTTTGCTCAAATCTGTGAGTATGAAAACGTGGTGAGTGAACTGTTTAGTTTTCACGGGGATTTAGGTCTTCCTGGCCAGCTTGGAGTTTATGTACATGTCAAGCAAAGATAATGTGCACGTTTCTTGAAGATCAGTTGCTAAGCTGCACTGTAATCACACCCCACTGCTAACAGAGCCCCTGGACACTTCTTGAGTTGAATGTGAGTCCACAGAAAAGGAGTGAGAGAAATAACTGTGTCTTCCCCTCTGATCTCCATGCAGGTATGAAGCCTGCAAGGACGACTCCATATGTGTTCGTAACTGGCTGACGGACTGGGAATGGGATGAAAGTGGAGAAAACCACTGTAAGAATAAATGTATTCCATACAGTGAGGTAAGAAAACTGGATCAACTGAGGCAGAAAATATGACATTAGGAGGTCTTTTTTTTTTTTTCCCCCTGAATATATGGGAGTAAAATGCCATTAACGAATTATTTTTACTTCAGCAGTTCCAAGCCGTACTAACATCATTTTTTTTAAATATATACATTTTCAAACATTTATATTTATGTACATCACTTTCTCTAAGTATGTGTATATTTAATTAATCACTATTCATTCCACTTGTGAAACGAAAGTTCAAGCAGCACTGATATTTTAACCACAGTGGGATTTAGAAAGTAAAAGCTAACGAATGTTGCTCGTACAACGGAGACACTGAGATGCATTTCATCAGGTTCCTTACATAATCCAGGGCTCTACACTCCTCTGTTTTCTTAAATTGGGATATAAATTCCCAAAACACTGAAGAATTTTTAAAGTTTTCTTGCCTATTAGGCATCTTTGCCCTTTTCTCTATTTTACCTTGTTATGTTCAAGTCGTTCTCCATCCTCAAAATCCCGCTGTCCTGACATTCTTCCAATGGTCTCCCTTTTGATCTCCATAGACCTTTTGTATCTCTCATGTGTGTTCACCACTGTGGCTGCCAGTTGTAGGCAGAACTAGCTTTGCTCTTTTTAACTCTGGTGGTTAAAGAGCAGCACTAACAAGGTGTCTGAGAGCTCATCCCATCTTTCTGAGAAGGTTTAATGGTTGGGATAACTAATTTTATCAGCAGAAGTGTACAAAATGAGAACTGACAAGACTCACAGGAACAAGGTTGCCTGGAACCTGATCTACAGACCTCTCAAGGGTCAGGATTTTTTTAGTGACTCGAGTAAATTTAGCTTCAGGGCGATATAATACAGCCCAAAACTGCTGCACTTAATTGAATATTCTTAACAGTTGAACTTTACTGAGTCCATAAAAAACTGTCCAAATTGCAGAAGTAAACCAATTTTAAGTGAGGTGCTTAGGGACTGGTAGTAAGGCTTGCAGATTCATTGTTTTGGACTCAATTCAAATGCACCTACTTCCAAAAGTCAGTTCAGCAACTGATATAAGTGGAAGACACAGTCCAGTTAGTGCAGGATTGCTGTCTGCCTTGCAAAAGTGACACTAATCAGCAGGCTCAGGAAGGTGGCCAAAAACAAATGGGCTGTGGAAACTTACAGCCTCGTTTCCCAGATGTGCTAAATCATCAGTAGTTCCAGATGAAGTGAAAAACAAAATGATAATCTCCGTAAATAATCTCCAGTCTCTGTTCAAACTGTCCCTGGTTCAGAGATAGGAGTTTTTAACCTTGAGTTCCCCTGTATTTATTTCTTAAAGAAAATATACCATCTGCAGGGAAAAACATGCAGCAAATCCCGAGGTCTTATCACTTGAAACCAGGCGCAGCTATTCCTAAACTAAATGGAACCACACCCTAAACTGCCCATGTTTTTCACCAAAAATAGGCTTGCATGGTAAGTAGGAATAAAGATGAAGTTTCTTCAGAGAAATTTAAAAAAAAAAAAAAACACATTTCCCATATGACATTTACATGATCTACAAACACTAGACTTGATTGGTGTGGACTCAACTCGTGGAAAAGGAAGATACTGTTACCCAGAGGCACAGAGGGTTCTCCAACCTCAGAGCACTGTGGACAGATACTAATATTTTTTTGATGCCCTCGGCTCCCACAGAGGAGCAACCAGCAGCCCTACATGTGACATTTGCTGCTGGATCTAAGGGGTCTTTGGGACAACTGCTGAATAAGGAACAAAGGCTGGTTATTAAGGATGCACAACTGATCGTGGCCAGTTTTAGCCTGGCTAAAGTGAGGTACCTTTTGTCATTGTTGTCCCAGCTGAGTGCTCCCCAAGCAATGTTAATGCACAGACTAGAACATTTTCCAAGAAGCTAAAAAGTCAAAGTCCTTTGCAGTAATTTAGGGACATGTTGGCTAAACGGGCTGTGTGCACTGTTTGCTTGCTGCAGCATTCTGATTGTGTTCTGATCTTTAAGCAGAGTTAGGAGGAAGGGCAAAATAAAATTGCCAATTTAGCAAGTAGAAGAGCACAAATTCATGTTACAGAACATATGGGACACAAGAATAGGATGCAGCTATGTCTCTTGCATACAGACCTAAGAAAACCCACATGATAGGTTTAAATGCTTTCCTGAATGATCAGCTAAAAGCAGGTAGAAATCCAGGAACTGCACAGGAACTGGAAGAAAACGTTTAGTGCTACATAAAATCACAGGAATAGTGGGAAAGAAAGAGCTAAGATCTGCCTGCCCCGAGAACACAAGGAGAGAACTAGGTGAATTAACTTTTCCTTTTCTGACCCTGCATTGCTCCCAGTGCACGAGCCAACTTCCATACTCCTTCTCCAGCAACTACAGCATCCATGGCACAAGCCCTGGCTAGAGATGGTATGAACTGAAAAGCTATTTTACAGACTACAGAGTCTTTGGGGCTATTTGGAATGGACTCTCTATCATTTCATAAAGGATCGATTTCTAAGGCAAAAGTGATTATTATGCTTTCTTCTCATCTGCCTTCCTCACAGTACAGGTCAACATTGTTTTGCACTTGGGGAGACAGGGAGATGTAAGAAAAACTTGTCAAAAATAACTGGAGCAGAAGAAGCTTCAGGACTACAGATACCCAATGCCACTTCTGCATAGTAGACTTAAATCTGTAATCAATTTTTTGCACACAGAGCAGCTTCCATGCAGAGGTCTCCTAACGACAAAGACAAGGCATCTGCACAGATTCACAGTGTCAGATCTTTGTAGGAGCTGGTGATGGTGGTAAATCAGCACACCAACCAGGAATTACAGCACTATGAGAAACACTGTAGGATTAAAGAATCAGTGTCATGGGCAAGAAATACTTGTACTATTGCAGATGAAACCCAGCTGCCATCAGAGAGATGCTGCTGACATGGTCATGGGGAATCAGTAACAGAGCCCAGTGATCCTGCTGCCTCACCCATAGTTTCAGTTATTAACACTCCTACTCCTGCCATCACTCCCACCCCCAACTTCATTCCTAGCTTTGCTTCTGGGAGCACCTAAAGCTTCCTTTCCAGGAACAGAAAAGACTGAACTTCAACCACAAACACGTGGGAGAAATACAGGCAAGACAAACTGTACATACTGCCTGCTTTGTGTCTGGACAGGATAACTCCCAAGCTAATACCTGTTAGGCAAACTCAGGCTGTGTGGGCAGAAGGTTATCAAAAGGTTGTGTGGGTGACAGGTCCTGTGACACTGGCCTTACAAAACAATGTAGCATCAAAAACAGGACAGATGCACCTGGCCAGAGCACAAGAAGCTGCAATTGGAAATTTCTGGAGCCAGAAGGGCCATTGCACCACTGGACACAGAACTTTGGAAGCTTGAAGGATACTTACTTTCTTCAAGCAGTTGCTAAGTTATGTCCCTTCTCTTTGTCTTTGAGGTCCTGCCTGGACATGAAGTCCATTGCAGGAGGCACAATGAGATCCCTCAGAGCTGTTATTCCATTGGGCTGTCTCTGGCCTGTAGATAAAAGGATTCCCATATTCAAAGCACTGTCTGGCACTTTCAGCACTACTCAGATTCCGAGGCATGTCAGAGTGTCCTGACATGCTACAATTTGTACAGCCTCTCACACACAGCTTTGGTCTGTCAGCCCCAGAGAGCTGCTGGGCTGTCGGCCCCAGGGTGGAAACAAAGGGCAGCTGTTGATCCCTGCACTTTGTGGAGCCACTTGCTCTCACAACAGGCAAATCACTTTTGCCAGTTGTGGGACTGGATAACATTTTAAGATGTTTCAGAAGAGATGAAACATGGCACACAGAAAAAGAGTAAATGAATGCAGGTAACTTTTTTATAAGCTAGTACCAATTTTTAAAAAGCTATAAATGTTTATCAATTTGTTACAAACTGATTTTAACTCAAATCTTTCAAGATGTAATTGAGGAATTTCTTGTTTGACACACAGATGTATGCAAATGGGACTGACATGTGCCAGAATATGTGGGGGGAGTCATTTAAGGTGAGCACATCGTCCTGTCTCTGCTTGCAAATGAACAAGAAGGACATGATTGCAATCAAGCATCTCCTCTCCGAGAGCTCAGAGGAAAGCTCCAGCAGCAGCAGCAGCAGCAGTGAGGAGCAAGCCTGCCAAAAAAAACTCCTGAAGTTTGAGAAACCAGAGGAAGAGGAAGGTGAACAGACAAGATAAATGCTAGTGGATGTATGTCAGGACAAGAGAAATCATCATGGGGGCTGGGCTCAGGGCATCGTGCCAGCCTGCTTTATTCCTTGCTTTCTAGAACATAATAAATCAATGGCTGGTTGTATTAATCTTGCTCTGATGTTTTTGCATCTGCATCACAAAGCTCCAGACAGGTTTGCACAAGTGTAATCCCGTGACTTGAACTGAACAGCTACAAGCCTGAAGGTAACATCTAGGGGTTGACTTTCAAAGAGAAGAGGCACAGGCAGCCCCTGCTGACTTAAGGTGGAACAGTGAGAACTGGAGACCTCTGGAAGGTCATGCCAGTAATGCACCAAATCTTCAACCCAAACCCTTTGTTAGCACAGGCACACAGCATTCCTGTCATGAGTTCCTGTGTGTGTGGCTCTGCTCAGGTAAAGAAGAAATCTGCAGGCAGAAGTAGGTCGGTAAGCCTGGCTACTGACCAGTGAAAATGTATTTATTTTGTATCTCAAACACATTCTCACAAAACAGGGGATTGTGGTGTACCAGATAAATCCCTGGATCCAAATATTGTCAGTATAGAGCATCCCCAGTCTGTTGCACAGGGCTTTTACCTTAAACAACAGCAGTACAAAAGTCTCCAACAACATCAATTTGAAGCATAATTTTAAGTGCAATTAATCCCATTAAATGATTCCAAACACAATGACCTCTGACAAACCAAAGCGTCAGGGAGGCCCCCAGTCAGATTTCTCCCATCAATAATTCTATTTCCCAGTATCACTGTTACAGCCAAACTAAAACCAAAATCTGCACCAGTCCCAGAGGGATTCATCAGGTAGGGATGAACAAAATCCTGCTTTCAGTTATGCATCTACACTTTCTCTGACATTGCTGTAGAGTGGGCAGGTCTGTGCCATTCTGTACAGCCTTTCACAGTGTCATCACCAGGGAAACTGTGAAAAGGGTTCAATTTGGGGCTCAGATGATCAAACTGTGAAAATCAGCATCATCTCAGTGCTTTCAAAGGAGCTCTGTGCCTGACAGCATTTAAAGATCCGGCCCACAGTTAAAACAATGACTTGGCACATCCTGTTAAACTGGGAGAATCTTAAAAATCCAGCCCACTTTCTTCACTGAGCTGTTCATTTACTGGAATGGTTTCACACAGCTGCAATAGTAATGCTAAACCCATTAGGTCGTGCTCTGCTTCCAATCAGCTTCTCAGTGCATTTAACAATAGACTAATTCCTACCAGCACTGAATTGTTCTTAGAATGATACTTTGCCACATCTGCATTTCATGCTAACTCAATTTGTCAGTTCTACTGTTTGAAAAGAAAGAACAAGAATTTGATCTTCAGTAAAGCTCTCACAGTCTTTCCTCCCCTCTATTTCACTAATTTCATTATTTCCTGTCCTTTATTGCACCTGGATCAGAGCAGAAATTTTCCTGCTTCTTGTTTTGATGTGCTCAAAATTCAAGAATTAATTATCCCCTCTCACTGCCATAACACCAACTTTTCTGTATCACTATGGTTAAAGATTTCCTTTGTGGTTTTTTGTTAAGTATAGCACAATTGTTTCACAGAATATGCTGAATTGAAAGGGACCCACAAGGACCATCAAGTCCAACTCTGGCCCTGCACAGGACCATCCCCAAGAGTCACACCATGTGCCTGAAAGTATCATCCAAAACTTTCTGCCTGTGTCTCTGCACTTTTTCTTCCATTCCACTTTATTCTCTTTGCTCTGGGTAAACTACTCTTGAAACCACTCTAAACAAATAACTCCTCCATGCTTAGTTTCAGGATGACCCATGAGACTGGTTCTTGCATGCTCTTGAAGAGCACCAGGTCCTACAGCAAGATAAAGGACCAAAAAAGACCACTTAGCTCCTATTCATAATTTTCCCACTGACTTGTGATGTACCCTAAGCAAACCATTTAACTCTTCTGTGATCCCAATAATTTTGCAGAGCTACCAAATTTCCTCTGGGTCATCTCTTTCCTAGGACAAAAAGTCAAGAACTACTCGGTTGTCCCCAGCACAGAAATTGCCCCGTACCTTTGGTCAGTCTCTCACTGATCCATGCATTTTCTTCCAGAAGGACTTTCAACCTTGATTTAAAACTTCAAATAATGGGGGGTTTAATTTAAAGCTCCAAATAATTGTCCAATGCACCTGATAATTTGTTTCCTCAGTGTTAGAGATAATGCCCAGTTTAACATTTGTTGTTTCAGCTTTCAGCCACTGCTTTCTGCTAAGATTTGTTTTATTAAAGTGTTCTTCATGTTTCAGCATTGCTTTTCTGCTCAGCAGCACATACTCTGGATCAAACTGTTCTTAGCAATTAGCTCTGTCTTAGGTCTCTTCAGTTTACATGTGTTATTGTAAGACATTCTCTCTCTCTTTAAATCATATTTATGGTTCTTCTCTGTAGCTTCTCCAGCCCTGAATATCCTCCCTAAATCAAACAAATCAAAGGCATGCTCCATGGCAGTGCTAAGAGTGACTTACAGAGAGACCTTGTCCCTGCCTCTCCCCACACTTCTCCCTAACTGCACTGCCCGTGTCTACAAGGGCATCCTTCCCATTATTTTCATGTTTCCAGTGTCCCTGTGTCAGAATTCTCAGTGTTACAGTTTTCCACTGTACAGTTCCCTGGTCCCACAGGTGTGAACTCTTAACCAATAAGCTCTTACACTTCTTGCTTTGCACTTGGTTGTATTACAAAACCTTCATGTGAATACTGCAACCTTCTTAAGCCACTGTTTGCTCTGTCCGGTTGCTTTAAACTCACAGTAATTTATGTCTTAAACGACCTTTGTGACACTCAGAAATGTGATCAGTTGGGATTTCACATTTACAGATAGGCTGGGATAACTCAGGTAAAGCAAAATGAAAAATAACACAAACCGCTAAAAACAGACTAGAACAATACACAGTGCAGGTAACCAGGGAAAAGCAGGATCCAAGGGACTGGTGGCTGCAAACACCCCCACCTAATGCTGCTTTGATTAACTAAATTCTTGCCGTGCCTCACAGCCCCAAAGCGCGTCCTGCCTCTGGACCCACGCTGGCCCAGAGCACTGAAATGTCTCTGTATTTAAGTGACACTCAGTGACTTGACCAAGAGCTTCATTAAAATGTCACAAGAGTAAATCAAATGCTTTGTGAAATAGGTTGTGAAATATGTTCCTACAGCAATCTGAGGAAACAGACTTAAAACCTTTATCAATAAATTAAATTGGACTTATCAACAAGACAGTGTTGAGAAAACAAAAGTGATTGCCAATTATTGACTTATTTACGACCTGGCTGAGAATCAGCTTTTGTACTGTGCTACTTGGGCCTGGTGTCACGTTAACCATAACACAGCTAGCTGGGTCATCCTGATTGCTCTGTTTATTTAATTTTCTTTCCTTAAACATTGGCAGAATACTGTGAGTCTTCTGAAATTTCACTGACATGCCAGGAGTTCTTACAAATGAGATGTCTCTTGACAGTTCTGTTAGAGGTTTTTACTGCATGTTACTTGAGCATGCTGCTTTAAAATTATGAATGTTACTCATAATGAGGAACCTCATCTTTAATTACTGGCAGATTGAAAAGGATTTCATCATCCCTCTGTAATACTAATACTTCATCCTGTATATATTTCAATATTAAGCATTATTTAAAAACTTGGCCACTGTACCTTGTGCCACTGCAAGGCTCTCTTCCTCAGGCCACAATTGCCTGTAGTACCTTTAGAGTCCTCACTCTATTTTTATAGTTCATGATTCTCCATGGATATTGATTGCCATGTAGTCTTCCTTTTTAAAAAATAATAAGCATCAGTAATTATGACATCTTCAGCTTCTGTTGCATTTTTCATGTGCAACATAAATATTCATTAATCTTCAAAATATACCTGAGAGGAAAATAAGTAGTGAGAAGCAAACTGAGTCAGTGGGAGAGAGTCAGAAAGAGATTTATCTGATCATTGCAAGTATTGCAGAACTCAGGCTAGCACAGACAAGTTCTCCTTCAGAACCTTTTTTTCACACTGCAAATGGAGCTGTGCTTTGTAAGACGATCCTTAGGAAAAAGTTATTACGAGAAATTATTAGGTAAAAGTCATTATGCAAAAATTAGAGAATCACAGAATTGCTTAGGTTTGAAAAGACCTTAAAGATCATCGAGTCCAACCATTAACCCAGCACTGCCAATCCCACCACTAAACCATGTCCCCAAGTGCCACATCTACATGTTTTTTAAATACCTTCAGGGAGGGTGAGTCCCCCATTTCCCTGCACAGCCTGTTCCAGTGCCTGACCACCCTTTCCATGAAGAAGTATTTCCTAACATCCAATCTAAACCTCCCCCGGTGCAACTTGAGGCCGTTTCCTCTGGTTCTATTGCTTGTTACCTGGGAGAAGAAACCAACCTCCACCTTGCTACAACCTCCTTTCAAGTAGAGAAGGTGTAAGGAGCTGTAGAGAGTGATAAGGTCCCCCTGAGCCTTCTCCAGGCTAAAAACCCCAGCTCCCTCAGGTGCTCCTCATAAGACTTGTGCTCCAGACCCTTCACCAGCTTTGTTGCCCTTCTCTGGACACACTCCAACCTTTCTTGAAACAAAATAGTGCAAAAAGCCCTGAGCATCTGAAAACCAAAATGAGTTATTCAACAATGGATTTCCGTGTACCTTGAAGGACAATGGAATTATACAAATAATAATTTTTGCATTATTTAAGATAAATAACATCAAACTGGCTAATTTCCCTTGCTGAGAGACAGCCTGCCTGCAGAGAAAGGAAAGCTGTAAGTTAGATATGACTTTTTAAGGATTTTGATAACATTTAATGTAACATTCTGATAAGCAATGGGAGAAAAGCAAAGTGCAAACACAGTCACCATAACAAAGGTGCACAATTTGTTAAAAATATATTAAACACAGACAGATCTTCTGCTTGGAATCCCAGAGGGTCTGTTCTGATTCTAGTCAATGCTTATGTTTAGTCAGACAACGAAGTAGAGATTTTGCAAGCACTTTGAAGGACAAGATTAGAATAAAAACGATCTTTCTAACCAAAGGACTAGACCAAGCCTCCAAAGGTGAAATTCTGAAAAGGGAGATGAAAAATGCTTGCACTGAGGAGAGGTAAATCATTGGCAAAAATCATCCAGGGAAATGTATGACAAGGCAAGAGCAGACCTATGCCATTTACAGCTGAAATGTTACACCGTGGAAGTTTTAATCTTTTAAGGCTTCGGTGTCTGCGGAGCCCTGGAAGTCCTGACTCACCAAGGAAGCAGATGAAGGACCTACAGACATCCTACTAACAGTTACTCAGAGTTCATGACGTATCTCACATTCCACTGAGGCGCTGCTTCTGGAATGACCCCACTGCACACACAGGCTGTGGAATGTGGTGGGTATCAGGCAGAGTTTAACTCTATCCATCTTCTCGATGAAAACAGCTCACAGGCTCTGACAACGCAAGTGCAACATGTTCTAGGAGAGCAAACATGCTGCTGGTATGTATCTAATGACTATAGAATGTAAAAGGAGTAAAATTAGCCAAATTTATGTACATTTTCTGGTTATTTTCCTTCCTTTTTTTCTCTTCCAAAGGTTTGCATAACTTGGAGTTATTTTAAAAAAAATGCCACATGCTCTAGACGTTCTGTTGTGTGTTTGCTCTACTTCATTATCCAAGAAACACAGAGATTTAGACAAGAAGAGTTAAGTAAAGAGTCCAAAAAGCATTAGGGTTTGGATTACCATTTGAAACAGTGCCAAACTTTGCTAATGGCAAGACTGAATTCCCACATGCCTGCAGACTGATAATTCTCAAGCATAACTCATTTTTCCTTTTGGTAAAAAAAAAAAAAAAAAAGACCTGCACCTTTGATCCAGTCACCTTAGCAAGCAGATCTAACTCAGTGTGAAGCTACAGGTCAGCTCTAGACCACTAGTGAAAAAAGACCCAAGCTATGAAATCAATCATCTGCTTCAAACAAGTGTGAGGGCACAGTTAGGATCAGACCCCAACAGTCTGGCAGCTTTCAACATCTCCAAGATGAATTTGCAGCAATCTCCTACTACTGAGATTTATCTTCCCAGAGAAATGAGGGGAGAAAGTCTCTCTGCTGCTAAAGGGAAGTTTTGATCCCCTTTAGCTACTAAAATCACATCTCTCCTGCCTCTGTTTTGGTCTGCTATCTGAGTCTTAGTATTATTTTGGCCTCCTTCCTTGGAAATGCAGTGAGCTCTCTGTGGAGTTTGCCTTGGTTCCCCTCTCAGACAGATGTGATTAATTCAGTGTTCAAGCTCTTGAGTTAATTCTCTCATTAGATCACTTTCCTTCTTCATGGAATGATTATTCCCACAGGAGAAATGAGAAAGACTAAAACAGTATTGTGCTAGTATCTGACACATTGCATCCAGGATGTTTACTTTAAATCAAATTGCCTGGAATTGCTCCAGATCTATGGCTTAAACACAAGAATCTTCTAAGTGGGGGGGAACTGCAGCCATGCATGTTGCACAACATTCCCAGTTTAGCTGGAATTCCTCCAAACTTCCTGCTAGGTAAGTGTACCCAGAACACAAACCTCTCCAAACAAGTAGGTCAGATGACAGGATCCTTTCATCATTAGGGCATACTCTGGGACTGAAAAAGTTTTTTTCCTCGTTTTATTACTTTTTATCATCCACCAATCACCTTTCCGCCTAATGCTACCGTGAGGGTGAAGCCTGGAGCACACAGCACTGAAACACTGCCGGTGCTCCCGAGATCACAAGACGTTATCTTTGCATTACTCACTGGAAATGTCACATTCCCTCTGAAGGCTCTCGTGGCTCAGATGTGTTCCCCGCTTTTGCTGCTGCCACGTGGCTCCCCAGGGCACGGCTGGTCCTTGGAGGGCAACACCCCCCTCAGCTGGACACCAGCACAGCCTGGGCCTCAGTACTTTGGGGGAGATGTGGATACTCAGGGGAGTTTCTCAATAACCACTTCAAGAATGCTAAACCTGTTCCAGACTGACAACTTTGATGCCAGGCTGTTACCTGAATGCCACCTTTATCTGAGGCCATATTATAGTGGAAGTAATACAAAATCTTAATTACAATTTCCAAAACAGACAAAAGAGTTCACAGAGGTTTCTAAAGATGAGAGAGAGAGGAGAGGGAGAGGAGAGGGAGAGGAGAGGCATTCAGCATGGCACAGCAGTGAGCTTTACAGTTTCCCACGCCATTAACAATTCAGCTGAGAAATGGACAGAGCCATCACCACCTTGCTGATAGTGTGAAAACTTAAATGTTTCCACACAAGCCATATATTCTGGGGCTGCCTGTGCAGAAAGATTAGCTATGGGGACTCCTCTTGCTCTCCATCTCAAGGTCAATTCCAGTTCAGACCTTTAGCCTACACACATATACATAAATATTCATCAAGATTCATTAACCCTCACAGGAATGAAGGTAAAAGCTCTTGGGCCTGGCCCAAACCTGCCAAAACAGAGTGTTCTCACAGGTGGCTTCGGCCTGGAAAATGTGTTACCTCACTGGGAAGCACACTGGGACCCACAGAGATTGGAAACCTTCAGACCTTGAAGGGAAGCTTCTTTATCCACTAAAGCTTATGTATCACGTGAAAATGTAAGCTGATAACAGGCTTATGCAGGTATCTAATCAGAATCTAGTGCCTGTAGCTCATTAGAGGCTTTTGACTGGGCAGACAACAAAATAACTAGTCATGATTATCACCATTGGGGTGATAATGGGGTAACCAATGTTTTCTTTCAGGAATACCTTACAAGTACCTTCTGTAACCCTCTTCTGTCCCCCACGTTGCATGACTGTGAAGTCCATCAGCCTGCCTGTGAGTGTGTGGTTGGGTTTTTTTTTTTGGTGGTAGGTTTACTGGTGTGGGGTTTTTTTGAGACTAAAAGCTCTCCATCTGTATGGAGTTCACAGGAAAAAAAGACAGAAAACCTTGGATCTAACAAAGATCTCGCTGTAACAGAGGAGGGGTTCAGCACCCACACATCCAACAGCTTTCAACCTCACGTTTTTGGTGATGTTCTAATCTAATACATCATCCTGCAGTCCCGCTTTTGTTAATGTTCCAATACATTACCCTGCAGTAACAGCGGCACCTGCAGGATTCGGGAAAGGTAGCAAGACATCTCCCTCGACGTCACAGATCGTCCAGGCATCTGGAAAGGTTTTCCTGAGAAGCCTTCAGCCAGTGAAATCTGAGCAGCCACGGGCCTCTGCGGGACAGGGGCTTTTCAAGAGAAAGCCTGAACAGCTTGTTTGGTTCCTGAAAATTTACGGCGTGTTTTGGGAGCTGCACAATCGTACATGGAAGCATTAGCCCCATCCTGCACAGCTCCTGTGTGGTCACAGAAGATACCTGCTGCAGCAGTGCCCTTCCCTGGGGATGGAACCATCCAACCCCATTAACACAGCACAGTCCTTTGGGGCAAAATCTGCCATCTCAGCAACGCTATTTTGTGTCCATAAATTTGGTGCTCTGGTGTGAAATCCTAGTGCTGGCCAGGAGTCTAACAGCTGACATCAGCCAGCAAGCAAGCCACTGGCATTTAGGAGAATTCTAAGCCTTTTATTCACAGGCCACTTCCGATGAATAAAATGTCAACGCGAGAGGGGTTTGGTTTCTTTTACTGATGTGTCAAAGAAAGAAAAAAACCTCAGTGCGTTTATTAGCCAAGCTTAAAATTTGTCCTGAGTTATATCAGCATGCATCCAACTGTGTGTGCTTGCAGAAACCTTGTTCCATCCATGTCTATGTTTTCTATGGATAATTTTTTAAGAACAACTTGAAATGTAATTAGAATGTAATGCTGATGAACAGAGAAACCAACAGGCCCCAGAGGGTATCACAATTCAAATTCCTTCCAGAAGTACATTTTAAAGTTATTACAATGAAACACAGAATCATGAGAAAAGCCTGAGGGGCCATGACCATTGTAACTGTGAGCAGACATGTTTTTCTTTCCCAGTCTCACAGTAAATAGATATGGAAGCGTTCCAAGTGGCTCTCTGATTGCTTTTTGCTTTGGCTGGATGTCACGCTCCTGAACAGTTGTGGAAAACTCAGGAGGGATGCTTTTCTCTCAGAATCGGTGCCAGCTCTGCCAGACCCGGTGACCGCGTGCGTTTAACCCAGTATGTGATGCTCATCCCCTGTCAGTGCTCAGGCACGCAGTGACTCAGGGAATTATAGAGACTGAGATGGAAGCATGCTCTGCCTCAGGGTCAGTGCTGACTTCAGTGACCCACGTGGTGCTGCAACAGGACACTGATGAAACATCTGTGCTGGAATGAAGAGGAAGGCCCAGACATGGCATGACACTTTGAAGAAAGGGGGTGCTGGGCTGGGTCTGCCTGTCACACTCCTGGAACAGCTGTGGAAAACTCAGGAGGGACGCTTTTCTCTCAGAATTGATGCCAGCTCTGCCTGACCCAGTGACCACGTGTGTGTAACTCAGGATGTGATGCTCACCCTGCCATCGCTGTCTCTGGTGCCACAGCCCTGAGGGAAGGACAGGCAATGCCCCCACATCCCATCTCTGGGGTTCCCCAGACAGGCAGCAACTGTGGTTTCTCCCCAACACTGCCATGTTTCTCCCTCACAAGCACAGATCGAGGTGGGTAAGGGATCCAGTTTGCAAGAGCATGACTGAGGGGAATAGGACCGAGGGACAGAAATTGTGAAGTCAGTGAATAATAACCTTTCGGGGGAGCCGTTTTAGCAACAAGCAGGCTCCCCACGGAGCAGGCAGCGAGCACAGGGTAGCCAGAGGTGCCCGTGTTGGGTGCACAAGGACTCCTCGTTTTAGAAAGGACGCTGAGCGTGTCCAGTGAAGGGCAAGAAGGCTCGTTAAAAAAGGTCTAGAAAACACGCCTTAGGAGGAGCGGCTGAGGGGTGAGCGCTCAGTACACGGAGCCCTCAGCACACAGAGCGCACTCAATCCCTCAGCACCCCCGGGCCGCCGGACCCGCCATGTCCGGCCGGAGCCGCCTCGGCGGGGCGCGCGCCCCTCGCGCGCACGCGCCCGGGCGGGCGGAGCAGGCGCGTGCGCGGCGCGGGGCCGCGGCCGGGGCCGGGCGGGAGGTGCCGGTGGTGCCGCAGCGGCTCCAGCAGCAGCTCCGCGATGGCGGCGAGTGCCGCGGCGGGCAAGGGCGGCCCCAGCCCCGGCTCCTGCTCCAGCTCCGAGCGCCACGCCCGCCTCCTCCTGGCCCAGATCAACCGGCTGCGCGCCGGGCAGTGCTTCTGCGACGTGCGGCTGGAGGTGGGCCCGGAGGCGTTCGCCGTGCACCGCCTGGTGCTGGCGGCCAGCAGCCCCTACTTCGCGGCGCTGTTCGCGGGCGGCATGAAGGAGTCCGGGCGGGACGTGGTGCGGATCGCGGGCGTGGAGGCGGGCACCTTCCACACGCTGCTCGACTTCATCTACACAGGTGAGGGCTGTGGCGGGGGCTCGGGGCGGGCGCCCCGCGGCCGCAGGCTGGAGCGGGGCCCCGCTGTGGTTTGGTGCCCGCAGGGGTGGTGAGCATCGCGGAGCACAACGTCCAGGAGCTCATCGTCGCCGCCGACATGCTGCAGCTCACCGAGGTGGTGGAGCTCTGCTGCGAGTTCCTCAAGGGGCAGATCGACCCGCTGAACTGCATCGGCCTCTTCCAGTTCTCCGAGCAGATCGCCTGTCACGACCTGATGGAGTTCACCGAGAGCTACATCCACGCGCACTTCCTGGAGGTGCAGGGCGGGGAGGAGTTCCTGGCGCTCACCAAGGAGCAGCTCGTGAAGATCCTGCGGAGCGAGGACCTGAGCATCGAGGACGAGTACCAGGTGTTCATAGCGGCTATGCAATGGATTCTGAAGGATGTGGGGAAGAGAAAGAAATACGTTGTAGAAGTACTGGAGCCTGTTCGATTCCCTCTGCTGCCAGCACAGAGGCTGTTAAAATACATAGAAAGTAAGTGAAAGAAGGAAAGAAAGGATATCATGTGAGGAAGCCATGTGTTTTTTGGAGTTACTGGGCTTTGATGGACTTTTTTTTTTACATTAATAGCATGATGAGTGAAAATACTTGTAGCAAACGAGTTCTCTTTTTTAACAAACAAGCACAGCTTACTTTAAAAACTTGCTTTTGAAAAAGCCATATAAAAGTATGCAACCTTGATTTGTCTGCTGTTTTAGGAGAAGCTATTAATTTTTCTACAACTGAGTTGCTTACTGCCTCCAACTTTTCACCGTGCCTTTTTTATTCTGCTTATTTCCTCAAGGTATTCCAGATTTCAGTCTTCGGGTGGCCCTGCAAACTCTGTTGAAAGAATATTGTGAAGTCTCTAAATCTCCCAAAGAGAACAAGGTCAGCAGTTTTCTGCAGGCTTCTAAAGGTCGTCCCCGGAGGAAAGCCAGGAAGTACCTTTATGCAGTAGGTTAGAATGTGGCTGTTTGAACCTTGTAAAACAAATGAAGTAGTATCTCATATTACAGTACTAAAGAGATACTGGATTTTTTTTTTAATCAAAATATATAAAGATAGCAAAATGTTTCATCATGGCTGAGTTATTATGATAGCTGGTTTCTGCTTAGAATTGCACAGAAGTCCAGCATTCACGTTTCTTGTCATTATGACATGGCATTCAAAGCCCAGATTTGCTGTCTAAAAGTAATTTGCCTTGGGTGGAAAGCTGCAAATCAGCAGAGGATTTACCCAGGGTTTGCTGCTGGAATGGTACATGCAAATTCACTGCACCCTTTGTTCTTCTGAGGGCTGGAGTTTTCTCTGTCCGGGATACTTTGGTTCATGTGATGGAGTACTTGAAATTGCAAGTTTTTCAGCAAAGCTTTATATTGGAAGGGAACGCCTTTGTTTCACCCTGTGGGAAGTAGCACCAACCTGGATAGCAAAGGCTGTTGGCTGGTCTCTGTGTTTTACTGAAAACATGAATTCTAATATTTGTAGCATTATGGTGTCAGCTCAGCACAGTTTCCATGACCTTCAAGCCAACCTGTCTTCCTTGTGGGCTGAAGAAACCAGGCTATTGTTAAACCCCAGTTCCTACTAAAAGGGGCTAAATGGCTGTTACTGTAATTTTTTTCAGTGGTTTAGATACAGGAACATGGGGATGAGCAAGAAGCTCTTACTCAGCCGTGGTCTTTCCACTTACTTTCCAGGTGGGTACACCCGACTGCAGGGAGGACGCTGGAGTGACAGCAGAGCCCTCAGCTGTGTGGAGCGATTTGACACCTTCAGCCACTACTGGACCACAGTTTCCTCTCTCCACCAGGCCCGGAGCGGGCTGGGGGTGGCTGTGGTGGGAGGAATGGTCTATGCCATTGGAGGTAACACCTGCAGATGTACTGAGAGGTGTTGGCCATGCTGTGGGCTTTGCGTACCCCCACTAATGGAATCTCTCTTCTCACCTGTAGTCTGGCAGAAGCCCAGAGCATAAAAGGCAGCAGCACAGGACAGACCACTTGTCTGCCTGCCTGGAAAGGCTCGTTGTGTGTGTTTGCACAAGGATGTGATGAGTAGCTCTACCAGCCCATCACTCAAGAATGCATATGTAGACTGGTTTTGTCAGCGCAGAACATATTCTTTGGTCCTGACAACCCTGGCAGTTGTGCTGCAGAGTAAAAGATGTGCTGCAGCACTGTGATTGTTCATCCCTCTGATGTTTTCAGTAACGTTTCAGGGAACTGTTGACGAAAGCGGTTCCTTGTGATGATTCAGTTCTGGGTATAAACAAACCTTCTGCTACGCTGGCCATTTAGCTGAAAGAGTAGATCTTGTATTCAAACGTTACCTGTCCTGGAAGGAGCTGAAGAATGTTTCCATATCTGCAAAACATTTTCCCTGTCTCTGTTCTTGCTCTTATTATGCAGGTGAGGACAATTCGATGATTTTCGACTGCACAGAATGTTATGACCCTGTCACTAAGCAGTGGACAACTGTGGCTTCCATGAACCATCCCCGCTGTGCACTGGGAGTGTGCACATGCTACGGTGCTATCTATGCTTTGGGTAAGTTCTCTTTTATTTTCTAGGTGAAGTTAAAGATTCATGGAACTTGCAAATTGATTTGATCTTTAATATTATGTCTTGGTGATGCAAATTTACAAACTTAGGTTTTGAAAAACCAGCTGTGTCCATAAGCATTGATATACCAAATCTTTGTGGATTAGTTATTGTTTATTTATAACTTATTATTGTTGTAGACTGACTGCATGCTGGTTTCAGAATTTGTCCTGGAACAGTGCACTGTATGCTAAACATGCAGCTAACACACAACTTCACGCCATTAAATTCTTTCCTATGTTTGCTGTTATTTGCAGGAGGTTGGGTTGGAGCAGAAATTGGCAACACAATTGAAAGATTTGATCCTGAAGAAAATTGTTGGGATGTGGTGGGAAGCATGGCTATGCCCCGTTACTGCTTTGGGTGTTGTGAAATGCAAGGTGTGTATTGTTAAGTTTGTATCCATAAATAGTTCCAACAGCTGTTGGATTTTGAAGCTTTATGTTTCAGTCCTTGTCTTGTACTGAGCTGTCAGTTGCACGTGTTTGTGCTTTGCTTGTTTGTTCTTCTAGTACCATATTTCTAATTCTGCAGAACTCAAAGACTGTAAAGTTCTCTCTTGTCTTCTGCCTTTTATCTCATGAAACAGTTTTTCCTGATACTGCTTTTATTTACCTTCCATTTATGGGTTTGTGTGTGTTTCTTTGTGACAATCTGAAGAGCTGCTACAGGTTATTTTAAGACAGACATGTCTAAAGACTTGGTAAATAAATGGGCCTATTAAGTGTTTGATTCAGGCCTGGTCAGCATTTGCAACCTTCTGCATTCCTTCCCCTGCACTTAATTAATTTTTGCTTTCATCAGAGCTTCCAGTGTTCAAGCCTCAAGTTACTCATGCAAAAGCTTTATGTTTGCTGCTACTGAGCAAAAGGAGGTTTTTCTGTCGCTCTTAAGCCATCTTACCGTCAGGCTGAAACCTTTGTTATGACAGTCATTTTCTGTTTTTCTTTGTACTGTGAAACCTAAGAGAGGAGACATTCTGTTCCTGCAGGTTTGATTTATGTGGTTGGAGGCATCAGCAGTGAAGGAGCAGAGCTCCGCTCTGTCCAGGTCTACGACCCGATATCCAAACGCTGGTCTGAGCTCGCTCCCATGGGCACCCGGAGAGCCTATCTTGGTGTGGCTGCTCTCAACGACTGTATCTACGCTGTGGGAGGCTGGAATGAATCTCAGGATGCACTTGCTAGTGTAGAAAGATACTCATTTGAAGAGGTATGGTAGAGTCCCTTCCTTTCATAAATGTAGACTGCATCAGGTTTGTGTAAGATGCTGTAGAGGTAGCCTGCTTCCTGTCTTTAAAAAGCTGCAAATTTCATCTCCTTTTCATTACTGACTGGTGATCTTGAGTGAAACAAAGCTTTGGTGGTCTGTCCTAACTAGTTGTTGTGGTTTAACCATGCACAGATATCCTGTAGGCTGGTAAATACTTGCTAGGGTCAAGATGATAGATTCCTCCTCTTCAATAGAAAGGTCAATAATTTAAACGGAGAGAAAAAACTCACTGAAAAGTTGAGGATCTTTCTTCTGCATCAAAATGGTGTTTCAGCATGACTAAAATAAGATAAATTATTCCTGACTGTTATTGCTTATGTTTCTATGATGCTGTTTGGAAGAATAGCTACTGTTAAAAACAGAACACAGTCCAGTGAGCCAATCTGTTTGCTTTTTGAATTCAGTCTAGTTTTCCTTATTTCCCACCTCAAACTGCACCATTCTCTATTTTGGAGACAGACTGCATCTTGCAGTGACTGAAGAAAGGGAGGGGCTTTGTGTACAGACAGTATGGGATCTGCTCTTTGGTGACTAACAGGATTTGGACCCCTTGTGAAAGTGTTGTATCATATCCTCTTGATACTGTAGATACCATATTGAAGCCTGTGAAAAGCATACATAGTGTTCTTTGAACATGTTTCAGTCTTTAAGCTTTAAAAGTTATTTTATCAGAATCGGGGCTTGCCCTAAAACTACTTGTTGACTCTCACTTTCTCATTAGGAAAAGTGGGTTGAAGTTGCTCCCATGAAGATCCCAAGAGCTGGTGTGTGTGTTGTGGCTGTGAATGGACTCCTCTATGCCTCGGGAGGCCGATCTCCCAGTCCTGATTTTGCTGCTCCAGTAACCTCTGACTCTGTTGAAGTTTATAACCCTCATATGGACAGTTGGACTGAAATTGCCAACATGATCACCAGCCGCTGTGAAGGAGGTGTAGCTGTGCTGTAAAACACAAAGAAGGAAACTCAGTGAAGGAATGAGTAAATCTGTCTCCTCAGATCTCCGGTTTCATTGGCCAGAACCCTTTTTTAACACAGGAGCTGCAGTGGAGAATTAGATCAGAGGGATTTTCCTGAGCAAAAGGAAAAGCCCTTCAAAGTAAATTGGCTTATCCAGTGTGTCTCGGGAAGTATTCTGTTAAGAGTAGGAATGCCTCTTATAACTGGATTAGGCTCACTGAAATAAATGGTGAATTTGCCCTGTAAAAATCTGAAGAAGTAATTCCAGCAGGTTAGAGACATTAATCAGGTTGTTAACTCTCTCAGGTGCACCAAAGCTGGCATTTTAGCTGCCCTTGCAGTCTGGAAGGGGGTTAACTATGGACAGCAAGGAGTTACCTGGAGATAAGGCCAGGTGGGCAATTTGGATGGCATCAGTTGTCTTTTTCTGGTGGAAAATAAGGAAGAGAAGATAACATGGGGGAAGCTTGGTGTCTCTACTTATGACCTTGATACATTTGAGCCTCTTTTCTGCCCCTGGACATTAAATATGAATTGGATATTTACTTCCTGGCTACTCCACTCTCTTGGACGGTGAGCAGCTGAGAATTTCCCATTTTGGAAGGTTTTCCTCACCATTCTAATAATGTCATTCCACTTCAGCATTGGCTTTTCTTCTCAGTGGTATCAGCAATGACAGTAGAGCTCCTTTTTGTGTAAGCTCTGATGAATTTTAAATGGAAATGCTATTCATTAGGTTTGCTGGTCTCTTTAGGACAGGTCTTAGTAAAAAAACTTAGGGTAAGCCTTTTGCCCCCTTTTTTTTCCCCCACAGTTAAATGTGCTTTTACCCTGTGTGACACATGCTGAGACTTGGCACTGGAGCATTTGCTGTTCTACAAGGCACACACTTTCACCTTCACTGCATCTCGTGCCTCGTCCAAATTTGAGCCAGTGGATCCTTCTGTGATAGAATTAGCTGCACTCAACATTAAAGTGATGCTATCAGTGATGCTTGAGGAGTTTGTATTTAGCTTGGATCCATCCAGTAGAACAATACTACTACGAGTTTGGAGTGTTTTCTAGATTCATTTAATTAACGAATTTGAAGTTGCTTTTTGCACACTTGTGACTGCATTTTCTGCACAGCTGTGGATGATTTGGATGGAGCCTGAAGTGAGGCTGCCTGAACTTTGACAGACAGGGTTATTCTGGAACACAAAACCGCAGCTGGAATGTCACTGAGCAGGAAGCCTGCACTGTGCAGACAAAGGAGCATTCATGCTGTCTGGGTCAACATCCCCTGTGTAAAATTAACAAATTAATACAGGTATCCAATCCTCCAAGGTGAGTGTTGCAGGTACCTTAACAATCTAGGTTTTAAAATCTGACATAGGGTTAGGCTAAAGCATGATGGAGAGTTTCTTTCTCTGATTGTTGCATAATCTTGTGTGTGCTTTTACTTCAGAGGATTTCTTATATGTCTGAATTAATGTCTATTTTTTTCAAGTATAAGCTTGTATTAAACAGGTTTTCATAATAAAATGTGTTTTCAGAACTGACTATGGAACGTTCTTGAATAGGTTGCTTTCGTATCACAATGAGTTGTATCACTGCCAGTTTCATATAATAGGTCCTTTTCTCTTTTTATTGGAAATCCTATTTTCCAGTAGCACATTAGAAAAAGACTGGTTATAAACTGTGACTGCTTGAATGGTGCAAGTAACACCTTTCTGCAGTAAAACACTCACGTATGTCTTCTCCTTGTAAAATCACTCAGACTTCTTGGGAGTCTGCCTGCCTTGCCAGCTCTGTTCAGCCCTCTGTGGGATGAAATTACAGCTAATATTTCTTGGGCATTCCTCTTTACATTTCAGGGTCTTTTGTGGAACCATGGGAGGAACATTACCTTAGCTGTATTTTATTAGTTTGGGAACTGAGAGTTCACTTCTGATTCCTATCCCTAAACTTCCTGGTTTAATGGAGCTGGAGGGAGTCTGCAGTTGTTCTCCAAGTCCTGTAGCTGATTCCATCATGTTTGAATGGAACTTGGAAGCTGGTTGATTATGGTCTCTGATACTCAGCACGTCTTTCACTGAGTCAAGCCAAAGGCAGGACTCTACTCTGGACCCTTCTTAAACAATGACATGTAAGTAAGAAAGAACAGAAACATTTTAGTTCGTAAACTCAATTTTATTTCCTTTATATTCAGAGAGCACTGAAGTATATTTTTGCTTCAGAGGGATGATGCTGTTAACATACAAAAGTTGACAGGTTGCAAAAGTGAGAGGCTGGTGTACAGAGCTGCTGTTTCAACAATATCATACAGGATGGCTCTATCTCCAGGACAGGCTTCTTTAACTTCTGTTCTTTGCAGAATGAACAGATAACAAAGTCTAAGTGACAATATGTGCTTTATTCTGTGTAGAACAATGAAGCTTAGTGATTTAAAAACTATGAGGACCATCTGGTCCTAAAACCATGTGTGGATGTCACTTTTCAGCTTTGTTGGATATTATACTGTACTTAAGACTTCCAGTTAAAAGCTTACAATAAATATGCTCACATACAATTTCATAGCTTTCCAGAGGTACCTGAGACTAGAGAAGAGAATCCACGTGACTCAGGCTGTGACTTCTTCTGGTAAATGATGTGTTAGGAAGACTGAAGTACAAAAGCCATCTGCTTCTGCAGGGGTTTCAGGAACAGGCCCATCACAGAGGATTTGCAGACTACAAATCCATCTGTACCTGTTCTGGGAGCTCAAATATACGGATTCTTAGGAGGGAGAAGACACGAGCTATTTTCAATCCCCTTAACTAGTCCCTTAGTGCCAGCACTGGGGTCCTCATGTCCTATCCTATAACATCAGTTTGCAGGGCAGGAGTGTGCCAGATCTTCATGGCTGTGTTGAATGCAGCTTCCTTTGCTGGGCAGCCCTAATTCCAAACAAAACCAAGGAGCAGGTGGCCCAAGTATCCTTTTTTATTTCAGAAACCCTGAGCAGGAAGTTGACTTTCTGTCTCCTCTGCTGCCTTGTCAAAGATACAAAGCTCCCCCTTCAGCTTTCCCCACTCCAGCAGAGCAACTGAATGACACATTTTAGGTGAGTGCTGACCTTGGCCTGCCCTGCAAACAAACCTCACTTGTCCTTTCTTACTGACTCTGCTCTGAGCACTTCCTCACACAGCCTCCCTGGAAGTGTTCAGGCTGGATGGAGCTGTGAGCAGCCTGGTCTAGTGGAAGGTGTCCATGTCCACAGCAGGGGGGTTGGAACAGGATGATCTTTAAGATCCCTTCCAACCCAAATGATTCTGTGATTTTCAGCACCTTCTCAGGTGAAATAGGAGTCTTGTTCCAGAACAGAGGAACTGAGCACGGATGTGCTTGTGCACAGTTCTCTGCTGCTGCTTTAAACACCAAACTAGAACTGCTTTCACCTTGTTACTGTTTATGACCACACAGTTGTCCTCCTCACCTAAGAACATGATCACACATTATAGTGAAACCAGATACTTTAATAATTCAGCCTACAACAATTCATACCCACACCATTTTGAATCTCCATTTGAAATTCCTGTGACAGCAACAGGCCATTCAAGAGTGATTCCTTGTTCTATGGATAAGGACAGACTCCTGCTTGCCTTGGAAGTCATTGCTATTTGCAATCCTTCCCTCCTAAACTAGCTTGAAAATCAGTAGGGAAATCAAGTTTCCTTTGAGACTAAGCATCTTGATCCCTGCCATCATCACTTCTAAGCACAAATCAGTCCTTTATTTCTCCTGGAACTCCATGCAAATACCTTACTGGCAGACAATATGTTTTCCCCATCGATTTATTAGTTTCTGCTCTGCCAGTTATATCTGCCTTCAAGTCTCTGCTCCTCTAAAACGAGCTTCAGTGCCGCAGTGGCCAACAGGGATAACACCATCACCACCGTTCCCCACACCCTCAGCCTCCTAAACCACCGTGGGTAAGGGGGAAGAAGAGCAATGTCGTAGTGCAGAGCTATCCCCAGGGCCATCACCAGCATCACTGCTCCCTGGGTGGCATCCTGGAAGAGCAAGGCCTGCCAGGCAAGCACAGGAGGAACGATGCCATTAGCCAGGTTGAGCCAGTCCGGCTTGGCCGGGCTGTTTTCCGGGAGGGCGAAGCCCCACCTCATTCCCCCCAGGAAAGAGGCTGTCACGGCGCCGTACGTGACCTGAGCAAAGGCCACCTCGGGGTAGTAGGAGCCGTGGATGGCCATGGCCAGCGGGGCCATCACAAAGGGAACCAGCCCCCCCAGGCTCAGGTAAAGGGCCGGCCTGGGAGCGTCCTGCAGGGATTCCTTGCTATCTTGGGAGTCCGTCTCGGATTCTGGAGGTTTTTTCTTCTTGGAGGCGGGGAGAGAGGTGTGAAAAGCCTGGAGCTGGGTGGCATAAACTGATGCTGGTCTTGAGAGAGGACACACATCCCTCCAGAGCCGGAGGCCGAGGGAAGACCGAGTTGTCTTATTCTTTGCACAGAGCAGCAGCCTGGGACCCGTTAACTTCTGGAGCTGCAAGCATAAAACTTATCCTGAGCACCACACACTGCAGGCTTACACACCTGCAGTTACCTCAGCCACCCATGGAATACTGTACCAAAAAGTTTTCCAGGGCAGGTCACATCACAGCTGTCCTTCCTCTTGGATTTCAGGTGTTTTTAACTGAACTCATGAACCCATGCAGCTGATGAAGAGCAACTGGGCTCTCCAGAGTGAGTAAGAAAACCTTTACTCACTGCAAGAGGTTTGTACACCCACCCATCCTTCCCCACACACAGGCATTCTTTAGGCACTTTTAAGATACATCAGTCCCTTTCAGAGCAAAATGTAAAATAATTTCCTGCAGAAGCAGGACAAGGTCACCCCAGCAACTAACTGCAATCCTTGAGGCAATAAAATTTCATTTTATAAAAGAAACAGGTGCTGTAGAAACCAGGAGCTCTCCCAGAAAAGCTGAGTGATAAACATATGGCCACTCCAACTGAAAGCCACCTTTTTTTTTTTTTGTCAAAGCTGCAGTTCATATATTTTACTATTTTACTTCTAAATAAAAGCAGACAGCAAAGAAAGGCTTCAGTAACTTACTCTGAAAGATGTGTGGAAGCAGCATCGTTGTATGAGAGGAAACATATTTGTTTTACCAATGTCCTAAAAACAAAAAGTCAGGAGAAGGTCTGAGTGAATGAATAGGTGAGTTTCTTATGTCCAAAGTCTACACTTATCAGATGCTTACAGAGTCAGGTGTATATTTAAAGAAATATACATATAGTTCTGCATTTCTTACAGAACTCCACACAAATACCTCATTAACAGATAATATCTCTTCCTTATTGATTTATTAGTTTCTGTTCTGCAATTTATTGCTGCCTTCACTTCTCTGCTGCTCTAAAATAAGCTATAATATATATAACATATGTACTCGATCTGTACTTGGCCACTACAGAATATTTAGTTCCAGGCACCTTTACGAACTGAAGCTCTAAAATTGTAATAACTGTTGCAAGAACAATTTCTGATTAAAGAACGGAGTATCAAGGAATAGGCGACGGCTTCCTCTTCCTGGATCGTCTCTTTTTTAAGAGATAAATGGCTGCGCACAGCTGATAAAAGGAAAAAGGGAGAAAAAAGGGATCTCTATCAAAAAAAGGACTGGAAAGGCCATCCCATCCCAAGCCATAGGTAAGCTCCCTGCCGGAGGACGACACTCACCGCGGAAGGCAGTTCCCAGCCCTGCTGCTCCGGGGAAGGGCGGCGGCTCCGCGCGGCCAAAGTCCCCACACAGAGGAAGGGGGAGAGCAGGATTCTTACACCCGGAGGGACAAGGGGACTCTCCGGCCGCCGCCGCCGCCCCGCCCGCGCTGCCTGAGGCGGCTTCCGGTGCCCCGCGAAGGGCTCCGGCGGCGCCCGGCGCTCAGCGCTGCCGGTCCGGGCGGGAACGGGAGTGGCGCGTCGTGTTCCGCCTGGCCGGGGAAGGTCCAACCTGAGCCGAAGGCAGCAGCGCCGCTCGCTCTCAGCCCGAGGGCCGCGGTCGGTCTGGCAGAGGAGCGACAGGAGCTTCTGCCGCCCGTGGGGTTGCGGGGCGGCGCGGCCGCTCCTCCTCTCTAAGCTCCGGCATCTCCGCAGCGGGTCGGCCTCCCACAAGCGGACTACAGATCCCAGCGTGCCCCGCGGCGCGCCGCCGGCCGCTCCGCGCGGCGAGGGGCCGCGAGGCCTTCTGGGACGCGTAGTCCGCGGCGGCTTCCGACAGGCGGCGGCGAGGGCGGCGCGCGGCGCCGCCCGTGATTGGCGGGGCGGGGGGGGCGCGCGCGGCGCGCGGGGCGGGCGGGAAGCGGGACGGCGGCGGCGGCTCCGGCTGAGGTGAGCGGTGAGCGGGGCGGCGGCGCCGCCGGGGGACCGGGCGGTGCGGGGGGGGATTGTGAGGGCTGAGGGGAAGCTCTGCGGTGCGGGGGGAGGACCGTGCGGTGCGGGGTCGCGCCGGAGGCCGCTCCCCCTCACCCCCCCCCTTTCCCCTCCGCTGACTTCCGCCTTCCCTCCCCTCAGGGCGCGGTGTTGTTGCCATGGAGACGAGCGCGCACCCCTATTGGCCGCGCTCGCTGGCGTTGCCGGGTTACGTGGCCGGCGCGCGGCCCGGCTGGCAGTGCGCAGGCGCGGTGGCGGCGGCGGCGGCGGCGCTGCTGGGGGCGGGGTGGGCGCTGGGAGGGGGCGGGGCCAAGGGCGGGGCCAAGGGCGGGGCCTCGCCGAGCCCCGCCCGCCGGCTGGTCCTGGGCTGGTTCCTCGTGTGCTCCGGGATCCACGGCGTCCTGGAGGGCTATTTCAGCCTCTGGCACCGGGAGCTGCCCGCCGACACCGGACTGCTGGCAGACGTCTGTGAGCAACGGGGGGAACCGCTGGGGCGGGGGGGTCTAACCCAGAGCGGGGCTGGGGTCACTGGAGAGGGTCCCGGTCACGTGGGTGCCTTTGGGGAGGGGTCCCCAGGGGCATTAGGGGGGCCCTGAAGGTTCTCTGGACATGTGGGGAGGGGTCCCCATGGACATCAGGGGGGTCCTGAAGGTTCCCTGGGCACATGAGGAGGGGTCCCCAGGGGCATCAGAGGGGCCCTGAAGTTTCCTTGAACACATGGGGAGTGGGACACCTGGGTGCTGGCAGTAGTGCTTGAGGTCCCTCAGGTTCCCTGGTCCCCTGGGGGGTTGTGGGGGACACCTTCCCTGCCCCTCACCCCTGCTGACCCCCCGATGTCCCCAGGGAAGGAGTACGCCAAGGCCGACAGCCGCTACATGACGTGAGTTGGGGGTTTATTGGTGGGGAGGGGGTGTCCGAGGGCCTCGGGGGGTTCGGGCTGATCCCTTTGTGTGTCCCCTGCCCCCTTCCAGGAGCGATGACTTCACGGTGGCCATGGAGACGGTGACTGCCTGGGCCTGGGGCCCCCTCAGCTTCCTCACCTTCCTCGCCTTCCTGCGCCGCCACCCGTCCCGCTACGTCCTGCAGCTCATCGTGTCCCTCGGTACGGCTGCCACCCCTGTCCTGGCGTCCCCAGCCCTGTGCCACCTGGCCCTGGTGTCCTCATGTCTCCATCCCTCGTCTTCCCCACATCCCTGGTGTCCCCAACCCCCTGGGGATCCTGCCCTGGGGGGTGACATTCCTGCCCACATGTCCCGGTGTTCCGGTGTCCCTGTCCCCCTGTCCTGGTGTCCCTGCCCTGGGGGTGACATCCTTTCCTGTGTCCCCCAGCCCCATTCCCCCTGGTGTCCCCATCCCTGTCCCCCAGCTCTCCTGGTGTCCCCATGTCCCCATCCCCCTGTCCTGGTGTCCCTACTCTGGGGGGGGGGGGTGACATCCTTCCCTGTGTCCCCCAGCCCT
>JAWWLV010000005.1:9443884-9454180 GCA_035041135.1 Platyrinchus mystaceus
TCGGGTCTCCCCCCCCCCCCCCTCGCACCCCCCCCGGCGCGCGGTCCCCCGGCCGCGGCGGGTCCCGGGGGGGGCAGCGCGGGGTCCCCGCGGGGCGGGCCGGGGCGGGCCGGGCGGTGGGAGGCCGGGGCTCCGCGGGGTATTGTTTCCTTGCCGAACCGGGAAGTTCGCAGCGCTGACACTGCCGGGGCTCAGCTCCTGTCATGGGGTCGGCCGGGAGCGGGGCGGGGGGGGGAAGGAGGCGAGCCCGGGCGGCCGGTGAGTGCCGGGGTTGGGGGGGGGGGGGTGAGCCGGGCAGGGGCGACCACGCTGCCGGCTGGAAACGAAACCAGCCCGGCCGCTTCCCCTCGGCTCCTCCCGGGCCGCGCTTCCCGGCTCCCCCGGCGGGAAGGGGCGGTCGGGGCCGGCAGTGACACGTGTGCTGCGGGCGGCCGGGGCCCGGCTCGCCCTGCCCGCTGCCAGCCGGGCCGGGGGGACTCGTCAGGTGCCCCTCGCTGTCTGCTCGCAGGGGAAACAGCGCCCGGCCCGAGCCTGAGGTGGCTCTTCCCGGCGTGAAAGTTATTTCTGTGTGTCCCCGGTGTGTTTTGCGCCCCGTTGGCCTCAGTTTTGGCGTGGTTTGGCACAAGCGGCTGTGGCTGGACTCGGGTCAGAATGCACCCGTTTGAGACTTTGAGTTTAGTAACGAGCTGTTTTGGAACGGTTTTAGAGCGGTCAGTGGGTGTCTGCACAAGCTTCGAGTCTTTTAAACAGCCTTAGAGGAACGGTCGCTGTTTAAATCCTTGTAAGTAATGGTGGAATGGTTCGAGAGGGTTGCTTAAAAATCTTTTTTTGTATTAACATGACCAGGTAGGTCAGCCTGCCTTTCCCCGCCCCCGAGGTGTGAGTGACACAAGCGTTAGTAATGTTGATAATATTCTGAAACGTTGCGAGTGCCTGAGCAAAGTGTGGAAACAGCAGCGGGGGGAATGGAGATGAGATAACAGCTGAGATAATTGAGGAGCCATCAAGGCTGAGTTTACTGTAGAGCTGACATTGCTTCTATAAAAAAATGTTAGGTGTTATGAAAAAAAGCTTATGCAAATGTTACTTTCCTGAATGACTGTGGCTGGTATTTCAGTGAAAGGTTCCCTGTGCTTATCCATTTGGAGACCGGTATTTCAAACTTCCAGTCTCTGACTCAGGAAGGAAACAGGTGTAGAGCAGTGGTAGGAAGAAATAAAATTCCCCAGATTTAAGAGGAGCAACTTTTGCTTTCTCATTCTTTCACGTAATTTCTAGAGAAAAGTCCCTTAAGAAGAACTTTTTTGAAGTTTTGTATTTTTGTACTTAGAATAGAAAGGCTTCAGGTGATACTTCCCTATTTTCTTTTTTTTTTTTTTTTTTTAGCAGCTATTAGTAGCAAAGTGCAGCCTCTGCATTTTATATTCATCTCTTTTATAGCCTTAATCCTATATGACACAGAAGTTTCCATTGCAGATATCATACGAGGACCTAAAGGGAAAATATGCAGGGAACAGATGGCATTTTAAAAGAAAGCAAGCCCTGTTTTTTCTGAGGGTGTCTCAGAAATATGAGGAGCAGAATGCAGATGTGAAATACAACAAATCAGAAGTGCACACTTTCTGAGTGTTAGGAAAAATACTTTGCTTAGAGAATATTTACAGGGTATGGTCACCTTGTCTCACAGATGGGACTGTTTGTGTACACATGGTGTTACTGCCTCTTGAAATTCCTGTTTAAAATTAGGAAATTAAGTCACCAGAGAAAAAAAATAATATGCACTAGCATTTTCATGAAATGTAAACAGCATTTCCAGGGGTTGTGAGATACTTATTTTTAATACTGCAAAATGCTGTGGTTGGATCTGTGAATTTGATTTTGTTGGTGGTTTTTTTTAATGTCAGTGTTACAAGTTGTTTGAAGTTAGTTGTGTAACTGCTGAATTGACTTGGGTTGTGAAGTGCAGTCCAGGGTGTGCTTTGTTTGTTTGTCTCTACCAAGAGGTGGGAACGGGGCTGTTCAGAACTGTTCAATAGAGCTGAAACATAAAACACCTCTGCTGTGCTCACATGGACACAGGTTTTCCTTATGGCTTTGTGGAAACACAAAGGGGGGGTGGCCGTTGCTCCAACTTATCCAGGGTAAGGTCACAGTGACTGAATTTTGCAGTTGATGAGGTCAGATTGTGTACCAGGAAGTTTGTTTGGGGTTTTTTAAGCTTTATGTTAATTTATTTGTAGAGGACGGGAGTGGTTTAGTTTTTGTCCTGCAAACTCAGCGATGTAAGCAGATGTTTTACTGTCACTTACATGGTGACCAGGACGCCAGCTAAATCATGTGGCTTTTGTTTCAGCACGAGTAGTTGAAGTGCTCTTTGCTCCTCAGATTTGATGAAAAGCAGTTGAAGTTGGCAGAAATGTGGTCCTGCTCAGAATACTTCACCGATGCCAGGATGTTGTTTAACTTGTGTGCTGTAACTTAATATGTTCCTGTGAAAATGTGCCAAACTTTAATGAGTTACTGTATGGTCAGAAGATAAATTTACATTTTTGGGAGTGGATTTAGGTGGATTGATAGTGGCCAAGTGTCCACCGCCCTGTGCATGTACCTGCAAACACTGTGCAGACCTCAGTTCTAGGGCTGGTTCACAGCGCTGTGAACATGACAGTGAGTGGGGAGGGAAGCATATTGGCTTAATTAATCATAAATATTAGTGATCAGGCTGTATCACTCCAAACTGGAAATTCTTGATTAAAGTGTGCTTAACTGTTTCAGTTCCTGCCTTCTCTCTGGCCTACAGCAGTATGGGGAGGGGAATTTTCGCACTTTATGCTGCTTAGACCTTTCTGTATTTAAACAGCAAAACAGTTTTGCAAAGTGTTGGTGTGTGCAGTTCCATAAAATGACTAATCTGAAATAGTTTTACTTCCAAGGTCTGGCTTAACAAAAATCCTTTGAACCAGTGCAGCCAAACATAACTGAGGTTTTCTGCAATAAATGATGCTCAGAAAGAAATATTTTGCAGTCTGTGACCTTGTGCCCTGGGGACTGTTGTACACAAGAGAGTTCACCAGGACTTACTGAAGTCCTGGGATTTACAGTCATTCCAGCAAAAATGCCAGTGTTGGTTTGGTTGGGCTTTTTTCTCCTTGAATCTTGTGATCACTTCCAGTTCAGTGTTTTACACAGTTTTATCCTCTACCCTGGAAGGAGCATCACAGCCTCATGGTGTGATGTTGGTGACTCTTAAGGAAAGGGGTGGGTGGGTGTGTATAATGTTGTCTAAATACACATCTCTGGTTTTAGAAATCCGCTTTTTTTGAATACAGGAAGAAATTAAGATTTTTAATTTCGTTTCCCTTGGAGCAGTTTATTTTCAGAGTGAGCTCTAGGTTCAGGTAGACTGTCAGGGCCAGGAGGGCAGTGGGAATAGAGGTTTAGGGTGGCAGGAATGGCTTTTCTGGATATCTGTGTGACCCCCATGGCGTAGTTACAACACACAGAGCGCGTGGCAACGAGCGTCACTCTTGGAATTTTGTCATGTTCGGTTTGTGAAGAACAACTGACTTGTAAATAAAGGTCTGAGTCTGCCAGGGAGGTACATGGTATTATTCTGGACACAGAAATTGTTGGTATTCACAAAGTTGCTGTGGGTTTGTATGGTAAAGATTACAACAGGTCTGCAGCCTCTGAGCAGAGAGGAGTGTTTTGCCATTGTATTACAATGCGTCATCCATCATCAAGGGATTAATCAGGGCTCACGTGAGATGGTCTGAAAAGACCTTTGATGTTAATCTTAAAAAAACTCAGCAAGGAACTCTCATTCTGAAAATGTTGAATGTGTTATGATCTTGACGGTTAGTTTGGGAAAAGTGTCTTTCCTCTACTTTGAACTCTAGTTAAAAGTAAAGAAACAGGTTAATGACAACTTTCATGGCTTTGGGTTGACTGAGCCTTATGGAATGTATCCTACAGTATTTAGGGAGCTGAGAGCCTGTGGGGGTGGGAAAGGTTCCAGAATGCTGAGGAGTTGAGGTGCACTTTCCCTCACAACTCTAGAAAAATCAAGGGAAGCGTGTTCACATCAGGGAGTCTGTCCTGGATCACGTCCTTTTTGGTAGTTTCACTTCTCTGTGTTGAAATAACGTTCTTACTGAACACACAGATCTTGACAAATTCAGTAAATGGTCTGAAATCAATAGGATTGGTTTCAGCCATTTTGGTGTAGATGGGTTCAAATGACTGTGTTTTGGTACATTGCCTACACAGACAAGCAGCAGTTCTGATGGGGGAGTATCTGGGGGCTGTAGAGGTTCCTAAATTATCGTGAGTCAGCAGCATCACTGTCAGGAAAATTCACTGGAACATACAGAAGCATTTTAAATAAGGTAATGAAGCAGTTTCTCCATTCTGCTGAGGAGTGGTAGGTCTCCAGTAATTACCTTGTTCAGTTTGGGACACTGTCACACTGGGGAGAGTTATGGCTGTGTAACAAGAGCTGTAAAGAAAATAACAATGTCTGTAAAAGAGCCAAACCCTGGGTAAGGATTGGAGAAAAAAATGGATTGTTTCTCTCTGGAATGGTTTTGTACACTGTGTTTCATCATACATCAGCAGGTGATATATAAAGCAGGTTACAAAAGTTACCTGCAGGTGTAACTGGGAGGAAGGTCTGACATCCTGTCACTGCCTGCAAGCTGTCACCCTTGGTACGTGGGTCACGTCATTTTTTTCATCATTGGTGCTTTGAACTTAAAAGCTTGGAGCTTCAACAGTAAAATTTGACTGGTTGAGGGTGGGTTGTTTGTTGGTTTTGGGTTTTTTTTAAAGTGTGACTATATTTGATCCCAGATTATGATAATACATCCATTTTCTCCTGCCAAACAGTGCTGGGATACAGGGTGGTCTGTGGGACTTCCCCAGGAAAAAAAAAAAACAACTGCTGAAGTTGCCTTTCAGTCAAGGAATACTGAGGTATTGGTCTGGAGAAAAGAGGTCTTAAAAAGTATCTGCAAGGAGAGTTTAGTCAGCTTGCCATATCCATCATGAGTAAAACAAGTAGTTGGGGGTTGAAATTGCAGCAGAATGTGTTTAGGTGAGACATTGGATGTGGGGACAGGTTTCCAAGCTGTAAGAATAACCAAAACAGGTTGCAGGGATATGCTGGCAAATGCTGGTTATGCTTATCTGGTTTGATTTACAGCCACCAGAAAAGTATTCCAGTGGAGGTTTGTATAGCTTCATAATGAACTCCAGTCTGCTGGTCACAAACTCCTTTTTCTAGTACTTTTTGAGACATTTTAGGATTAATCTTCAGACCTCTGTGGCCTGAAGATCACTCTACAGATTGGTGAAGGGGAGCATTGCTTAGTTGGTTTCAAAGACATCTAAAGGAAGAGGGTAGAGCTAAATTCTTTTAAACCTCAGGAAAAGGGGATGAATTATGTAGGCTCTGAAGATTTTTTTTTCCTCCACACAGATGTTTTGGTAGTTTTTCCCTACTTTATTGTAGGAAGGATAGAAGAATGACATTGTTTAACTCCTGGCCTGCACAGTGTACCTGCAGAAGAACAGCACAATAATTCTCTGCAAGATCTAAAGACAAAGCTCAAAGCAGCTGGACAACACCTTGTCCATAACTCCTTGCTTTATTTTATCCCTGGGAGTTTCACAGACCAGATCACAGCGAGACCTCCAGCAAAACACTGTGACCATGCAAAGAGGATGTATCTCCCAGCTGCAGCAAATCATTAGATCACTAATTAGGATTAGGGATCTCTTTTGCACCTTTTTTTTTAAAGCGAAGACCAAACATGTAGAATATATGTTATTTTTTTAATTTATTTTATATGGATGGGAGTTGTTTTAACTGAATTGTCTTCAGTAACTTTTCTGCATTGAAGTTTGTTAATACTTTCTCAATCAAAGAAAGTGCTGAAAATGTTAAACCAGTGGAATGAAAACCATTGCAGGCAATGTAAACTTTACAAACTGCAATGCAGGTGTTGTACACATGCTGAAAAGTGCTGACTGAACATGTCTTTGTCAAGTCACAGGATCACAGAGAAATAAATGTGGAGTTTGATCATATTGTCCTGATGTAAAAGGGTTGGGAAATAATCCAAGTGCAGGGAGGGGCAGAGAGGGTGTGAGTTGTCCCTCAGTTCTGGGCGTGTTGTCTTGAGGGGGAAGTACCAATAACTGGAATGTACCTCCCTTCCCACTTTGTGCTCCTGATCTTGTAGGACTCAGGTAATGGTATTGAGGGGAAGAATTACTACAGTACTGGAGAATGGTCTCTTCTTTTTGAATGTCCTCTGTTTATTTTGTTGACTTTTGGTTTTCCTTCCCCTTTGCAAGTACTTTCTCACTTCTCCTTCATCTGGAATGCAGATCTGTAATTCCCTCTGCTTGATTTGTTGTCCGTCTTGCCTTGACACAAACATTTGACAAATAACCTGGTTGCATTTGATGCTCTTTTCCAAAGGAAATAGGTTTTTCTCCACTCCAAATGGAATGTATTTAAATGTAAATGAGCTCTAGTAGCAACAGTAACCCTGGTAAAATACTGGGTTATAAAATACCCATCCCATTATTTTTTTAAAGTTCTGGAGAACTTCTTTCTTCACTTCTGCTTAGGCTCTGTCCCCATCTCTGGCAGACAGGTAGGCAGGAGGTATGTAGCATGCAGCAGGGATAAGCCAGTAATTACATATTTGCAATTCTTTCCTGATGATGAGGAGCATTATCCTGGTGTGTGCTGCTGAGCAGCAGAAGCCACTTTGTTCCTTTGGGCTTTGGGCAGACTGTGCAGATGGGCTCTTCACTGCTGTTTCACTCATTCTGTCATGAGGTTCTGGGGAGAGCAGTGGCACCTTTAAAGGCAGCCAAAGGGTTGTGCTTTCCAAGGTTTCAGGCAGAACAGAACCTTATCTTGACTTAAGATACTTGCAAAAGGTCTGTATATCGAAGTGCACAACAAAATAGATGTTTGATTTTCTTCTCTTCAAGAGCTAAAAAGACCTTTGGATTTAATTGAAATGATCAGAATACCTTCTCCAGATTTAAAATACCTTATTTAATAAGTGCTAAAGCTGTTTGAAAGTTTAGAACGTTGTTCACATTTAAAGCCTAATACTATTTAAAATGTGCTTCTTTGTTTTGAATCAGTAGTTTCATTAGATACACTTGTTGAAGAGAGGTGTGTGCAATCCCTGGAACCTTTCTCCCTGCAGTAGGGCAGAGCAGTGAGCAGGTTTTAATATTTCAGGTAAATACTGCAGTTCTCTAACATTAACAGCACTAAAGACAGTTAAAGGGTCACTGGAGGGAAGTGGAATTCTAAGAGGCACAGGAGAGAGGTGTAAGGGATGACAATATTGCCAACAGCTGCACAATATGAAACATCAGGGAATAATTGTTGGAAGGCATAATATCTAGAAAGTCTGTGCTCTCCCTATTTTGTGCTTCTGAGGAGTTGAGCCTTTTAGATTTTACGTTTTTAAAATGACCTTATCTTGGTACTCTGGATGCTTTGATGAGTAAACTCACCAAAACCCACTGGAAGGCGGTTCGTCTGTGGTGTGTCACACTTGCTGGCTGAGGCCCAAAGGCTTATCATCTTACACAGGCTCTGTGCAGGTTCCCCAGATGCTGCCTTTTCCAAAATGTGCTTTGGGCCTTTGAGTTAAATTCATCTTGTTTCCAAAGACAAGCTTGCTGGCTTTGCTTTCTGTGGTTTCCTCAGTGCTGTTGACCCTGTGGTGATTTGGTAACCTGGCTGGCAGAAACTTGGGTCAGCTGAGGCTTGGAGGGCAGGTATCAGTCAGTCAATAGCATTTCTAAAGGTGATGTTTTTGCCAGTGGTGTTTTCTTGTTTGATGAAGAATCTTTCCTACGTCACAGTCCTAGAATTCACTTTACTCTGTGATTTGGTTGCTACTCTTGTCTGCCCTGCTGTCCTTGATTGCTGTTACGAAAGAAAAAAAATCCTCTCCTTACCCACTGCACTCTGGATCTCGGTTTGTGTTTACAGGATCAGGCTGTGAGGGCTTTGGACAGTACGTGGGTGTGTGGGAACATGTTTTTGTCCAGAAATTTTGGAGGAGGTAGGATTTGGTCAGTGTGACCTTAGAGAAGTGGAAAGTAAGTAGGTAAAAGGCACAGTCTGTTTGTGAAGCAGAGCTGTAGGAGATGTCAGTGGGAGAACTGTCAGTAGAGAAAAGGGGGTTAGGACAGAGATGTGTCCGTGTGGACCTTTCTTAACCTGTTTTCAGTTCATTTAAATTAGTCACCTGGTTTGCATAAGTGGTCAGGTATGTAACAGCGTGGTTTTCCCCACCCCTAGCCTGTTACTCTGGAAGGACTTTTGTATGGCCAAACTTCTGGCACGTTTTCATCTGGGAATATATAGATTAGCAGTGTTGTTTCTAGAACACAAACCAGCTGTGATGATTCTGCAAGATAGATTCATTTGCTTTAAACTTGAAAAACAAGGTGTTAATCTTTCAGCAATAGCTGCTTTTCACTAAAACTTTTAATATGTCTCTCTGGGAAGATTTTGGTTTAGTGCACGATTAACATTTTAATCCATCATTTAGCGTTCTAAAATGGGCTCATATTTCTATAATTTTAGAAAACCTGGTGTGAGTGATGCTCTGCATTTTTAGCTGCTGGGTTTTTTTCAGCAGCCAGGTAGCATTTAAACAGTATTTTCTGCGGTGTTTTTGACTAATAGGACTGTCCTTTACCTTCAGGGGACCGTTGTGGAGGGCTATCTGTGTGATATGATGGAAGGAACAAGTGCTGATGGCATAGCTGAGATTCAGTTATTGTGGTTCCTGATAGCTCAGGTCTGTGAGCACTACCAGTTGTACGTGCCAGTCCGGAACATCTACATTTGTCCTCTCCAGAGGTGGCTGTTTTTCAGTCCTGTAGACAGGCTGAAGGTGTGTCTAGACAATTGTACTAATGCAAGTGAAAGCAAAATGAAAGTAAGTTTGTTTTGTAGATACTTTCTGTAGGTGAAGTGCAAATAAATGATCTCACCTTGGGAAGATGCAGCTCACCAGTTGTTATGACAACTGTTGAACCAGTTATGCTGCACTCAAGTCTTTTATAGTAGTAGGGGTGTTGGGAGCTCAGTGATCTTTAAGGCTCTGTGCCCAAATACGAGTATCTTATTCAATATAATGTTTATAGTAGTGAGACCAAGTGATCTTCTTGGGGTTTTTTGGGGCTGTTTTTCTGGATAACTGGATAATGAAATTTCAGTGAGGTTTTTTGATATCCTTAAGGAAATCAGTAGCACTTTTGACTCCTGGGTTGGGCTTCAGGCTGTGACTCCCTATTTCTGTAAATGTGTTGGGTGAATCAGAAGTTGCTAGAAAAAGATCATATTCCAGTGAATGCATATGGTATGAATTCTTTATCATAAACTAACTTACACCTATTCAATGACACTACTCTGAAGAGTAAGGAAGTGGAAAGTGGCCTGTTTTGTGTGTTTAGGCATATCTGCTTGATTAAATAACTTTAATAGAGCTTCACAGAAAGAAATTTGATGAGGGAAGTAAATTCTGTTCTGCCTTCTGCGTCCATTAAATTGTTCACTAATTTTTCTGAATGCTTTTGCAACCCAGCTGACATCTGATCTTTAGGAATATTACTGAAATCCCAATTGACTTGGCTGGTTAGAAAAACAAATCTCTACTTTTTTTTTTTTTTAAGTAAGTGTGTTTTATTTAGAGTAACAGGAAAGCAGTGAGCTGAAATTGTGGCAGGGATAGACAGGTGACCTTTTACAGCTGCTGTTAACTGGGTTGATGAATGTGTGATGAAGGGTAAAAGTTTACTTTTATACTAGTTTTCCATTAGAGGCTTCATGTCTCTGGGATTTGCTGTTGCAGGGGAGGAGAAATTGAATTAGAGGCAGTAATTAATAGGATTTTAGACAGCAGGGTTGAAGAGACATGGGGAGAGGTTTGCAGGGTAAAGTGAAGCAGAAAAAGCACCCAGTAAAATATGTTGGATGTGGACAAAGGTTGGAAAGCCTGTCCCAGGTATTCCCAGAGAGGTGGTGCTGGAACAGCACAGCAGGATCAAGTCTATATTAGGAGTAGAAATTAAAGTTAGACTGGAAACAACTGGGCAACTCCATTCAACTGTGGTGCAGAAGAACTTTATGGATGGTGTACTGGAAAATAGGACTTGGGATGTTTCTGTGTCTCCTCTTTGAATTCAATATGCTTGTATGTTCCTTCCATTTTCACGTCAGTTTTTAATATTTGTTTAGAC
>JAWWLV010000005.1:9454280-9490224 GCA_035041135.1 Platyrinchus mystaceus
TCTGTGTCTCCTCTTTGAATTCAATATGCTTGTATGTTCCTTCCATTTTCACGTCAGTTTTTAATATTTGTTTAGACAAATACACAATGAAATCTGACAGTGTAAAAGAGCACCTGACAATTTTGTTTGACTCAGTGATAAATACCACTTGTACCTGCATGCAAAATGACAAGGTGAAGGGTATTAAGTTATGAAAGTTAAGCATTTACCAAGGGAAAAAGGTACTTTTGGAACAATAAAATCTTATGAAAAAAGGTTGCTCTGAAGTAACAGTGAAGACGTTTTTAACGCTACGTGTAAAAAATAATAATTTGAATTATTTGTAAAGGTTAATTAGAACTGTTGACAAGTGGAACACAAGTGTTAATACAGAGTTTATTTTTTTTTTCTTAGATTACTTGCCAAACATTCATTTTGAGCAGTGGAAGAATATTTTGGGATAGTTGACAGACAACCTTTTTTTCTTCACCAAAGCTCATTAATGCAGATTTCACTGTTTTGAAAGGAGGTATGCCTTTAGGGAACACCCCATTTAGTGATATTAGTATTATTTTCTCCTTTTTTTTCTGATTTTCAGATTTGAATTCAGAGAGAATTAATTAAATTTACATTGACAAGCACTTCTATTTCCTTTTTCCTGGAGTTGGGAGTGGCTACTGATGATCTTTGTCCTTGTGTTTTCCACAGGGAAGCAGAGATCAGTTCGATTGAACTGTAAATGCAACATGAGAAGAATTGAGTGGTTGGCAAAGGTCATTTCAGTTCTGTGTAGTAATAGGAAAAAAAAAGTAACAAGATTAGATATTTGGAAAAAAAGTTTAAAAATGTACAGTTTAGCCACTGGATAAATGGGCCATGGTCCCAAATCTTGAACACAGTTTTGGTGTCTGAAGGACATGGTAAAGGCCAGTAAGGATGATTAAAGGTCTTCAGAAGGATTCCATGAATACCCTTAGTTTGGAAGAGGGATGACTTGATGAGTCTGTGTACCTTGTATAAAATCATGAGTACCATGAAAACCTTTATAGAAGGTGGTTGGACACTTTGGTAGCACGAGAAAATATCCAACTGAATTGAGGCTGACAGTTTTTATAGCCACAAGTTGACTTCTACACAAAGCACAAGTAAACTGTGCCCACTCTCATTTGGGAGGCAAAAATGTATAAATATGTTTAAAAACAAAGCAATTGAACAGATTTACATAGAAGCTCTGACTGGTAATGAACTGTAGTACAGACTCTGGCTTAAAAGTCTGAGAAAGCAGCCTGGGAGTCCTGGTGCTGTTTGCTCTTGTTCTTGCACTTTTCTTCTCAAGAATTGATTGTAGGTTGTTATCTGAGAAGGGAGTTGAGAGACTTTGGGTCTTGCCCATTATGATTTTGTGATGCTCCTGTTGTCAGCAGTGTGGGAGGTTATGGGAATGGTCTCAGGACAGTGTGTGTGAGAGGGGGCTGTAAAACCCACACGTGGGATAATTTACAACACTTCATCCAGCAAGGTTTTTGCTTTAGCAAGAAGTATTGCATTTCAGTGTTGCATCCCTTGTTCTTTTTGTGCTTGTACATGCCCAGGAAGGCTGTGACTGGAGAGTGGTGAATGTGCCTACTGAAATAAGGAGACAGGACTATGGAGCTGCTTTATGTGCACATTAAACACTGCTGAGTGAACTGCTCTGGTCACTCATACTCACAGTGCTATCAAAACAGCAGGTTTGGAGACCCAAATCTTCTGCAAGATCATTTATAAAATTGATGGTTGGAGCTTTACAAAAAGTTTCACCTTGTGCTGAAATATTAAAAAAAGCCTTGCAGCAACACAAGTTTCTCAAGCTGTTGATGTGCTTTCTTTTCAGTTACCTTTTCCAGAGGTACTGGGAACCTTTCTTGTGAATGGAACCTGGGTATTGTACTTCTGTGGTGGTTTTATATTTGTTGTGTACTCAGACCTGGTTCTTTCTTCAAAACTGTAATTCTGTGTTTGTTTATTTAGATACCTTAAATCCAGAGAGCAGCTCTCTGTGGGTTGTGCTCTCTTTAGGTCAATTTTGCACATTGCTGTGAATTGTTCTCAAGGTTCATTAAATCAACTTCTTAAATTATATGACTTCTGTTAATAGTTTGACACGGCCAAACTGCTATACAGTTTGTTCTGAAAAGCATATTTATTCAGAAAGTAATGAATCTTGTTTAAATATAGTCAACTGCATTGACTTTGTCCCTGTTTTATCTTCTTACTGCTCAAATGTTTGGTAGCTGCCTCAGAAGGTCACATCTAAAGGAATTCTGTACCTGTGCAGAGTTCAGCATGATGGGAAGTCTGTTCTGTCTGCAGCAGATGTTCCATTATGTCCCTATGCACAATGAAAAATTACCCTTTAATACAGAAACAGGTCTTTATAGATTAGCACTTCAGTTGTTTGCAATGTGTGACACTTAGTAGCCTGTGGGATGGGGTGGGATGCTCATTAAGTTCCCAGGTCAGTGCTGTGAATGGCCGTGACCACTCTGGTTTTTCCTCATCTTGCCTGGTAGTTTCTATGGGTTGTGAGGCTGCTTCTTCCTGCTTTATCTCCAGAAATGGGATCATGGCTCACAGCTTAGGTGCAGAAGTGTTTCCATCTTTCCACACTCCTCTACATAAGAGTAACATCTAGTTCCAGCAAGAAAAAAATACATGAAAATGAGGGGGTTTGTTAGAGGGGATGACTCAGAGGATAAAAGGTGGTGATTCTTTTACTGTTCCCTGTGTGTGTTTATTTTGAGTGTCGATCAAAATCACCTTAAAAACTTTCTTTAAAAAAAAACCACATGCTTAAGGCATGACATAAGTGCAGTGAAAACCAAAACTGATGAAAGAATGGAACCACATCCAAACAAAGAAAACAAACTCTGATAAGTCAAATATAAAGGCATAATAAGGCACACCTGAAGGGATCCTGAGAAACAGCTGATGCCATCAAAACAGTAATAAAACTTCTCAGATGTTTCAGGAGCAATAAACTATCTCTTTGCTTCTGGTTAGGTAAGGTGGTACAAGGAAAAAGAGGTCATAGCAGAATAACTCAGGTTTTGGTGGTGGTGGTATTTTCCATGGAGAAGTTAATGGAATACTAGTTGTACTACTGTCATCTCCCCCTTGAGAGGGGAGTCTGGCTGTTCTGGAGCAGGTGAGGAATGATGGGGGCACACAGAGATGAGGTTGTGGAAGGGCCAAACCTGCCTTCTGCCTGGAGTGTCATTTTAGCAGCAGGATTTCAAATTGCTGTGAAGTGTGCAATCGCTTTCATCAGCTGCAAGAGGTTTCTCTACTCTTCCCTTTATTCTGATTCAGCTTGTTTTTGTTGCCCTTTTGTGAACTGAATCTGGGAAGTGAATCATTTAAAAATAAAAAATGCCCTTTTCAGGGATTTTTTTTTTTAATTAGATTATTTCAGGTTTTGTTTTGATCAGAGATCAAAAAGCTTTTGGCACTTGCACTACAGTTGCTCTATTTCCCTTTCTGTTCTTCTCTTTAGTCATGCTTTGTCGTGTTTATGCCACTTGTATTGATGGAGTTTTGTTTGTTTTTTATAGTGACTACAGTTCCTGTCTCCCCTCTTTGATGGAAGAGGACTATGACCCAGAAGTGAACTCTCCACTGTAGAACAAGAAGCTCTTGTGGAATAATTGTGTCCCTTTAAAAGCAGCACCCAGTCTACAAAAAATAGAGTAGAAGAGATTATTTTTGGACCTGGCTTCTTTTGTTCATGTGACCTATGTTTGAGCATGTAAATGGTGAAAACCAGGGAAAATATTTGTGCCTGCTTCTGAGCTTTATATCAAGTAGTGCTTAGCTCTGTGGAGCATTTACCAAGTTACCTGAAGACCAGAGTATATCCCAACATTCATTTTTTAAAATACTTTACCTTTTTTTAGCAGATGTATGTGATAAAAATGAAGTTTATATTTTAAGAGCATTTCGGCAGATGCTTCTTGTTTAGATCTCAGCATTTAGGGCAGACATTTTTATGTAACATCCTTTTCCCAGAGTGTTTAGGTTGATCTGCTGCAGATCATGAACTGTCCAGCAGCCTTGAGTGTCCAGTATTAACCATGATGTTGCTCTGAATGTTGTCATGCAGACTTGACAAACCTTTTTCTAATGTAAAGGCTGGTTTCTGTACTACCACGACCAGAGGAAATTTCATGAGGTGAACGTGGGCGTGGCTTTTTTTTAAATATAAATTACCTTCTTAGGTATCTTTTTTTTGTAGTGAGAGTGCAAAGAGAGGTTAAAATGAGCAGCTGAGGGGGTGAAGGGCACAGTTGGCACCAAGTGCGGCCTCTCGTGCTCTGCTTTGAGACGCACTGTTGCCTCAAGGCTGGCCTTCCAGAGTACTGGAGAAGGAAGGAACCCAGAGGTCACTGAAGCACACAAACTGAGGACATTGGACTGCAGAGCCCAAACTCAGGGTAAGTGATCATATGTGCTTATTTTTTTTGCTTATACAATGTTGACTTGTTTGTAGATAACGTTGAAAAATAAAGCAAAATGGTAAATTGGAGAACCCTCCACAAAAAGGTGGAATTCAGTTATACAGAGCAGTGAAAATCGCTATGATATGTTGGAAAGAACAGTTTGATTTTGGATTCGTCAGTGAGACACCTCTGCTGGTCTTCAGTTGAACTCCCTTTAAGATCCTTCCAGCAGCTTGTGTTCTGTTCCTCATCATGTGCTTTCTTACCTGTGGAAGCAGTGTCAGCACAGGATATTCCCTGGTGCGTGGCAGTGGGTGGATCTGGATACAGTTTTACTTTGGGGGTGCAGGAGCTGACCTGTGGTTGTCTTTCAGGTCTCTGATCTTCTCTGAATGTCTCTTAACGTCGCTGATTTGTCATACTTGACTTACAGCCTCTGGAATAAAACATGCAGTGATCACCCCTTTGTAGATTATGGGGCAGTGAAGGATTGTACCCCAAATTCTGGCATGTCTTGGTTTTACATGTCTGTGCATTGTGTGGCTTTTCTATGCTGTTTGTTCCATTTTCTTCCCACCTCCACACCTATTCTCTCATGAACTTCATGGGTGTGTTAATTGTAAACAGGAAGTAACTGGGAATGTTGAAGTTCTTACCTGTTTCAATCAGAGGAACAAAGCACGAGAAAAAAGGGCTCAAGTGTGATATGAAAAACTGCAGCACTTTTCCCCTCCTGTTTGCTTAGGACAAGCTTTGGGAGATAAATTATATTATTTTTTCAGTTTGGAAAAGGTGACAGGGAATGTCCTTTTCATTTACAGATCCTGGCCATGAGGTTTGATGCCTCATTTTATTGAAGGGAGACACTGGACCTAAATGGCGCAGCATGACTTTGTTCCTGCCTGGCTTAACTTCTCAACACCGCAGTCAACCAAGGTAACAGTAACACAGATCACCTGCTTTTGCAGCTGTGAGCACTGGTAAGATTAATGTGTTGGGTTCTCTCTGATTCTGTATGAGATCTGTGGATTTGTGTGCCATCCTGATCAGATCCGTGCTTGTTGATGGTGGTTAATCAATGCAAATATGGAAAAGTCGTGGGGTTTGGTGAGGTGTTTTTTTTTTTAATTGACAAAATGCCACTGCTGGACTGACAGGCTGCTGGGGTGTCCAGATGAATGCTTCATTACATCACTTTTTACTCCCTGCAGTCCCCTGCAGCCACCTTTGAGAAACATGGAGAGCACCTTCCCCGGGGCGAGGGCCGCTTCGGCGTGAGCCGCAGGAGACACAACTCCTCCGATGGATTTTTCAATAATGGGCCCCTCCGCACTGCAGGAGGTGAGTGGGGAGGAAAGTTCAGCTCAGTAGTTACCTAGTGAACACTGACTGAACAACAAAACAGCCTGATATTTCCAGTGTTCTGCATGCTGTGTTGATTTTTTTTTTTTTTTTATTTGCATCCTTATCTCCTTTTGTTTAGACTGCTGGCATCAGCCCTCCCTTCTCCGCCACGATTCTGTGGATTCTGGTGTTTCTAAAGGAGCTCATGTTGGGCTGTCTGGCAGCCAGCCTGGCTGGCATGGTCCCTCACGGGGCCATGATGGTGTGAGCCAGCGTGGGGGAGGAGGAACTGGAGTTCATCGCCACTGGAATGGCAACTTCCATTCTCGGAAAAGTTCCGCCTTTCAAGAAAAGCTGCCTGTTGAATCCAGGGAGGAGAAGAAGGAAGATAAAGAGCATTTGCAGTTTGAGGAAGAAGACTTTGTAAGTGTCTAGCTTCTCACTAGAAGTGGCAGCTGTGGGAAGTGGCTTTTCAGATCTCATTTTTATTAGCACTGATAGGTGGTGAGGATCTAGGGTTGCATTCCATTCCATTTTTGAGATCACAACAAATTTAACAAAATTATTCCAGCGCTGACAGGATGCTAATTGGTACCCAGAGTCCTCAGGACCTGCTGACCTGTTGGACTGTGGGTTTTGGCACATGTATTTTGCCAGATTGTTATTGTGAACTGAAGGCATTGTAACACACAAGCCAGGTCTTCAGCAAAACCCAAACAGATTGACTTTGTGGCTTTGCTTACAAAGCCTTTTTTTTGCTCCTAAATACTGTTCAGCTTATCTTCAGTCTTCCTGTGTTCTGATACATGTTGGTGTTTGTGATAACCTTCCCAGGCTCGTTCATAACATGTTCAGACCTTTGCAACCATCTGTCTTGAATCTTCTGGAACAGTATTTTGTTATCAGAGCTATTTCCTCTCTCTCTGGTAATCTGTGGATTGGGGTTTCTTGAGCTATTTCTTCCATCAGTATCTCCAGTTCATCAACTTTCTTCTTACTCAGCATTCTGATTCATGTGGTGTTATCAGTGTGATAGTCTCTTATATCCTGGCTCTGTTTTTACTGCAATATCTTTAGTTTTTCAAACTCTATCAAATCGTACTTGGACTTCCAGCTTTCATCCTTACCACGTACATTCCTTAATGCTAATGTTTTGAGATGTGCACAGCTTTTCTGCTTTCTCTTTTCAATTTAATTTTATTTTTCCTGACCCCTGAAGAGGATTTTATTATCAGACCACATGTTTTTCTTTTGCATCTGTTTCTTGCTGTCTCTAAGCTTTTCTTGAGCAGTATAATAGGCACAATATAATCTGCAAGGTTCTGGTAACTCGGTCCATTCACCTAATGCAATTCCTCTATCTTCATCTTCAGTGTTGAAGCCATTGCTGCCTCCTGTAATGAGAGGTTCTGGTGATACTCTGCACACTTGTGGTGTATCATCAGCATGAAGTTTTTGCTGTCTTATTCAGCATTTGTCCCTGGAAGGCTGTTTACAGCTGAAATTGTTGTGGCAGTTTGATGGCACTGCTTCTGTTCAGGAAGTCAGGAGTTGGAGTGAAGTGTGTGGATGCCCACAGCTGCTTCAGGCCAAAATCCAGAGCCTACAGTTAAATTGCCACAGGAGGCAGTTTGATTCAAGCTGCTGGGGTTTTTTTTCAGTGAAGTGCCTGGGAAGTGATTGCATGTTCTTGTTCAGCTGCTTCTGCTGGAAGCAGGAGCATCACAGGGTGGTTAACAGCCAGAGAGCAGCGATGAAGCTGGAGCATGGATTTCTGTTGCCTGATTTCTCAGTAATACTGTAATTCAGGATTTCTATAATACAGTGCTTTTGACTGTCAGAAACCTGTTGAAATACAGAACTATTGCAGCAATTGTGACCGTGCACTGTTGTCGTCTGTCTTGGTCTAAATCCTTCTTCCATGTTCTTCATTCTCCAGTGCCTTGATTAGTGCCTTCCCCAACTACATGGCTGTTTCTTCTGGAATTCCCCCATTTTTAAGATGATAATACCACATGCTGGCTAGCAGCAGTTTTGTTTAATAACTCCTGTGTTGTCTTTGCCATAGTGGTGAAACCATTGTATGCTGGGGTTAAACTGTTAGGCCTGTGTGGCTGACAGTGGCAACACTTGTCCTGAAAGACCAACAGCCTGCTTTGCAGACCTGAGTTCTCCTGTGCTGTGAGCACCCCTGCTATAAATCTGACCAGTAACTGAAAAATGAAGCTCTGAAACAGAAGAATTTCTAGGGATTGAGGCAGGAATTTATGCTATGGTGTGACATTTTTTCCTAACTCTTAAAGAACAGGAATACCTACTATTTCAGATCCTCATTATTAGAAACTTATGCTGTCACCATAGTAACTGACATATGAAGAAATCATTAAAAAGAGGAAAAAGGTGGCTGTATTTTGAACTGGGGTTATTTGGGACAGGGGAAGAGGAATAGCTGATCAGAAACACTTGTCACTGAATGCTTAGATTTTCTGTACTCTGCTCTGAGCTTGAACATGTCCATAGTTGTTCCACTAAGTTGAATTCTGATGCTGAATCGCAGGTAAGTCTGCAGAGACACTGAGTCTGCATGCAGGATTGTCCTAAAAAGTGGACTCTGAAGCTTAAAAATTTAAAGGTAGCACTTTTTTTGTCAGTGAACGTATTGCTTTACATTAGAAGTCTAGTATTGCTTTTGGTGGGTGTTTTTTAATTGGCTGATGTATAGTTCTTATATTAAAATATTTGAGAAAGGAGGCTAGATTCTTAATATACTGATAATGTGGATTCTATTTCTGACTAAAAAGCTAATTTTTTTGTGTGTGTATGAGTTGGTAGAATCTTCTGAATTGTAATGAAGACTGAAGGGCCTATCCTGGACTCTCTGATAGTTCCACTGGAAATACAGCAGAAACCTAGGAGAATACAAACTTGCCTTTTAGATACCTTGTGACAAAGCACTCTCTTCCACCTTCAGGTGCTGCTCAGAGAAATGCAGCTGTGCTCTGGGTTCCTACAAACATAATGTTATGTTAGTACTGATTATATTTTTGTTACAGACGACATGATGCACTCATTTGCATTGTCTTTTTACAGCCATCTTTGAATCCAGAAGCTGGAAGACAAAACAACCAGAACAAACCTTTAGGGACACCTTCTGGAGTATGGGGTAGGTAAAGGTCACTGTACAGAATGCTGATGCTGAAGCAGAAAATTGTAACCCGTGTTTAAATGCTATGCTTTCTTCACTCAGAATTACTTTAAAGACTTAAGTGAAGCAGACAGTTTGCTGCTTTCTGTCCTTTGTTGTTTTCCTCCCACAATCTTCACTAATCTCTTGGCCTTTTTGTCTACTTGAGACTGTGCTTGTCCTGTCATAAAAGAACTGCCAGTGGCAGCAGTGTCGCTGTTCTGCGTTCTCTTCCTGTCGTGCTGCAGCTACAATTTCACACAAACATCTCTTGAAGGGCAGAGCAGACTGGAGTGAACTAGACATTAGTTCCTGACTTGTGATCTTCATACTAGAAATACAACAAAACTGTCATAGTTCTCTGGGTTTTATTTATTTGATTTTTTTTTAACTCAGAACAGCCTTGCTTTTGATCCTGTTTTGGTATGTGAGTCTATGCCTTTAAAAAAATAAGAGTGAAACAAGGTGCCAGCTCTAGCAATTAAATACAGGTTTGTTAATATCTGATTAGGTTAGATACTGAAAATAGTACAAATGCAAAAGAAACTCAAAACCACTTCTAGTGATAGTATTGGGTTGTATTCTTCTCGCATGTTTGTCAGGTAGCTGTTCTGCTTGAAAACTAATGGCATTAACATGTATGGGGCTTTTTTGCTGTTTTTTTAAATTTTTATGCTATTTTTTAAATTTTTATGCTCCTGGAAATGTGCTGATTTGGCCTAAGAACCATTAATTGTGCTTGTTTGTAAAAGCACTGTGTCTTTTGGAGGTGTAAGTTATGCCATGTATTTCTGCTGGGTTAGTGAATTAACAAAGCTGATCCATGATTGCTCAAAAAATGCTCCTGTCTGTTCAGATTGCTGTAGAATGGTGCAAGGCTGTTAGCTGATGTCACTGTGGGTTTTTCCCTTCAGCATCAAGGGAGTTGTTGTGGTTCAATGAGAAAAGGTTGGACCTTGACATCCATATCCAGTATCTTTTGCTCAGAGTTGAAGAGCAGCTGATAGCAGTGTCAGAATCAGATGTGAGGTGTTTAAGGTGGGGAGGGGAGGAACTGGAGCAGTACTGAGGCTGTTCTGAAACTGAACATCTGTATTTCAGAATCTCTTGTTTCATTTTTACAGAAAACCCCCCTAGTGCCAAGCAACCTACCAAGATGCTGGTCATCAAAAAGGTTTCAAAAGAGGATCCTTCCGCCGCCTTCTCAGCTGCATTCACATCACCTGTTTCTCACCTGGCAAATGGCAACAAAGCCACCACCATTGTCCCAAGTGTCTACAAAAATCTGGTTCCCAAACCTGCAGCTCCTCCTTCCAAGGTACAGGGGATTCCAACCAAGTTAGTGAACTGCAGATCAAGGGAATCAACCCCCCAGCAGGTAGCAGGAGTTGGAATTCAGTAGTTTCTGGGGTAGTGAGTTTTACAGTAGAGGTCTGTTTACTACTGAAATGTTTGTTCCCTGTTGAAATGCCTTTTGGTCTTGTCCATAGGGAGGAACTAACCTCTGACTACACTGAGGTCTGTTTGAGTGGGTGTGTCCTCATGCATTAGACAAAGCCTTATCTTAGTAAGACAAAACTGGCAGTGCTGGAGAGGTGGAATGTGTGCTGCCATGTGCTTGAACTGTTCATGTGACTGTCCTGAAAAATCTTTATTGGGCTACACTACTTTGATGTGTTCAGAACACAGCTGGGGTTAAGATCAGATTAGATTGTAACATCCTGCAATTCAGGTGTAATTTAGTTGAGCCTTAAAAACAACCTAGAAAAGTAATGGGGGCTGTAGTTCTTTTACTGAAGGAAATACAGAAGTGTCGAAAAAACCCAAGTAATTTTTTTGTTTGTGATTGCTGGGGCAGTGTGTGGTGTTTCTTGGAGGTAGGGATTACAGTGGGAAGAATTGTCTGCTGGTGTCATCAACAGCGCTTTTGTTAATGAATGGGGACCATTAGCAAAACCAAAAGGTGAGATATCAGCATATCTCTGGCCAGGAAAACTGTGTGCATTGGTGCTTTTTTTAAAGGCACAGCCATAAAGCAGCTGTGGTAGGATGCATTATCCTGAAGACTTCTAGAAAGTGGTACAGGAATTGCAGTGCATAAAGCAGCAGAGGAGTCAAAACATTCCTTTCCACAAAGTCAGCAGTATTGGAAAACTGTCACAGGAAAACTGAATGAAAAATGGTTCTGTTAAGTTGTACCGAGTAGTTTTGAAAGGAAGAGAAGTGGTGGCACTGGAACAAGCACGTTCTTTCTTGGCTGGTTGAGGTGGCTCACAGCTCACAGTCAGGCAACCCATGAAGGTCATTCTCAGCCTCCCTGGGAGAGCAGTGAGGGTCTGTCTTTGGAGCTGTCTGAGCTGCCCCTTTGTGGAAGATGGGAGAACAGCAGTGGGAGAGCTGGGAATTGAACAGTGCAACCCCAGAGCTGCAGAGAGAAACTTGCTGTCGTAGTCATACTGTACCCTAATTTTAGTACAGGCAGTATTGCACAGATCAGGGTATTTTGGGGGTTTGAAGGGAATGTTTGTAATGGGTGCTGTGAATGCCACAGAATTCTTTGATAATGCAGGATGCTCTTGTTTTTAAGTTGAAGAGTAATGCTGATGGCCTCCCCTAGTGATGTATTTATTTAAAAATTAATAAAATAACCCATGAGAACATGCTGAAATACTGGCCTCTGCTCTCATTGCTGGCAGATTGCAAGATCTATTGCATCTCAGGTTGAACTGAATCCCATTTGTGCATGAGTTATTTTACTAGTGACTTGAATCTGGCTTCAGAAGTCCAAGGGGTCAAAGGAGCCTGTATATCTTAATGTTCTGATAGGTGTATTTCTTGTGCTACTCGATACAAGTTTCTTGTTAGGAACCTTTGTGTAAAGACTCTCACTTCTCAGTGTTTGTCCTTGGCTGATAAGAGAGCCCCAAGAATAACATTCCAAGCAACAAAAACTTATCTTGGAAGTCTCTGCTCTTCAGCCAAATGGCCAGTGTGTATTCAAAGAGATACTGCAGAGAGAATCCAGAGCAAAAAAGCAAATGTTCCTTCACTATGACAGACTGGTTGCTTTTTCTTCTTTTTCCATTTTTTTTTAACTTGTTGTTGCTAAATCAGTGCAATGATGGACACTTTCAGAACCCTAGGAAAACTAATAATTTGCATTCTCACCCTGGACAGAAATATTCCCTGATGTGCTTCTTCCCTGCACAGGGGAACTTTCTGTCAAGTGATTGGAGGTCTTTACCTTGTGGCATGCAGTGTTCCTCTAAGAAATGTGAATTTAGTTGGGATTTTATTTTATTTCCCATCTGTGGGATGAATTGCATTACTTGGTAGCGATTCCAGTTAATGAAGGGCAATGGTGGATTTTTCTCTTTGAGCTCTTGATGGTGCTTTGCTGGAGGGTGGTACCCATGAAGCAGAATTGTGTGTGATTTGAGGAAAATGGAAGATTCCAGGGGGGAAAAGATGGGTGTTGAGGTAAACTTGTTGAGACTGTTCTCGGAGAGGGAGGAAAAAATTTCATACAGCGGCCAACATAATGTTCTTTATTTATTTCCATACTTGCAAACAACCCCTACTTGTGCCTCACCATTTAACTGCCCTGTATTTTGTGTTCTCTTCAATGCAGCCAAGCCCATGGAAAGCCAACAGAAACGAACACAAACCAGGCTCGCTCTCCTCCACCCGCGACTCTGCCTTTACCAGTCCGGTGTCTGTAACCAAACCAGCGGTACTGGCAAGTGGCTCAGTCCTCACCTCTCCCAAAGAGGTAAGAGGTTGGGATTAGGGATAGGGTGGGAGCTTCTATCACTATCACCTGCTGTAGCTCAAACAGGATAAGGCCCCCTCTGTACCTTTGCACCCTTGAGGGATGACTCACTTGTACGTTCTCTGGCACATCTCTGATACACTCAAAGAAATAAAAATATGGTTTACCTGGCTGTAAAGCCATTGGTCTCTGTTCAAATGTATCAGAATTTCCCTACAGTAAAAAAAAATCCAAAGTACTGATGCTTTAAATGGTGTTGTGTAACTAGACATGTATCGACTTGGTGTTATCCGAGTGCAGATACCAAGAATTGATGTGAATAGATAGGTAAATTGATTCCCATGATGTTCTTCAGTATGGGAAGAGAAGGAAGGAAGGTGATCTGCCTAATTTCTTTTCTCTAGAACAACAGCATAGGCAGTGAACTCTGAGGGGGTTGAAGGAGTTTAACATGTGTACATGTGACTTCAGCTACAGTGTCTAATTTTGGTGTTGGAAGGAGGCAAAGCTGCTGAGATTGAAACTGATTCGCCCCTGGTTTTGGTCTGAAGTGTGGAGAGAACCTTAAATACAAATCTATTAATATTTCAGCACTAACTGTGACATAACACAAGAAAAAAAAGAACAAAAATAAAAGAGGCTGTGATGATGATTCACAACATTTGAAATTAGTGTGATCACGTTTTAAGTGTAGAGGTGGGATTTTTTTTTTTTTAGTTGTGTATCTGTCTTGTTTCTTTACAAATATTACTTATAAAATAAAGCCTTGTCATCTTTATGATTTTCTGCTTTGCAGCAGCCTGCACTTTCCTGCCTTAGCCACAGCTGAGTGTACAAGCAGGCATTAAAGGCAATAGTTAACAAGCAGGCACCTGTCACTTTGACAAATAGGTCTTACACCGTGTTCCTTTCCCTTACCTTGCTTTGTCCGTTTTAGACCAAGTTCTTTGTGCTGCCCTGTTTTTTTCTGTAATGCACAGCACAGCATGGGCACCTTAAACAGTTTCATCTCAGCAGATACTGAGGTTGTGTTCATATCATACACACAAGTGTCTCCTTCACCCACCCCCCAAAGGAGATCTTGTGTGAAGCTTCAGTCAGTGCAGGTGTGGGGTACAAACCTGAGAGCAGAGTTTAACTAACCTGTGAGGTACAAACACGAGGCAAAGGTTTGGGTTTTCCCCAGAGCAAGCAGGACTTTCTGGAATGCTTCTTGTATTACCAACGTCAATCAACTAAACAGAAAGGGCTTAAAAATTCCTCCTGACTAAAACTGAGCACTGGTAAGATGCTTTTCTTTGAATCTGTAAGAGATTTAGAGCATGAAAATATGTAACTGTGGCCAGCACATAGTGCTGTAATCCTGGCTCCCCAGGACTACTACAAATAATCTCTGGCTTTTTGTTTCTGAAGGGTAATGCTGCCCCTCCTGCAGAAGTGGTGAAAATAGCACCTTTATTCATAAGAGACCACAGTGTGTTGAAAACTAAAAGAGTACCAGCTAGCACTGGCCCCATGTCCCCAAAGGCCAGCCTAAGACAACCAAGTTGCAATACAGTCAGAATTCTTAAAATGATCCAGGGTTACTTTTCTGTGAGAGCAGCCATCCCTGTTACATAGACTGACCTCAGAACAAACCTGAGGTGTTGCATAGTGCTCTCATTAAAAAAAACCAAACAAACCACTAAAAAAAAGGCAACACCAAAAAACTGAGAGATGCCTTGATGTTTCAGTCGAAGGGCTAAACTTAGTTCAGAAAAGATGCCACAAATGACTCTTTGTACTCCTTTAGTGCTAAGAGAATGTTCTGTAAAACATAACCCTTCTACAGAAAGTTACACGTGAAACCAGAACTGAGGTGAAATTAATTCCCATTCAGAAATCTGTTGTTTCTAAACTTTAGCTATAACTGTCTTCCCCTAATGCATATAAATTAAGTTTCAGTATCTCAACAGCTTATTAAAGATTAAAACAGCCACTAGCAAAGAGTTCAATTAGAGTATTCCAAGTTACTAGAAGACATCTAATTTTAGTCTCCTTTGTTCACTGTTACTTTTTGTCACTGCAGTCAAACTAGTCTCATTGAGAGCTTAATTTCAGTGCTGTGTTGGCTTTTTATCCTGATAGTCACAGTCACTTGTTAAGTCTGTTACAGCTGGTGATTCGTTCCTTGCTGTGTTGAATTAGGCAAAATCCAAGAAGGCTGCCTGAGAAGTGTTTCCTGTAAGGCATTACTTCCAGCCTGCATTTCCCTGAAGGTTTTATTTCACACCAGTGTTTCACCTGCAACAGGCATTAGAAAATCAAGCAGCAGTTGCTGCCTTGTTTTTGTTCTGGTTCCCTTGATCTTTGCTCAGAGCACGGCGAGTGTGATAAAATTTCTTGGCAAAGGAGATTTGTTTTGAAGAGCCTGAAATGGCAACTTTCTTCCCCAGCTTAAAAAAGTGTGTGGGGAGAAAAACACTACAGACTTCAGGAAATGTTACTGTTTTAATATTGAAAAAAAAATAATAAAGCAAGTACCTGAAGGGAAAGAGTAATTTTGCACTAAAGATTCTAGTGTCAGGCATCCATAATAATGATTAAATTCCTCGTTGTTTTAGAGTAGCCAGACATGAACTCCTACGTTGAGCAGGAGTTGAAGATATCAGGAAATTTCACGTAACGTTTGCTTAGTCTTCTTTTGTGTGCCCAGTCAAAATCACGGAACAGATTAAATTGAAAGCTCACCTTGGTTGGCAATGCTGCTGCTGCAGGATCACGGCTGGGGTGCTGCCAGCGGGGCAGCTGCTGTGCCGTGTGCCTGGTTCACAGCCCCGGGTAATTAAGGAAGCTTAAACACTGTGGAAGAGCACGGGGGGTTCCTTGGATTCGTGCACAGAGCTGAGCAGGTTTCCCACAGGCTCCAGGGTTTCTGTGTCTGGCTCCACACTGAACCATCTGGGCTGAGTGTACGGAGCGAGGAGTTGGCAGTCTGCTCTCCAGGGGAGGATCCCCAGGCTGTGGCTGCTTGTTTCACACCCCGTTGTGGTTAGTTAAGGATGTGACCTGACCACTCCCTGAAAGGAGATTACCTCCCCATAGCTAATTTCAGGGTAGAGTCTGTCAGGACGACTTAAGATGCAAATTTGAACTGAGGCTAATCTCCTTAATTTGTTAATTTTTGTAGGGCAAGAATCCTGCATGAAGTTTTCTGCCTTAATATTCTGTTGTAGGCTCCAGCTTGCTTGGGAGAGTTATATTGCCAAGGAACAAAACAAATATGGCCATGTGAATTAACTCCTGGGGGGGGGGAAATAGAGTTGATAATAATAGATGGGAGAACAGTGTGCTGGTAAGAGGAGAAGCGAATGTGCAACACCCATCAATATTTTGATGGGAATTTGACATTAGACTGGGGGGTTTTGAGGGGTTAAGAGCCGCCCAAAGAACTGATGAGTGTTTGAAAGGTGTAAGCACAGACACTGAAGAGAAACCTTGTAGCAACAGCATTTGAAATTAATGGTCTGTGTTCTCCCTCCCCTGTGCAGAGTCCTTCCAGCACCACCCCTCCCATCGAGATCTGCTCCTCACGCCTGACGAAGCTGATGCGCCGGACCACTGATAAAAAGAGCGAATTCCTGAAGGCACTGAAAGATGATAGAAACGGGGAGATAACAGAGAACAGGGAATGTGACAAGCTGGATGATGTAAGATCGCTGTCCTTGTGTATATGATCATTATTAGTTAAGGAGTTGGAGACTGAAAAAGCCCCGAGCAGCGTATGTAATTCAGGGTTGTGGAGGAGGAAGGACATGACTCCCTCTGGTCTGGCACATGTGTCAACAGATGCAGTGCACAGCGCTGTGATGGAGGGAGATGTGTAACACAGAAATGCAAATGGATAAGTAATAAATGAGGTGGAAGGGAAGGTCACAGATGTTGAAGGTAATCTAGATTTTTTGCAAGGATTCTCTGAGGAGTGGAACAATACCATATTCTTACATCTCTGTTTTGCTTTCCAACTTCCTTGTCAAACTACATTCATGGGAAAGTAGAACTCTGTGCTTGTGAAAGGGGCAGGATTGTGGCTTAAGCCTCAGAGGCTGAGACCAGACTCCTGAATGCATAATCTGTGCCTTAATGTGTATGTAAAGCGTGTCCTTAGGAGCATTTAATTCTCGTAGTTTTCTTGCCTTCACCCTGAAGCCCCTGGTGAGGGCTTTGTCATGCCTGGTGATGGCTTTGTCACACCAGCACTCGTTCCCTTGGCACAGCAGCACAGTCCACCAAACCTTGTCCTGTCACAGCCAGGTACAAGTCACTGCAGCCCTTATCAGTCAGGCTCTGTAAAAACCACAGGCTCAAGGTGAAAGGCTTGGCTGGGCTTCCAAAGACAGAAGCTTGAACTTGGAACTGTGCTGTTGGCACGCTCTGATGCTTTTATTTTCCTTTAGATGGAGAGCAACAGCACACCAGAACCAAAGGAAAACTGGGACGAGAACTGCCATCAGAATGGCCTTTCTCTCCCTTTGCCGGAGGAGGGGGAAAACCTCTCCCATTCATTGGAAGCAGAACACAGGTGAGTGAATGGCAGAATAAAGTCTCTGAAGTAAGGGAGGGTGAGTCCTTGGGCTGTGTGAGGAGAAGGAAATTATTTCAAAGAAAACTCTATTTTTGGGAAGCAGCAGTAGCTTTGTGTGTATGGAGCAGGAGGTGTGTGGGCTTTGTAACTAGTGCTGGACTGGGCGGGGTCTTATTGGAAGTAAAACACAAGACACCATCGACAGGTGAGCCAAGGCTTTACCGAGGTCTGTAATTAAATTCCAGTGCTGCTTTAGTGCCACATCCCCGTGTGCTGATGCTGCCTGGATATTTACTGGCCCACACTGGGGGTCAGCATGAACCTGCTGTGATTCTCGTTAATTTACAAGCCAGTGTCCGGAACGGAATGGTTTGAGGACACACAAACACCACACTTTGTTTGCTGCTTTACATGCTGCAGGAGTGGAGGAGAGCTAAGAAAATATTTGCCTGGTATCTCAGTCTGTATCTCACGTCAGTGAGTAAGCACTGTGAGCATCTGGTGCAAGCGGATAGTGAGGTTTAGGAGATTCTGAGCTGTGATACTGGTTTGGTTGCCTCGTGTCCTCCTTCAGTGTCCTTGGGCTGGAATTTCAAATCCCTGCCTTCCCCAGGCTGGTTATGTAGCCATTGTACAAGACTGCTGATGGTTAAATACTTGTAAAAGACACTGAAAAATGTTGGGTAAACACAAAAGGTTGTTGAAGTGGTCTCTGATAGAGAAGATTCCCTGGTGAATTTGGGGTGATTTAGTACAAAACCTCGTGCTTCACAGACAAAGGGTTCTCTCCTTCACCACTGTTCCCTCGCTTTAGTTCCCACGCCCCTTTTATTTTCTCCACAATCAGGTTATTGAAAGAAATGGGATGGCAGGAATATCCTGAAAATGATGAAAACTACCTTCCCCTCACGGAGGATGAGCTCAAAGAGTTCCAGATTAAATCAGAGCAGGTATGTTTACACCTCTTGCCACTTGTGCTGCTCTTCTCCCTCTCCCTTCTCATGCACGAGTCTTCTGTGGGGTCATTCTTAAGGATGTTTAAGAAGACAAAGGATTGAAGTGAGACTGTAGTAGAATTGATGGCTCTGCATTATCCCTGCAGGGCGTGTGGATACACAGTTAAATGGGTAATTTGTGTCCACACGTGGTTAGGGACAGTTACCGCCCACGAGTTTACTTGTTTTAAAACTTGCTTTCATTCCTACAGCGAAGAAGAAATGGATTTGGGAAGAATGGATTTCTTCAGGGCCGCGGCTCCAGCCTGTTGTTCCACTGGAGAAGCACTTTTAAGACAAAGATTGAGGACTCAGACACAGAAACTAGTAGCAGCGAAACGTCAGATGACGATGCCTGAAACTGGGCACAATAAAATTAAAATAAATAAAACCAACCCAATAAACTCAGTTCATAGTTCAACACGTGTTTGGGGTTGTATAAACTAAACAGAGTTTATTCTGTCTCCAGTCTGTTCAGTTTTTTTCTTTTGTTGTTGATACTTCATGCACAAGGGAAATAATTGTATCCCAAAGAAGAGAGAAATTGGCTTCTTTAGCTTTTTCTTTTGGTTTTGCCCTAATGCTTACTAGAAGTTTGTGCAGCTAGCAAATTTTGACAGAAATCCCTTGTGGGGCAGTGCAGCACAAGTTCAGTCGTGTGAGCAGGACACAAGTGGCTGACTGATCTCTGCAACAACAAGCTTCTAACAGTGCCGCCGCATTGCCCAGTGCCGCGGTAACGGTGTGCTAAAACAATCATTGTCGATGACAAAATGGCTTTTGAAGTTCTAATTATGTTAAATTAATGCTAATAACATGGATATTTTATTTTATTTTATTTTTTTTTGGCGGCTCGGGGAGCTTCATCACTTAACCAGGCGTTTGTGGTTTTCTTTTTCCTTTTTTTTTTTTTTTTTTTTTTGGGTACAGCTGTAAAATATTTGGATATAGGAATTGTTTGTGTTCTTCTTCTTGCAGCCTTGATATTCAGGGTGGATTGTAAAATATAAATTTTTTGTGAGATTTCAAAGATTAAGATTATTTTGATAACATTATTTACAGATTTTAAAAAGTGACTATCACATTGAGTCTGTATGAGGGGGAAAAACTACTGCATCAAAAATAACTAACTTGGAATAAATATTTTGCATCAGTTTGCCAATTCTAATTGTCTTTCTTATGTAAGAAGAGCTTTCCTCTAAGGGACCTGAAACTCTGGGGGTTCAGTAGCACTGGGGATAAACGTTTTCTTCTCCGGCTCTATATTTCCACTTGGCAAACATTGCTGTAGCGCTCAGACTGCAGGAGCTGAACTCTTCCTTTAAGAAGGGAGAGGGAGAACAATGCTGAGATGACAGCCCATGCTTGGTTTTGGTTTTTTTTTAAAGAATATAATTGAAGTTATCTCCTACTAAAGCAGTTTGCTTTTTTTTTTTTCCGCTTCATACAAAAGGGTGAAGCTTGACCGGTCGGTGTCACTTGTTCCTAGTGCAATGCTGCTGTTTATGTTCACAACGTGGCAAGGGAATGTCTGAATCCAAAGCTGTTTTCATTGAAATCTTTTTTAAAAATTCATGAAAACATTTCTATTAGATTAAAAAGAATTTTACAAACAACTCAGTTGTGGCCTAAGCTATTTTAGTGTCTGGTGTAAGTTCAGCTTGTGCACAAAGGTTTTGGATTGGAAAGCGCTTGGGTGTTGGGCAGCGTTTGCAAGTGGGTTGGATGGAGTTGCACAGCGAGAGCGAAACCCTGGGCCTGCTGAGTGAGGGGGTTTCACAGGAGGTGCCTGTGTGTTTTTAGTCCACTCCTGGCCAGGCAGAGAGGACAGAGGTGTAAGAGAATTGTAATGTTTAGCCATGAATCTTTGCATCTGGGCTCAAGGGAGCGCTGTCAGCGTTATCGGGTGTAACTGTGCTACCTCTGCTTTCAGCTCCCACCACCACGGTGATGCTGCCTCAGCAAGGAACCCCAGGTGAGAGGAGGAATGGGGCATTTCTTCATCACTGTCTTCTGGAAACTGAGCTCCGGGGTTTCCACTGCCTTGGAATGCTTGGGGAAGTGCTGGGACTCCTGTAAGACAGGCATTTTACAGATTGCCTCATTCTTTTTGAATGTCCTTGTGCTTTGGTCCCATCAAACATGGCTTTTGGCTGGAAAAGGCCATCCATTTTTTAAAAATGTAACTTCCTACATCCATCTAAATCGAATTATGCAGCTCTGTGTGCACTGTTGGCAAGAAATGGGGTAAGTTTAAAAACCCCTTCACCTTAAATCTGTGCTGACAGCATGAACAGAGGAACTGGATTGCTGAGGAGTGAGGGACCAGCGTGGCCTGTGTGTGTGGCGGGAGCACCTTGTTCCATGCCAGAGTGACTGCTGTGCCCCAACCCTCCTGTGGATTTAAATATCCATGAAACTTTGGAAGTGTCAGTGGCAGCCTCTGGGTGAGCCTGATCTGAGCCTGACCCTGCAGAGCTGGGTCTGTCACAGCCTGTACGTCAAACGGCAGCTTTTTCCTGAGGAGTCCGTGACTGGGATCACTGTCAGTGAGGTCGGGGGGGACCTGCAGCACCCTGGGGAGAGCCCCTGGCTGCTCTGCAAGGACAGGTGGGTGCAAGGATGGAAGGAGGGGAGCTTGTTTTGGGAGCAAGGGCAGGGCATGGAGAAGGGGCTGAAGGAGGTTTTCTACCTCTGTGCAGTTTCCTCCTTAAATCCTGCGGTGCACGGATGGGAGCTGCTGCAAGGTGGGAAAGGAGCACTCCGGGGACACCCCGGGGCAGCGAATGTTTTGTAATCAGGGAGGGGGGAGCTCTGCGGGACCACCCTCATCTTGTTTTCTATGGATTGTTCAGGTGCCCAAGCGATTTTTTTTTTTTTCCCCGTTCCGGTGCCCGTGGTAAACAATGGGAACGGCCGAGGCCCGGGGTGCGGCCGCGCTCCCTGCCCGGCCCGGCGTCCAGCATAGCAACAGCGGCTCCAAACACCGCCAGCACCGCCGCCGGCAGGTCTGTGCCCGCACACCGCCCTCTCCCTGCCAGGGTGACCCCGACCCGCTCCGCTCCCCGGGGTGCCGGGCATGGGGAGCTTCCCGTGCCCCCGCTGCCGAATGGCGTTCGGCTCCCGGCGGCTCCTGCGGGCGCACCAGGAGAAGCTGTGCCTCGGGATCCCGGAGCCCGGCGGCTCCTGCCTCCATGGGGGGAACCCTCTGCCTGTGGAGGGGGCGCCGGGCACGGCAGGAAAGCCACAGGACACCTCGGTAGTTCGGAGCTGGGTCTGTCACAGAACTGGGAGGGGTAAGAGGGATGGATGGGGATGGGGAAGGGGACAGGGACAGGTGCTGGGCTGGGAAACAGCATCTCTGCCAGCATGGCTGGATCCAGCTTGGCCTGAGCTGGGGAAACCCTCTGCCCTCCCACCCCTGCACCACGCGGGCAGCCCTTGGTGCTTATTTTACCAAAGGCAGAAAAGTATACGAGTAAGTGGGGGGATTCTTTTTCACCCTTCCCTTCCTATTTGTGTCTGCGAGGTCGGGGTGTCCCAACCTGGGGACCGCCCTGAGCCACACCATCACCTTGAGCTCCCCGGGGTCTCACCGGCTGTGTGGGGACAGCGGGGACCGGGGTGGGCACGGGGGGCTCCCCTGGGGGCCGTGCTCACCCCCCGCGAGAGGGCCCTGCTCCGCACGGCCGACCCCGCTTCCAGGAGGCCCCCAGAGCAGGTAGGGTGAACCCCCTGCCCCTGTGGGCACCAGCACCCCGACAGCTCCCCACACCCCACAGCCGGTGGGCGTCCGGCCCCTCCTGCCCGCTGAACCCCCTGTGCAGCAGGGAGAGCCCCCCCAGCAGCCGGTCCCGCCGCAGGGACAGCAGCAGCCGCCACAGGAGCTGCTGGAGGCCCACGAACGCCACATGGCCGAGATCAGGGCCAGGACGCAGCAGCTGGAGCAGCAGAGGGAAGGTAGGCACTGGCAGCGGTTTAGGGGTGATGGGGGGCACATGTGGGGTGCAGCAACCCCCAGGGAGTGGGGCTGTGGGGGCTGTGCTGAGCCCCCCTGTCCCCTCACCTTCCCGCAGGGCTGTGCCGGCAGCTGGCAGCACTGGGGGCTGCGGGGCCGCAGCCCGAGCAGGGGGAGCTGGAGCTGGGCCAGGTCCTGCAGGCCCCAAAGGAGCAGCTCAGACGGGTGCAGGAGGCACAGCACAGGTGAGCCCCAGCCGGGGGGGGCACAGGGCTCTGCCACCTCCAGGGGAGAGCCCAGTGCGGTGCTCTCCGTCAAGGAGCCTTTGGCCTCCTCACCGCCCCCCATTTTCCCGTTTCCTCCCCAGGGCCACCCTCCAGCTCGACACCCTCCTGCCACCCGCGGGGCCCCTCGCTGCCGAGGCCAGGTGAGGGGCTGTGGGCCATTCCAGGTCCAGCAGTGTCCCGCCGAGCCCGGCGATGGCTGACCCGGAGCTCTGGCAGGGCGCTGCGACTGTCCTACCTGCGCGCCGGGGGACGCGACCCGGCCATCCTGGACCGGCTGCTCCACCTCCAGCTGGAGGCAACGGTGCTGGAGAAAGGAACGCCAGGGCTGTGCAGGGGCAGGAGGATGGGTAAGCCCCAACCCCAGCCCCGTCTCCCTGCAGGGACGGTGACTCCACAGCCGGCACCTGAGGCACCCCCGGCTGTGCCAGCAGAGCCCCCTGGCACTGGCACTCAGGGTCTGGATGCGGCACTGCTGGCTGTGGAGCTGGAAAACCGGCGTCTGGAAGATGAAGTGTTGGCGCTGAAGGTCAGGAGGGAGAGGAGAGCCGACGCTGGTAGGTGATGGTTGCTGGTGAAGGGGATCCCCAGCTGTGCATCCCACAGCCCCCGACTGCCTCTGGGGCTGCAGCATCAGAGCCCCTGGGCTGGACGTGACTCACGGACATACGGGCAAGCTGAGGGAGCTGCAGCTGCACAGCCCGGGGTGGGGTCTCTGCACTGAGCACATCCTGAACACTGGCCCAGTCAGGTGCCAGGGAAAGGGTTGCTGGGGGACTGTGAACCCCAAAGCAAGGAATTCCTGTCCCCAGGCTCGAGGGTGGCTCAGCAGCACTCGGAGGAGCTGGCCCAGCTCCAGGCAGAGGTGGGGATGCTGCGATGCCACACGGAGCAGAGGGGGCCACGGCTGCCTCCATCCATCCTCCCACCCGCTGTGGCCCCCCCACTGCCACCAGCCCTGGCTGTGCCAGAACTTTTTATGGTAAGAGCTTTGGCCCAAGGCACTTTCTAGCTCTCCAGGGAGGGGAGAAGGGAGATGGGAGAAGGGCTGCCAGCTGGGATAGGATGAGGGGTGTGGAGGTACAAGCTTGGGAAGATTTGTCAACAGCAGCCTTGGCTGCAGCTGAGGACAGGGCCCCTGGGGCACGTGAATCCCTTCCTAGTGATGGAGTAGGGATGTAATTTGCTTTGCACACCCAATGTCATGACGGAATGGCCAGGCAGCTCCTGCCTGTGCCTGTAGCAGGACATGTCAGGACCCTCCTACCCTTGACACAACCTTTTTCATTTCCCAGGAGCCCCCCAGGCCAGCGCTGGGGCCAGGCAGCCCCACAGCCCATGTGTCCCACAGCCTCCCCCTCAGCCCCTTTGTGGCCCTGGAGGACCCTCCTCCTGCTCAGGAGCCCCCAGAACAACACAAACCTCCACGAAGGTGAGCCAGGAATGGGTCACACTGCCCTGGCATCCCCTCACCACCCTGGAGTGGGAAATTGGGGCTTTATTAACTGTTAGGGTGATGAAAGGATGGCAAAACCTGTGTTTGAACTTCAGTTCAACAAGATGGGGCTTGGGACTGGCTATGTAAATGGCACCAGGAACCCAGTGCTGGGTGGGGAGAAGCATTTGGGGATCCCTGCTGGGAGCAGAGGGTCTGGGCAGTTTGGCAGCAAGGAGAGGACAGGCAGCATCAGGCTGACCCCCAAACCAGCAGCCAGAGTTACACAGCTCAGCCTCCACCTCAGGCTGCTCTGTGTCCCAGGACTGAGCCCACAGCCAGATGAGTGTTCCACCCTGCTCACAGCGGTGGTTTGAGGACAGGAACAGAAGCACAGTGAGATTCCCTATGGTTCAGCTTGTTCCACCAGGAACATCAGCACCAGCCTTTTGTAGGGAAAGCCTGACCAGGAGCAGGCACAGCTCAGCCCTGGCAACCAGCAAAACCCAGCAACACCCTTCCTAAGTGTCACAGGCCACATGCTGTGTGTTTAATAAATGGCTTCAGCCCATCCCTCTTCCCTTCTCAGCCCTTCTCTATGTATAAACACACCCAGTGTCCCAGAGCTCCCATCCCCACCTGGAGCTGCACAGGCACTCAGGGTGGCCCAGGGACAGCCATGCCCTGCCTGGAGCCACCACTGCCTCCATCCCCACAAACCCTCCCTGCAAAAAGGGGCCAAGTGGAGGTTGAGCAGAGGCTAAAAATACACATCCAACAGCGTCCAGGATGCTACAAAGCTCTTCATCAGCCTTCCCCAGCCTCTTTAGGCTGCTCAAGGCTGAGGGAGGCACCCCCAGAACCCACTGCAGGCTTAGCTGAGACTGAACCCAAACACAGCCCCTGCTGTGACCACAGAGCTGGTGCCCCAGAAGGAACAAAGGTCACTGGCCCCAGCCAAGACCACAGTGAATTTCATTCACTGTTCTTCTTCCCTCCAAGCAGCCAGCCCTGCCTGCCCCATCCCACTCCCTTCTCCTGCCTCATGAGGCAGATGTGGATGGAGATGTTGAAGCTCAAGGGACCAAGAGCCCAGCACTGGGCCAGGGCTGAGACCTGCAGCCCAGGGAGCAGAGGCTGGAACCTGGCACAGGAGGAAGGTCATGACAGGGACTATTTGCTTACAATCTTTATTGAAGTCATACAAAAGTTGCCAAAAAGTGAAAAAATACACTATATACAAAACCATTTTCCTTGTAAGGAGAGGAGTGTCCGAGGTTAAAGAATTATCATACTGTGCTTTCAACTGCAGCCCCTGATTCTGCTTGTGGCCTTTTCTCTGTCTAAAAGAGAAGAGAAGGGTTTGTTTTAAAAAAACCAAGACACTGCCTTACAGCACCAACTCATGCAGCAGCCCAAGTGGTCTGTAATTTGAAGACTGAACTGACTACATGAGCTCTGCTTGTTTCCAGAGCCCAACACTACCCAAAAGCACTGACATGAACGAGTGCAGCCCAAGGGGAGGTAATAAAACCCAGGAATATGAAAAATTAGGGGAAAGACCCTGTGCTGGAGTTTAGCCCAGCTCAAACTCCCAGAACCTGTCTCTGTCCCACCCCAGAGATGACAAGGCTCCACAGCTGGGTCTGTCCAGCCCACACAGGGTCAGGCACCACAGTACAACATGCATCCTGCCCACTGGGAATATTCCTCATCCCATCTGGGAAGCCCTGTGGGAGGCCAGCAGGCAATAAAACCAGCACACCTACCAGACACAGAACCATCCCTGAACAGAGTGGGGGGAAAATGAAACAAAAAGCAGAGCCCAGGCTCCTGGCTCAGCTGCCCACCTCCTCTTCCATTTTTGCTGCAACCTCATTTCCACTGGGGGCAGGATCCCCACCACCACCATTGACAGCCGGTTCTGGCTTAGATTTCTTGGCTTCATTGTCTCCCTGATGAGTCTCCTCCTCTGGTTTCCTCTGAAGACAAAATTGTTTATAGCCTTCACTAAGCACAAATCGAAAGTTTTAATCTTTTTGAGCAACTCAGCATTAGAGGCCACTGCACACCATCTACCCAAGCTGTGCTTGCCAGGCTCAGGACAGACACCTCATTGTCAGGGTTTAACAGAGCTCTGAGGCTCTCCAAGGTCTCAACCACAGCAATCTCCAGTGAGACACTGTTTGGCTGCCAGAATCTCTAGTGCTGAATTATCCTTGATTACACTCTGGCAGCAAAATGCAACCACTGAGCCCAGTAACAGTTCCAGGGTAGGTTTAGGGCATCTACAGCACTTGAAATCACCTGTGTAAAGCAGCTCTGAGTCACTCCAGGTACACCTGAACTGACAGAGGCCAGTGGAACAAAGGCCAGGCTGGGCCATGGCCACAGGCAACATAAAAACAGAAGTTCCTACAGGGGATACTCTTAGTTATATCAACAAACACTTCCAGAGAACACAAACACCTTTAAAGGAACAGAGTGCTCAACATCTCATCTCTGTAAGAGACCATTTATCATTACCATCACTCTGGCTTTGCTGTTTATTAAACCCAAGCCTCCATTTCCTTTTGGAAAGGAGGAAACCCAGCCCAGCCTGGTTGCCTGCCCTCTCCTTGAGATCTGCAGGTGACCCTGCTGCTCTTGAGGGTCCTCAGCAGAGGAAGCCCTTGTTCAGAGAACACCTGCAGAAGCCACACAACAGGGTCAGAAGTTACACCATGGTCAGGCTGGGTGCTGTCCCACCAGGAATGGCTCCTGGAGGCCAGATGCTTCCCAGACTGACTGGCTCCCAGTGGAAAGGAGTTTCATGCACTATTTTTGGTTTTATTTTTAGAGTATTTTCCTTTTACACAACTAAGTTCAGAAAGAAAAGCTTTAAGATAAGAAATCCAATTACAAAAGAGCAAGACAATGGTACTTGAACTGCTTGTTCAACAAGTCATTTCTGGACTCACCTTTTTCCTGACTAGGTGAGAGATGTCTGTAACACACTGAGATGCACCATCAGCTGCTTTTCTTACTGGAATCTGTTACAGCACAGACATTGAGACATGACCAACTGCAACCAGTAATCCTTAGAGCAGACAGGAATTAACAACATCCATCTTAAATTAACTTACCGTGGAAACAGAACCACTGCCTTCACTTTGTGCAAAGCCAGATGTAGTTCCAATCTTAAGAAAAGCAGAAGAAGCAGTGAACAGATTGTGTGCAGACCATTCAAGCAAGCTTAGCAGGGGACAGAAAGCCCAACCCCTTCAAGTCCCAGCACTGCACTCTGCACTTCTACACAGGACAGACAACATCATTTGCAGCCCTGACACATTAAATGCCATAGAAGCCTATCAAATTCTCATTTAGTTTGGAACAATTACTGTCAGGGTACTTACTAAATATCCTTTCTTTAGAAGTCAGCTGCCTCAGTTTCCTTCTCAGAATCACAGCCTGTAACACCTGTGAGCAACCACCAGCCCCTGATCAAGTCCAAGCTCCTCCCATGACTGAATTACTTAAAGTTCCACTGGAAGAATGCTGGGTCAAAAGGAAACCACAGGACACACTCACCAGAGTTGCCTTCAGTCCCAACTCAGCTACTCTTGCACTCTTTTGAGACTCCTTTGAATCTTCTATCTTTTCTTTAATTTCAGGAAGCAATCCCTTCAGCTCTTCAATCTCCTTCTCGTCCTCAGGGGACCCACTTTCTGCTTGCTTTATTCTCTCAGTCAGAATTGCTGGGGTGAAACAGTTATCAGGGCAAAACACCTTGAGACAAAGTAACTGCTCAGTTATCACCATGCAGAGTCAGCTCTCTGCTAACACACACAGCTCTCACAGTTCTCTGGGTGTGGTCGGACTGTCACCGCCTGCAGACCGAACACGGCAGGGCAGGCAGGGAGCACATCTCAGTTAAACCAAGTCTGCTCTGCCTGGACACAACTCTGGTAGAGCTTTAGAAACCCACTCACCCAGTCTCTTGTCGATGACCTCCATGGACTTGCCGAACTGCAGGACGGCCTCGTCGAAGTCGCTGTTGTAGTGATAGGCCAGGGCCAGCTGGTAGTGGCTCTCGGCCAGCAGACGGTCGTGAGCCTCCAGGTACTTCTGCTGCAGGGCCAGGCAGGCCTGGAACTCCTCTATAGCCTGTGTGTAGTTTTCTACAGGAGAAAAGCCACAAGGTCTTCACAAACAACACCAATCATCCAAACAATCCCAGCCCCCGCTCCATCACTCTGTGTTTTGTTACGCCCCGCACAGCCCCCAAACAGAAAGGCAATCTCAGTCAGAGCTGCTCTCAGATGATCAGCTGACAGCACTGCCTCCCCCTCAGAGACTGTCTAGTCCAGTTCCTGAAGTTCTCTCACGAGTGTTTTGTCTACTTCCAGCACAGTCAAACCAGGCACTAAATCCTCCAGTTTAACCTGCTACCACGAATTGGATGTGATGGTTCCCAGCTGCAACACGGTTCTGGAGCCAAGGACAGTCCCCTGCCACCCTCCCACCCAGCTCTCCACTGAAGGTGCTCCAGTGACATAAGATAAGCCTTTATTTGTAGCCCTGTTGGATCATTTCCAGTGCTTGCCCCAGAGGAGGAGTACACTTGGATTTAACAAGATTAAATGATGTTTTGAAATGAAAGGCAGGTGAAACATCAGAAGGCACAAACCTGGGGCTTGCTTGCCACTCCTTTTTTCTGCTGTGTAACACAAGAGTCTTTCCTCACCATACCTGAGGATTTTGGGAAGTCTAAGTCAACCATTTTTCATTTGCAGTCTTTATGTTCTGACATGGCATGGTACTGGCACCTCCTATTAATTAAGCTCAGTGACTCTCTACTTCAATAAGTCTCTTCTAAGTTCATAGGCAAGGTTTGGTTCTCTTACTCAAATTTGTCTTTCACTGCTCTGGAAAAGCACAACTATCTCGTTTAAGGCATCAATTCAGTTCATCCACTGATGCCACAGCTTCTCACATGGCTGCAACTACCATGATAAGTCTAATTTGTTTTCATCCTGAGAGCCTTAACTCACCTCTGCTCATTTTAAAGTACAAAACAGACTGTTAGAAAGTGGAACTGAACACTTGGCACGTGAGAATTAACATTACTTACCAGATTCAATGCTAACTTCTCCTAACTTCAGATGAGCTTGAGCTGCATGGAGCTGAGCTTCTTTTGTTTCTTGTCTAAATCAAGAAAAAAAAAGTAGTTTTCAAGTCCTGGTCAGAATATGCCACATTTACTAGCTGGTTATGCCACACTCCAATTCACAGAGTTTCTCTGGCATATATCCAAATCAGAACTCAAGTCTTTACCTCTTGTAAATGACTTTTGCTAACTCCAGCATGTCCCAGGCTAGCTCAAGATTTCCAATTTCATCCTCCTCACTTTCCTGTAAAGACCAGAAGTTCATGAGAGATTAAATGACTTGGTTACAGATCACATCAAACACTGCCACTAAATTCCTAACCAGGGTTGTCAAGGAATCCATTTCTTCAAGAGGTAAACAGTTTACCACTAGAAGGAAAAAAAGAGCAGGAATATGCAGAAGAGGTTATTGCATCAATGAAGACTTTGCCTGCAGTGAAACACAAACTCACACTGTCTGTTGATATGGCCTTATTAATTTTTTTCCCCCAGAAATATCAGGGCACCAAGCACCCATATTATCTCAAGAGGAAGATTTTGTTTAAGGTGTTATTTAGATCTACCTTATCTACCTTTTTTTTTAATGAACCTTTGAACTTTATTGGAGTAGTCTGAGAAAGGGACAGACAATCATTTACAGACAGTTATCTAGAATGCTTGGTTTCACACTATGAGGCTTCAGATTTTTCCAGGTGTTTTGACTGCTACATCAACGTACATCTCAGGTTTGAGCAGCACCACGTTTCTCAATCCACTCCCATGCTAATCACAGCTTGCTGGAGCAGAAGCATTCACCATGTATAGTGAAAGAACAAAACAAGCAGAGAATAAACTCACAAGTAACTAAAGAGAGGCTACAGCAGCTCTCCCTGCCTGCCCCTGCACTACCAGGCCACGTTACTCAGCAGACCACAAGAATTTGTTTCAGAGCAGCTGAACAAACCCAAGTTTACAGACACAGCTGAGCAAGATCCCACAGTGTGGACTAGGTGCAACACTGGCCCTTCCTTAGGCAATACTTTCAAAAGTAATTTCCCACATAGGACTAAATAAAACACAAGTGAGCTTTTATAACATGATGTTCAGGGTAACGCTGCACCCTCCCCTGAGCAGCAGTATCAGAGCTCAGCAACCTCACCTTGTCTTCTACTGTCAATTCATTCTCCTTATCATCTTCAGCTTTATCGTTTTCTTTATCCTCCTCCTCAGATTCTTCTGTTTCTACAAGGCAAGTAGATGGATGAGAACACTTGTTGTTACAGTGCTTGCCCGACATGGAGTCAGGCAGAATATATTACATCCAACCCTCATCCTTCCAGTGACAGGTTAGAGGTGTGATGCAAGAAGAGCACAGATACATTAAATTCTCAGCAGCAGCAGCCATCTTGCTGAAACTGTTCAGCACTGTGGACTAAAGTAGTCTGTGGTTCAACTTCTTACTACCCACAACAGGGACTTACACAGAATTGAGCTCTCACAAGTACCCCGTGAGCTCCCACTGAAGCCACGGGGTCCTGAGCACCCCAGAGGCACTGGGCAGCTGCTGAACTTCATCCTCCATAAAACAAGTACTTTCAGCAAGATAGCTGCCAAGCTGCACACAAATTAGTCTGAGTTCATGTTCCTCATGTCAAGGATTTAAGTGGCAATGTTATTAATGAACCTCCTGTTGTGTAGCACTAATTTGACTTCTGATACCCTGCAGGACCATCACATCGTCTATTCCCCCAGCAGAAAACTTTTTGGGAAAATGTGCAGTGAAGGAATATGGTTAATAACTTCAGAGAATTGGCTGATCTGAATGCTAAAGTCACACAAGTCCTGTATCACAACCCCTGGCTAATTCCAGAGCAACAGGAGCTTGATGGGGTGGGGACTAGAGAGTCTGTGAACTCATTAGTCTTCCGAAAAGCAAACACCTACCACTGGCAGGGCCAAACCTGCCAACACGAGGACACCTCATTCGTAAGTGAAACACAAGAGATGTCAGGACATTAAAATTTAAGTAGTGGGAGGAGTCTGTAATGGCAGCACCAGGCCAGGATGTTCAAGAGGGTCCTCACACTTAGCAGAATTGGGGGAAAAAAAGCAGCAGTACGTGTACATAGTCAGCCTCTCACAGGACAGTGAGCAGGTAACTACTCTTAGTTTATGTTCAGTCCTACTCTCTCCACACAGACACCTTGTTAGGCTGCTGCTCCAGCACTGAGCATCCACTGTGCTTAGCAGAACAAATCCTTTCAGTGTCCAGAACTATTTAGTCTGAACATCTGCCTCTCCTGAAGGAAGGCACTTGCCGTGAAGCCGAGTTACTGACAAGCAAAGTTGCAATTATCAGCTCACCAATTAACTTGTGCCATAGAAGGCACCGGCCTACTGAGGCCACGTACAGTAATACTGCAGCAAGGGGTGCAAGTCTTGCTGGGTTACTGCAACAAAAGTGAAAACAGCTGTGATAAAGCAGGGAAGCAGAGGGTAGAAGCAGACAGCTGGAAGGCTGTACTAGAGAGCAGCAATAAGCCTTCAGCAAATCAAGTTTAGATTTGCTGACTAAATTCTCACTAGCAATGGACCCCCAGAAAGACTCGAATGAGGAGTTCCTTCCCTCCACCCAAACTGAATTTACTATTCTGTTATGTGTTCAGCTATTCTTGTTTTTTCATCACCATTTAAAAATAAAATACAGGCATAACCAGAGGCACCTTGTGCTTCAAGTTATTTGGAGGTTAGTGCAATAAACCCCGATGCATGCAAGTGAACATCCATTCAGTATTCTCCACCAGCCTGGCCATTACTTACACATTTCACAGGGCTGTCAGTTTGCTTTCAAGTAAGATTTGCTTTGCAGTTAGTTAAGCATTAGTCTAGAGAAACTGAGACTATTCACTATTCCTTGAAACTTTACTTGGATGTAAAGTCCTTCAAGAGCCCCTTTACTGTGCCTTTTCCTTATTCTAAGGCAAACAGAAAATTCTGAATGGAACACTTTTTACCCATTGTTAGCCAAATCCATCAAGTCATCCACCCACAAGTACTTTTCTCCTCTCAGTGTTACCTTCTCCCTCTTCCATCAGGTCATCTTTCTCTTCTTTTTCTACCTTAGCACCTTCACCCTCTTCCACCAGGTCATCTTTCTTTTCCTCTTTCTCTACCTTAGCAGCAACTTCAGCTGTTTCTTCCATGTCATTGGGTGGCTCTTTGCCCTCTGTGGGCACAGGTTCCTTTGAGGACTCTGTCTCTTTAGTTTCACCTGGTTTCTCCTCTGTAGCTGTCTCTACTGGCTCTTGTTTCTCTTCCACCTTCTTCTGTTCGGCTGCCTCTGCTTCCCCTTCTGCAGCTTCTTTCTGTCCCACAGCAGCTGCTGCCTGGGCTTCTGCCTTCTCTTCTGCTCCTGCCTTCTCTTCCACAGCTGCCTCTGCCTGCCCTTCTCCAGCCTCTCCCTTCTCCACAGCTGGCTCTTTTTCTGTTGCTTCTGCTGCCTGTTCTCCCACCTCTCCTTTCTCTTCCACAGCCACTTCTCCCGCTTCAGCCTCTTCCCCAGCTGCCTTTGCCTCCTTGTCTGACACTTCTGTTCTCTCCTTCTCCTCAGCTGCCTTCACCACCTTGTCTTCAGGCACCGTCTTCTGCTCTTTTTCTACCTCCTTCTCCTCCACAGCTGCCTCTTCTTTCACAGCCTCCTTTTCCACAGCCACCTGCTGCTTCTGCTCTTCTGAAGTTTCTTCTTCTCCCACAGAAACCTCCATCTTCTCTTCAGCCTCTTCAGGCTTTACATCCTTGTCAGCAGTTGCTTCTTCTTTGGGTTTCTCTTCTCCAACCTCTCTCATTTCAAGATCTTCCTCTTTGATTTCCTTCTCAGACAGTACTGGAGACTCTTCCGTAGACTTTTTGGCCTCTTCTTTTTCCCCCATGGCGTTATAAACCTGTTCTCTCAACTCCTCCCTCGCTTCTTCTACATGATTGAGGAAGCATAAACATTCCTTCGAGTTTAGTGATAAACACATTAACGGGCACTGATAACACCACCCTCAGACCCTCCAGTGTGTGTTGGTTTGTTACCAAGTCGGATGACACTCCTTAAAAAGCTTCATTTTCCAAGTACAAGGAATTAGGACACAACCAACATAAGTCACTTTGAGCTAAGCAAACCCCTTCCCCAGCATTGCAAGCGGCCGCTCAAGCAGTGCCAGCGATTTTAGTCACAGCTAAAGCAAGAGGTGCCAGTGTTTTAATAGCCTGGATGGACAGGAATTCCTGTACCATCTCCAGCTGCAGGCAGTATAAAACAGTTACTGTTCTTGGACTTTTTACAGAGGCTCTGACCTGCTGGACTACACACACTGTACTGCTGCCAGGTTACAAAGCAGTTCAAGTCAGCGGTGAAGCTCAGGAAAGCAAGCTGGAATGCAGTGCTTCAGGACACAGACACCTGGTGACCCTTGACACGTGCTCTCAGTGACTCCTTGCAGATGTTTTACAGGTTTTGCTCATCTTAAAGCAAGACTTAAAAAAAAAAAAAAAAAAAAAATAAAAACCACCAAAAAAACCCAGTCCATTCAGACTGCCAAGAGTTTCAACAGAACAGTTCAGGCTACCCAAGATACCAATGGACTAAACTTGGATCCTTTCAGCAAGAACATACAGTTTGGTGCCTCCACACCAGGGCAGGCAGCTTTACCTACCATCGACAGCTGGCAAGGCAGAATCATCTTCTGCTTTTTCTCCTTCTTCTTCCACCTGCACCCCTTCTAAGGCATTTCCCAGCACACCATTTTCCATCCTGAAGGGAACAAAAGCTTGTTATCCCTTGGCTCTTGTAATACAGCCCCATTTGAACTGCACAATACCAAAGCCCATCCCACCCAGGACAACCCTGTCCATAAAGAAGTGAAATCCTGTTACATCAGACAGACTCTTCAACAACTGACAAACTGTCACCATACCTTGCCAACTCCAGGAGAGACTTTCCATAGTAAAAAAAAGCTTCTGCACACTCATCCGCTGTCTCTCCATATTTCTTACCCCTACAAAAATAATGAAGAATTATTTGCCTGTGCCTACTTTAGATTTTAATACATGAACTGGAAAGCTAAGTTTTCCTGGACAGGAAGAAAACAGTTTCTTGACTCCTCTTTCATTGCTTCAAACTAATAACAAATGCTTCTCTCACTTAGCTTTCATGTGGCTTTCAAACACACAATTCAAACACATCTCTAACCCAAAAAGTACCATTCTCACAGACTGATCAAGGCTGGTGAACACCTTACTAGAAAATAAAACTATCTCATTGCTTTTGTATTAAAAGACCCCTGCAAAATAAACTATCAAATCCCTTTCCCACCTTAGGGAACTGCACTGGCAGCTATTATCACAAAAGCCATCTAAGCTGCACAGCAGCTCCAGCACTGTCCAGCACCTGGGGGAGTTCAGTTTGTCCTCTCCTCAGTTCTGTTGGAAATTACAAACATGTGAGGTAAAAATCCCTCGAGAGCCACATCAGAACAGCCAAGCTGAAGCCCAAGCTCTGCAAAAACACGCAGAACATTCTACTACTCACAGTAAACTTGCAGCTTCCTGGAATGCATTAACAGCAGCCGGAATATTTCCCATCACCAAGTGCTTCTGCCCCAAACCCAGTAGTTTCTTTGATTCTCCATCCACATCCATACTAGAAGAGGGGAAATAGGTCAAAATACAGGACACTATTAGTTTCCATGGTCATTTCATAGACAGCTTTTAAAACCTGGTCAGCTTTATGACGAGGGAGTTGCATAAGTTACAGTGGTTGGAACTATCAGCAGGAATTTGCTTGGTTTTGTTTGTTTAAACGGGGAACAACTTATAGTTCCAATAACCAAGGGAAGACAGGCAAATCTGAACCAACCACTGCAAAAAGTGTCAGAACCTGGTATGGCAAAGGGTGCTAAGGAATACACTTTAGGAGCTGTACAGAAACACACCACCGAGTACCACAGTGTTTCACCAGACAATGACACTCCAATGACAGCTAAGTCAAGAAAAAAAAAAAGAGCCCAAGTTAAGACTTTTCATAGCACAGCATGATGCAGCTGAGAAGAATGATAGATGCAAATCTCAGTTTTAATTCAGTGCCATCTTGCACAGCTTTATCTCCAGAAGGCTCTGCCCAGCACAGTACCTCAGACTGGGACAAGAGAGTATTGTCACATGCCAGTCTGTGCCTCCCCAGCACCAACTCACAGACCAAGAACTTTGAGAACAGCTGCTATCTGTGTATTTAATAGTCCTTGAAAGGGTTTTGCTGCTCTAGATTTGTACAAACCACGGGTGAGCACAAGTTTTCAGCGCCTACAGCACCCACACCAGTTAAACCCCAAGCCTAACCATGTGATTCGAAGGGCGACCTTTGTGTTTCAGTCAGTAACTCCTGAATTTCACATTGCTTGGTGACCGACAGTCTGACTCCCTCACCTCTCTGTCTTGTCTGTGGATGTGGAAGGGGCTGCCAGTTCCTCTTCCATCCTGCAAACAAAACATCGAGTGATTCTTTTTATAAGAGGTCGGTCACCCACCCCAGGACAGGAGGGGTGCGAAACGAGGGCCGGGAGCGCTGGATTTCAGGAGTCCACGCCGGCGGGGCGAGCTCGGGCTGCTGTGCCGGGGGCAGCCGTGGGTTTGTCGTGGGGTGTGCGGGGTCGGTGTGCGGGGGGGGTCGGTGTGCGGCGTGCGGGTCGGTGTCGGTGCCGCGCCGGCCCCGCGCAGACAATGGGCCTTTCCCGCCCTGCCCGGCCCCGCCCCCCGCCCTGCCCGGCCCCGCCCCCCGCCC
>JAWWLV010000005.1:9490801-9512193 GCA_035041135.1 Platyrinchus mystaceus
CCGGCCCGCCTGGCGGCGCGCGCGCGCCGCGGGGGGCCTACCGCTCCCGGCCTGCCCCGCGCCCGCCACGCCGCGGGACGCCGGGGGCGCCGCCGCGCGGGGCCCGCCGGGAAGTGTAGTGCGGGACGGGGGGCCGCGAGGCACGCCGGGAAATGCAGTCCAGCGCCGCCGCCGGCCCGCCCCTCCCGGAGGCTCTTCCCGGCCTGGCGTATTCCCGGCTGGCTCCGGATCCCTTGGCCCGACACGGCCTCACAGCAGCACCCGCAGCCCGCGCAAGGCGGGCAGTCCCTGGGCTCCGGCTCCGCTCTGCCGCAGCCCGAGCGGGCAGGGCTGACATGGCCGCGGCCCCCTCAGGGCACAGACCCGCCGGCTCCTCCGCCCCGCTCTTATTCGTACAAGATAAAAAAGTTCACCGGCTCCGACCCCGCTATGTCACTGCACGCAACAGAGCTGGTAAGTGTGGGCTTCACAGAGATACACAATCAATCTGCTTTTCTTGGGAATTCTTCCCAGCCCGCTTACCCCTGATTGGAGAAATAACCAGACACAGTTAATTGGGGCCCTGACATAGGAGAGGGGGGGAAAAAAAGTCACAAAGTCATACAATGAGTACAGAATTTATTTCAGACAAGCAAACATGCAAGGGGAACACAAGCAAGAAAAGCCACTGTCCCTGGCAGGATGACTGCAGTGGGCAGTGCAGAGAGTGCCTTCAAAGCACGATTGCTTTCCTAATGACTGCAAAAAGAACCATATTCAAACTCACCCGTGTTTGATTAGAACAATAAAAAAAAACAACAAACCAACAGGAATTTCATTTTCCTTAGGAGTAAATGTCCAGTCTTGTAAAGATACCTAACTGAGCTGCACTGGCTTTTTTCCACTGAGGTAAATTCAACAGGAATTAGAAAACATTTTACCGAGAAAGAGAAGTTCCTTAAATTTTACATACAGAGAGTGATAAACGGGTTTGTTCCAGTTCAGCTGCAGGCTGGGAGGCCCAGGGCAGGAAATACTTGAGTAGGCATTACACTCAGGATGAATATGTAGCCTTACTATAGGCCTGCTGTAAATGAGGTTATCAAAATTAAAGTATCTAATTCTTTAAGTTTTGAACTATTCAAATAGAGAAGATTAATCTTCTAACTGTTTGATACTGCTATGGGGAAAATTAATCCTGTTTTACAGCTGGAGAACACCAAAATAAAGCGTTAATGTTGTTAAGGCCACAGAAGGTACCACCATCAGAGCAGGGGTAGGTGCTGACACCTCATGCCCTTTTTGTCTCAGATGGTGATTCATGAAGAGACTGAAACAAAATAAAACTGTGGTCAGAGCTGGAGTCCCAGCCCTGGTCAGCAGTGCATCAGCACTCAGTAAATTAGTCCCTGCCAGGGGGGAACACAGAGACAGGGAGGTGAGAAAACAGAGGCACAGAAAGGCAAGAGACTTGCCCTGTTACCAGCAGGTCAGGGGTAGAGCAGGAGACAGGAGCATCAGCCCAGGCAGCACCCAAAAATGCTACATCAAAATGGAAGGAGCTCTCTGACAGGTCTTTGCTCTTACTGTATAGTCAGGAACCGATTTTGTGACCTTCCAGAACTCAGACTGGACATCCCTGGTAAAGAAACACGGGACAGCTTCACGGGAAAGGCAGGATGTTTTTCTACAGGACTTCCTCAAAAGTTCTTGTGGCTTTTGTGATAGGAGGATCAGAGCTATTGTCTGAGCTGAAACCCAGCACTGTGACAAGCAAGAGAGCATTGCCCTGAAGGCCTGCTCCAGGGTCTGCTTTTATTCTCTTCAAATCTACAGGCAAATTTAAAAAAAAGAGAAAATTGAAAATTCTAAGTCCCACAAGTCCAGTAAAGTGGATAACAGTGCTGGGCATGGCTGGTTACTTGGGTTTTAATGAAAGGGTATGGACACAGTGCAACTGCAGCACATTTCACTTTGTTCCCTGTGTAAAAAATATTAATAAAGATATCAAAGTTGCTGGCTGAGCAGTTTTTTAGTCTTAAAATACTTTCATGTCTTCACTTTTTTTTTTTTATTTTTTCCCCTCATGGTAATAACTAAAGTTTTCAAAACCATTTCACAGGCAGTGAACCCAAAGTATTGCCCTAGCTTGATAATGACATGTTTGGAACTTGATTTAGACTCCACCACTCTACCTAATCTCCAAAAGATTTGATGCTTCCAGCAGCAAGCTTGCAGTCATTGTAATAAATCCACAAACTCTGATGTGGAAGCTACAGTATCTCCAGAAAGGAGGTCGATTAGAAGTAGAACATTGTAGGTAAACCTACTCAGGAAGGAAGGTTTAAATTTGGACAGTGTTTTTGACAAATTGTGGCAACAATTATTCTGTGGAAGGGCACTAAGAGAAGGGTGTTACTTTAACACCTTATTTTCCCGTAGTTAATAGGGGTCATTGAAGGGGTAATGGGGGTGTCCAGCATCTCTGGCTACAAGCTTTCCATCCACCTGTGAAGTAAACAAGACAAACTCAAGTCAGCAAGATAAAAATCCGTTCTTACTCTCAGTTTCAAGTTCTCCATGGTTTGGATTTCAAACCTTTGTATCCCAAACATCTGGGAGTATATTTTCCAGCTTAAACAAGAGCTGTTCCCTCTACTCCCAAGTCCTCTTAGCATTTCTTAAAAGAAAAGACAGATTTCAGTAGCCTAGAGCAAGAGCCTTTCAAGCTGCAGAGACCTGAAGAACTAGATTAAGAATAGTTAAAAGCCTTTTGCCTTGTAGCTGTTCCTGAGTGAGTGTTGTAACATGCACACTTTCAAAACACTTCACTGCAGCTGGAACCTCTGTTTCCACGATAGAGTTGCTGGGCTGCCAATTTTTAGAGATGGATAAGATGAAACACACTGGATGACACGTTCAGGGCCACATACTGAGGCATTAATGGTGTCACTGCACCCCTTCACAGCACTTTTGTTTAAGATTTTTGTTTAACATTTCCACAGAAGACCAGCTTGTCCAGCTGTCAAATGGAAATACTGAGACTGATACCTGCAGATCACAATCAAACAGAGGCTGGAGCTGAGCCAAAAGCAGATGTGGCCATGCAGAAGTCTCAGTTCCTACATTCCACCTCTGAGCATTCAGGTTGCATTTCTAGTTGCACTAAATCTGTTGCAACACCCTCAGTGCCTGAGGAGCTGAGGTAAAACCTCATCTGTAACGTCTGGGGAGGTCTGGGTGCATTGGCAGAAGTGCACACACCTCCCTGACAAGTGACAAGTGAGCATCATTCAACTACAACTTACATTAAGCAACTAATGACCAAATAAAAGTCATGTCAGAGAAATCACTGGTTTCTATACATATAAACGTGGTTTTTATACATATTAATGTGATGTTAGGGAATCACTCAAAATGTTCTGGGGCCAGAGGGAATCACAGGGACTTTCAAAACAAGTATCCACTAGGAAATGCCTCCATTAGCTTTCAGTATAAAACCTGCATTTCAGAGCAACAACTGGAATTCCTGCTCTGGAACTGTTTAAAATGAAACGAGTCGCCTGGGGGCACTGCAGAGCACAGAACTAGGGGGTTACAGTTTAACGTGTGACTAATGCTCTGATTAAAACAAAATAAAGCTGAAATGAAGCTGTCAACGGAAGACAGTCCTTAAAACTGTGGACTGAAGTGTCGCAGTAGCTTCGGGTTTCCTCACGTTCTCTTGAGAGCCAACAGCTTTCTCATGTTCCTAGAATTCGGATTCCTCCTTTCCCCTCCCCAGTTTTTTCCCCCTGCATATTTCTCCACAGCATGCCAAGACAGCAGCTGCCAGAAGCAATGTTTCACATCACTGATTCCAGTCTACCCCAGGAATTTGAGAGCAGGAGGGGGGGTAAAATCAGCAGTGAACACACTGCAGGTGAACGGTAGTTTACTATCAAAATAGGTCATGATGTGTACACGACCATCACTCCTCTCCTGGCTTGACTTCAGTATATTCCTTGGCCAATTATGTGTTTCCAAAAGCTTGGATTTCAGGCAGGTGAAAGGTCATTTCCAACCTCTAACTAGATAACGAACAGTTAGAAGTATAAAGCAACTTAAATTGCCTACATTCAATGTAACAGCCTCTCCTCAGGCTTTAACACAACGAGGAAAAGAGAGGCACAACTATAACAACTTGTGGTTATAGATCAGTGAAGTAAAGCAAGGAAGAATTGTCCTGTCAGATCCAACAGGAGCTCTGATGTCACTGCCATATCACACTTTGAAATCCAGAACTGAATCTGTTAAGTCAGATTCATAGGGGAGATAGGCATGAAAGGTTAGACAGGAATTTTGATTCGCAGTTGACAAAAAAATCTTTCCAATAAACCCAGAAGGGATGGGCAGGAGACAAAAGGTTCCACTAGAGATCTTACAGCTACAGAGCTGTGATTTAATTCCCCTCATCTTGCTTCTTCCTGTCTTGTTATCTGACAACATGGCAATACCTTTGAAGCCCAGCTGCATCACATCCACCCTCTCTCAAGCTGGATGGGCTGCCACTTTGAACTGCATTTCATCTCTCCTTTGTGAGTCCCTGTGATCCGATCGGGTCTCCCAGGTAACAACAGCTCATCCAAGCCAGGCTACATTCTCATGTATTTTGCAGTTTCGTTAACAAAACAACTTTGTTTGCAGCCTAAGTATGAAAACACTTTGAAAGAAACACACACAGTCAGCAGCAGGTGTGCTTGTCACTGCCACATCCACACAGAGCAGCAGCCCTTTGGTGTACAGACTCCTGATCCATAAACACAGAGATAATTCTGGCTGCAAGGATGTGGGGGTTTATATTTATGCACTCATACAGTTAAAATGTGGCCTTGAGGCTCTGGTGAACCCCAGCGTGACGAACAGTTGGCAGTTGTAACAAGTATCTAACCTCGATATGAGACAGTGTTCACCACACATTCACAGCTTCTCTTTTCTAACTCAGTCACTGATGTGCTCTCAAGTATTCAAAAGAAACACCATGATAAATCCTGGAGAAAAGCTTTCCCCAAGGAATTCCTATAGCCAGCAGCCACTGACTACCAAAGAATAATCTACAGGCAGACAAACTGCTGAAGAGGCAGGGATTTGCTTGACAGCTTCCAAATCTGCTGAGAGATTTCCTGTATCTATGCAGTGTGTGACAGAGAAGGGATAAATCACTTCAGATGCAGAATAGCACAACTACAGCAGTTCATTACAGTTGCCACATGTTGGCCAGTGATGCACCTCTGTTGGGTAGTCAGAAGCAGGATGATAAGGAAGGAGAAACACTAAAGACAGGAGACAACAAGGCACTGACTATTTTTTTTTGAAGTGAGGGAGAAAGAACAAGGTCCTTTAATATAATAAAAGAAAGACTAAGAGGACTTCAGCACTTACAAGGCATTGGTTCCTCTCAAAACAGAGAAGCACCTGCCAGCACATGAGGTAAGGGTTTGTGTGACAGTAAACTACTGATGCTAAAGGATGCTGCGGTAATAGATTTGGGAAGAGAAATACAACATCCTAAGCCAAACTCCTTATATCGGAGGAAAGTCATTACAACAGATTCTGAAAGGGGAGACTTGCAGTGGAGGGGAGGGGACAAATTCCCCGATGTGACTTCCACAATGGATGTGGGGAACTAACAGTACCCTGAGTCCTCACTGATCTTGGAGGTTTATGGTATAAAGTAGACAGTGACAGCTGGAACAAGGAGTACTTCACTTCTGGAGGAATGCCCTGGACCTCAGCCTGCTTGGATTTGTGAAGGACAAATCAGCAGGAGTTCGGTGAGATTTGAAGTGAGATGGGACTCTGACTTAAAGATCCATGGATGGGTCAGTAATGGGAACTCGGGAGAGGGACAGCAGTGTCCAAAACAGAGAAAAGTTTTCCAAGAGCTGCCTTTTCTTTACCCAGACTTGGAAAAATTCTTTCCTCTTACATAACCTAAGAAGATGCAGTGTTCTTAGGAGTAAGTAGTTCTGATGGGGGGGGGGCAAAGAAAGAAAACTGTAAAGCCTCCAGTTGTGGCCACGTGCACACAACAAAAACCACGAGAAACACGAAAAATTTACCGTAATCATCGGCACAATGTAACGCCAGTTCTTATTCAGGCTCGCAATGTGGCTCATCTCCTGGTCTGTGAGGCTGAAATCAAACACCTGAGAACAAAAGCAAGAGGCTCTAATAAATAATCATAACTTGCCATCAGTTTGTCTTCTGCTTATAAATATGAATTTGCAATTAAACTCATTGTATAACAAACAGCAAATAAAGGCTTAAAGTCTGAGGTGTTCACACACCTGCCAGCTCTAAGCCTACACTGCTACTGCATAGTGCTCTTCAACAAAGATAAAAGGACTGTTCCTCCAAGGAAATGCTGCCTATTCAATCAATATTCTGTTCCCATGTAGATCTAAATCTCAAGTAACAGAATTTACAGGAATTTCTTGAGATTTCTAGCAGCACACTACACGGCAGAATTTGGTTTAATGGGAGTAACAGCTACAGAAACAGCTCCTAACTTAGAAACAAGTATGTAACCAGCCAATCTTAATGATTAAGGGCTCAAAAAAGATCCCAAGCAGTGATTCAGAGACATCCCTCGAGATTATTTAAAGGTAGAGTTTTCAAATAATTTTTAAAGCGAACTGTCTCTACTTCAGAGCAGAACTGAACCACACTTATTCCTTCAGCATCACTAGGATGGCAGTTTGCTGCAAAGATAGTCACCAGTCCTCACTTGCAGGACAGAGAAACTATTACTCCTAAATAAGAACCACTGAACATCATTAGAAGACTCCCTTGTTCAATAAATTTGCGTCCCAAAAAAATTTAAGTAAAGATTTTTCATGCAGACTTCTAAAAAATACATTCTTAACCTTCTGATAACAAGACTGTGCATGTGCACATCTGCACACACACACACTGAGCTGCTTAAAACACATAATTTGTTTTCAAAAAAAAAATCTCTACCCTCCCTTTTAAGTGTGTTGATGAACAAGTATGAGCCAAGTGTGTCTCAGCTTGTTGCTCTGTGAGTCTTAGGACAGTGTGTTACTCACATGAGAGGGAACTGATGGAACTCCTTCCCTCCTTTTCAGCTTACCTGGAGATTCTGCTGAATGCGAGCAGGAGTGACACTCTTGGGAATGGCAACCACTTTACGCTGCACTTGCCATCTGTTAAGAGGAGGGGAGGTGAGAGATTTTGTCTGTGTGTGCAGCCCAAGAACCTTAAGTATTTATTTTGGTTGAGTAAAGATCTGTGGCAGCAGAGATGCCACTTCTGTTTGGATGTGCAATCAAAATCCCCAGAGGAGGAGTGACACAGCACTGCATGGTATTAGGAGCTGGTGTGTCCAAGCTCAAGTAAGACAGTAGTCACTGGACTAATTAGTGAGGGGAAGATGTTCATGCCTTGAAGAAAGCAAGCAGGTTTGAAGTGTTTTAAGCTAAAAACACAAGAAACAGCCAGAAAAATGTTCTTAGGCATTTTATGCAAGTTCTAACACGACAAATGCTGAGAAAATAGGTGAAAACACAAATCCTTAAGTGCCTGTCCAGTGGCTTGAGCACAAAATCTTGAACATGTTCAGCTGGCAGGGAAACTTGCTACTGCCCAAGACTGTGGTAGTGATATCAACAGACATAAAGCCAGTCAAAAAACAAGGACAGAAATCCAATTTCACTTTACAAGGTGCTGATCACATTCTGGATATCACTCAATCACACTGTTTCCCCGTACCCAGTAGCTGGCTTTTGCTATATAAAAACAAAACAGCAAACAGTTCTTCAGTGCAAAGGAGGAAGGTCTTTTCCTCACTCCCTCTTCTTGGGAACCCACCTGAATGCAGCAGCAAGTATTAGAGTGTTCAAGAAACTGGCCACACACAAATTCAGTGGGCAGCACTGACGTACACTGCTGCCTTAATTGCCCTACTGCTATTTCCCAGAAGAAAAGGTGGATCCTAAATATGGATCCTGGCCCTGAAAGGACTCCTCTGATCTAGTCCATCCTTAGGGCAGGACCAACTCTACCAGCTCTCTAAGACAAGCACCAAATGGGGTTTGCTTTCGGCACTCCCTGTGATTTTAACCCACACCAATGGGGAAGAACACACACTTTAAGTAGATTCCTTCTGGCTTGTGTGTTTTGCTTTATTTAAGGCTGGGTCCCAGACACCACCTCTCTCAGAGTTGTTCTGTACCTGAGGATGATCTGTGCAGGTGACTTGCTGTATTTTTCTGCAATTTTTTTGATGCCAGGTTCTTCCAGAAGCACAGGCTCATCTGGGTGTTTCCACATACGGTCTGGAGAACCCAGGGGACTGTAGGCAGTGACAACCAGTCCTCGTTTCTGGCAGTGAGCAATCAGCTCGTTCTGAGCTAGGTAAGGATGGCATTCCACCTATTAAAATTACCCACAGAACAGATATCAACACAAAACTAAACAAATGGGAAGTCAAGCACAGCAGAACCAAACATATCACTGGAGCTTGTTCCAGATTCTGGAAAACCTCATGAGGATAAGATTTAAGTTAACTTAAATTAACAGGAGAGTGAAGAAGTATCTGGTAGGCTAGGTTTACAAGAAACAGAAAATAAATCATCTAAGCTTAATGCTGGATTTTCCCCAGGTACCAAAACAGATCATCCAACAAGAAAGGAAACTCTCTACCGTAAGGATTCATGTTACTCCTCACAATCTTTCCTTCTTACAGACTAAATTGTTCCTCACAGGGAAGATGAACTCTTCCACAGACCTCTTCAACTAAGCAGGCATAAATGGCTGCAGAACATGGATGTAGCCTCCTTCCCAACAAATTCATCTGCCTGGAAAGACCTCCCCTGTGTGCCTGCTCCTGCAGAGCTGGCTATATCCCCCCCTGTACATCAGAAGCTGCACCTCTTGTGCTGAACACATAGCATTGGTTTGCAAATTCTTCACTCTTACAGACAAATAGGAAAGGTATTTGTCTTCTTCATTCACCTCACCTGCAGCACAGCTGGTTTGACAGTAGCCACGCTCAGCACATCGTCGATCTGACGGCTGTTGAAGTTTGACAGCCCGATGGCTTTCACAAGACCTTTTTCCACCAGTTTCTCCATAGCCTTCCAGGTATCCTTGTAATCAGTGTAATCATAACGCATGGTGTTATCAGGATTCTTTGGGAAGAGATTGTCCCCTCGCCTACAGCATCAAAGGGGAAGTGTAAGTACGTGTAGCACCTTATTTATATTGTGTGAGTTCTTCACTAAAAGAAACCTTCCTCAAAGTATTCTTAAAAACTTATCTGGAGGGCAGAGCACAAACTGAGTGAATTTATCTGTTCAGTTCCATTATGGGACTAAACCTCTAAGCAGTTATTACACAGTCAGTCTTCCTACATAAAGTTGTTGTACAGCACTTTGAAGTACTTACCTGTCCAGCAGTGACTACACAGAACTGAGAAGCCACTGTACACACAGCAGCAGCTCTTTGCACACTTGGATCCTAACAAAGCAGCTGATTTAGGGAGCAGCAACTTGTGGTCTGTTTGGAGCTGCTACCAAAGGGATCTTGGTTTAAGAGGTATCTAAGAGAAACTGTATTCTCACAGAAGTCTCAACATGTGCACGTTGGTTGGGCATGTTTCCTTCCAGTAAGTCATTCCAACACATTTAAAAAATAAAATTAAAATTAATTTAAAAAAAAAGGCCAAAGGAAACAAACAGACACAAAGAACCTGGTTGTGCCAGGTGAAACCACCACAGCCAAAGGGCTGTGACTGGTCCCTGAGCAGCCCATGCTTGGAAGGGTGTAAGCAATCCCAGTGGAAGAGCACTGCTTCAAAACCACCACAGGACTTTGCTAGCTCAGAACTCAGACCCTTACACTGCTCTAACTAAGCAGGGAATGGTGTGAGGAATGGCAGCAGCTGGGGACAAGGGAAGATGGTTCTTCATGTCATTGATAAATCCAGAACCAAAAGTAACTCTGAAAGCTTTCAGTTCCCAGCTCATAAAAGCAGCCTCATATGTCAAGAGTACTGTGTTAAGTGGGAGTAACTTTCAAGACCTAGAGGAACTGTGATTTTTATCTGGAAGTCCTTTGCTCAGCTTCCCAGGACAACAGGCATTAAGGCAAGCATTAAAACATTCAAGTAGAAATAATGGAAAACTGGAGAGTGAAGAGTTTCCAACAAGAAGAAAAATGGAAGTGCTTTATTAGAGTGTCAGTTGTGTCAGGAGTTGCGTAACATCAAGCAAATTTCAATATCAGTAATATCTAAACATACATCATTATTTGTGTTATGTGTCATTACCAAAGCAATACTTAATGGGTCTTTTTTTTCGAGGCAAATGAAAAGCAAACCTGTTTCACAACAGGGGGAATTTTTAACATCTCTTCCTCCAAACCAAAAGCACTTCCTCATTCTGTTATGCTGAGGAATTTATTTATACTTTGAGCATCTTTCCACTTACTGTTAGTGTTTCACTTTGTAAAATTCAGTTCCTACGACTAGAGGGAGAAAAAACATTCTCAAATTTGCAGAACAGAGTCCCCCTGAACTGACAGGGCCTTCCCTGTTGAGTGAAGACTCCATGCAAACATCTGGTCAGGAGATTTATTATTCCCCTTGCCTTTTGTTTTGCTGACTGTAGTTGGGTGGGGGGACAACTGTTCCCACATCTACAATCAAATAAAGTATGGAATTCTGCTTCTTATGGGGTTGTAGGGTAAGTGCATTTAGCACTTAATTGGAAAACTTTCTCATCTCTTATTTCCTTAAATCGTAGAATTACTGCAATTAGTGTCATAAAAGTCACTTCTTCCTCATACAGATACCATCATACTGCATGTGCTTGGCCACTCCAGTACACTTAATAACTACCAGTAAAAAGTGTTTTCTTCTTTACAAAGCACTTACATTTTCATTTTACAGATCAGTAAAACTAAGGCACAGAGCAGTTTCAGTATTTCCTCAAGGTTACCACACTTCCCCAATGCCTAAATGAGAACATCAGACTATTTTAAACTTCTAATATATTTGAAATTCAAAGACTTCACCTCACAGGTAGTATAAGATAGCAAGCTTCAGTACAGAAACTTGTCCCATAAAGCTTTATTACTTTTCCCAGTTACCTAACCTCAGCACCCATGCCAAACTGTCACCAGTTTAGTGATCCTAATTTCATTACTTAGTTGTTCTCATGATTAAAAAAATTATATAGTTGCCTTAAGATTTTAAATGAAGACTTAATACTCATTTTCCAGTCTCATCACCGCTAAATAATGAGAGCAATTATCCTTTTTCTATTTACAATACTACACAAAACAGGAAGTTTCATCTCCTCTAGTGTATGTTTACAGACATGCTACAAATCTAACAATAAACAAATTCCCACCCAACTGAAATTCAAAGAACGAAATTTGAACAATTGTTTCTCTGAATGAATGGACGAAATATGAGTAAGTTCTGTGTAGAAAAGAGTGTCTACTTGAAAGTCCACAGGACTACACACCAAAAAACATCTTGCAGGCAGTACAGACAGGAAGAAATTCACAGCTCAAAAAGAAGGTCCTCAGGATATAACATGATAAAACTGGGCTTTCTGCATTCTGTGCCCTTTCCAATTAGTACTTACTCAAAGGCATGAGGCCAGTGCATGAGGTACAGGTCCAGGTAATCCAGCTTCATATCTCCAAGTGTTTTCCTCAGTGCTGGCTCTACATCTTCTGGGTGGTGCTTGGTATTCCAGAGCTTTGATGTTACAAACAGGTCCTCCCTTTTAATAACCTGTAAGAAAGGAAGGAGAGCATAATTTACTGGAACAAGTTCAGAAAGAGAATTGCAATAATTCCCCAGCTAGTTTTAAAACAGAGAGAACAATTGAAGGTTTTGTTTAAAAAAAAAAAAAGAAAGGTTAACACATGGAACCTACTAATTAAACCTTTCGAAAATATACTGGATGGAGAAGAGCCAGAGAAACCCACACACTGGCAAGTCCTAAAGTATATCAAATACTTCAGCCATGTATTAAAAGTTATGAAAAACAAAACAATCCTTTCCACACACTCTTCCCAACTTTCCAATTCAAGGGTTTAAGCCACTACTAAGTGTGATGTGGTCAAAAGGATGATTATTCAGTTTATTCATATGTAAATTTTGAAATTTCTATTTAACAATTCACATATTCAAGACACAACCAGCCAACTGACTTTACTCATCACATGCCATAAACCAAGAAATAAACAGAACTTTCCCCAAACGTTTGCATTTGAGTTTCCAGGCTGTGGAAGGAACACACTAAGAACTGAGAGCCCTGTACCCTGTCTTGGAAGGGTAAGACCCATAAATAAAACAAATAGAGAGTTGGTTAACTAGATAGTATAAAATGCAAAAGGGAGATCACAGCTGAGGTACAGAATTCCATCACAGAGGATGCTTCTCACTGTCTTATGTCTGACAAAATTTCACTCAACTCTGTATTTTGAAGAAGCTAGAATGATTAATTCCTCAGTTTCTCTCCACCAAGCATTCAATTATTTCTTTGTTTCACAAAAGCCTGTCGTGTTCAAGAAGAAAGATTTTTAAAAATTCTTTTAAAAAATAATTTTAATTTAAATTGTAGCCTTAAGTGAGCTGGCTAATATGAACTGAACAAAAGCCCTATGCTTCCCTTTGTGAGTTACCACATCTAGCAGGGAGGAATCCCTGGGGCAAGCTGAAAACAGCCTCTCTCAAGCAAATCACATAACAAAGAGATTGCCCTAAAGCCAAGGCAAGAGCAGCAGGAAAACTGGAACATGAAAACTTTCTTTCCATGGGCTCTGAGGCTGTACAGGTAATCCTGGCCCCTTGGGCCAACAGGAGCAAGGGGATAAATTTAAGATTCCACCATCCATAGGAATGCCTGTTACATTACGTTATACTTTGGCCTTGGACTCTCAGGTGCAGGGCCTGGAGTCACAGTTATTAAAACTTCACACAAATCACTTTAAAAAAAAAAATAAATCACCACATATTGACTCACTCCTTTTTTTACCTATAACCACAAAACCTACAGTCACCGAATTTGCTGAGGCTTCCTACCACTGCATGCTAGACTGGAAAATCAGAGTAACTTTCCATATAAATCGTGGCAAGTATTTTACGTTACAACTGCTGATTCTGGGAACCCACAGTCTTTGAACTTCCAAACTGGGATATTTTGAGAGGGGGAAATGTGCAGGCAGGCAAATTTGAAAAAAAAAAAAAGGCATTTTCTATAGCTTCCCTCCAAATATTCCTGACAATCTCTTCTCCCCACGATAACCAGGAGGGTTTTAAGAGGAGAGAAAGCCCTCTCTCACGCCTGCTCCTGGATAAATAGCAAACAGCTGGGGCAGACCAGGAGGAAGGGCCACAAATGCCAACTTCACAAGTCTGCTTTCAGGTCAGGGCTGTAAATTTTGATACAGCACACGGTCAGCAGGGCAATTCCTGCGCTTTTACCTTGTTGGGCCCCACGCATTCCTGGAAGGCCTCCCCGATCTCCGCCTCGTTGCTGTAGGCAGCGGCGCAGTCGATGTGGCGATAACCCGCGCTCAGGGCGCATTTCACCGCGTCTTTCACCTGCAAACAGCAACAGACTGTCCAGTGCAGCCACTGGAAAGGGACACACAGCACCGGGGAAAAGCTAAAAAGTGTTACAGACTCAGTGAGCAACACTCCCCCCCAAAAAACCCCACAGATCTGCGTAAGGTCATGAGACTCAAACCGTGGGATGCAGGGCCCTCTGCAGCACAGCCCTCAGGGGGAGAGGTAATTGCTGGCAGACACTCCAAGAGTAACAAGAAAACGGGCTGTGCACACAGGACCATTCGTACAAGAACGCACCAGAATAGAACAAATCCCTACTTTTCACTATGGCTGTCACACTTTTCTTAGATATGAGCTTTAAGAAGCAGTTTTCAAACAAATCAAGACTTCAGAAGACAAACTTTCTGACCTGACTGACGAATCAATGTCAGTTAAACCTGAAATGTATCTCCTCTCGCCCAGTAAAGGAAGAGCCTGGTTTCTAACTCCAGAATCGTCAGAGTTTGGGTTTGGTTCAACTACTCGCATTTAATTACTAAGATAATGCTATTTTATGGCTTTTTTTTTGTGTGTGTGTCTCATTCTTACTGACTGCACAACAATGAAAGTTATTATACTGCTGGGATACTCCTGATGGTGCTCACAACTCTGCATTTTGTTCACATTGAAGGTGTTGCCAACAGCAACACGCCCTTTGCTGCGTATTGTTACACAAAAGCCAGAACGGTTGGGAACCAAAGCGCTATATTTCAAATTTGTATCTGCTTTTGAAAGCTCTAATGAAGCAGAAGCGCAAAACATCTTCACATGTGGGCCTCAGATATGGAGCAAGTTTAGGAACCACAGAATGGCATCTTTGTGAGGAGTCATGAGGAACTTTTGTATAAAGATTTTTTAATAACTGATTGTGCAAGAACCAAGAATTACTACAGATGCCAGTGCAGTCATCATCTCCTGTTAGGCTCATGGGCATTTAGTAAAATCTGTTTCATTTAAGTTCAGGTGGATAGCAAGCACATGTTCTCTTTGACATCTGTCCACCTGAAGTACTACAGAAAGAGTACATCCTACCTGCACTGGGATTTCTATATATTGCTCCTCACTGACTTGTCTCTCAAAACTGTGGGAGACTGTAAATTACTCTGAGTACAATGCTTGATCCACTAGGACCCTAATGTGTTTATAGAGATCACATCTCTCTTGTCAAGAGATTAAAAAATGTGTCCACAAAGGCTAGAGGGAGATTGATTTCTTTCAACTTTACCAAAGTACCAGCATTTTCAATTTTAAAGCTGACAAAATTAGTAATACCAAGTAAAGGCATGTGCAGTCCTGCTTTGGGATGCTACAGAAAGGCAAGGGGGAATCAAATGTGAAAACATCTCTCTCCTATTGCTGGATTTCATTTGTTTTTCTTTTCAAGAACTGCAGTAAAGGCAGACACAGGATATTTTGACTGCATTCTTTGGCATTTTGAGAAGAGAACTGGAATGTAGCTCAGTTTCCCTTAGCCAGAATGACAAAGCACTTCTATTATAGCAGTGAAATGAACTCTTCTCTAGCAGGATGGTAGTGACAGTGCTCCTTTCACCTGACAAAGGCATTCCTCAGAAGGTCACTACAAAGTCAAGGGCAGAGTAACTCTGAAATCACTTGAGACTCAGTAAAGGTTTTTAAGACTCAATATCTATCCCTCCAAAGAAGTGAGAGTTGTGGAGAGGGACAGGAAAGGGAAAATAGCAGTGTTTTATGTCTGCACTAATCCCTTATTTCCTATATGAGATTAATACCTTTTTTAAATCCAAACAGGCACAAAATTTGCCATAAAATGCAAGTAGGCACCGCTCACAGAAGAGCAGAGATAAGGCACTCCAAATATGTCTCTGCAAAGCATTCCAACAGGAGGCTGCATTTCTTTATCAGCATGTTTTGATAAATTTCTAGCACTGAAAAACTGGGACTGGTCATTTAAATAAGGTTTGAATCGGTGAAAAAAAAAAATCTGTATTTGTGTAAACTACCCTCAGCCTACTAAGACATTCTGATGTGAACTGAAAGTTCCTGTTCCACATAAAAGGCAAGCAATCAAGAGAAAATGTGAAAAAAAAGGCATTTTTGGAGGGGAAAAAAATTACATACAGATGTAAGTTTAAGAAAAGTACTTTTTTTAAAGGAAGTTTCCTATTTTTGAGATTATGTGCGGACAGATACACACGTTTTGTGGTGGGGAACAGAGGAAAAAAAAAAAAACAAACAACAGAAGCAGGTGGAGATTCATATGCCTCTGGGTATTTGGTGGTGTGAAGTAACAGTAGCCAAAGGATCCTTCAATCTTTCCACATATTCTTTAGTTTAGCCTGCTGATTCATGCCTTTCTTCAAATGGTTTACCCCAAAACAGACACAGTACTGCAGTCCATGTGATATTCAGATGCAGTATGACCAGAACGTAAGTGTTCCAATATTACAGTTCCTATATTGCACTAAAATTTGCTGGAAAGGAACTCACACCACCACATAAGTAAAGCCAACTTAAGAGTTGGTGTTGCCTAAAATAAAGAAAGTGGGTTTCCTCTTATCCTTTAAGTGTTGAATTTAAGCCCCTCCCTTAACGCACACCAGCAGCAGTGAATTGTTTTTTGTGTCTGTAACCAGGGTTCTCCATATTGCCTAATGAACTTCAAGAACTAAACAGTCTCCTCCGTAGCTGCAATCCTGTCACAAGACAGCCAGTCTAACTGGTTTTCTGAGACATGTGTTTCCTCTTCAGCTTTCCTGAAGCTTCACACAGAAATAGAACTTCCCTAAGCCCCTTGTCTCTCTCCCCCACAGCCTCTGCCACTGCAGGTCAGACTGCTCATCAGGTGGGGATCAATCCTGCAGCTTGAAAGCATGGCTCACTTGAGAGAAAAAAGCATTAAAGGATTAAAGCTAATCCAGCTGCAATATCAAAAAGCCATGCTACTGATATCCCTGATGCTCTTGTCTGAATGGATTTCCCTTTGAACTCATTCACACTGTCAGTTCATAAAACTTTTGTACTGTGCTTTCTTCCACTCAACAGGCTTCTATCGTGTTCCTATGGGAACATGCAAAACAAATGTCTCTTCTAGCATCTGATTATGTAAAACACAAAACACCCTATTATTTTATAGGGTCTAAAGCCTATAAAATCCTGTAGTCTTCCAACATGGATTTAGATTCAATAATTTGCCCCCCATTCTTAATATCTAGGAAACTAGGGCTGCAATGACACCTTTGTACTGGACTGCTAAGATCTGGCGACAGGTCAGGGCTTGCTTACAATCAGGAACAGCAATAATAAAGAAATTACTCAAGCTTGGCAAGGAAAATAACCACAACCTGCAAAATATTTGCCTGAAATAATTTAAAAGCCATCCATTTCCATGCTTGCTTCTACTGCAGCCCTTGCACAAAGGAGCTTTTGACACACAGCCTCTGCTTGGGAAACAGCTAGACTAAATATAATCAGTGATAATTCTTCTGCTTCACCGGGTTTTGGCCCTCAGTCTTTAATTCATAATAGCAATTATTATGCCTGAACTATATCATGTCTCTTTAAGGGTAAATCATTTGGATGATCAGTCAAATTGCAGCTATGCCTCTGAATTTTCAAAAGTGACAAGCAGAAATTAATTTATTCCATAAGAATAGCAGCAACTTCTGCAACTCTGGCCACTTTCACTGCACTTCCTAGATTTTGCCTGCAATACATTCTGCAAGTAAGTCTTTGAAGACAGCAGATATTGCAAATTAGTGCCTCCCAGTGACTTCAGAGGAACCCCAGAGAAGATGGCTGGATCCTGCTAGCAGCACTGCTTATTATGGCAAAATCCTGAATTAGGTTTAAATCATGCACAAACAGGATCTGTTCCGGTTCCTTTATAAGGCTGCACTCTCCCCAGAACAGTTCATGCCCAAAATAAACAATGTATTCATATTTTGTTCGTTTAGTCTCAGACATTTGTTTTGGACAAAGCACACTTAACTGCTTTGAGTGCACAGAAATTCATCCATTAAGTTTGTGCATATTAATAAACTTAATTAAGCTGTCAGTTGATGTTTTAAGTGGCAGAGCTGAACATTCACCCTTGTCCTGGTTTAAGAGGTTGACTGAGCTCTCAACCCAACTCAGTTGCCACATTAGCACAGCTCCCATTCCCAACAGATCCACTGTCCTGACAGTTGTTTGGACAGGAAAACCCACAATAAATGGCTCTCAACAGACTTAATTTTCATAGCTCGTTTCCCACCTTTTCCTATAGTTGGCATGAGAGAACAGCACATCTTGAGAAGGGTTTTAACTTTCCCTCTCAGTCATGAAGCTCACACAGCAGTAGCAGTAAGACACACAACATTTACTGCACAGACATGCAACAGTGCAAATGCACGATCCAGAGAAGCTGTGGATGCCCCATCCCTGGAAGTGTCCAAGGCCAGGTTGGATGGGACTTGGACCAACCTGGTCTAGTGGAAGGTGTCCCTGCCCACGGCAGGAGGTTGAAACAAGATCTTTAAGGTCTCTACCAACCCAAACCATTCTGTGATTCTACAATTCTTTGAATACCAGCTAAGAATTCCACCAAGCAGCGAACGTGGCCTTTCACAGGAAGCATGTACAATTTCTTCCCCTAAGAATTTATCTTTTAACCAAATGAAAGAGAAAAGAAAAGACAGAAGAGGGGGAGAAGCATTACAATAGCAGGCACAGTCCACAGCAGGCAAACATTCCCACAGACTGTTTGTAGTAACACGGGGAATTGTTTCCAAGTGTGGTGTTTGCCAACGCTGTGCATTCAGAAGCAGGGTGAATGTCTAATGATACATGAGTCCTCTCAGTCTAAAAGCAGGCTGACCCAAGCAAGTTCTTTGTTTTTCTGCTAACCATTGGCTGACTGCTGGAACAGGACTTATTGCAAGAACAACTACAGTTCTTGCCTCCCAGAATAATGCTTTCTGCTGAGTCACCAGCCTAAGCCAGAGGGGTGTCTGGTCAAGCTGGCAGTCTGAGGACTTACCAGTAGAAGAGTCCAGCACCATATTATTGCTACAGCATTTTCCCTGTCACGCTCTACTCACTGGTCTCTTTCTGGGTTCATGTCCCAGAGCACCACTGCCTGGGGTCAGGGTTAACAAGTTTGAAGGGATCTTCTACTGCTGCCTGAGTTGTGCAAATACACACATACATTCCACTGGCTTCAGTGGACTCAAAGCTAGAACAACTCAAGCAAAGGATCCGGGTCTCAGATCTGAGATCTTCATAAAAAGGTGCACAAACCACAAAGAGTGTTGTGAGCACAATATTGTTCCCTGCTTACTTGGCCACGGTCACTTTTCCAAGTTCCCAGTCCCACGAGAGGCATCTTCTGCCCATTGTGGAGCGTAACAAAGTCACACGCTGCAGACATTTTTGCCTAGAGAATAAAAAGAACAAATGGTTTTGGAGCAATTCAGTAAGTTGCAATAATTTACCTCTTCTGCTCCCAACGGCAAAGTTATTCTTAATCAAAAAGGAAGGGCTTACAGTGTGTCCCAACATCCTCACAATCTATGTTTCTGCTCAAACAGTTAAAAAGAGACTTGAGTTCAGGATGAGCTCCAAAGCTGGCTAGCTGATTTCAGCAGAAGCTGAGGAAGTTATTTCCCAAGTTCTGCTGCATCTAGGCTTGTTACTGTTATGTGTTTAAAAAAACAACAAACAGAATCAAGAGTGGAAACATGCAACGTTGGTTGAATATCTGTCTATATAAGAGGAATGGATGTTTTCAAAGCATAGCACTCACACAGCATACCTTCCCAAAAAAGATCTGCCTTCTCTGTGTTATCATTTTCCTTAGAGAATTAGGTACCAGCCCATGGATGTGTTCACACAGAGAGTTTATATTTTCAATTTTTTTTCTTAGCTTATCAACTCACTTTTTTGTCGATTTAGAGCAGACACCAAACAGCACACTCGTTTTTCAGACAGACATAACAGCATAGCTTGAGTGATCCTGACCTGAAGGCCAAGGCACCCCAAGGAGCTGGTGATCCGTGGAACAGTTAAACCACAGTAGGTCCAGGCTTGCCCTGTGCTGCACTTCATGCACAGGGTGATCTCCAGGCCTGTGCTGTGGGGTGCACAACCCAGGGCTGCAGGATAAGCTTTGCAGCCACCTGTAACAGGGAAGTCTGCAGGCAGCTCACACTTTGTTCCTGAGATTATGCCTCCTTGCTGTTATCTAAAAGAGCAGGAAGTTCTCATGCAAGTGTTTGACAGTAGAAGTGATGAACAGAGTTGTTTTCTCGTAAAAGAATCCCTAAGAGTGTGAGTGACCAAAACAGGGTAACCTCTCCTATGGACAGGGTCAGCACAACACGCTGCTCACAGATCAGAGGTCTGCACAACCTGGGGCTCCCAGCACCTGAAGAGATGCAAGATTATCAACACTTTCCTCTTTCTTTAAAGGGTCAGCTCTCAAAACCAGCATTTGAGGTGATACTTCAGACTCTCAGTGCCCTTCTTACCAGGATTGTAATGGGCCAACACCTCCTGCTTCGAGACAACAATTACACCAAACTAATGGCTCTGGATTTGTACGGAGTTAAGTCCAGATACTGGTGCTGAAGGCAACCACTGGTGAATCAAACTGCAGGTGTACATCTATTTTTTGGGGTAGGGGGTCAGAGAAGTCAGAATGACAATGCCAACAGTATTCTCTTCTATTCTGAGCTTGCATAGCCATTTTGTAGCCAGCTACATGCAAGTGGGTGCTTTTTACCTGAAATTAATTGCCTAAATAAAGGCATCTTCTTACATCACGTAACACAACTAAAACCTTCGGGCTTTTTGATTCCCTTTGGCCTATAATATGAATAAGACACCAAGCATATGCTTTACACAACCATGTTATGCAATCATCTTAAAGGTAAGAGTTCAGCTCAGAAGACAAGGTACATGTTTAATCAATAACTAGCATCAGCACATTTTCTAAGATCCATTCTGCTTCATGTAACCTTGTTGTATATTAACACCACCGAGAGATTAGAACTAAAACCTCTGGAAGAATGGAAACACTGGAAGAAAATACCTTAATTAACACTTTAATCAGATTCTTCTCTAAAATAGGAGAGTTAGGGGAACCACTGTATCTGCTAGCCATCATTATTATGTGGTTCATTGAAAAGCTGAACGCCTCTTCTTAGGAGGGCAGAGACAAAAACAAACACAAAAGCAAACTAATTCTGGACAAGACAGATGTGGTTTTTAGCTTAACAATGAAGACCTATTGCCACATTCACATAAAAGAATTAAATCTCACAGTAATTCAAAGGCTGAGAGGATGCATCAATAACCAGAAGAGCGCGAACCACACCTGCACATCAAACCAGGGGTACAACTCATTTTTAACCAGAAGCAAGGGGTCTTCCGGCAGCAAAACACACAAAGATACGCGTAACATTAATACGTATAGACATGCAAATATGAACACACTGGCCATTCTTAAATCGCCGCTACCGAAGAGCTGAACGAAGCCCAGACGAGGGGGTGACCCTCCGTATTTCGGCTCCCCCCGGAGGCGCCAAGCGCGCCCACCTGTCCCTTTATCGGGGGCGGGGAGCGATAAGGCGGCCCCGCAGCCCCCGCAGCGCTCCCGCACTCACCCCTCACACTCACCGCTGACACCGCCCGGCCCAGCCCGGCCCAGCCCGGCCCTTCCGCTTCCGCACCGGCGGCACGCCCGGGGCTCGGGGCTGGAGCTGCGCGGAGCGGGCGCTGCCGGGCCCGGGGGGTGAAAGTCCGTCCGTGCGGGTCCCGC
>JAWWLV010000005.1:9512293-9557337 GCA_035041135.1 Platyrinchus mystaceus
CGGGGCTCGGGGCTGGAGCTGCGCGGAGCGGGCGCTGCCGGGCCCGGGGGGTGAAAGTCCGTCCGTGCGGGTCCCGCGGGGCGGAGCGGCCGCCCCAGCGCGGGGCTGTCCCCGGGCGGCGCTCGGGGCCCCGGACGGCCCGGCCCGGCCCCGCTCCCCCCGCGGGGACTCACCGGCCGTGCCCCGCCGATCTTTTCGTTCCCCGCCCGTCCGGTTCCCCTCGGGAAGCTCAGACAGCCCAGACCCCCCAACCCACCCCCGAAGCGCTGAAGCGATAAATGCGGTGAGGCCGCTCCACGCGGAGGGGAAGCCACAAAAGACACCCCGGCCCCATAAATTCGACGTGAAGCGCCTGCATGAAGGTCCCCCTGACTGCTGCTTGTCTCGGCCTCTTGAGACCGTCTTTACTTGTAGGAAGGCAGAATTCTCCCTAGTTTTATTTGCAGCCCTAAATAACAGGAATTCAGGGAAAGTGCAAGGCCAATTACACTCGTTTAAGCTCCAGCTTTTGTGCCAAAAAGTGCATAAAGGGGGAGAAGCTGCATTTCTCGAAGGAGCTGGGGCGCCTTTTGTTGCAGGTGCCCAGGAATGCATTTCTTTGTTTGCTCAGAGATTTGCAGTGAGATTAGAGCAGGCTCATTCAGCAGACTGCTTTCTTCTGGGCAGGGACAACCCTGCTACTGGTTAAGTCAAACTCTCACTAGAGCAGACTTTGGCCTGTAACCCAGACATTTAATCTGAAACACAACTTTAAAAAAAAAAAACTTAGTCGGTTTTGACTTTTACTCCAGGCTTGAAATGAACTTGAAAAGATAAAGATTAGATCAGAAATAAGGCAATATGTATCTCCAGCGGGGCTTTGAAGAGCCTGTTATTTATTTCCAGGAAGACAATTCTGCTGCAGATTTGTTCTTTGCTGTTCTGACTTGAACTGCTCAGGAGGTTTAAAGGCACAAAGGTCAATTAATCTCTTGGGCATGCATGTGACCAGATTTTTCTGTTGCACAGCCTGTTTTGACAAAATGCAGGGAAGTGGAAGGAAAGTGCAAGGACAAGACAACAAAATTAACAGGAAATAGAAAATTTGAAAATGAAAGAATAAAGCAGGAGGAATCACTGCTGGGTTTCTTTTTATGGAGACCCTGTGAATCACAAATTCATTTAAAAATCCACAGTCTCCATGCAACAGAAGATGCTTGATTTATATAAATATCACACGTAAAAACCTTAACAAACCTCAGCCTCGAATAACATTATAGGGAGTAAAAGAGAAAAGTTAAGGAAGTACAAGCTGATCCTGTCTGGCAGCTATTTTAGCAGGACACTACACCATGGTCATACTGCTGCGTGGAGAAGCAAGGTGGGGAGAGAACTCCATCCTTCTAGCATCTGCAGGGGTGGACATGCCCTTTATTTCCTGGAAAACCTAATTTTTTTAACCTTAAATAGCATCTTACATCTAAAAATTTGAAAAAAGCTACAGAGACCCAGGTGCTCAATGAACAAGGAGTGACTGACAATTTATTACTTCAAAACCTCCAAAAATTGATGTTTGGAAAGACAAGCTCAGAAATCAATCAAAAATAATGAGGCCATGGGCATATAAATGGAAATGCAAGGCTTATGCACAAACCTGGAACAAAATGCATACCATATTAAGTACATTATGCACCTGAAAGTATGAGCATAACCAGCATTAAAGGAGTCAAAAACCTTGAAAAAGTAATTTCTGATTTGTCCATTTGTCCATGTATAGATCTCAATTCTCATGACAACACTGATGTTAAGAAAGTAGCAAACTTCCTTCTTTAAAAGATTAAGTAAATAAGAACAGCATTAGATAAATTATTTGCAAGAAGTGAATGCAGATTTTTGTCCTGATTTTATTATTTTAAGACTAATTGAGTCTGGTCCCAAAACCAGTCATCTCTGGGTGAATCACCACGTGGGTATGGCCACCCAGCAACACTACACAGCGTTCTCAGTTGTAGACATTTAAGTTCGTTAATCCTTTGTGGTTTTCTCCTTATTACAACTTATAATCAAGTTTTAACAAGTATAAGAAACACAACTGTAAACTGCAAAAAGACCAGTAAAAATCAGTTGGTAAATACATTTCTTACTTTTTACTAAAGCAAGCATGTTTGTCCTTGATACATGCTTAATGGCCTTTAATATTCATTATCTAATAAAGATTTAATATTTAAATTCAGGGTTTGGCCCTCAAAAAGTACTGCTTCAGCTCACTCTTGCATCCAGACATAATGCTTATGAGGATTCACTGAGGCCAAATATCCCTCAGAGCAGCTTCACCCTGTGAATGATGCAAAGCTTCCTGAAGTAATTGTGTCCTCCGAGAGTTTCCATCCTACCACTGGAGCTCAAAGGTTAGACTTAATTTAGTTTTCAGCTGTTTTTGCTGACTTGCATGGCTTGGGTCGGCGTTCCCATTGACGGAGAAGAATCAATGAAAGCCTTGGGAATGAGTGCCAGGTTGAGGAGGCAGCGGGTAACGCGGAGCGAGAGGATGGAGATTTGACCCCGCAGCTCTGTAACACGTTGAATTGATCAGTGCTGAAGTACCACTGAAGCATCAGCAGCACAGTGAATGCACATCGCTCTCTTTATAGGTTTTGTTTTGCTTATGTCAGTGGCCAACTGAATAACGCGCCAGTCATCATTTATGCTCCCTCAAAGCGCTGCGTTCCCTCTGAGGACTTCCAACAGTCATATCTTGGTTAATGAATTTAAAAAGCAATTTATCCTTGCACTGAGCCCATCGACCGCTTACAGCCGCGACGCTTGATATTTCCGCGGCACCCCCGGCACTGTGTCCAGGGAATTATCCGCGGGGCCGGCGCCGCCCTCGCCGATCCCCGGGATGTGCCAAGTCATGCTGCCCTGGCGGGCGGCGGGGCCGCCCCTCGCCGCGGCCTCGGGCCCGTCCGCTCGCGAGATCGGCGCGGCTATAAAGGGGGCGGCGCGGCGGGGCCGCCGCAGTTCCGAGAGCGGCGGGGCTCCGTCTTGACTTCGCTGCTGCGTCTGCGGGACCGGCCCGGGCTTCGCGTGAGTGCGTGCGGGACCACCGCGGGGCGGGTGTGTGTGTGTGTTTGCACAGTGATCATTTAACCTCCTTTTTATTTTCCTTAGAAATTTATATTTTGGGATTTTTTTTTTTTTTTTTTTTTTTTTTTTGGGGGGGGTGGGTTTTTTTTTTTTTTCTTTCTCGTTCGCCTTCCCTTCCCCCCCGCTCCGCGCAGCTGCGCCCTTGAGCGAAGCGCGCAGGGCTCCGGCCCTGCCTGGCTCCGCGCGTCGAAAGGAGAGCGCTGCGGGGGCTGCTTGCCTCGGTCAGCCTTCCCTTCTTCTTCTTAGCGGGCAGATAAGCCCTTCCAACGCCCCGGCCTTTATCAGCGCCGCCCGCAGCGCTGCGCGGGGAGGAGCCGCGGGAGGAGCCGCGGGGGGAGCGCTGAGTGCGCCAAGACCGAGCGGCCCCTTCTCCTCCCAGAGGCGCGTCGTCATCTCGCTCTCTAAGCTTTAAAAAATAGAACACCCACCCGAGTGCTCGGTTCGGCTCGCTGTCCCCTGTTCCAGGGCAGGCTGGCGGTGGCTCGGAGGTCGCCCCGCAGTGCCCTCGGTGCGGTGTCGCTGTGCCGCCGCAGCTCCCGCGCCTCGACCGCGTTATTGTGGCGGGTCTGGAGGTGGCAGAGTTGGGTGTGTTTTTGAGACGGCCTTTCGCTTTTGTTCGAGGCACCCTAAAGGTATGAATTGCTGGTTCGGAGAGCGGGCCTGGTTTGTTGTAATTGCCGTTTGAAGATAATTGAGGCCGTCTGCGGCTGTGAGCAACAAAGACTGCTCTGACCGGGTGCGAGTGTACATCATTTACCAGCGTTCATTCTGATTTCCTCCAGAATGAAAGGAAATAACAATGATTCTGCGGTCTGTTCCTCTGTGGGTTAGGAAATGCTGTGGCTAAAAATCCGAGCGTAACACGTGCTGACCCCAGACAGAATAGCAGAAAGGTTGGCAGGTCGCAGTAGGTGCTCTGAGGAAAAGCAAGTGGTTCGCTTGCAGTACGAGGCAGCCGAAATCTCCTGTTAAAAGATTTTCATGTTACCTAAAATGGTAATTTTCATGTTACCTAAAATGGGGGCGATAACTTGTAGTTTAGGAAGGGGAAGTATCAAAGAGCAGTCTGACGGCTTCTGTTTGACATTGAGTACCTAGCGAAGTCCTCCAGGGAATTGCTGGTGGAACAGATATAGGAGGACTGGCGCAGTAGTGAGCTAGAGTATGACCTTGAGCTTGAGTAACGGAGAGGAATGTAATTCAGTGACAAAATGCGGGGTCATGCACTCCAGGCCAAACAGCTTTTGCTTATAAGATAAAACCGGCCAGTTGGAGGCATCTCAAATACTGTGCGATGGCTGTTCCAGCCTTCTTTGTGCAGAATTGCACTTTGGGAACTGCACCTGCCTTTGTGGGTACAGGATTATTGATGTCCTACTGCCACGCTGCTTCAGTTGCATCCTACAAATTCCCTCTCGTTCTGGCCACCTTCATTTGTAAGACTCGCTCCCAGTCTGCTGAAGTTGAAGACTAAACCCTTGGGTGAACGTGGGGACAAGGAGCTTTGTTGCAATAGGCATTTAGAAACGGTGAACGCTTCTGAAAATAAAAACTGAGGGGTGGATGGTTAATGTCTGTACGCTGCCAGGTGAGAAACTTTCAGAAGTAAAACCGTTGCTAAAAAGAGTAAATGTGGATTGAAAGCTAAACGTTTGACTGGAGGGCCAGTTCTCCAGGAACAAAGTGCCTGGCAGGGGGGAAGGAGCCAAGAAACGAGGTGCTCTCAACCTTTTTTAGAACGGGTGTAGTGCCTCGCAGGCACACCGTGGAACAATCCTTGAATCTTGGCTTTCCTTAGCAACATTCTAACCTTTGAGGTGGTTTTTTTATTTCCAAGGCAGCTAGGGCTTGTAGGGGTGTATAGAATGACTTAAGTGAAATCACTTCTAAGGATATTTTGTTAGCTGCAGAAATAAGGTTTATAGAGTTGGCAATTGGAACGATTGCGCTCTGGATGCAACTGGAATTCTAAAGTGATATACTGCATTCCCAGAGTGAGCAAAAATACTGCACAGGGCGTATTGCAGATGACTAGTTTTTAGGGCAGGCAGCCAGAAGCAGAGTTCTCTTGTGTACTCTCTTACTGTTTTTTTCAATAGACTTAAGGAGAAAACAACCTGGCTGTACTGATTTAAGACATGGTGAAATTTTAATTGTTAACAAACAGTGTGATTTCCACGTATACCACAAGTCTTCCTGGTTGCAAATAAAAAAAAGGTTTAGTTGTTCGAAGGGTTAAAGTGTAGTAATGCAGAGCACTGTTCCCTAGGGATTAACAGAAGTTATTTTCTCTCAGAATCAACAGGAAGATCAAATTTGAGGTCTTAAATTCCCTTGTAAGATTGAACAAGGGTCTTCTCATTGCAAGATCTGGAAAACAGACTTTCTACTCATCCACCAGGTGGAATGGGAAGATATTTCTGAGTTCTGCTAAGGCTCTAGGCTAGCTCTTTCCCAGACTCTGAGCTGTTACTGGTTAGATAACCATTGCTGTATCATTAGGAGGCTGTGAGCCAAACATCTTGAAGTGCTGGTAATATCTCTGTAGTGGCTTGACTACCCAGGTGACAAAGTTAAAACTCATGTCACTCTGAAGCCTTGTGTAGCAAGACTAAGTTGTTTTTTGGTGTTCAGTCTAGACTGATAAAATGCTCGGAATAAATGCTTACTTCCATGTGCAGAGGTGCCATTATCTGAACTGTGTTGGTGTTAACTCCTGTCTAGATTAAATCAAGATGTCTTCAGGAAAGGCTTTCATTGGAAAACCAGCCCCTGACTTTACTGCCACGGCTGTAATGCCAGATGGACAATTCAAAGACATCAAACTCTCTGACTACAGAGGTAAGTTTGTGCTTCTCTAATGACACAGTCTGGCCAAAGACAGGAGTGAAGGGTATTAAAGATGCATCTTGATTTGGTTCCAAAGTGATGGTGACCACTTGGCAGTGGACTGAAGTATGGAACTTGGGCAGTGGTTCTCAGTGGTGGCAGGAATACGCTTGGGAAGCTGTCAGCAGCATGACTGGATGTCCCACCTATGATAAGTGTTGCTAATTAGCACAAAACTCCTCTAAACTGTGATCTTGCATCAGGCTTATTGCCCTGTGTCTCACACTGAGACTGGTGTAACATCTCCAAACTATGTGGAACAGCAAAATCTTCTCTTTTGCCTTTGTCAATGGAAAGTAGATTCTTTCCTTTATTAAGGAAAGTCCCTTTCTCTAGAGTACTGGCAACATTTTTGCCTTGCTAAAAATCTTACTGGAAGTAAAGGGAAAGCCTGAAGTATCCAAGTACTAAGGCTGATGGTTTTAGAAGCATGTTTCTAATGATGCTACAGACTGCTTGAGGGCAGTGAGTAGATATAGACTGGTCACCTACTCAGTTAAAATGTCTCCTTGGCTTGTAGCCTTTCAGACCTGTGGCATTTCTCTTTTAATTGTCAGCCACGGGGTCTTCTAATGTAGCACACCCAGAGGTGTCCTCTGGGCAGGCCTATGGGAGCAGAGTCAGGAGACAGGCATTCCCTGTCAAATTTGAGGTTTGGAGGCTTCAGTTGGGTAGGGTTCTGCATTTTATATATATATATATATATGTATATAGTAAGTCTTAAAATAGAGGCATCTGTAGTTTGTCATTTACTCTTTAAAGGTAGTTTTGTGTTAAGACTTTTCCCCTCTATCAGTATTTGAATGGTTGATATCAAGTATAACTCTTAAAAGGCTGCTATATATAACTGGTTATACTGCTTTTCTAGGAAAATATGTTGTGTTCTTCTTCTACCCCCTGGACTTCACTTTTGTCTGTCCAACTGAAATTATTGCATACAGTGACAGAGCTGATGAATTCAAGAAAATCAACTGTGAAGTAATTGGAGCTTCTGTTGACTCTCACTTTTGTCACCTTGCCTGGTAAGAATCATCATTTTAACCTAATAGAATGTTCTGCATGGCCTCAGTTCTTGCAAGAACTAAATCCTGAGTGTATTCAGACTTGTTTAATGAAGTGTCAAAGGCATTTGGGAAGTATTTGTAGTGCCAGGTGCTTCTGATCAGAACTGGTCAGTTCTGAGCACACTGGTCAGTTCTTTTGTTGCCTCCTGGCTGACTGAGTACGGTACTACAGAAAGGATCAGCTCCTGTTGTTCCTTTAACCTTCATTCTGAACTGCCCATATTTGTAACATTTAAACTTCCTTCTTTTAGGGTCAACACTCCTAAGAAACAAGGGGGGTTGGGCACTATGAAAATCCCCTTGGTTTCTGACACAAAACGTGCCATTGCCAAAGACTATGGAGTACTTAAGGAGGATGAAGGTATTGCATACAGGTAATGCACCAGAAGGTAAAACCTGCTGGTAAGGTCTTGTGCTGCAGTACATGGAATGTGTCAGGAGAACACAGAGCTTGTGTACACTTGGACACCTGCAGCAAGCTGAAGCTGTTGTTCTAGATGTAAACTCCTTCAGGCTGTCTAACACCCCTACAAGGGGAGATGCTACTTGGTTCTCCTTAGAGCTTAGACTTCCTGTGCTTTTGTCTGGTTAGATCAGTGCTGCACAGAGCAGGAATATCATGCAGGTGAGCTTCTGCAAACATTGGTAGTTCAAGACCTACATAGTCATGGGAATGATTACAGGTATTTAGTGATCAAAGTACAGATTAATTAAAACCCAAGCCTTATCTTTTAGTTCAGTGTAAATTGCTGAGGGAGCTGAACTTTTGCTGACTTAACCTGACTTTGGAGGACTGAGCTGTTTCTGGTTGGGGTTTTGAGAGCAGTGTGTAGGATTTTTTTTTTTTTTATGTAAGAATGCCTCTCTTTGAATTTACTCTTTTTCCTTGGGTTTCTCTTCCATTTTGTCTCTTTTACTAGGATCTTCCTTAAGTAGGAAGCATTTCTTTCCTGCATCAGTGTTTTGACTTGCCTCCTGTCCTTCCTAGTTCCTGCTGAATGTCAGGCTTTCAGTTGCTAATGTTTCAGTGCTGTGCATGCACCAAAGGTGTTAGTTTTTAGGAAGAGGTCAGTAATACTAGATGACACACTGCCATAATTGAATACTGAACTCTGAGTTTTTGGAACTCATTTCAATCTACTCAGTCTTTCAAAAAGCTGTGTTTAACTTTGGGGCTGGGGTTTTTTGTTTGGTTTTTTTTTAGGGGCCTGTTCATAATTGATGACAAGGGCATCTTGAGGCAGATTACAATCAATGATCTTCCTGTTGGCCGTTGTGTTGATGAAACCCTCAGACTTGTCCAGGCCTTCCAGTTCACAGATAAACATGGAGAAGGTAAGAGTTTGTTCATTTTAATTCAGTGCTTTCTCTGAAGAACAGTATTGAGCAGGCAGGTTAAATCAAGGTTTACTGGAAGGTACTAAGTCCACATATTAATCTATGCATAGCAAGTCATTGTGCCTGTTGAAATGCAGCTGGTTCTGTGAAGCTGCTTCTTGAAGGACACTGTAGTGCTCTATCCTATTCCAGTTAATTGTCCATTGAGTACTTGCTAATGTTGAGATATCACTTAAATCAACTTGGTGATGGATATCTTGTCCAGCACAGAGCAGTTGTGTCCCTTTCAGTTGGGCAGAAAATACTTGAGACAGAAATGAAGAACACGAAGCATGATTTAGATTCTGCTCTTGGATTTAGTAGGTTGAGACCACCAGTTCTAAGGTAGTGTTTGATACATTCTGTTAGGCAAAGCATTCAAATTCCCAGAAAGTCTGCTGATCTTTTTGTCGATGTGTAGTGAGGGGAAAATGGATGAGTCTCTGTGTCCATAGTTCAAGGGTGATCAGGTGCTTCAGGCTGGCAGCTTTTCTGCAGGAACTGAAAAATAAAAAGGCACCACAGATGAAAAGTTTAAAGCAAGTTTTGAAAACTCAAAAGTGCTATGTAGGTGTTGGTCTTCTGTTGTCATTAACTAATGACATGTGTTGCTGCTGGGCATACTTAATGTGCTTTAGAACAGGTAAATCAATGGCAGGTTTTATTTTAATAGGCTGCTCTGGTGTAGCCTGAAGAGAGTCAGTTGTTCTGAACGTGTCAGGTGAGGGAACATCCCAAATATTTGATGGAGCAGTCACATGTCATGCAAATGAAGCCTTTTGGGGTTTACTGTGCCTTGGAGTAGGCAAAAGTTTTTAGAAGTAGGGCTGCAGTGACATCTAAACCAGGATAGACCAGAGGAAGGTGTGTAGCAACACTCAGGAGCTGAGAATGCTGTAGCTGTAATTGCCAGTCCTGTGTGGAGCAAGCACCAAGCATTGCATGGCTGTAAACAAGAAACACTGTTGCTGCAAATTGGAGACCATGAAACCTCTGAGTCGTGGTGGCTTTTTGATAGCCATGCAGTGACAGTTTAACGCCTTTTCCCCCTCAGTGTTACACTGGAGAACGGGCCCAGGGTGAATTAAAGATAAGGGAATACAGACGTGACTGGATCCCAGGAGATAAAGTGTACTGAGATGGTGTTAAAGCCTCTCTGGCCTGGGCTGCTGGAGTTGGTGTTACCTTGCTGATGAGCTTCTCTGAAGCTTTTGAGTGGAGTGGGGAGGGGGTGCACGTGTGAAGGACCCACTGATCCACGGGCAGACACCTGGTTCACTTGCCCAGTGAACAAGCAGAAAGGAATAAAGCAAACTGAACACAATGTGACCCTGAATGCCCCATCTGCACGTTGCAAAGATGTGTACGTGTTCTGACTTGCTGTTTTGCCTTACTGTTGTGTAAAAGGAGTTCTGCAGAAAGCAGCTGGTAAGACTTAAACATTCTTATCGTTTCAGTGTGCCCAGCTGGCTGGAAGCCTGGGAGTGACACAATCAAGCCTGACGTTCAGAAAAGTAAAGAGTATTTCGCCAAGCAGAAATAAACATTCAGCCTGAGTGGAAACTAGAATGCCTTACGTAAAGAGCAAGCATCAGTTACTGAACTTTGACTAAGTCATTGCATCTGAGTCAAGGGATCATGTTATAGTTATAAGCAGTAACTTTTTTACTTGAAGGAAAGTTTGTCCTGTTGATGACAGTACCTTCATAGAAAATACTAATGATCAGTATCTGTACATCAAGCCCTGTTGACCTTAGTGACAATGCTGTGTATGTGGTTAGCCATGTGTTAAATATAGAGCAGTGGTATCCTTTTGTAACTCTATTAAACTTGTGAAAAGAGCACCCTGTCTACTGTTTTTCTGTTCAGTTACCAGGAGGAAAGCAGTGCAGGCTGCACTTGTGGAAGCTCTCCCTGCTGAAGGCCTTTTACTCCAGCTCCATTAGAATGGAGATAGAAATGCTTAGCTTTCATGTTGCAGTAGTCACATTCCTCATGACTTTGCTACTAGGTAAAGGAATGTGGTTTTATTTTTCTGTCAAGGCTTAAGCTCTGGGCACTGCAGTATTTATTGCTCAAAGCATAGATGTGACTGACAAAGGTGGGGCACATTTTCGTGCACCATGTCAACTTACTCATTTCTGCGTCTGCTGTAGTCAAAATGGACTGTTCAAGGTCAATTTCTGGGAATCCAACATTGTTTGAATGCTGTCAGTACAGGAGTGGAAGACTGGGCTTTCTGGAAAGCAAACTTCCTTGGAAATACAACATTCATCCCTAGTCTTTCCCACTACACGTCATGGGGGTGATAATATGCCAGTTATTCATTAGCTTGTAGTCATATGATTTAGATCAAAAGGGTGGCATTGTAATAAAATCTGGTACTCAGGTGAGCCCAGCTTTTTCTTTAATCTCTGTATTCCCAGTGATCATGTAAAACTCAAAGCACATGACTGTGGCCTTAAGTTCTGCTGAAGCTGTGTCTGATGTGTAGCTTCATAGTTAAAAGGTGGCTTGTGATGAACCTCAGAGCTGAGAATTTGGGTAATGAGCTATTGCCTAACAATGTGACTGAGTTAGAGCCTTGTGATCTTGATGTACCTGTAAAGATTAAACTGTTAGAGGCCAGGACCTTACATCTACTCCTCAGCTCCTCAAGTAGTAAACAAGTTCTGTTCTGCTTAAAGTGAGCAATAGCAAAGTGAAGGCCCAGGGCTACTTACATGACTCAGAAGTGAAAGTTGCATGCCTTGAGAAGTAAACTTGTTTAGTATAGCTGGAAAAGGTACACTGCAGAAGCCTTAACACCAAAGAGTCCAATAACTACTGAAATAGTTAATCAGGGTCTTGTTTATATGCCATAAATCTTCATTGAAGATATGTGAAAGTGATGTTTACCTGGATTGTTATTTCTTAATATTTAAAAAATCCAAATTCTCAAGATAACAAATGAGGCAAACATCCCCAATGGGCACTGATAAGTAACAGGAGCATTTATATATTCAAAGTAAAATTAATATAAATCAGTATGGCTGAGCATGAAGTTATCTATCAAATGCTGTTTTCTAGCAAATGAAAAGGAGTAAAGTTAGGGCTAAGCTAATGTAAAACTTACCTGAGCTGTGTCTAGCTATTTTAGCTTTGAAATGTAAAATTGAAAACAGCAGTTCCTTGAAGGGTACAGTGTTAGTGTGGTTTAGTTCTGTGGCATGGGGGTCTTTAACTTGATCATGTGACTAAAGTGACTTTTGCTCTCATTCAGAAGTAATTATCATTTTAATGTTTACTTACATTTCCACGAGTATAACACCAAAAAGTGGGTAATACACAAAACTTCCTCAAATCCAGAAGACTCTTAAGTTTATTTCTTTGCTTAAGCTCTGCACCTGGAGCACCTCCTCCCCCTCCTTCTTCACTGACCTCAGTGTCTGCACAGCTGTTTCTCTCACTCCTCTCTCCAGCTGCAGGTTGTTGCACATTTTTCCCCCCTCTTCTTAACTTAACAGAACCCAACCTTTACTAGATTTTGTACAGCTTCTATGAGTATTTCAAAATTAACAATTGCATATTTAGTTACTTATAAGAAAAAGTTGCTTAATAATGTTTAAAGAATTAGCACTTTGTTACAAAACGAGTTTCTCACTGGTTTTGGAAAATAGTCTAATAAGTTACTAATCTTTAAAAGTCCTATTTTCTTAACAAGTGCTCCAGCCTTTTTATCAGGCCTCTGATGAATAGGTTATTGGATTGTCCAACAAATCAATAGAGTGCAAAGAACAAAAGCAAGTAGTTTACAACTCACAGGTGTTGCAAAATGATGCACTTTGGTTAGGAAAGCATGTTTGCAAAAGCCCCATGACTGTACCTTTTAGTAATGTTATATATCAATACACCAGTCATGTAAAGATTACTTTGAAATAATGAGGTTTATCATATCAACAGTCTGAAAAATATATATCCTATGAAATTTTCAGTGGGTCTGGTGTTTAGTATTAAATGACAGGGGACTTAAACCAGAAATGTCTTGGTTCTAATTTGCAAAGGGTAAAATGAGATAAGTGCAGAGGAGTGGTGTGAAGACAAAGGTACCAGTAGGAATGCAGCACACTTGAACAATTTAATTCAGAAAGTGTGTTAAAGATGTCACTGTCTCTTTTTTAAATACAGATTAATGGTACGTGCAAAAAGAACATGGAACTAGAAAAACAAAGAAATAGCAGGGGTGGGGTTTTTATTATGAATATATTAGCTTCTATTTTAATACTAGAAAAGAAAAACCAGGAGTTTGCCTTCAGTGTACAGTCAGAACTGATTTTACTGCGGGTGTCCACATGCCTGTGTTTGTATCAGGTCAGTGGTCGATGTCTTCACCTGTAACATTGGTATAATTTAAGCACCTCACAGAATTTAGGAGAATGGTATCACAGAACAGCTGTACAGCCTGTGCAGATCAAACAGCTCTGCATGAGCAGCTCCTCTGTGCTGACACAGCGGGGTGGCTGCAGGACAGGCTGGGAGCTGGGAGCTGCTCCCAGTGCTCCCAACAGGAGCTGTGCCTGTGGGAAGCCGCTCTCACCACGCCTCGTGATGAAAGCTTTGGGCTTCAGTGTGAAATTTGGCTCTTCCACCTGAAACTTAAATCACTGTAGATATTATGGGACACGTGTCTGAATTTAGAATGCTTCTGTGCAAGGTACCATTTCAGCACAGATACATGACTGTATATATGAATGCATGTGAAGCCATTCTGATTCCACTGTCCCCTGAAACTGAGCCCAGTAGGTTTATGTTCCATATTCTACAGCAACAGATTTTTGAAGTATTTGCACTGACAAACGAGATTAATATCCTTTGTCTGGAGAGGAAAGAAGTCTTTAACCTACACTTAATAAAACAATATAATTTAAAATTAACGTATTTCGTCAAATTCACTTTCACAAAAATAAGGTAGTTTTTTACAGTTTGGAAGACTGAAGGAACAGTGAATAATTCAGGAAGACTAGTCAGAGCAATACTGGAGAAAGGGTTCTGACAGGAAATTAAAACCTAAGACCAGCTAACTCCTTTAGAAGGATTAAGAGGGTTTATGCATTCATAGAAAAACTAATGATTCTGCATAAATTAAGAAACCCAGAAAAATCCTCCCACCCCTCCCTGTCTTTAATTTACTTACAGGAATTTTCCTATTCCATGCTTTGTTTTACATGAGGAAAAAAACCCAAAACAACTTAGTGTAAAGGTGTATGATTTTCAGACACCTTTCAAAGTGTTTTGGGGAAATTAAACATATGCAGTCATTAAAATTTCTTGCTCACTGAGTTGTGTACAAACATCAACAAAAATAACATAAAATGAGAAATGTATTATAGGTGTAATATTAATGAATGATAGTAGACATTCTAAATATTTGTGTATATATAAAATCATGTTTTGCAGATTTTGGCATATTGTTGGGAGAAATTTTAAACATTCCACTAAAATATCTTACTGTTTGTTCTATAAAATATTTTTTTTTTAAAGTTTCCCAGCGTGTTTCCTCAGGAATGTGAACATCCATCTGCTTTTTCAGTCTCAGAGAGAAAAGCACGTTTGTGTTCCTTGGTGCTTTCTGTTTCCCCCCTTGAAAAGCCAGAAGGGAAGTGCTCTGTTCGTTTTCTGAAGCAAACGTGGTGTTTGAGCTGTCACAGGATACTTGATAGGACAGGAAGCCAACTGAGCAGCAAAAAAAATAAGTCTCATGAATACATTTGTCTGTTTTGGTAGGTGAATCTGTGAAAGTTCAGGTTGCAGAGGCACAGCTGTTTCTCTGCTGCAGTCAACTGCAAAACCACTTCCCTTCAGAGGAAGAACTTTGAGCTGCTGCTACTTAAATCAGTATTCAAAGCTAATTTATTAAATATACTTCTTGCACGGGGCTGAACAAAGAGTGATGATAACCACAGTGATGCTGATCAGGAGCTGCCACTCCTTGTTTTCAGAAATACTTAAGTCTTTACTCATTTTTTTTTTTTAAGTCAAATTAAAGCCACTGTCCCTGTTCAGAAATGTCCCCCATGTTAAATAGTAACTACACCAATTTTGGTCACAAATTAATATAACGTCATGAATACTATACTGAACAAATACAATTATGCTTCTGATCCAGAGGAGGGCAATCTAGCTCTAAAAAAAACCAAAACAACATACCAAAAACCCCGAACCAAGCCAGACTTTGAAACCCCCACCGAAACAACAAAGCAGAAGAGTGCGCTGCTCTCCCGAGTCTGATGCACCACCACTGCTTTACACAGCAAACCATCTTCACTTTTCCATAGGTTAGAGGAAGACAGGATTGCTACAAGCCACTCTTTTTCCAGGAGAAGGAAATAAGGCAGCATCAGGAATTAAGTTTGCCACGCTCCACTTCATACCACAAAGGAACTTTGGTGCTTATTCTTGCACCACTGAGATGTAACTGAATTAACTGGTACCAAAAAAACCCAACAGTGTTTTCTCAGGTGTTTTTCTGAGCAGTAACACTCATTACTGCTCGTCACCAGATTAGATTGTGCTTTGGATTTAATTGGGGTTTTTTTGTCACATCTTTAATTTTAATAAAAATCTCAGTTATTGTAAGGTTGATGAAGTAAAAAAAGGGAAAATTTAACTGAAAGTGAGTGACAATGATGTATGTTATGTGCAAGAAAACATTACAAATTTGTTAATTCTCCACTGAATATTAGCTTGGAATGTACTGAATATCTTGCTGCTAAAACTGAATTTAAATTCAAGTAGGTTTTAATTTATTTTTACCATTCAGCTCTTCAATACTCACCCTACTGGTCATGCTGAGCAAAAAAAAAAAATAGAGTCTTTAATAAATGTTTAAAGGTTAGGATTTAGAGAAAAACCTGCTTTTCTGAAAACTGTAAAATATGATACTTGAACTAGTAAATCTATCCAAGTATTTGCAATTACTTGTTTGACATTTGCGAGTGCTGAAAATGAGAATGCCTTCCCAACGCCTGGGGATCCGAGGATGATCCATTCCTCACCCTGCCTGGTCTTGCCCCAAGAGATGAGATAAGTCAAACAGGTTCTCAAGCTTCAATTTTATAAGACAAAGACCATTATGCTCCAAGCAGCACGGAGAGAAAAACGACTCCCTTGCAGCTGTGGATCTCAGTTACCTGACCAAGGAAAAGACAGGAACACCCAAACCAGGTCAGTCTGAAATTACTGCAGCAGGAGTGGATGTTACCAAATATTTGTACTCAGTCCAGCCTGACACAACTGCACAAGGAACATGGACTTGCCCTTACTGTGACTCAGTATTCACTAACAGGTTTTAACAAATAAGAATTCCGGTGCTCAGAGGTACCACTTTAATGTTCCTGAGGGAAAGTCCCTCAGTTGTGTATTGTTGGACACCTTGAACTTCTGTGACTGTAAGAACAGAGGAAGGAAGGAAGGAGAAGTGCCCTGTTAGGTGCTTGCTGTTAATTATCTGGCTGCAATGACATAGGAGAGATAAAACTGTATTAGACTTACTCATACTGTGCTGTGTGTTTTATTTTTTCATATCCCAGATGAGCTTGTGGTAATAGTTCACTAACTTCTGCTAAGATAACTGATTTTTTCCTTAGTTTTCAGATACTGGATTTTGTGTCTAAGGTAGCTCACTATTTTCAGGATGCTAAAAACACGATGACCAATCCTTGCTTGAACATCTTGAGCTCTCCACAAGTCAAGAAATGCATTGTTTAAATAAAAATACTCAGTACTGAGGGTTACTCACAACTTTGTATAACCAAAATACCACATGAAGAGGAATAAATTACAAAAATTGAAATGCAATGGCTGTAATAATCTGTTTAATAAATTAACTAAGACAAAATATTAAATATTTGTAAGATATCAATGCAAAGAATCAAAATATTTTACTTTAAATTGTAATGTAAAAAGATAGATCTTATTCCATTCTACATTTATCCTTCTGAGATAATCAGTATTTAGTGTTTGTTATTAATATGAGACATTAGCTTGAGCCCCTGTTAAATTACAGTTCAGTTGGAAAGTTCTGAAAGGTCAAACAAATTTCAGCCAGAAGCAATTCTATAACAAAAGAACAGAATTTAAACAAATTTCATTATTTTACTTAAATTAAAAATCACAATACCTCTATCACACAGTAAGTCAGGTGTCTGCCTTAGTCAGATGTGAACAAAGCATGGAAAGCAACAAAGACTTTTTTGTAACAGCAAATGCACTGAACAAACCCAGGGATCACAAGCTCACTACTCTGTTTACAGGGAAACAAACCTGTTATACTGAATTTGGATTACACTTAGTGCATAGACTTTGAAAAACTGTACCAAGCAGTGACTTGTGAGGGCAACCTTCATGTTTGAGTCTCCAAAAGGCAGGAGGAATCACAACATAAAAAGAAAGGGCTCAGTTCTGCAAAGTGAGTATTTTTGTGCCATGTTGATACCACTGAAAGGAAAAAAGTGCTTAGTGATTTGCAGCATTGCACTGGAGTCAAGTAAAACAACTCCCATAAAATATTATTTTAATGTGTTGTATTATTTTAACAAGGCCCGAGCCTCAAACTGCTCAAAGATAAATTAATCCCTGGTTCCCAGCGCCATTGTAACCTCTGAACAAATCTAACAGGACAAAGTCATCAATGAATGTTATGCTCTGTCTGAAGATGTTTTATCCAGCAATATAAGTAACATGAATGTCATTATCATTTTCCTTTTTTCTCTGCTTGTTTGCCCGTGTGTGCGACGAGGCTTCATGTGATGGTTTTGAAGTGTGTGCAGGTTTACAATCTCCCCCACACACAAAGCACACCAGCAAACTATGGCAGTAACTCTGGGGGGTGTGGTGTGTGCTGGCACTGAAAAGTGTTGTAAATACAAATGTCATTTACCTCAGAAAAGGTCATGAGAATTGCCCTGTTCAGTCGGTTACCTTGACAGGAGTAAAACCTCCACTCACACACAGATTACTCAGCATCTTTCCAAATGTTTCAGTCAGCTGCTCTGTAAAAGGGTAGATGTTTAAAATGGACCTAAGGACGTCATGGTGTTCTGAGAAGCTCTGGGTGAGGAGGAAACAGCAGCTTTGTACTGCCCCTTTCTCCTTCCTAACCACCCTGAAGGAAGAGGCTGCCGTTGGCTCTGTTCTCCTCACTCCTGCTCCATGCACAGACCACACTACTCACTGAAACAATCCCTGGGGAATTTTCTTTTGGATGGTAAGGAAAGGAGACATTAAAAGATTTCTTAATTAAATTAAGCCAGCTTCATTTCTAGTGAAGGAATACAGGGCAGATTTTCTTTCTAAGGAAGGCCAGATTGAAAAGACCAAACATCTATTCCCTAGGGAGAGTTGTGACATGGGATGGATGGATGTGGATACATCTAAAAAAGTACTTGCCCTGAGTTCAAACACAATAAAATTTTGGGGTACAGTGCCTGAACTTTTTTCCCATTTACAAATACACCAGGAAAGAAAATTCTTGAGAACAAAAATGACTTCTCTAATGAGCAGCATGGGTTTTCCAGGTGCCAGCGTGTCTGAACTATTCCCAACTAAAGACCAATTGATATCTTACCAAAAAGATGGACTCCCCTAAAGACACACCCTATCAGCAGCAGCACAGAAGGCACTACTCCACCTTCCCCCAGCCCACGAGTGCTATGGGGCAGTGCTCCCTCTCTCTGGGAAGCTGATGTTTGGACAGAAACGCTGCCCACACTGCTCGGATTTGCCATCTCTTTATACACACACCATTCTCCTCGTGGGCACCAGGGAAAGGTCAGTGCTGATGAGCTGCACTTTGCTGCCCTCTGTCCCTCCCTGGAGCCAGTTATTTAGTGAAATGCAATTCTCTGGGCTTCCTGTGTCAGCCCCAGCAGGTGGAATCTCTCCGCTGGAGGGGTGGCAAAGTACACTCTTTGCTCCTCCGAATACCTTTCCTTCACCTCAATGATGTCCCTGTAGCGCCCGTCCTGCCAGTGGAAATTGAACTGCTCCAGCAACTGAATCCTTTTCTCCTCTGTGCTCACACAGTCAACAGGGGCAGGCTGCTCCAGGAACAGCACCTGAATGTCTGGGAACAGGAGGAGACCCCGGATAGCAAACCAACCGCCATACTTGGGATGGATACACACGCCATAGATCTTCTGGAAATAAAAAAAAAAATGTCTCACTTTGTCCCTGATAAAGGTTAGACTTCACAGCATCAAGCTTCAGTGCAACTTCTCACACTCCCAGCCCTCTGCTGGAGTGCTGTACAGAGCAGAAAGGAAAGCTCTTTCCTGGACGTGTGGCTCAAAGCATCGCTTTTCACTCCCATTTTCCTGTGCCCACACAGCCCGCCCTGTAACGGGGGGAAAGGTTCCCTTCTGAAAATCTAACTCAGAGATTAACCAGAGTGTGTTTTTTCCCCACCTATAATGCTCCAAGCAATAGGTTTGCCTTTGCACTGCAATTTATTCTTCTATGTAGGTTTAACACATCAAGATATTTCTCTCTGTGAATGCATTTCCCCACCTCCCTGAAGAATCTTGGAAGCTTCCAATTCCCATCTGAAATACTTTATGCACCTTTATGTGACCTGCACTTTGTAATTTCCTGCAAGGAGAACTAGTAACTAGTGAGTAAACAACAGTTGTACAATTCAGTGACTGCAGTTTAGTGGTTCTTCCCAGGCTGTGTTTTTGCCTCACCTTTTTCCCCCACAGATCATGCTTCACATCCTTCCTTTGGTAGTAATATGCAGCTCCAGCAACGTGGGCAGCTGTCTGTGCCAAGAACTTGGGCTTTCGGCTCGGCAGGATCTCGTAATCAAACATGACATCCACCCTCTGGTCAGGGAATTTCTGGGAAAATTGGAAAACATCAGCCCAGGCCGTGAAGGTCCCTGCACAGCTGCAGCTTGTGATGGCAGAGACAGACTATACAGGTCCCCAGGCTGCTGATGCTCTTACCTTCATAAATCACACTTCACCCTTCCAAAGAGCACAGGCAGGGGCCTGCAAGGCTCTGTCTGCTGCTGAACCCACTCGGTTTTATGCCATAAAAGTAAAAGGAATCGGTATTTCAGCTTCTTACCTCCTTCACACGTGATAAATGATGGGAAATACACTGATCCACGGGATCCCTGATTATTTTTAATCGTTCTTTCTTCACAAAAGGCTTAAGGGCCTTGTCAAACATTGAAGGCGTGCTGAGGATCACGAAGGCCAGCGTGTCATCTGGGTAGGGGAGGTGAAAAGCTGGCTGGAGAACTGCATTGTACCATCCAACCTTCCAAGGAACACAAATTTCCATTAGAACAGGGACAGGACTCCAGTGGACATGCAGGAATGTAAAAAAAGTGGAAGGAAGTGTAGCCCCCTTCATTTGCAACCCGGATAAGGCAGCCAGCCCAGGGCCTTCCTTTCAAACCCAGTTGTTTTGCACCCCAGGATCCACAGTTTCTCTAAGCTGTGCTGTGAGCTGTGTGTGAGATAAGGATCAGGCACTGCATTCAGCTCCAGTCTGCCCTTTATCCAGCTCTGCTCAAAAACCTAGAGGGAAATGTGAGCAATCAGGTCTTGCCAATGCAAATCAGATGGTTTGGTTTAGATAAAGCTTTTACAGTTTGTAGGTTGGTTTTTTTTCTTATCATGGGCCAGAAAGAAACTGTACTTCAGTTTTGCTCATATGATAAGCTGCATGTTTTATTTCTTCAGCAGGAAACACTTGTGTGGAAATGAAGGATGTGAAGCTCCTGGCAGCACTAAACCCCCACAAAACCCTCAGCTCCATCCTGTGGAGTGACACAGCCACATTCTGATATTTGTTTCCAGGGCTGCAGGTGTTATAACACAGTCCAGAAATGAGGGATCAAGCCAGGGCAGCAGGAAGCATGACCAGGACAGGGCTCAGACCTGCAACTGCCAGGTGAAAGGAGGTAATGGCCAAAATCCCCTGCACCCCACTACTGATGCCCTGCACAGGAACATCAGTCTTTTTACAAGTTATGACAAATTCCATTCTCCCAGGGGGCCATAAAGGTCTGGTCTAACATTCACAGAGATGCCCAGTAAAGTAACATTAAGCCTGAAAATGCAATGCACTTGTTACTCTAAATATCAGTGAAATAAATCTGGAAGTGACTTTACAGGTGACAGTGGTGGCCAGACCTGCCTATCTGGAAACACAGAGTGAAAACTAAGTTTACTATAAAGGGGCATCCTTCTGTCAATCCAAGGTTTAATCACTTTTTTGCCTCTTCTTTAAGATGCTGAACTGAAATGCTACAAGAAATTATAGACATGTGAATCTAAGGTTTGCTCGTTTCCCAGTGTACATCAGTCAGTGCACCAGGGCTGGAAATGTCACAATGAAATCTGCAGAGCTGAAAGGTTTCCCTCTGGTACCTACAATCCTTTAATCTGGGTTCCACCCCTAATTCTGCTGCTGCGTTTTGGGAAAGCACCATTAAATTCTCCAAATTCTGGAGGCGACACCTCTCTCAGCGCCTCACTCCCTTTCACTTCTTATCTGAACAGTACAGCAGGGAACGCAAACATTTCAGGTGGCAAACACAGCAACGCTCCCCAAGGGAAGGGCTACATTTATTGTAGACCGATTCCTACTGGATATTGCAGGTTGATTTATTGCAGATTGATTTATTGCAGATTGCCCCTGGAGCGGGCAAAGGAGGAGGAGGGGGCAGTGGCGGTGGGGAGAGGGCCCTTCCATGGACAGCGGTGTCCGCAGCCCATTTACGAGCGCCTGAAGCGCTCAGCCCTTCAAACGTACAGGCGCTTCTACTCCCAGATTAAAATTTAAGCCCGCCGGGAGGACTCTGCTCCCTGCCGGCCCAGACGCCTCATCGCCGGTCAGGGACGCGCCGCAGGGCCCTCCCTGCGCACAGCGCGGGGCCGGGGCACGGCGGTCACCGCGCCCTCCGGCACCGGGCGGGCCGACCGCGCCGGAAGCGGCGGCTCCCGGGGCATCCCCAGCGCCGGGTGGGGCCGAGGGGCGCCCCGACCTCCCCGGTGTCACCGCGACCTCCCCGGTGTCACCGCGACCTCCCCGGTGTCACCGCGACCTCCCCGGTGTCACCGACCTCCCCGAGCCCCCTCCCGGCCCGGCCCCGCGCTCCCCTCAGGCCCCGGGAGCGGTGACGTCACAGCGGTGACGTCATTTACCTTGAAGGCGTGCGGCTCGAGGCCGAGCGGCCCCAGCGCGCCCCGCAGCCGCTCGGCCACGCGCCGCTCCATGGCGGCGGCGGCGCGCGGGGCACACCGGGAGCGGTAGTTCCGCGCTGGACGGGGCACACCGGGAGCGGTAGTTCCGTCGGGACGGGGCACACCGGGAGCGGTAGTTCCTCCGGGACGGGGCACACCGGGAGCGGTAGTTCCGCGCTGGACGGGGCACACCGGGAGCGGTAGTTCCGCCGGGACGAGACGGGACACCCCCCTCCACACCCCCCCCCCCGCTAAAACGTGCGCGCCCCCGCCGCGTCTCCAGGGAGACGGCGCGCCGAGCAAGGCACTCTGGGAGTTGTAGTGCGCGGCGCCCTCTCCCCTCAGCGCCGGCCCGCCCGGCGGAGACTCCATGTCCCGGCATGCTCGGCCAGCACAGGCAGCGCGGGCTGAGCGCGGTTTTCCCCGCCCGGGGCTGTGCGTGTTTTTGCGTTCCCACACGCTCTCGGAGAGCCCCACCTGCCCCCGTGGGCGGGTGCTGCTCGCTAAAACAGTTAGCGAGGCCGCTGTGCTCGCAGTCCTCTCTCCTTCCACATCTGAAAGCCCGTGTTCTTTGCAGCTTCCCTATTCCTGCCAGTGCGTTTGCCACGTTGGGACCAAGCCTAGGGTTTGGATCTTCTTACCCTAATCGCTATAGCAGCTTAACACGATCTTTTACAGTTCTCTTGCAACGTTCTCCATCCGGCCTGAAGTCCTGAGTTTATTAAAGTGCCAAGGACACCAAATCTGCAGGTTCTTGAGGACAGAACCCCTTCATAAATGCGAATTTCTTGCTTTGTGGAGTCCCCTTATATCTTCTGGAACCCCGAGAGCTGTTCCTTATTGTATCCATGCCCGCTGCGGTGGGAGGGCAGAAAGATCCCCTCCGTCCAGCTCTCTACTTTCTCTCCGTTGTTCTGAGATTTTTCTGTAGGGTTTAATGTTGTGCTGGATCAGAGGTCGCCTCTGGAAAACGCTTGGAAGCGATTATCCCCTCTTTCCCAGGTAGTAGATCTGCTGAGCAGCCACCAAAGCGCAGCCTTCCAAAGAACAATCTTAAGAGTTTACACAAACCCGGGATGGAGGTGCGGAGCACCCAGCAGAGTCTTGGCCACATCAGGTAGAAGGGGACACACACCTTCAGGGAATTCGGGGGATGCCCAGCTGTGCGTGTGTAACACGAGAGCAGGGACAAGGCAGCTGCAGGAGTGTGTCACAGGAGGGTGCTGCTGGCTGGTGGTTGCTCAGAGCTCTGCAGGACAGCTCTTTGTGGCAGATTGCTTTCACAGGCGATGGATTGGCAAGCTCAGAGACGCCTGGGACTGACCTCTCATCTTGCTGTTCTCTTTTGCCAGCTGTCCTTGGTACCTGCCTGTGGATAGAGTATTTGTCTTGTGGAGCACGGTTCATTTCCATGGGTAGTATGGCTGTGGCTTTACTGATGCAGAAGGTAGGAGGTTTGCCAGCTTTGTGAGGTGAGGTCTTCTGTTTAAATCCCGAACTGGGAAAGCTTGAGGCAGGTATGACTTAAAAGTCTGCCCTCTCCTGGAGGCGACCTCTGGCAAAGTGCAGGAAAAGTGTTTAGTCCTTCTGAGGCAGCTCGTGAAGGGGGTGAGCAGGGAAAGGGTCACAGCACCAAACCTGACAAGGTTCGTTTGGACAACGCTTTCAGACACATGGGGGATTTTGGGGTTGTCCTGTGCAAAGCCAGGAGTTGGACTCGATGATTCCTGTGGGTCCCTTCCAGCTCAGGATATTCTGTGATTCTAAGTGGCAACCTCTGTTACTGAGACATTTGTATCCTGAGGGTTGGCATCTCCAGCTCATTCCATGGCGTTGAGAATGGGTACCTGCTGTTCCCTTCCCAGCTGTCCTTGGAGCTGAGCTGGCAGGGTCTGAGTTAGCTCATGGCTTCCCTGAGCCATCTCATCTGCCTTGTTTAATCAGTATTTCTGTCTTCTACCCAAGCCCTCTGTCAGGGCAGAGGTGGGCTCCACATGCTCTCCCTTGTGGCTAGTTGGACAGTACTTGCATTTTGCTGTGATGACTGTACATAATAATCAGTGTCTCCAAGAAGTGGTGCTCTTTGAATTGCCTTATAGAGCTTACTCTATAAAATAAGAGCTTACTCTAGTTCTTTTCATCCCTCTTCTTCCTTTCTCACTGTGCTTGGCTGGTGCAAAATAGCTTTGTTTGTGCATCAAACTCCCCCTAGCTTGGCCCTTGCTCTGCCCCCACTCCTACCCAAGGGTTCTGGCCTGCTCCTTGGAGAGAAATGAGTGACAGCTCAGCTTCCTCACCGAAGATCCTTAGATGTTTTTGACTCTGTTTAACTGTATCCTCTGTCCAACCCCATCTGCCCTCAGACAGCTGCCAGCTGTCCGAACCATCACAGGTCTAGCAGTGGATTCACGTCACTGTTCCCAGCATTTGCTTCCCCAAACAGCTTTGTGCTACAGGAAAACAGAGAATACGTGTCTCTTCCCTGGGGGAAGGCAGTGATGTCTCCGTGAGGTGTCTGTGTCCCAGGTATGGCTTTGTGGTTTGGGGTTTTTTTATTATTAGGAAAAACCCAACACTCTCATTCATCTCCCTCAGGCTAATGCTGATGTCACATGGGCTACAGAGTGGTTGGGTGTCATCATGAAGCATTTATACAAAAAGAATTGTTAGTTCTCAGTGTTCTCCACAACATTAAAAACCACCAAAACACAACGTTGTACTGGTTATAACAGAAGGCGTTTTCCTTCTGCTTTCCATCTACAGCTCTTGAAACCTTTTTCTGTCCCTGTTGTAAACAACTACTGCTCTGCATTACGTAGGAACCTGAGAGAGACTCATACAAATTGTTTGAAGACTCATGGCAATTTGTTAACTGAAATGGAGTTAAAGGACATGTTAATTCCTTGTCTGTTTTTCTGATCTTTCCTTGACCATAAGCATATAAATGTCTGTTTTTATCAGTGGGGAAGCACTGATGAACACTGAGTCTGGAGGTCAATGTAACTCTATTATTAGGTTTTCTTTGATAAAAAATATTGTATCAACTTGGTGAGGTGTTTTCAATAATGAAACTTCATTGCAGTTCTCCTGTAATTAAATATCAATTCCCTATTTCTTTCTATAAAAGCCTAATGCCTTCCCTTATTATGTCACTCTCCCACCTGTTGTTAAGCTCTGATATGTTTTCTGTTCTGTCAACATCAGCTTAAAATGTTTCCAGCCCTCTGCTTTCTCCTGCCCTGGCCTCACAGCACATTGCCTCCTGAATTTCTGCCACTGCAGTTGTTGGCTGTGCTGTAAATCCGATCAGGGAGCCGAGCTGGTTCTAACAAGTGCGTCATTGTTCGGGGGTTTTGTTGTTTTTTTTTTTTCCCCTGAAGTGGTGTGCTTCACAGTGCTGCTGCAGGAAAAAAATTGTGCTGGCACAACTGAGAGAACAATGTGAACAGGGCTAGGTGGGGAGGCAGAGGTTCTGCTGCCAGACTGTTCATCTCTGAAAACACAACTGAATTGCTCAGCAGAGCTGCCTGCTGCTGCTTCTAGGCATGATTTTGTTGGAAGCCCCGTCAAAGTGGTTCCCACCCCATACCCACCCCCAGTAACTGTTCCAGTAGGCATTGCTAAGCTTAAGGGACTGTCAGTGTTATCCTTCTAGCAGATCTACGGTCTCTGACCTGAAAAATCAAGTGAAAACTCTGTTCTGGAAGGAAGTGCCATCCACGGCACCTGCAGAGAAAGACAGAGATCATAGGAACAATTTCCCACTTACTCCAATGTTATTAACACTCTGGGACACAGTATTCCAGCCTCTCTTTGGTTTAGAGATCTCATGGTCAGGTCAGGTGTCCTGTTGTCCCTTTACAACCTGTATGGAAAGGGTTTTGCATTGTGGCTGTGGCTTTGAGCAGAAATGAGGTGGCTGATTCCTCATGTTTTAAACCTCCAAGATGTGGAGCTGGTTGGAGCTGTTGGTGTCAAAGACAGGTGAAATCCAGTGCCTGAACATCTTTGCCAATGTGTTTTCTTGCCTGTCAAGGACCTGTTTTCTGCTGCCTTGTGCCACTGATTGTACCCACACAAGAATAAGAAAATGCTATTAAAGTGGAATAGCAGCAGTTTCTTCATGAGACAATGGGTGTCACAAAAGGCAGAGGAGGTTTAGGCTCAGAAATCCATCCTTGAACTTTTGGCCTAATCTGCTGCTTGCTTAATTTCTTTTAGAAAGAAGCAAGAACTTGCTGAGAGAGGCAGAGTGGTTTTCTCTGTCTTTGGGTGAGGTTTCCACCTCAGAGGCTTCAGCTCCGATGAGCTTTCCAGTGCTGCAGAGATCAAGGTGCCTGAAGGTAAATGTGGCTGAATCCTGCACCCTCAGGATCTGAAGAACCTGGCAGGGTTTTCCACAGCAATGTGGGTGCCAGAGCTTTACTGTTCAGGGCATTCCAGAGGTCATGCTGATGAGAGGCACTTGCTATGCCCAGTTTTACTGGTAGGGCTGAGTATTAGGCACATAAAGGCAGTCCAGTTAGGAAGGCAGTCCAGTTTGGAGCAGTGGCCTAGCACTTGGGCCAGAGTTAAAACTTTGCTCTGAGAGCAGCATTGCTATGCCAGGACAGAGGTAACATGTGTGTGCCTGTCTGCTCTTTCATCCTCCCTCCCCGTGTAGTGTCAGGGTAATGAAAAGCTGCATGTGAGGGCCAATTACGATACTTATCACTTCCTCTGACAGTGCCAAGATACCGTTTTTTAATGTGGCTCCGTTTTTGTTTTGGTGCTGACACTCAGCCAGTGAGAAGGTGAAAATTGCTCACTTAAAGAAGATTCTTTTCTCAGCCTCTTTATCCTTTTGGATTTATGCCTTGCTTTTAGGATATAAAACAACCTTGTGTTTGCATTAACACTTAGCCTTAAAAGAAATCAGGAACAAAGGGCTAATGTTCCTTTAAAAGAAAAAAATTCATGCCCTACTTTAGTAAGATGCTTAAGATTCTTGTGAATGGAGGCTGTAAGGCATGTTAAACTGCCCTCTGTTCTGTTTTTCCAATTTACTAATCCTGCTGATTCAGACTTTGCTAGCAAACCTGCTACAATTAACTGCTTTATAGATGCAGTTGAAACATGTCAGGTTGCTGTTTGGGCAATGTCTAATGAGCCTGCAATTCCCATCAAGGGGTTAAGTTTTTTTTCCCTAACATTTATTCTGAGGCACATCAGTAGAGCCTTACTGATCAAATGCTCAAGCAAACCCCCTCATTTAATAATAAGCAGCTAGTTGCCTGTTGCTATAGTATTACCTGCAGTTATCAGGAGTAAATATTTATATCCTAGTAGCATCAGAAACCCTGGGCAATATTACAGTAGCTGTGCTGGCAGCTTGCTACCACACTTGGAACCATGATTCACTTACATGGGCACCTATTTTTATTTGAACTTAATGTAGCTTGCGTGGATGCTTGTTGGTATTTCTGTTTCAGTAGGAGATAAATGAGGATGTTTTTTAGTAGAGTTTGAACCAGCAGTGCTGGAGGGGCTAGACAGAGGCTGCTGTTTGTTCTTAGGTTTGGTATATGGGGTAAGAAGTCTGGGGAAGGCTAATTCTTTGGTCTTTTAGTGTAGAATGCACAAATACCTCCACGCTGTGTTTTGAGCTGGAGGAGAGCAGTGCTGGAGAAGTGGCTAGAAATAGCTGGAGTGGATGATCTCAGCAGTGACCTGACAGCCTGCCTGAACTAGAGCTAGCTGCATGACCTTTAACAAAAAGATGCACTCTTTACTGTCAGGAACAACTAAAAGATGGAAATTATATTGTCTTCCCGAGGAGGGCAAACTCTTCTTCTTGACTTGTTTGTTATCTGGATTTCCCAGAACTGGAAGCTGTGAGATGTGGGGCTGACCCAGGGGAGGCAGCTCAAGGAAGGGACACAGCCATTTTGACGAGTCATTCACAGACCTGCCCTGTCCCACACTCTACCTGAGACCCGAACTGTTGGCTGCCACCTCAGGCCCCCTTGCTTAGACCTCAAACCCCTACAGCACCACACTGTGTGTTCTGTTCTTCCACCCCAGGCGACAGACACTGATGCAGGGCCTGATCTGTGATGTGTCAGTCAGCTTTTGCAGTTGCCATCTGGCTTGCACAGGGAGAGATGCTGTGGTGTTTGGCTGCAACACAGCTCAGAGAATTCTGAGCTGTGGTCCTTTGTTTCAGCCCTCTCCCGTTTTCTGAGCTCTCACTCGGCTGATCAGAACAAAGTGAGAGAATTTAGTGTGTTGTCTCAACTAATGCCTTCAAATGGTTTGCTCTTTGGTTCCCCCCCACCAATATACTGTAAGTTTTGGGTTATGGTGAATATTGTTTAAACTGTTAGCTAGCTAAAGCTCTGGGATGTGTAGCTGGGCTTAGATTGTGCGTTTTAGGGAGACTATGCACAGCAAGAACAGAATAGACATAGACTCACCATGGATTTACCCTGTCTGACAAGACCCAGTGTGGAGCAGCTGACTTGACAAGTGCTGGCAAATGGCTTCCTCTTGTGTGGCACAAAAAAGGATGAAAAATTTTGTTATTTGAACAGAAAGTTCCGTGATGACCATAAAGGGGAGGCTGCTGGTTTGTTTTATGAGAATAGAGTGCCATAGTGACAAAAAAGAGGGCCTTGTGAAATTTCCTAATGTGGTTTGAATTTTTTAATTCCATTTTGCTCTGAGATAACCTAATTTTAAAATTGCTGTCTGGTGAAGGAGATGGGAAGAGATGAATGAATGACTCTGAGTTCAGGAAGCCTTAAGACTGTGGGGAAAGTGGACAACAGACTGTTTGATGCTGAAGGCTTTGTAGTTTAGCAGGTGGGATAGTGCAGGAGACGGCTCTGTGGCATTCCCTTTGCTCCCTGCTTCTCAGTCAATACAAAGGACTTTGGGATGTGGCACAGAGTCAGGGATGCTGTGAGGGGAGTCCAGCAGAGCTCAGTTAGGACTGGTTTTAAAAGCAGGCAGAGTCTGGTGACACTGAGAGCAGCAGCAGGACTCATCAAGCGGAGGCTGGAGCACAGATCAAGACAGGACGCAGTGGCAGAGGCTGCTCCTGTGAACTCCATCTCATTCAGTTGCATGAACTGTGGCTTTTGCTTTGAAGATCAGGGTGAGATCAGTTAGTTTTCCCTCTCCAGTGAACAGCTGCTTCCCAGAGTTCAACTCTGCTTCTCAGAGTGGATCTGAATGTGTGAGCAGTCCTTGGCAGATCATGGGCAGGGTGTAAAAGCTCGAGTGGCTTAGATCTCACTGAAAGTGAGCTGGAAAATGACTTGGAGCATTCATGAAAGACTGAGCAGGATGTGAGTGACCAATTCCCTGTCACTCAGTGAGGGCCAGCAGATTAGACTCTGTAAAATAAAGGGAACTCTTTCCCCAGTGCTTCTCTAAGGCCTTTGAGAAAACAGGTTCCCTTTCTGCTAGACAGCCACAAATAGTATTGTACACAGTTCCTTCCACCAAAAACATAGCCTTCCACCTACAAACACTGAGATCCTTTTTAAAAAAGCAAAAATTTCTCATCCTGCCCCCAAGATTATCAGAAGGGACACTGAAGCAATGATCATGTCAGTGTCTTGATTTGCCAGTGTGTCAGAAGGCACAGTCAGGATTAGCACAAAGGAAACCTTTGCTAATTTTGCAGTTGTCCCCAGCGAAACCCTTCTCAGTCAGAATCAAATGAGTGTCTAAATCTGGCTGCAAGGCATGTTTCAGAACCCATGAACACTGTCTTGTTCCAAGCAGAACCTGTAATTAAGCATCAAAAGCTTCAGGAGTTCGGACACAACAGCAAATTTTAAAGAAAACACTGAACAGGGCTGACTGCTCATCCCTCTTCCTACAGCTCCAAGACAGACCAGTGTGAAAGGAGACACTAGTGCTTGTGAGAGTCATCCTGTGGCAACTGATGTGAACTTCTGAAGGAGAGAGAGGATTAAAATAGGGGAGGGGGAGAAGTTACCCTGCGGGAGATTGTCAACAGATGTTCCATTGTAGTTCAAAGAGCACTAGCAAAAGGCTTCTGCTGCACGGATATATTAATTCTGGGCAGTTCATCACAGGGAGACCTGTTTTATGACTGGGAGGATACTATGAAGTATCTTAGTTACCATAAGGGAACTTACTTAGTTCTTTATTTAAACTCTGGGTGGGGAGTCTGGTCTACCTGTAAATAGAGAGAGGGCTGAACAGTAGGAACAAACACATACTTATTTTCTTCCAGCTGTGACCACTGTCAGTCTGATCAAGATCAAGCTGGTTTTGTGGTTTGGGGGAAGTTTGGATGATGGATCATTCCATAGAAAAAATATTACAGAGGAACTGAGGCTAACCATTGTTAAACTCTTGGGGCACGTGAGGCAGACCTGTGCTGAGTATGTCTTTCAAGTGTATTTGTTAGAGAGGAAGTGGGAACAAGCATAAGGAAAACTGTGCAGGCTGCCAAGCAGATGAACAAATTGACCCCTTTGCCTTTAAAATGCACAAATCTATCAAGTTTGACTCTGTCTAACACCCCATCTACACTTCTTTCCTGAAATAGTTAAAGATTTCTTATAAAAGCTTGCTAATGTTGCAGAATCAGCTGTGGTAGGGGATCTAATTCACAAGCTCTGTATCACCAGGCACAATTAGAAAGTCCTTTTCTGAGTAGGTCTAAGTGCTTTATCTTCTGAGATTGTTTTGAAGTTGTGCTTTGGGTGCAGGTTTGTTTTTCTCAGATCTGTGAGGAAAAATGTTCCCTGTGGCATTAAAGCAAGGAAGAGTCTCCATTCAGGTGTGGTTGGATGGGGAAGTTTGAAGTCCTTTGTTATGTTACAATTCTGGGGGATTAAACAACCCAAACCACAAACAGTTTTGGGAGCCTAATACTGATGGAGACTTTTATATTTGCAGTCATGGTTTTCCAGCTTTGCTTATCACTTAGGTATGTATCAAGAGGACCTTTTTCATTCTGATTTAAGTGGTAACAAGCACAGGGGACTATTATATCCATGGGAAATCCTTAGGGGGTCTTGTGAGCCCCACACACTGCCTTGTCCACTCCAGTGCTCCTCGTAGCAGTTCCTCTGTCTCTGAACAGTGTCTTTAGCCTTATTTACAGACTTGCAGAGTGACATGATGGTTAAATACACAGTGTCTAAAGCTAAAATACAGGCACTGAGCCATGAAGGACAAGTGAGTGGGCAGAGAACTGGCACATAGCACAGGTAGCCCTGCCCTTGGCACAGCAGCTCTAGCACTGTCACTTTTCAGCTGCTCAAATCCCCTTCCCTTCAAAACATGAGTCTGGAGAGAGAAGGAAGGGAGGGCAGAGGTGGCAGGTGGGTCTCAAACTCTGCTTTTCTTTTTCCTGGGTTTCTTTCCCTTCTATTTAGCTTTAAACCTAAGTGATTCGATTGATTCTTGGTCCCTTGCTAATTAGTAATATAATCGTGCCTTAACCCAGGAGGCATTAAAATTAAACCTCATCAAAAGCGAGAGCTGTGTTCAAGGGGGAATGCAGAAACTGGCAACAGTTGATTTCTGGTTCTGTCAGTTTGCTTTGCTGCACTGGAAAGATGAAGCCCACACAAGTGGCCCATGGTCCATCTCCAACCCTGGCCACCTCAGGGCTGGCATCACCTGGCTGGGAGGTCAGAACTTGGATGGGCAAAGGCAGAAAGCTTCATTTCCAAGGGTGGCTGCCTGCACAAGCCTGTCCTGCTGCTGCCTCTCCAGCTAACACAGACCTGCACTGTGCAACCTCTCCATCAAGGCAGCTCAGCAGTTTGTTCTGCAGAGAATGAATCAGCTGAGTGGGGTTGGTGGTAAAAAGGCAGAACATTAGAAACTCCAACATAAAGCATCAGAATAATGCTGACTTTAGACCTGAGAAGACTAGCTTAGTTGTGGCATGTTTGCTCTGTTATTTATTCTGTTTTGTGTGGTTTTATGTTGGGTCAGGACTGAAATCTCTGCAGGGTTTTAAGTTCACCCCCATGTCTTCAGATTACTCAGCAAGCACTTTGCTAGGCTATGAAATCTTTGCTCTCTTCTTTCTCTAGATCTTCCAGGGATTTGCTTTTCTAGATTTGTTGTGGTAACTCTTTAAAAAACAGCATAAGCCCAATGACCAAGTAGTTTCACTCACCACATTTTGACAGCTCAGGAGAAACTCTTACCAGGTCTTTAGCAAAAGCTGTGCTTTTCAATGGCTCCCTCCCTGTGGGTCTGAGCTCTGAAGGGAAGAGTTCAAAACAGCAATAAAGCTAAACAAAAAGAAATACATGCCTTTCAGTTTGCTTTGCCTGCTGTACTATAGAGAGAAGCATGACAGGTGAATCCAAACTTAGGTTTGGATTAGGCTGGCTTTCAGGATATTTCTGTAACTAAGGTTTGGGGTTACACTTGAAAATGGACAAGAATATCTTCAATCAGAGGCAGAGGAAGGGAGTCTAGAGGTGTAGGTTAAATTATTTGGTCTAGTACTGTTCTCTAGGGCAGATTTCATCTGATTTAACTGTACAGAAATTAATCTCAGTCAACCCAGACAGGGAATGACCCTGACAAGAAGGAACACAAGCAGAGGGTGGTGTCCTTCTGAATGCTCAGAGCTATAGTTCATAGCTGTCTGGCATTTTCTAGTATCAGCTTTGTGAGTCTTCCTGCCCCGAACTGCTGCTGTTAAATCTATGACAGGATTCATTGTGATCTATAAGAGCTTTTCAGTTCGATGTTTGCAATGAAAATATGAGGACTGAGACAGCTTTGGCATTTGTAACTTTATTGCAGAAAAAAAAAAAATCCACTATCAACATATTTTACAAAGAAAGTTGCACTTTGGTGTTGGGCGAGTTTTCTTCCTCAACCCCTTTCCCCCGGACAGCGATGCGTGGGAAACCAGACCAACCAGCCCCTGCCCTTTTGATTGTGTGCAGAGACACCTTCCAGCTATGCCAGCCTGCACCAGTTCCAGCCAGGATGGAGTTCTATTTTCCACGACCAACTTGCCAACTTTGTGCCGAAAACCAGTAGCGCCCTGCCCTGCGGCAGGGGAAACAAGTCTGTAGCCAGGGAGATGGCTCTGTGCAGACAATGCTGGATACAAAAGCTTTGGAGCTGTGACAACTGCCCTTCAGTTCTCATGCCACAGTAGGAGAGAACCAACCCTTCTTCCCTGTGTCATTGGGCATCCTTACAATACACAGAGGCCAAAGCCAACAGCTGAACCCGAACTGCACTGCAGCCATTTGTCAGCCACTTCAGAAGTAGTAACACAGGGAGGAGGAACTGCTGCCTTGCCCAGTTCATCTGTCTGACCCAGGCCAGTTCTGCTCCATCTTTGGGCTTTGCAGATAATTTGGGCCCTGCTGATGGGGACATTCCCCTTTTCCTGCTACAACAAGCAATAACAGCACTGTGGAAAAAAAAAAAGGTACTTTTGCTAGTGAGGCCTGGTATCTGTCCTTTGTGGGGTCAGTGATGTTGCTACTGAAAGGAGAGGAGAAACTGAGGCTTGTAAGAGCAACGAGGCAGATAATCTCTAGCCCTTGCTGTATCCTGAGGGAGCAACTGGCTTAGTCAAAAGTCAAACACTCTAGAGAAGGCATTTCTATTTACCTGCAGACAAAAGTGAGCTAGGAAACGGGAGCAGGTGTAATTACATGAGGACTGTCATGTCACACACAGTCTGGTCTTTCTAAGGTGAGGGCACCAAAAGATCCTTGGACTTACAATCAGAGGCTCAGGTCCGTGGGTTCCTTGAGGGGCCTCAAGAGCCTCGGATGCAGCCTACAGCAGTGATATTTTGAGGCAAAAGTGCAGAATCTAACCAGCCTAACACCTAGAAAGGGAAGGGGAGGAAGGCACCTACATCCAGGACCTGTCCTCGTGACAAGACACGGACTGGCTCAAAGACCAACAGCAGAAGGTAAAGGAGCTTTGACCCTGCATAGCACAGGAGGGACAGAGAAGTACTAGTTTTGTACAGCAACTTCCAGCAAGCAGATGCTAGCAGGAAAATGGGAGGCACCTGAGGAAAGGCATGTGTCAGTCCAGGCAGGAAAATGGACTAAAGCATTTACTGAGCCTGGGAAAGGCATTTACATGTATGCTGAAAGCATCGGGTGTAGGAGACACAATTTCCTAATTTTGGTGAGACCCAAAATTAGTGTGTCTAATTGGTATTAGACTGAGTCCTATCAAGTTCTGTTAAACTAAAATTATGTTAATTTTCCTCCCAGCAACTTCAAAGCAACATCAAATAGTAAGAGCACTTCTCCAGTGGCCACAAAACTGTTTTCCCTGGTTAAAGAGAAAAGGTATGCATGTAGGAAGGAAGCAGAGCAGTCTGTTATCCTCCTGGTAGCTGAAACAGGAACAATAAAAGTGCAAGAAAAAAAACCCAAACAAACAACCTTAAAAACACAGAACAAGAGGGAGCCCAAGAGAACCGATTTCCACATCTTTGGCTCCCTCAGAAAACAGCAGTCTCCTTTGTTAGCACTGTGCTGACACCACCAGTGTTAAGAGCCCTTGTATGGACCACTTGTCCACCTCCTTTGAAAGCAGCAGCCACCAAGATGGACAGAAGAGATCCATGCAGACCATCATGGCAAAGGCTGTCTTGGCTAACTGGTCACCACACTAAGAGGAGGAGGCAGCTCTTCAGGGCATTATTTTGAGAAGAGCCTGGAGGAAAGGGCCAGACTTGGGCTCTGATTCGCAGCATGGAAACTTCAACACTGAACTATTTAAAACATCTAAAACGAAAAGCCATCTGAAAAGGACCTTTCAGTTGTGTGCAAATCATAGCCCCTCATTCCTTGGCAGATCGTCTGGGACCAAGTCCTCAAGGCCTTTTCCTCAGGGAAGTTCAGCCGGCCAGGCAGAGGACAACCTGGTTGCCTAGTAGCTGTAGAGTGAGAGAGGGGTGTCCTCCATCATGTCATCCTAGAAGCAGAGAAGAGTGCTTTAATGAGATGTCTGCACATGGCAATACGGTGCCAGCCTGGAAGGGTGCTGTGCAGGCAGCACAGCCTTCTCTCCACACTGTCACAGTGTGGCCATCTGCCCAGCGATCCACCTAAATGCTGTCCCTGTGCAGCTGCTGGATACTTGGACTGCCCCTCTCCCTCCTGCTCCAGCAGTTGGAGAGAAGAGGTGTGTGCAGCAACTGCCTGCCTGCTGCAGGGATGTGGAAAACCCTGGCTGTTGAAAACTCACTCAGCTTGAAAAAGCATCAGCTTGCTTGCTTGCTCCCGTACTCCTCTGTCCCAGGAAGCACAGTGAGTTACTTGCAGATTCCCCAGAGCTAATTCATCCTCTAAAACCCTCACATTTTTTTATATTCCCAAAGGGTCAAATGCAGACAGACAGACAGACAGATAGACAACTGCCTTGGAGCACAGCACAGAATCTGCTTTGTCACAGTTACAAAGCAAATATATAAGAAAACAGGAGAAGAGTCTAGGAAGGTGTCATTTCTGGACAAGTTGGGATGGAGTTCTCCTTCCTCCCTCTATTTAACCTCTTAGCATTCCCCTGCAGAGTGAGGGGAAGGCAGAGAGCTTCTTTAGTGCCCAACCTTGAGACTTGCTGTCTTGATTCAAACCCTGGATGGAAGGAGAGGGACCTAAGAGGGAACAGGAGTGTGTGATCAGCATTGCTGCTGCTGCTGCAAATACCCAAAGCATTGCTAATGTAGTAGCAGGGGAACTGCAAAGCAGTCAGTAGCAAGCCAGACCATGTCAGGCTGGGCTGAGGTCACGACTCACCATGGGCAGGTCCTGCAGGCGCCGGAATTCCATGCGGCTGTTGTGCTGGCGGTATCTCAGGAAGCCCACCAGGCCAAGGATGCCCACCATGACAATGAAGACGGAGATCACGGTGATTACCAAGGGATCAGCCCTTGTTGTGTCAGCCAAATTGGGTTGCTCTGCAAGGATACCAAGGGAATGAGGCCAAAGGAGAGCCTTCAGTGGCTGGAGCAGCAAAGCTTTGTCTTTTCTGGTTCTGCTCAGTACAACCACGAGGCAATCTGAGGTAGCCCCAGCCCTTTGCTGTGTTTTGTGAGAGCAGGGACAAAAGCAGAACATTTACCTGAATTTTCATCATCACCAACATCCAACACAGAAGCTTTCTCATGCCTGGGCTCTGATGACGGCGCCAGTGTGGATGTGCTGGTGGGCATGGCAGCAGTGCTGGCAGACGTGGAGCTGGTCATGAGGGGTCTCACCGTCACAGTCCTGGAGGAGGTGGCAGAGGACGTGCTCTGTATGGTGGAGATGGGAGCAGAGAAGGTTCTGGGCTCCACAGTGCTCTCCTCTGTGGCACCCACAGGGCTCGTTCCTGGCCTGGTTTCAGATCTTGCTGCCGTGGGTCCCACGGTCTGCTCATCAAAAGGCCCCAGCTGAGAGCTATTAGTTGTCGCTGCAAAATAGGAACAAGGAGTTAATTTAAAGGATAAGTGCAAGCACACTGTTCTGTGGAACTGGGCAAGATGGAAGCAAGGCTGTAAGGAAGACTGCTGGGACTACAGGAATAGCAGCTGACTGTCAGTCCCTTGGAAAACAAGCAGGACCGATAGCGCAGGCACAGCTGAGCCAGGCTGTTAAGTCACAGTGCTTAGAAAGTCCTCTTGGTTTTCATATGTGCCAATCTGCAATGTCAGCCAACCTCAGCTGGGCCCACAAGGCTTGTCCTTGGGGACAAAGGACAAGCACTAACAGCTCTGCACACAGCTAGGGGTTACCTCAGAGCAAGACACTGGGAAAGGTCTCTCATCCCTCCTTACGGGGAGCACAAATGGGGCTGCCCAGGGACTGCGGCTGTGCTGTTGTGTCACAGACCCTGTGACACAAGCCAGGGCACACGATGCAGCTGTGCATGAACACCGTGCAAATCAGTAGCCAGTCAATATCTGCCTTGCATTAGGGGAGTGTGACAGCCTGGCAGGCCCCAAGGTGAGCAGGACTGGGATCGCCAACCCTATAGCCAGTCCCCACACTGCCCAGAGGGATCCAGGGGAGGGGTTCCCACACTTGCCCAGGGATGGATGGGCTGATGTTTGTGCCTGCCCATCTCCATGCTTTGTGCTAAGGGAGGGTGTGCTGCCCCATTCTTTAGGCAGCAGGGAAGGCTCCTGCCGAGCCCCCAGCCCTGGTGCTGGAAGAGCCCAGCTGGGCAGCACTGCTGAAGCATGTTGTTTCAGATGAGACATATAAAGGATGTTCCTGCACACAATCAATGTCCTCATCACAAAGCAGCCAGCATAATTAATACCATCATTAATGGGGTTTGCAAAGAGGATGCTGAACTAACACCTCTACAGGTAAGTCCCACTGAACTGGCTATACTTAATGGCTCATTCCCTTCTCCCTCTCTCCAGTGTCCAGGAGAATGCTCAGATATTTCCAGTTTGTGCATCCTTGAGGCAGGACTTTCTGCACAGGCAGTAAAGGCAAGACCTCACCTGGTACAGTGTTCAGAGGAAGCGAGGGGGTTGCACTGGCGGCCTCACCCGTTTCTTCAGTTGTGCTGAAAGGCTCTGTGGCTTCATGGCTGGGCTGGTTTTCTTCCAGAGTGCTGGCAGTCGGGGTAGGGGAGGGGATTTCAGTGCTGCTGTTGACTGACAAGCTCATGTTGTGGTGCTTAGGATATGTAACTGTGATGTCCTCGGGGCTGGCAGTGGTGGAAGCCCGCAGTCTCTCTGCCTTGGAGCCTGCCATGGGGGTGGTAGGGATGAAGGCATTCTCCACCTCTGTAGTGTGGGCCCCAGTAGCACTGAGTGCTGCAGCAGTCAAGTTTTTCTCCAGGCTTGTCTGAGGAATGGCAGTAGTTGCTGGACCAAAGTCAGAGGCTTCCCTTGGCTGATGCGAGGTTAGCACTGTGCTGGGAAAAGGTGATGGTGTCTCCAAAGTCTCTCCTGTCTTCTGTCCCTGTCCTATGGAACAGAGTTAAGAATGAGAAGTTTGTCAGAGATCCCACACTGAGAGGAGAAAAAGGGCAGATGAACAGAATTTGAACTTCTTTTTCCCTTTAACTCCAAATCCAGCACAGGTTCACTCTTGTGAAAGGGATTCAATAGCTCCTCTCTCCTCCTGGCCTTTCTGAGGCCTGAGACCTGCTCTAGGGGACCTTCCTTTACCCTCCTCTCCTGAACACAAGCCCTGTGTTCTTGTTCTGTGGGGTCAGCATCACCAATCCCCCTACCCTAGAGCAACTTTGAAACATTTTTCAATGATTTAGGTTTGTTAAAAGTACCACTTGAGACCTGATTCTGTAGGAAATTTTGGTAAGTCTTCCTTGGCTCATTGAGAAAGAGTCAAAAGTGGTTCTGAAAAAATACAGGAGGAAAATGTGGAAGTAGACCCTCTAGCTCCCCCAGCCTGATAAAGTGGAGGAAAGTGCTATTTAAAAAGCCTGTGGCTGGCAAGGGTAAATCATATATTGTGAGTCATTTTACTAGTAGTGTGGAACTCCTGCTAGAGGGAGAGGTGAAATGGGCAGCAAGAGAGTACTACAGCTAACAGGGCTGGTGGTGTGCTTTGGGAGCCGCCTTCATGAGCTATATACAAACACATCACCAGCATGTGCAACTATTGCCACAGAAATGGGGAGCTCCTCAGCCTCCCACCACAGCAAAAAGGGCCAGGAAGAAAGGATCCCCCCCCAGATCCACAGCTGTTACACAGTGTGACAGCACATGGGAGGAGGAAAACCACAAGCCTCTCACAACCGCCCCTTCATTAACACCAATCCTGTGAGGGTTTTTCAGGGTGTAAACAGGAAGAAAACAGGAATTCAGCCACATCAGGATGGACTCCCCAGACAACTTAAAAGCCACATAGTCAATATTTTGATGATTTCTGTTCAAGTTTCTACCCAAGTCACAGAGGCCTGATGAGCCAACTACAGAAAAAAATAAAGGTACTGAAGCAAATCCATCACCATGTCCCTCCTCTCCACAGTGAAGAAGCATCCAAATCAGATGCCATCACCAAGAAACATTCATCCAACAGCAAAGCAGCACACTCTTGTAATGCTTTGGGGAAATCTCAGCAGTTTTTATAAGCCCTTCAGAACACAGACAGTTATCAGAGCTCTTCTCCAGCTACAGCACTTAACAGGCCCTAAAAAAAGACACAATACGTCTCTCTCTTGAGACCTTTGCAGTATCCTGACCAGCTGGAGAATTCCAAAGCTTAAAGCAGCCTGATGGAGCTGTGCTTCCCCGGCCCAGGGCCTCAGTCCCAGGAGGGCTCCCGCAGGGATGCACAACCCCGTTCAGCACTTTTGGAGAACAAGCTCTCTCTCGTGGGGAGCCCCAGCTGGGGCAACTTAAACATGAAGACCAAAGGCATAAGTGATGCTCCCTTTGGCCTCGCCTGGATCCAGCTGTCTGTGGCCAGAACGTGCCTCCAAGTAAGGCGAGCTGCTCTCTGCAATGGAGCTCAGGCATAGGATATGCTTACACCAGTAACACCTGGAAGGAAAAGAGCTGAGCACTGTGTTTCCTGGGATCAGGCACCAAAACACACAGCTTTTCATGTGACAATTTCCAGCCCTGAACCCAGCACTGCTATTCAGCACGCTGCCTGCTGGGTGAGATCCCACTGGCTCCAGAGTGTGCGCTGGGCAATGCTGATGAATCCTGGGTGGGCACTGGCAGATGCTTGCTCAGTAAACACCCAACTGCTGCTCCCACGCAGCAAGAGACACACAGAGCCATGCTGTCACTGTGGGGTAAACAGGAAAGGTGGTGGCCAGGTGCCCAGCCAGTGGCAAGCCTGGCTTTCAATAGCTGGCCTGTGCCCGGGACAGCCTCTCATGAGGTGGCAAGCCGTGAGTCAGGTCACGAAGGGGAAAGATTTGTGGAGAGCTGTCTTGCAAAAAGGCCTAAGCAACTCTTAAAACCATCATGCCGCTTTCTGACTAGAAAAGGAAAGCCAGAGGGAAGGTGGACAAGTCTGGACTCCACACACCAGGGCACCTCCCCGCAGCGTCAGGAACTGGCAGCCCTGCCAGGAGATGCTGTGGGACAGGAGTGTTTGAGGGGACAAGCAGCTCCCCCCACCCTGCTGTTTGCAAGAGTAGTATTTCCCTAAGCTCTTGTCTCCAAGTAGCCACACATCTCCTTCCCACAGAACTGTCTGGTGTCCAGCACTGCCAAGGAAGTGGTTCCCGGGCAGATGGGCCACTCTGGCCCAGGCCTGGTGTAACACGGTACTGCAACCTGGTGTGTAAAGAATTGCAGACGAGATGTTAAAATTGGCAGGTGAGGAGCAAGGGAGTCGCTGAGAGGTCTTTGAGCAACGCAGGTGTCCAGGTGTCGATGGCACCTGGATTAGCAGGTCATCCAGCCCAGCACATCACAGCACCCCCAGCTCCAGAAACAAAGGAGGGCCTGATAAAACGGAGAGCCTAATCCAGACTCGAACAAAGACTCAAGACATTAAGAGGTGACGGTGGAAAGACACGGAAGGCAAGAGCCAAGGAAACAAAAGATTGTGAGTAAATCCTGATCACCCGGGGACAGACAGACAAAAGATGCCCATCACCCGTCTGTCAGCTCCTAAGGAAAAAGGGCACATCCAAAGCCAGCACTCAGTCACCAAGCACAGCACCTGGTGAAACCTCCCATAGGAGCAACTTGGTGCTTGTGAGCTGTGGATGTTAAGAGTGCAAGCACAAATGCAAGCACAAGCAGTTTTGTTTTAAAATAAAAACACCTCCCCAAAGGCCCTTGCATTAACATTTGCTCGGGGTCTTTGGTGCCCTGCAGGTCGGAAAATCCCCAGTTCCAGCGCTGCCACTGCTGCTCCACTCACTGGGCAATGTTGGGTTTAGGTGTTTATTGGTTACCTAGAGAGATGCAGGTCAGAGCTCGTTCCTCTGGCATCTTCCTGGAGGAGCTCTGCTTCCTGCACCACTTGCCAGGAAAGCCGTGGCTGTACTGCCTAAGGCATCACCCTCATCAGCTCCTGGAGACAATAGGGAACCATGTCCTTCTTGTTTCAGATGGAAAGGAAAGGAAAGGAGTTAGTGTGGATGTTTCACTTTCTCCAAGTGATCCTGACAAGGCCTGACAGCTGCAGCAACCCAGGACAGCTGGTGAAGGTGCACTCATTCTTGGATCTGTAACAAAGCAGCCACAACTGTACCAAGCAAGAGCTCTGGACATAACAGCATCTGTTTCCCTGACAGGGAACCAAGTGTGGGCCTGCTTTGGTTATGCTGCAGTGCCTGCTGAAGCAGAGCTGACTGCTGGTCCCCTGGCTACAGCCCCACTCCTGCCCCATGTCTGTACTAACCTCCAGGCTCAGCCTGTGCGTGGTGAGAACCAGGGATCCCAGAGCACATTAGGGCAGGGCTGGTGGATTTGGAGCGGCAGCTCCCATCAGACCGTGCTGACTGCAGTGACCTCTGTCTGGGAAACAAGAGGGGCAAAGGAAGAGGGCGGCCCCAGGGGAGAAGGGATGCAGCCAGCCAAGAAGCCCCTGCCTTGGACAAGGGTGGGAAACACTCCCAGCTCCTTGAGGGAAGGGAGGGCTCTGAACATCAGCCCACGGCTTCGGCCCCTCTCCAGCACCGCCTGACACCACTGAGGGCTCTCCATACCATCAACCCGAGCTCCCACCAACTCCAGAGCAGACATGGTAAAAATATGCCGTAACGGAGAGCAGTGAAGGAAGCCAGCTCTGCAGGAGACAGGGCCATTCCTGCCTTGTGCTCCCTGCCCGAGTTTCAGAGCTGGGGCCAAGTGAGGGGACAAGGAAGGTTTGCACAACCAGCAGAGCATTGCTGCTGTGTCAGAGCAACCACGCAGAGCAGGGACGTGCCCTCCATCCTCTGCCACAGCAGCCACTCCACTATTTGCTTCCCAGAATAAAACAGTGACACAGAGCAAGGCCTCAGCTGGACCAGCCCACTGATGAGCTCCAGCCACAACCCTCCTGCCACAGTCTCAGCAGCATCCTCTGCACCCTCCTTCCTGTTTCAGCCAGATACAGCAGCCTGAGCTCCCCAAAGGTCAACACAAATCCAAGTCCTATCCATGGACTTTACCACTGGTTTTAAAATCCCTCTTAGGATGAGATGGGGGAGAGCCACATAAGGTAAGGAAGCCCATGGCAGGCTGGCTGATAGGGCTCAGGGGGAGCAGGGCAGCAGGGTGCAGGCTGCAGCTACTGCTGGAAAAGGTGCACAGAGACCCAGGTGAGAGCTGAGCACGAAGATGAGAAAAGATTCACCCAGGATTTCAGAAGAAGTGCCTGTGGGAGCAGAACTCCCTGGTGTGGATGTATCCTCCTGTGCAGGCTGTCACTGTCTGAGGGTAGCAGAGCTTAAATCAGCTTCCTACAGAGTGCATGTTAAACCACTGCTCTGATTCATTGAAAAGGCACCCAAACCCTTCTACAATGCTATTTTGGTGCACTAAATGAATTCAATTTCCATTTAAGTTTAACAGATCCAGTTGCAATCAAACCACTAAAATGGAAAAACAAAATGTTTAAAAAGTAACAGTGTAAACTGTAACCTATATGTATTAAGGCAATTACATCCTATTGCTTAGCAAAGTACTCAATTAAGCGTAGAAATTATCTTTGGTTGCCAGTTATTACCTTTTTATGGTTACCAACCAACGGTAATTAAACAACCTCTTCAAGGAAAAAGAGCTTGAGTATAAATGCAAATAAAACCATATAGTGGGATTTAAAACCAAGGCTCTTCATTTCATTTAAAAGCAGAACTGGAATAGCTGCTGATTAGATACTAGCCAAGCCTGATCTCTTCTCCTGAAAAAAACCTCACCAAACAACAAGCAATAGAAGAGATTTCTGGAGCCCTTTCAGGAAGGTGCCAGATGCACCCAGGGATGCTGTAGAGCAAACACCCTCGTTGCAGCGAAGCAAGGCTCAGAGACGTGGATCCAGTACAAAGGGCAACTGCTTTGTAAACTCAGCTCCGGCTCGATACCTTGCCCCCATGGAGGCAGGATACCAGTGGGATGCATTTGCCACAGCCTCCAGCACTCTCCCATCCAGGGCTGATGCTTGGACTGTCCCCATCCCCATCCCTGCAGAGAGAGGCTGGACAGGCTCCATCTCCTGCGAGGAGTCCGGGCGTGGGCCGTAGGCTCAGATCTGACCTTGCAGCCTGCCCGCAGTGAAACTCTTCATGGCAGCAAGTTAATTACCTGGACCCCACGAGCACCCAGTGTGGCCCTGGAAAGCTGCCAGGCCAGGCACGCTGCAAAGCGAGGGCTGAGGTAAGAGACGGGAATAGAAACCAGGTCTCCTGACCGAGAAGCTCCTTCCAGCCCCATAGGCAGGTGGCCACGAGCAGAGCACGGGACGGGGGCAGATTAGATATGGGGTGCTGAGCGAGTGTGGTGCTGCAGAGGGACAGCCCAGCACCCAACCAGCCCAGGCAGGCAGGAGGAAGCCTCCCCAGGGCATCTGCAGATGCCTGGCTGCAGGCTTGAACTCCTGGGGAACCAAAAGGGGAGGAGGCAGTGCTACCACCTCTACTGATGGCACTGTGTTTGGGACAGGGACAACCAGCTGACAGCGGCATGGCAAAGGAGGGCAGAGCAAGAGTTGTGAGAACAGGGACAAGCAGCCTTGGAAACGGCACTGTAAATGCCAAGCACAGGTATTTCAGTAGTTGGAAAACCCATGAAACAGCACAGACATGTCCAGAGCATGCAGCAGTGCTGGAGCCTGGGCCAGGAAGGGGTGCAGTGCCAGCCTGATCGCCTGCCTGCAGGACACAGCACCCCAGGGTAGCGTGGCCTGCCTGGCCCTGCCACATGAGACCCTCCTCACCCAGCCAGGGTGGGGAGACATGCAAGAAACTTCTTTTCCACAGGTTTTCTCCATCACCGATCCCCCATTTAGACATGAGGGGGCTTATCCCGAATTCCTGTGGCAGAGAAAAGGGAGAACAAGCTGCTTTACCACCACTGTCACACCAGCCAGTTATTTTCCACTGGCCACATGCAGCTATGGAGCATCCTGCTTGGCAGGAAGGTACCCAGGAAGCTCCCATGCTGTTTGCTTTTGTTCCTCAGTGGGGGACTGAGCCAGGATAAAGACCCCTTTGCCCACAGGCTGCTTGGGACACGCACAGCACCCACGGCCTGGAAAGCCTGTCCTTCTCTAGGGCTGCATAACCCCAATAATACAGCAACAGCAGGGAGCTCTGGCATCAGCCAGCCCTGGCCCTGCCTACCTCAGGAGTCACAGCTGCACTGAAGGAAACACTCACGTCATTAGAGAAAATTAATTAGCCAGTTGCCTTAATAGCAGCCCCATGTCAGCAGGGAGCCTGAGCAGGGGGGAAGTTTGGACATCAGGAAACCTGCCCAGCCCTGAGCAGGCCCCAAGTCCTTCCAGCTGTGTGACTGCTGGTTCCATGGGCTGTGAGGCTTGGAGGAGGCATCCTGCCCCGAGCAGCAGCAGTTTGGATCATGTTGGCACATGCCCTGGCCCTGCCCTGGGCAGCCCTACAGGGCTCAGGACATGGCCCCAGATCCCAGCACTGCTGAGCTTTATGAGAGCTGCCCCACAGAATGTGGTGGGGATGGCACCCTATGGAAACCCCTGAAGCAAGAACTGTGTCCGCCCACCCAGAGGGTTTTGGTGGAAAAGAAGGAGGAGCAGGGGCCTCTGTGCTTTAGACAGTGTCTGCTCCCCTTTGCCTGGAGGGATGGGGCCAAGGGAGCTGAAGGAGGTGAGTGCTTTGCCTCTACCCAGAGGGTCAGGTCTTGGAAGGGCAGCAGGGAGCCAAGGCCCATCCTGCACCTGGGGGTGGGGGAAGAGCACGTACAGAAATCTAAGATTGAGAGCAGGACATGACAGAGCTGGGCAGGGGCAGCAGGGTCAGGGTTTACCCCACACAGCTGGAGGTGCCGCCCTAAGGAGAGAATCGAGCTACAGCTCAATTCTGGCTGCTCAGTTCTGGAGCCATCCTGCCAGAGCGAGGATGAGTCCATCCACTTCTCCTCACCCTGGGCAACAAGGGGGAAAAAACCATGGCAAATCGGCTGTGGGACCCTGCAGCAGACACACTGCCTGCCTGTGTGCACGGCCCCGGCACCGACAGATGGGGCTTTATGTGCTCACGCTGCTCCCGGCCCCGCACCGTCCTCTCTGCTTGTGAGGCAGCTCAGAGAAGGAAAGGCAGCAAAATGCCCAGACCAAAATTACTCAGGATTTTATTTGTAAGGCTAATGGTGCTGGAGGAAGTGGATTTCCACAGGCAGCGAAGAAAGGCTGCATTGAGAGGCCGGGGTGGGCAGAGCACAGGGTCTGAGGCAGCCTGAGCTCCTCTGTGGCCC
>JAWWLV010000005.1:9568671-9618760 GCA_035041135.1 Platyrinchus mystaceus
CGCTGCTCAGGTAACGGGCGGCGCGGGGGGCGGCGCGGGGCAGGTCCGGGCGGCGCGGGGGGCGGTGCGGGCGGAGCGGGGTCGCTGCGGGGACGGGGGCTCCGTGCCGGCCCAGGGGTCCCGCCGCCCACCGCGCCGCGCTGAGGTGAGCGGGGCGTTCGGCCGGGCAGGTGCGCGGAGGGGCCGCGTCCGCCCCCGGGGCAGCGGCGGCTGCGGACGCAGCCGGGACCCGCTCCGGGCACAGCCGGGATCCGCTCCGGGCGCAGGGGCTGCCCGCGCACCGGCCACGGGAGCGCTGCCTTGGGGACGGCCGCTTTGCCGGAGGTGTGAAGGCTGCGCTCGGGCTTTGCTGTTTGAACGCTGCCCCGTGAGAATCACGCGTTAACGCCAGGCTCGGGTGTTGGGTGTGTGTGCGCGTATGGAGGGTGCTGTGTAAACGCAGCCGGTCACTCTTGGCGTTGCGTTCCTTCGGGAGTGGGAACTGTGTTGGCTTCGAGTCCGGGGGACTTTCCACTTGGGTGTTCTGATAAGTGGCGCCGTGGTAGCTGAAAGCTGCAATTTCGAGAGTGCTGAATTGAATTTGTAGAGTACTGAGTTGAGTTTTATTCAGTTTTGCACCTTTCTGTATGTCCCACTAAAAAGAGCTGCAGCTCGTATTTAGGCTAGTTTATGAAAAGCCTTTGTGCTTCAACTAATTTTTTTTTTTTTCTTAATAGAGATCAGAGTTCCAGCATATTTTATTGTCTGCAAAATCAACAGACTTACAGTTCCATGGGCTTAATTAGGCAGTGGAATTTACAACCTAAGATAAGATTTTTTTTTTATGAGAAACTCTGATATGCCCTGTGGACCAGCCATAAACCTTTCCATTTAGTCATCATCTTTGGAAATTATCATTGCATGCCAATAAAAATGTCATTTTTCTGATCCTTGCAGTGTACAGCTGCAGACATGGCTGAGTAATTCCATTGTCCATTTTGGTTTGTCCCCATGTAAAGCTTGCACGCAAAACGAGTAGCTTGAACTGCAGGCAGAGAGGTGTGATCCCCGTGCCTGGTGGCAGGTGTGTGTGTGCTCTCCTGGGTTTTTTGCTTGGAATCTCTTTTGTGCCCTTTCATTAGGATGACCAGCTGGCAGTGGGAGCTGAGCAGGAGATGGGGACAGAGCAATCCTTGCTCCAGTGCTTAATATTTTTGTGCCTGTGGAAGGAGAGAGTTGGACCCGATGAGCTGTTCTGGTGGTATAAGGCCTCCTGTAACCTGCTTATACCCTCCGGTTCTGGATGTTTCCTTTTGCCATTGTAATTCTTTATGCAAATGCTTTCACAAACTCATGAAAGAAATGCAGGGTTAAAGGAGGGGACTGTTGCCTCTGTGTCTGCTGCAGAAAAGAATGAAGCTTGTGGTTCACTTGCATCATAGGTTCTCTTTCTGTATTCTTCCTGCAGCAGACAACCACGCATTTGCACAATGGCAAAGCCCTTTATTGTATCCTTGCAGCCTGGTATCGTGCAGCCTGGCACAAAAACAAGTGCTTTGCTAGGCAAGATCAAAGAAGGTCAATGTTCATAATTTTTTTTTTTAAAGCCCTTTTTCCTGCTTATTAGTCCCCCAACGTATTCATTTGAAGTTGTGTGTTTATCAGTAAGTCCATCTAATAATCGGCAACTGTATCGCACTGGCTCCATCTGTTGTCTCTTGCCAAGCCTTCTTTCTGACTTAGATTGTAAGCCTCTTTTCATATGATCCTGTCACTTTTTGTTAAGTTGAACACATTCCTGGTGGTGGCTAAGCCACTTTTTGGAATGACTGTCCTGATGGTTGCACTGGAGAATTGGAACATCTTTGGCAACCAGGAGTGGGGTTAGTTGAGATAACTTTGCTTTTGAAGGCTGACCTTGCACACTCCGGGGCTGTGACTCTCAAACCGTGTTTCCCGTGGTACCCAGGGAGCTCCAGATTGATTTGTAAATTCCTGCAGGCTTCAGTGCCTGCAATACCTTCGCAACAAGGGGTTTGGAAAGCCCCGCTCTCACTTCAAAAATGTGTAAATAGATTAGTGAAGAGTGTGTTGCTGTTCTGTTTGTGCAGCCTGGACCTGAAGTAAATAAGGTCCTGGGTGTTTCACCCTAAGGTGAAACCAATAACACAGACTGGTGTTTGCTAAGGGTAGACTACAGAATGTGCCTGAAATATTTGTGGAGACGATAATTTCAGCTGGAAAATACAAATACTGACTGCCCTGTGCGATGGTGTATAAATGTAAGATTGTGGCCAAGAAAGGTCAGTCAGGTAGGAAATTCAGCCTCCTTACTGTGTGTTTGTCCCTCTTTCAGGCATTAACATTCCCTTTGCTGTGCTGGATTGTCTCCCTGGCTGCATTGGAACAACAGAAAGTTGCTTCCCGTCTCCTGTGAACCCCCCAGTGCTAATAGAGCTGAGCCCTCAGTGGCAAACCTGGGCCTCAGAGAGGCTGAGGGAGAAATTCCTGGATTATTGAGATGTTACAGTACCTGTTGGTATTAGAAGGCTTTGATTCCCTTTGTTTTTGTGAAGAGCTCAGCAAATGTCAGCCTGCTGACACCTGGAAGGCATGAGCAGCTTCTCAGTGTCTTTACTGAGCTCTGTTTTGTTAAGCAAACATAATGTATTAAAATTATCCATTTGAAGCAGCAGCTGTGTCTTGTAGATGATCTACTTGAGTGATTATTTAACTCTGAGGATGCTCTGTAACTAGGCTAGAGCCTGTCTGCACTGTGGATTGGAGTGACTAAAACCAGGCTGGGGGAGGAATGGATTGTTGCAAGGTCCTTGTGTAGAGGTTTAGTTTTGTATTATAATTGGACCCCAGAAAACGTTGGCATTTATACTGTAGGCATAAGGATCAAGTGATTTTCTGTTTGTTTGTGAATTTTTAATATTCTCTCCCCAGTTTTATTTGCCTTCTAAATATGCCTATGCCAGAATTAATGCCTATGCCTGATGAAAATATTTCTAAACCTACATTGGCCCCAAGTCCTGAGCTCTGCAGTAAGTTAATGGCTAGTCTCCCTTACTCCTTTCAGACTTGGCTACAGTCACAAAATAAATGACCTGTTTGTTTCAGCTCAGCCTCTTGTGGAGGTTTGTTTGCATTATAAAACCATGATGCAGTTCAGCAGACTTCCAGTTTCTGGAGTGGTGTAGTAGGGCTAATGCAGGTCTCTTCTGAGGAATGCCAGCCCTAATTTGTGGGAAGTTTATGCTCTGACAGTATTGGCTAGAGCTGGGAACTATCCTGAACAGGGGAGATGAAATTAAAGCAAAACGTTACCTAAGTGGAAATAGAAAATATTGGGATTTTCCTGTTCAAGTGGAGTGTTGTAACTGAGGCTGTAAAGTGAACCCAAAGACTTGTCTTGTAAAGTAGTCAGAGGAGACTGCAGGTTCAGGATGAGCTGGGCCAAACACGGTGCAAGCTTTGGGGCTTTTAGGTTCCTCAGCTGTAAATATTTGGTGTTGTCTTTCTCCCAAGGACAAGTAGCTAAGTTATGGAGAAACCAAGGAACTTCCCCTGTGCTGGGGAAGCAGATGGCAGCGGCTGAGAACAAAACTGTTGAGTGCCTGGTTCTTTTTACCTGTTTGGTTTGATTTCTTGTGTTTCATTTTCAAACTTTTTTTTTTCCTTGTTTTTATCTTTCTTTTCTCCAGGCTAATGACCTCATCAATTCAGTTTTTGGAAGATTTCATTCTTCTCATTTTTTGAAGCCTTTCTGAAGTCTCACTGTGAAGTCTTCCTCCCTTCATGTTGTTTTGTTCAGTGGCACTTGCCAGTGTAATTCCTTTAATTCCTTCATGTTATTGTAGTGGTTGCTGTCAAAGCTACGTCAGACCATGAGTTTAAATAGTTAACTCTTGGCAAATGACTTTTGTCAAAGCTTTGGCATCTTGTTCTTCAGAAAACCTTTTCAAATGAATAACGTGCGCCCAGCAGATTTATTGCTCCACAGGCCGAGTGCCCACGACAGCCTTGTGTGGCTAAAAATGGTTGTTGTTGTTGTTAAGGCCATCTTTTAGGAAACTGAGAGCTTGACATTTGAGTGCAAATATGCACATATTTATACAGATACTGGGGACAGAAAACTGCTTAGTAATGAGTTGAAATATTTTTTTGGAGCGATCTTGTTTTATCCCCTGAGGCATTAAAGGGATGCTGCTTAAAGTTGAGGAGCCTTAGCCATTTTTATGTCTGTGAAGTATAAAATGTTAAGTACTGGCTAACAGATGTCACCTGTTAGTTTGACCCTGGTACTTAGGGTAGAACTTGATGTGATGTTGTGGGATTTCCATCTTTAAATGATTGCAGGTTCAGGCATTGAAAGGCAAACCTCTAATTACCTAAATTGATGCTGATAGTAGCTGTATTTATAGTAATTTCTGCATTAAAAAAAAATCAATGCATTCATGCAGCAAAGAAACTGATCTCATTATAATATTAATATGGATTTTTTTTTTCTTCAAGGTGTGTTTTGGTCAGGCAAGAAATTAAAACATGACAGGACATGAAACGTGCTGGAATTTTGCTTTTCAGTACTATAAGAAACGGCTGAATAGGGCATATATGCATTTTGAGAGGTGTATTTCTGAATTATTTTTGTCTTGGCAGAGTGGGGTGCACTTTTCTTGTGTAAGGATGTCAGAAAAATTGTTCTGAAAGCCAAGAATTTATTGGGAAATGTTTTTTAGAGAGTTTAGTGTCTTTTTATTTTTTTAACTGCCTATGGAGCACAGCTCAAGAGTTTTTATGCTGAACCTTAGTATGAAAAAACCCACCCAACAACCTTTTAGTTCATTGCAGGATAGTCAGGATAGTCTTGGATTCTGTTCAGTGCACTTTAATTAACCATACAAGGTAGTAAATTAAAGTACCTCAGACTGACTTGACAGTCAATTAAACCTTGGTTGATTTCATTGAGAATGTGATCATTAGTGTAATTGGCCAAAATGACAGGAGGCCCACTTGGAACTGGACCCACTTGAAATTTTCCTCTAATTCTGTGTTTGCAATCCTGGGCAGGGTAAGAGACAAGTGGAGCTCTCTCCTAATAATTTCCAAGAATTTCATGTAGCTGTCTGGAAATAAGGCAACCTCTAGCAGGCAGAAACGAAGGAATGGGTTACTTGGGAATCCAGATGGCAAAACCTTTTGGTATTTATACTGTGTGAAGTACTTAGAATTCTCTTCTTTCACTGTGGGATTTGTGTAGAGTTTTGCAAAGTTCACCATGTGATTTCAACCAAAAGGATGTGTATGTGCCAGGGAGATTGTTTGTTAAATAGATTGAGAAACTATGTTGAGACTATCTTGTGTTAGTGGTATCTGGATACTTGAGAGAGTGAGGCTTTTCCTCCTGTTTAATGTCACTTATCTAACGTGGTATCTTCTTTCTAGTAAAGGCAACACCATTCTTCCCTGTTTTGTTTTTGCATACATCCTGCTTTGCCTGAGAACTTAAACTTCCAGTCCACAGTTTGCTGGGTTGCAGTGTGGAGGTGTTGTTTCGGTAGATGTGTGTGGGGGCTCTGCAAGCTCCAGGGTCCACTTTCTGTGGTGGAGTGGTGATACTATGGTGTCAGGTTGTGCATTTCTGGGGGCAAATACTCGCTCCCTTACATGGAAAATATCTACTCTGATGGAAATAAGTTCTAAAAAATTGTTCCTTCAATTGCAGCAGGTTTTCTGATCAGTCTCCAAAGGTATTTGCATCTCCTGCTCCAGAAAATGAACTGTTAATACCATGGTTTCCTCTATCCCCCTGCCACAGACAGTTCTTTCTTTGTCCCCTTGAAAAGTAACTAAATGATAGTTTGTCCCTTTCAAATCAGAAGGAATTATTTAAGCATGCCTTGGAAATTCCTAGGCATCTTGTCTAGAGCTGAGGAAGTTCTCTGGGTTATTTTTCTCAGCTGAGGAGATGTAACAGGTTTTACCATCCCATGGTGCTTCTGTGCCCTTTCCTGACCGTCGGGGCTCCTGGGGCAAAAATACAAGGTCACAAAGTGCAGTAAGCTCAGGCATGTGGGAGTCTGCACTAAAAATTCTGTAGGAAAACCATGATGTGGGATTTGATAGAGATGAGATTTTCATAATCAGGCCCTGGCAGGACTCTCTTATACCCACCGACATCCGTTTAGAGAGGTGTTAAGATGTGTGAAATGAACACCCTTCGATTTTGGAGAGGACAACCTCAAATTAATTCCAGGCAGTTCAACAGAGCTGATTTCTGAAAGCAGGGAAGGACTGTGTGTTTGCCTGCTGTGTTGGCACAGAGCATCTCCAAAAGAGAGGCCTCATACAAAACATGGGTGTAGCAGCACTGCTGTATATTCAGGGAACAGCTGGTGTGCCTGGTTTTGAGATGCTTTTCAAATTTAGTGTATTGTTCAGGTTCTGTACATCTGTGTAAATAGAAGTGTAATTGCCTGCTCTGTGGTTGTTTTGTCCACCTTTATTTATTTATTTATGTGTTTTATTGTTTCCTTATCGTCCCTCCAGTTTTTCCTTCACCCTCAAGGGTGACAAGAAAAATCTCTTTGTGACTATTCACTTTGTTCAGGCTTGTAGGGGCTCACCAAATTGCTGTAAATGAACAGTTAAGTTTGGAAAAGACAAATAACCTCCTAAGTCCAAGGTTTAAAGAAAAAAAAAAAAAAAGTAGGCCACCTGTCAAGTTTGCCAGTCCAAGCTGAATTTGATGGGCTCCAGAGTCATCCTGATTACTTCATCATCCTCTTAAAAAGAAAAATAAAACTGTTGGTCCCTCTCCATTTATTTTTTTTTTCCTTTTCTCGTACTTGGCAAAGGTAGTTTGTTTCCTGTGTTTTCAGTTGAACTGAAATTAATATAGCTTTAAAAAGTATCTTTGTGGGGAGAATTTGGGCAGTTCCTTATAAGAATACATTAGTTTTGTAGCAGGATTGTAGGTATTTTTATAAATTTGGGGGCTAGGTCTTTAGTGGACATAAACTTGTATTCCTACCAGGTAAGGAATTGGTCTTGGAACACTCTTAAGGGGAAGCTTTAAAAACAAAGGTTTTGGTGCTTCAGCTGATAATTTTCCTTATGTCAACTGAAAGTTGATCTATTTTTTTATAATTAGGGATCCTTTGTTCACTCCCGAAAGTGAAATTGTTTCTTGCAACAGCAGTAGATGGGTCACCATCTGCAACTGAAGTAGAATAAAATGTTACATTTTGTGGGTTTCCTCCTGCTTAGCTGCTTGTTTAGCAACCAGAACTTAAGAAAAAAAAAAAAAATAGAAAGGGTTGGGGGGAAGGGAGTGAAAATTGTTTGATACCGGTTAAATTTTGAGTTCCAACCCTATTCATCTCAGAATAGCCAGAGCATAGTGTATTTCCATGAATCTAAAGGAAAAGTTCATTAAATTGCTGTCCTTACTGTTCATGTTGTGTGGTGGTTTTGGTGGTTTGGTTTTCTTCTTTGTTTTTTTGTGCCCCTACTCGGATATCTTTCTTTTCTTATTCCCTTAAACTGGTGCAAACTTTGTTTGGGAATCCTATCAGACTTATTAGACATGTTCACAATAATGATAATCTCAATTTCTTGTATCTTAGGATCCAACAAGAGTAGAGAAGACAGCACATTACCTAAGATGTGAGAAGTCCTCCCAGAGTGAAATAAACCCGCTTTCAAAATGGACCGGAGCAAACGGAATTCCATCGCGGGGTTTCCACCGCGCCTGGAGCGCGCCGAGGACTTGGATGGTGGCACTGGAGAAGGGACTGCATCCCAGATAGGAAGAGTTTGTACCTCTTCATACAGAGCCCTGATAAGTGCCTTTTCCAGACTTACTCGTCTCGATGACTTCACCTGTGAGAAAATCGGCTCTGGTTTCTTCTCTGAGGTGTTCAAGGTGTGTTTGGGTTTGTTTTTTTTTCCCCTCTCTTCACGTTGGTTGCTTCGTGTTTGATGAGGAGAGTGTATGAGAGTGTCAGCTGAAGAGCCTTCAGGTCCCAAACATTTCTTCTGTCGCTCTTCCAGCTGTTTTTTGTCACTTGTAATTTATTTGGGGAGTTAAAGAGCTATTTGGGAGAAAAAGAAAAAGCTAAAAATAACTGGTTTATTTTTGGACCTCTGTCACGTATTTTTGCATTCATGTAGTGTATTAAACACTGATAACTGTTGGTTCTCCTATATGTAAAGGTCTTTAATTCAGCTAGTTTATTGCTTTTGTGGGATGGTGCACATTCCTTTGGTAGTCTTTGCCTCACAGATGCATGTGCTGGGGAGATCCATACATGGTTACTGAATTTGAAACCACTGAATTCATTGCACTGAAATTACAATACAATTAGCTGCTCTTCTGTTTCCTTTGCTGCTTGTTATTTACTTGTAACTCAATCAGGGATTGGTTTGAAGTAAGGAATATGAGTGAGAAAATCTGATGTTGTCAGTGACTTGCTGCTATGAATGTGGGACATGGATAAGATCATTCTAAAGTAATTAGTCAAACTATATGGGCACCCCCAGTTTTATAGTGCTGGTGGTTCTGCTGCTCTGACTGTTCTGGTGAGGTTTATTGTAGAAGAACAGGACACTGAGTTGACCTCCAGGCTTTCAGGCATGCAAAAAGATAATTTGCTTCCTTGTCCTAGTCCCTGACTTTATATGAAGTTACCTTCCATGTTATTTCCATTTTAGGGAAACACCAGAGAACTTTATCTTACAATATATTATGTCCATTCCATGACACTTCATGTGGGTTTTTCTTTAAGCTAAACTCAAAAACCTTTTGTCCAGTTCTATTGCTGTAAATAGATAAATGAATTAGAAAAAGAAAATTATTTTAAAGTTGCTTCAATACCCAAAGGCATCCAGATCTCCATGCATACATCTCTTCTTGTGTCACTCCACAGAATTTTTTCTGTTTAGCTAGATATGAAATTTTACTTTTCACTAACACAAGTTTTTAATTCTTTCAAATGGGTAGATGTGAAGAAATTTATTTGGGGTGTGTAGGAGACTCGGTACAGATAATTTCTATATAAAGCCAGCTTTTGTAACAACTGAAAACAAGGGTTTGCTTGATAGATTTTTGTTTGGGGCTTTTTGTTTGTTTGGGGCTTTTTGTTTGTTTGGGGCTTTTTGTTTGTTTGGGGCTTTTTGTTTGTTTGGGGCTTCTCTTATTTCCCTCTTTGGAAAACTTTCTGTAACGCATTTTGTAGCAACTGGTTTTGTATCCAGACATTTCTTAACGTTGAGTGAACTGATTTTTAAAGTTCTGTGTGTCACTGGAATTCATCTTTACAGCTTTTATGGTGAAGCTGCTGTGATGTGTGTGGTAGATTTGGGTCATCCCTAAGTGACTAGGACACAGCAGACTTTGGTTTATTTGTGTGAATTTCAGATTTTAGGTTTGTGTGTGTGGAAAGTGGCTAACAGTAAATTTCCAACATGCATAGTAATTAATTAGTTAAGAATATCTTATTTTAAGAGAGGGCTTGTTTTAGTCAGGTAGTAGCATACAGAGGTCAAGAGCTGTTTGAGAATTTGTGCTGACTGAGGGGAAATCCCTGATATCCAGTTTATCTTTGTGTGCCTAAATAAGTCCTCTGATTCTTTAAAAACCTTGCCCTGCTGTTCCCCACTGCAGTGAGCTCAGCTAGACATGGTGTCTGTGTGCACTGGCTGGCATTGCTCTGGCAGCAGTGGTGGTGTCTGAGTATCTGGTGCCTGTTTTCCCCCAGAAACAACCCCAGTCCTCCTGCAGAGAGGCAATGAGTGATAAAGCCTTTTCTTTCTCCTCAGTTTCGACCAAAGTGTCTCTCCAGTTCTGGCCCAAGGGGTGAGATGCGTTGTGACCTTATCGTAGATGCAGTTCCAAGCTCATTTAAGCAGGTGTCTGTTCTGGTGCTTTATCAGCCTGACCACCTCTGTCATTAATCCTGCTCTGCTGATGATCAGATTTCATGCAAGAAGCTTGATGTGCTTCCAGGAAGGAGCCTCGTGGTTTGACACAGTTAAATTCCAGTCTGGTCTGCAGACTCCCAGCAAAATGACTGAACTTGGGGAAAATCCAGGCTAGTTCTAGACTTGACTGTGTAAGTAACTTTACAAGTGCAATGAAACCTTCCCTTCAAATCAGCAAAGGTGTCTCAAAAAAGCCCCCCCATGTCTCCAGAGCTTTTTCCATAATGTATTTGTTGTTTTGTGAGTATCATACATTGGGTTCACTTTGATTTAGCAAAGAATGCTTGGCCTGTTCTGAGGGTTTGGGATTTTTGTTTTGCTCTGTAACTGACAATTGTTTTCAGTGATTTCTTCCCCTCCATCCTTTTCTGTGGAAACTCCATTTAAAGTAGTCTGTTGCAGTGGATAGAAGTTGCCTTCTCTTAACTTGGGAACAGGAGTGTGTTACAGCTCAGATGTTTATGTTAATGGTCATATGTGCTGTGAATGATCTCTTAGCATTTCTGGTGCACCTTTATTCATAAACAAATTGAACTTTGTGGTTTATTCAGCACAGAGTATGAAACCAGCATTTTGATTTTGTTATCCATCACTATAACACTTCAGATTCATGTTCACCTGAATACCAGGTGTTACAGAAACTAGTTTAGAAAAACTGAATTTTGTCAAAATATTAGCAATCTAGTTTGAATCAGTTAATGGAATACTTGTTTAATAATGGCTGGGCAAAGGTGAATATGAGATGCATAAGACACAATGCAAAACCAATGCCTTTTAGATCAGAAATACTAAGCAGCTGAGTATGGGTACCTCCAAAGAAATATTTTGAGATGAAAATCAGCCCTCCCATTTCAGCATATTTACTGTCAGCACCATGTGCTGGGGGCTCAGTTCATGATCCCCTGTAACTTGAGATCCTTTCTGGAGAAGTTCTGGCTACACAGTTTTCCTGTTTTTGCACCTTTTTTTTGGTGTTGCCCTTCTTCAAGCATTTCCTAATTTTTCAAGAGATTCCTTCAGTCTTGATAATCTTGGCAGTTTACCTGTGATCCACAAGCTACTCATTTGATTATGGTTTTACATGGCTACTTCAGAGTATTTCCTTTTAGATCACATTTGTTTGGCTCATTTATGAAGATATCTAGAGAGATGCATTGAAGCCATATGAGAAACAAGATATGATGAGTCTTAGTGATGATATGACGTGGAGGCCCTTGAGAAACGAGAGGTGGAAATCTGCCAGTGCTATCTGGTGATGTGTGGACTCCACACATAATGAAACTGGCACTGCCAGGGTGCAAGTTCAAGTACAAATACAAAGAGAGGGCATCATACTTTTGGATGACTTAATGAGGTGGGTGGTGTCTGCTAAAGGGTCACCATCCTCAGGGTGTTCCTGCTGTATGTGCTTGTACTGTGAGCCTTCTATTTGAATACTCTGGCACGATGGTCCTCAATTAATGAATCAGTTGTTAGTCTTTATTTGTGTGGTCAAATTTACGTTCTCCAAGTTTCAGAAGTGCTGACTGATCACGGAAGGTGTGCCTGTCCAAATAAGGACCTTGTACCTGGGGCTGGGATCCTGTTTCTCCTATTTATTTAATGTCTTGGAGGTGCTTTAAAGATAAGCAGCATCCAGCTGTCTAATGTGAAAGGAGAAACGGGGCTGATGTGGAGGTGTGCTGGGTAATGCTGTGAAGAACACATTATATATGTATATATATATATATTTCTTTTAATCAGGTACTTGTACCCAGGATAAAACTGGTAGTTCTGTTACTTCTAACACACAAAACATAAATCATATTAGTGGTGGATTTATGGTACTGTGTCTCATGGGCACGTTGTCATGCTGGTGGGTTTGCACTCTGGGGAACATCTTTGGCTGTGGTAGAGCTGAGAGATATTACTGAGCTGGCTTTCCCAGAGTGACTCAGTGAGAGGTTTGGGGGTTTTTTTGTACTTTATGACTTTTAGTGGTTGTAGTGGGTTGTGGCACTGTCAGATGCCTTACAGAAGTCTGTGTATATTGCTGTTTTAAAACAAGTATGCATTTTGCTTAATTTATCTTATCACTTAAATTTAAAATCAATGTAAAGCAAGGAAGGGATGTTACAAGAACTGCTACAGTATCCTTAGCTGAGCCAGGCATAAGTATTTGTGATCTGTTCTTGGCAGCTACTTTTGGCTTGTATGTTATACTTACATTATATAAGATTCTACAACCTTCTTTGGTGTATCCAGGCCATAATTTATTATTTTTAAGTGATCCTTTTACAGCTAGAACCTCCCAGTTTGAGTTGTTTCTACAGCTGGTCCTTCCTATTTGCTTATTGACTCTACTAGCAACTCATTACTGACAGAGGGTTCTGTTTTCCTGTGGCATTTAGTCATAAGAGTAAAATGTCTGTGAATGTGTGGAAGGAAGGAAGGAGATATTTGAGTAGTTATATAAATGAGCTTACATAGAAGGCAATGCCAGTTCAGATTCAAAGGAGGGGATGACTGCAAAAAAGGAGATGGAAAAGGTGGAGAAAAAAAGGCAGTAGAATCTTAATTAAAGGTGAGGGAGCTGCTGCTTGGTTTGCAGCCCATGCTCAGCAAATCCCACTGGAGAAGGTGTTGGAAACCAGTGTCTCAGAATTTGCAGACAGCGCTTTCCAGGACTGGAATCTTTATTAACTTGGGTTTTATCAGATAAACAGGCGCTGCAATATTTGAATTGTCAAAGTGTTTTAAATCTCAGTGTGAATAATCTGTGCACTGTTGCTGGTCTTTGCAGAATGGCCAAGATTAGAACTGGAACAGAACTTGCTCCTGCAGGACAGGGCCTCAGCACTTTCCTAGGGCTCTACAAGCAAGTTTTTACTTTCTTCTCTGTGTGTGTCTGTGTGCTGCACAAATGGGACATCAGTCTTCAAGACTGTCAAGCCAGTGTGAATTATTTTAAAGAGGAAGGGATTAACTGTCAGTATAAATCGTTCTGGGCACTTCAGTTGGAGGCAAACTTTTCTTAATCTATCATACCCTTTTGATTATTATTATTTCAAAACTCTCAGCATAAACTGACAACAAGAAGAAGTTCCTTTTTTTGTTAATACCAAACTAAGAGATGAATTTGACTCTTAATACATCTCTGACTTTTGCTTTTTAACAGTTTCTTGCTTTGTCACCAACATTCTTCAAGGTGACATTAATATTCCCATAAAATAAACTAATTAGGCAGAAGGCTTGTGTAGGGGAAGATAGGAAGGCTAATTTTGTGTAGTTTTTCTTTAAAGGAACTGTTGTATATGAGATTTGGTGTTGTTGGAACCATAGTTGGTTAACTCTGTGTGTGTATCATGTCCCCAGACTTATAATGCAATAACAAGAGTTTTCCTCTTGTCAGTAATACTGTACTGGAGATAACTGCACTTATTTTTTTTTTTTTTCCTGGAAACTGGTTCTTCCCCAGTAGGCATAATTGCTTTCTGCAAGTTTTGCTTACATCAAGCTTTGCCATTTTGGTTACTGTTTAGGCCTTCCTACCACGCTGTACAGCTTTTGTGTTTTATTTTGCTTTGTAGGTTTGTGGAGTTAAAAGCATAGGGTGGGAAAAGGCTTCATGTCACCTTGCTCTTCATCCTTTTGTCCCAGGGCAAGAGCAACTTTATCTGTCATTCTTTGTGGACAACTCAACCTATTCTTTAGTGCTGATAGGAGAGACTGCAGTGGGAGATACCTGGGAGTGGGTATCTCTGAAGAATCAGTTTTATTGAGCAAGAGAGGGGTGGTTGCATCATAACCACACTGGACTGAAAAGCCTCCAGCAATAGATTAAGCTGTTCTCATTTCCTATGAAAATGATGGGCATGGACAGTCCCTTTACCTGCTTGAGCTGGAAGGGCAGAAGCTCTTTGCAAAGTGATGGTAAAAATCGACTGGGGAAGTGAGAAAACATCTGGAAGATTCTCCTTCTGTCATCTGTAAATGTTTTCCTCTTACCTTCTCCATCTACACAGTGGCAGAAGTCATCCTGGTAGGGTGGAAAAGGAGTAGGAAATGAGTAAGTGGATAATCCTATGTATTGGTTATGCAGATCTAATACTTGATCCTGTGGGCACGGGGAATATGCCTTGTGACTGACAAGTGACACCCAGTTGACCAGAGCATATCTTCCCTCACCCAGGTGTGGGTTCCTCTCCTGCAGTGGGATAGAGCCATTGGAGTTGTCCCTGCCCTCCCTGGGTGGTGATGATGCCTGTTAGAAAGGCAGACAGCAAGTCTTGTCCATGTGTGCCTTTTGGTCTCATTTTCAGGCTGAAAATCTTTCCCTTTTGACCAGTGGATGAAACTCGCCTTGCTCAGGATGACAGAAGTGAGATATTTGAGGCTTAGGGTCTCTTCTGTGAACTTACAGTGTTAAACTACTAATTGTTTGGGAATACAGTCACTTTGGGTATTATGTAAACTGGCCAAGAAGGATCGAATAATTCTGAAACTTCATTTCAAGCTCTAGAGTTGTATCAGCGAGGTGATTCTAATCTGTCTTTCTACTCTGATTCTTGTCAGGAGTAGGAAGAAGCACCATTCTGGAACTGAGATGAGGCATAAATCCTGAGGGTGCTGGTGCTTTCTTAGTCAAAGTAGAAGTCTTGTGAGTTTGGTTTGTCTCATACTGGTGTGTCAAGTATCAGCCTTTTGGAGCCCTTCTGCCAACTGCTAAGATGATTTGTATGGTAACCACTTAACCAGACAGTTGTCTTCCTCTTGCTAATGATTTTTTTGGTACTGAGGTGCCAAGTTGCTGTCATCCTAGTCCTTGTCACTTAATTAGCAAATGCTTTTATAGGGCATGGGCTGTGGGGAGAAGTAGTAATAAATAGGCCTTACTCCAACAGATCATTAATACAGGAATTAAAAACCTCATCTGTGTCGCTGTTCTTTATGGATTGCACCATCGGGGCAAAATACTTCCTCCCCACTTAGGCAATTCTGAATTTTAATGATATTTGCAATCTGATTTGTAGGGCACTCTTACATTTAGCAGAGTTGAGAATGCTTTGAAATACAAAGCAGAGTGGAGTTCACATTTGTCTGAAACAAGTTCTGTTATTTATTTATTTATTTTCTGGCTAGGAGTCTAAAGATACGCATGTTATAATCACCCTAAAACACCAGCTGAGGAAACACTGGGATTGACTCAAAAGCCATCACCAGGTAGCAGATTTAATGAAAGCCTTGTCTTTTGTAGTGGTGTTGACAAATTTTAAGAAATTTCTGTAACACTTCTTCCTGTAGTCCTGCTTGGCATCACTGCAAGTAAAGTCTAGAACTATACTGAGTGAAACAAAATAAGGGTGAAAGAGTTCTTACACTATACTTCACTTTCTCTGGCTGGGTCAGCCAGCTCCTCTGATTCAAGAAAGAAATATTTGGAAAGTATGGCAGAACTACCCTTGAAAATGAGGGATTTGTTTGTTTAGTGAAAAGCCAGAACAAAAATCACTGAAACAAACCTGATGCTAAAAGAGGTTCCTTTTTTACTCAGTCAAAAAAAGGAACATAGTTTAATGTAAAATTGTCCATCCTGTTTGGAAACTTGGCCTTTCCTAAGCCTTGCCGAACAATTGATATGTTTTGAATGCTCGAGATAAGTCTTTGTTGCCCTCACAACCGGAGGGAATGCTCACAAATTCTGTCAACAGTAAGAAAAGCACTCTGATACTGTAACAAGTGGGACCTTGCAATGAGAGATAACCCCCTGGTTGGATTTTGTGTTTAGTACAGTGACTGCTGTAGTTCAGAGTCCTTTTGGCCTTTGATTTTATTCAGGAAGAAAAGTTGTGCCAATCTGAGTATCATTGTGCAGTTTCCCAGGGGCGAAGCAGGTGGCAAGATTCCCTTGGCACTGAAATGTTTGTGTGCTTTTTGTCTTGTTTTCCGTAATAATTTCTCAAGCACAGTTAAATGAGGTCTGTTGAGTGTTCTGTTCTGGGTGGAGATGTGCTGGGTTGGCAGCTCTGGGATTTTCTGCGTTTTGCCAGCTGGCAAACATGCACATTTGTGTAAGCTCATTCATAGCTGATACTGAGAGACAGGTGCTGATTTACTGTTCTTCAAATAACTGGGCTGGCATAAGTCCAGTATTAACATGACTGTGCCTAGAGAACAAGAGTGCATCACTTAAAATCATTGTGAGACACCTCTGAGACACCCCTCTGAACACATTTTTACTGGTATTGGCAGCAGGGGAAAGCTAAATGTATTTCAGTGATGGATTTCACTGCCTGTGCCTGGGGAGTGTCTGGGATGTTAATACACACACGTGCACAGGTGTTACTGTGTTACAGGAAATCTAAAAATGAGAACTGCAAATTATTATTAATGGCACTAACAGAAAAGAGATGTTTACAGTCTCAGATCCATAGGGAGTGCTTCCTCATAACCCCTTAATTACTATTGGTAATGATTAGAGAAAGGAACTCCAACTGCACGTTAGGGTTTCTCTTTGCTGCTCCAGTTGTTGGGATTCTGTATGCAAGACATCAAGAGCATCCTGTTCCCAGTAGGATATGGCCAAGGCCGGATCCAAATTATAGGGACCTCTTCTCTTGTCCGTGTGCTTCCCGTGTCTGGGATCAGCACAGCTCTTGACCCTCCCTGGAAGTGCTCTGGGGTGGCCCCAGGGCCCTTCGTGCTGGGCAGAAGCCCTGCAAGGTGGGGGCCTTCTGTTGGATGGTCCTGTGGGATTCGGGGTTGAGGGGAGGAGGGAGCTGTGAAACATCCGCTGGAGTAATGGATCCCGAGACAGCGTTGCTTTGTTAACTAATCCACAGCTGACAGCGTGTCCAGCACTGACTCACTGATGTCACTTTGTAACTTCACACATGAGCTGCCTGCAATTAAGTCCTGCAAATCCAATTCTTGCGCTTCCCAACCTTTACAGGCGATGGTGAGACATAAGAAATTGCCTGGTATGTTTAATTAGCTGCTTGTGTAAGAAGGAGAACCTAATTCTCAAGAAGAGCAGTTTCGTGAAGTCTTAAATAACAAGAAACTGCTCAGAACTATTGCTGGAAGTTATTAACTGTATCAGTTTTATAAAAGCCGAAATATCTTCAAGTAAGCAAAACGTGGCTCCTTCATGCTCCTTGCTCTCTCCTTATTTGTGTTTGTGGTCAAATTTTAGTGCTGTAACTGTGATTATAGTAGCAGTAATTGTATGCCAATGGGGTCTGTTCTGAAAGTGAGACAGACTTTTCCTTACTCATGTATGGTAATGTTTATTTGAAAGATTTATAAAGGAAATGTAAAGAAATTATTTCTGTCTTACACAGAACTTTCTGTCAAGGTTCCTGTACAGATTTTGAAAACAAAGCCAACAAATGTATTTGATGAACACCAATGGTGGCATTATTGGTGTAATGGGGGGACTCTGTGCTCAATATCAAACTCTTTGTGTACTGTAAAAGACCAGAGGTGCAATTGTGTGTCAGGAAAACTCAGTCCAAAGTGTTTTCTGCTTCAGAAGCATCTGCAGATTATGTAAATATCATTATCTTTCATACAACATAAACCCATAGTAACATGGGAAATATTTAACCATAAGTATTAAAAATTAAATAGGAAAATAGGAACACAGGTACAGTATCTGATTATGTGTTATCTTTGGATGTTACTACAGTCATTTGCAGATGTCAATCTTCCAGTCTTGTGGCAGGTAGGTAGGAATATCACCTCCATTTTATAGATGCAGCCAGAGAGGAAATGCAAGAAAGGAAGTACCATGCTAAGGGTTGCTCAGTGAGCTGAGGAATAACTAACATTGAAAATTAAGAATAAGCTCCCAGTTCTGTACTTCAAACTCAGTATTTCTTTTTCTTTCCTGACTGTGGTATTAGACTCAGGTATAAAGCACCTAGCTGAGCTATTTACTGAGGTTGTGATAAAACAACACTTACCTGGTGTCCATGTTCCTTGTCCTTGATTGCAGGGGGAAATTTATAGGGGTACATTCTGCTGAACTTGCTACAACATCAGTCAACTTCCCCACCCGGGGCTGTGCCTGATTATATCTCATTTCAAACTGTGGAACAATAATCCTCTGATGAATTTGTGCTTTCTCTCAAAATAAGACTGTAGTCTATTTTGCCTTTATGGTTTGATTGAGATCAAGTTGATGGCAGAGATATGTGCACAGAATCCTATCAATAAATGGTTTGTTTAAAATAAAGGGGTGCTCTATTTTGGGCTCTGGTTCTGCATTACACTGGGCAACGAAGAAAAACAAATGCAGAAGAAAAATTGAGGGGGTTTTGTCACACAAGTGGATTTACTTACAGTTAGTAAGACCCCTGTCTTACTAATTGTAAATTCATTTTAGTTGGGTAAAACATTGGAGAATTTGTTTGACTGTAGGTGTGGAATATTCTGTAGTAATTGAACTTGTTACTTTCCTGAGTTGGTGATGCTAGAAGGTACTAAAGTTATCAAAACAGGACCTTTGTTTGATGACCAATACCAAGCACTTTTGTACTAAAGGGAAAACAGCAGTCTCCCAACTTTTTCTGTGTATTTTTCTCAACTCTTTTTAATAGTAGAAATTATTAGTCACAATTACTGTCAGGCTTTTAAAAGGTTTTGGGGTTTATTTTGAGCCTAATTCATGTACATCTCCTGAACCTGTGCTAAAGCTCTTGTAACACATGCTGACTAGTTTTGTTTGGCAAACTTTTGTTACACTTGGCAGGCCTCTCTCTTGCTGCAAGAAGTTAGAGTATAGTGACATTCTGTATTACTACTCTGAAAACAGCTACAAGTCCATCTGACTCCCTGGCATCAACACAGCAGCTTAGTATTATCTGGACTGAATATTTCTTTAAGCTTCTATTTGTCACTGCAAATTTTCCTGGGGATGTGATTGATTTTTGGACTCGATACAGACATCACTACTACAGATATGTGTATCTGGCAGTGGGTACATCTTGATGTTTAGAAAAACGTTTGAGATTCCAGACTCACAAACACTGTGATCTGAGCTGAGGAACAGGTTTGTCTTCTCAGCTGCAGGGAGCTTTCTTCAATCAACCATAGAGCTCAGGTATTCTTTTAACACATTCATCCTTGAGCCATGAATAGATGTCCCTGTAAGTGTGATGACTTGGTGGCTTCACTATGAGACTTGGATAAAATAGAGGTAACCCTAATTTTTTCTCTAAGATTCCCTCTCCTGTCACAGCAAGGAAGTCTGTTTTTGAGAGAAGTCTTGTATCAGAGCCAAATGCTGGTCTGCTTCCCTGTGAAAGACTGTTTCCCTGTCATTTAGCAGGGACTCTTATGGTGAAGCCTTTTCTCTTTAACAGTGATTACTTCTATCATCTCATGAGCCTCAAGAGCTTTGTCAGCTCAGTCAATTGAAGTTATACTGTGTAGCACAATTAGTGCAAATGGCCTAGAAAGGTAACTAAGGGAATGTCTTCATCTCTTGTCATCACAAGAGAAAATACCTGCAAATCAGATGAGGACAGAGGCTGTTACAGAAGGGACATTGATAGAAGGTGGCATAGATAAGTAGAAGGCTCTTCAGCCTTTGCTGTACATGTCACTAACGTGAAGGCTGCAGGCTGAATGTGCAGGAAATCCTTGAACTGGTGAGTGTAAGGTTGGTGAGCCAGTATAAGTAAAAATAGTACATGCTGCATTTTTGTGCATAGTACAGTGACCTCAGAAACAGGAAGCAAACTCAGGGAAGGTCATATTTGGACTAGAGGGGACTGCTTTTAAAATGATGCTTTGGACACGTGGCAGCGAAGGCAAAAAGGTGAAATGGCCAATGAAGACCAAGGTGTGCAAAAGAGTGAAGAAAGAATTGTTGTGTGTGCTAGAGCAGCAACGTGATTTTATGGGCTAGGCTGTATGAGGAAATATCTGTAAATGTATTTAAGCAGTGAGGCTGGATGCCAGAAGAGGGGAAGGTAAGGAAAAACTGGAAAGCAATTAAACGAGGTTTTGGAAGAAAACTGTGACAAAATACTTCCAGCTACATAATGATGATTTGGAAAATAATGAAAATGCAGTGGAAAACTAAGGGTAAAGCTGAAAGCTGTGTTGGCAGATTTATAATATCAATATTAGGAAATGTTCTTCAGATGTTTGTTCTAAGGCCACCTGGAAAGGTACAGTGAATACAGATCAAAAAGACCTTGTGAAAGATGAAATCAGGCTAGATTTCAGCTATTGCTTAAACATGCCACCCCTTCAGTCCAATAAAAAGTGGAAGGTATTGTAAATGTTTGGATTTTCAGAGAGCCCTGATAGATCGTATGACGTAATAAATAATTATGTAAATTATATTTAATTTTTTTTAATAATAAAGAACTTTATAGCTAAGCAGCAAGCTGAAAATTAAACTTATCAATTTTTTTCAGGATAATCCTCCTGTGAACTTGGTACAGCATTTATATAGTGACTACTTCTTTGGAATGTGAGCCCTGCTCAGTCACTATTATGAGATTTCTTTTAAATGCGTTACTATTTCTTTACATGGATCCAAGACTTTCTCACTTGCTTCTAAAGGAAGGGATAAGGTCCAGGATCAGAACATGGTTTGGAATGAGCAGGCAGGCCATGCTGCTCAGCCATAGCCAGGTCAAAGTGCAAAGTACTTTGATCCTGGAAGAATCAGAGTGCAAAGGAACAGTTTATCTCCCTGTCAGCAATAAAACAGGGAGGCAATATCTGGTTACTGTGACCTTGGAGATGGAGAGACACACACACAGGTAAGCAGTCTGAGAAGTCAGAAGCATGTGCAAAGCAGCTGTAGGATTGTCAGAATGTTTCTAAGCAGACATTATGTCCAGACGTTGCTGAAAGGTTACTTGGTCTGATATCCAAGGAGCCCTAATTAATAATAATGTCAACAGCTTTAAAAGCTTTACAGCAATCTGCAAGTTGCATCAGTGAAAGGTTTGAATTGCATGAGTGAGTCCCTGTTTATGTTGAGTGTACAGGCATAGGCCTGAGGCAAACTGCCTTGTAAACAAATGTTAAATTGGATCAGCAGTATTGCCAAAATATTTACTAAGTTTTCCTTCTGGGTCAGGTGGTTGAAACATCACTTCCATGCGTTCATTGCACAGAGGTGGCCTGAAAGGAGATGGAGGATTAAAAAGAAAGAGGTTTTGGCCAGGGATGGCAGAATAGACACAAATTTTGTGAGGGTAAGGAGGCACAGGGGGCACAGAAGGCACTGGCAGCGCCTTCTATGTCAGTGATTCAGAGCTTGACCAAGACCTGAAAGACAGAACCTGTCAGTTCCCTGTTGTCAGTCTGTTCTTCCCACAGAAATACTGTTTGCCAGCAGCGCTTCAGGGGAGAGAACACTGATAGTCTTACTGTGATTCCAAGTGATTAGCACTGTGCTCCATAATATATAAACTGATATTTGATTTTGTTCATAGTACTGACTATTGGACTTGTGAGAAAGATGCCTTTTCACCTCCAGATCTGTTTCTTTCTCCTTGCTTAGAGGGTAGCTAGCAAGAGAGGAAGAGTCCTTTTTTTCCCTACCTCTGGTTTGATTAGGAATTTTGCTGTACTGTCAGATTTGGCAGGAATACATTTTCCAACATGAGAGCAGTATATGGAACTTCAAAAAAAAATTGCTAGTGTTACCTTACAGTGGCCCTCGAAGTGAAACAAAGCATAGTGCAGTGTTGGCTGCTATTTGGAGAACAGCTACATGGACAGAATATGCTGCTCTATGTGCTGGAAATTTGAGCTGTTTCCAAGGACGGGGAAGAAGAAACACCCCCCCCCCCCAGATGTCACCACAGAACTTTGTTCAGTCTGTCAATAGAACAGCAGAATAGCCTGAAAAGGAAGATGAAAAATTTTGTCTTCGCAAAAGCAGCTGAATTTTCTCTGTATGTGGAGGCAGAACTGAGGGCAGTCAGACCTTTGAGCAGCAGTTGCTCCACCACTTCCTCTTGCATATCAGACCTGAAAATCCAGGGAGCATGTAGGACACAGTGCCTCAAAAAGTTACCCACCTTCTTTTCTGAGGTTTTTCTTAGCTTAAGAGGAGCTGTCAGAAAAAGGAAAAAGATCCCATGGTAGATTCTACTTTTACCTCAGAGTTGAGGCAAAAGAACTGGAAATTTTGGCATGGAGCTGAGTGAAGTGTAGAAATGGCCAGGAAGTTAAGAGGTAGCTGGCAGAGTTAATGAGACAGCAAATACTGTTCAAGACCACACTCCATCAGAGTTCCTGCTCACCTTCTACCTCTCTTCATTCTCTTTTGACAGACCTTGAAGCTTCTGTGTCAGTGGGAAAGCTCATTTCTGAGAAAGTTCTGTTGAGAGCATCTCTCTGCCTGTAGGATTAAAGTTTCTTCAAATCCTTTTCCGTTCCCTGAAAACCCAAAATTACCACAACACCTCAGATTCCTAACCCTTCTCTCAGGTGTTGATTTAGCTGTTTCTATGTATAGATTCAAAGCATAGTCCTTTTTAAATTTAACATAGTCCTTTAAATTGACATTGTTGGAACAAATCTTCCTTTCTTAAGACTATGAAAGCTTTTTAATTTTTTTTTCCCCCCTCACCCAAGGCATTACTCCTCGTAAAACTAATGTATAACTAAAATTTGTTTTAGAAGTCTGTATATATAGACACTGACCTGTCCAACTTAGCTTGTTCATTCAAATTGGCTGGGTATGCAAAAGCTGCGTAAAATTAAAAATTAATGAAAGCACACAATAGACACAAGAAACCTGGCAAGTAACAATAAACCTCATCCACTTAACATGCAATCATCCTGCTTAAAACCAATAAGCATGCCAAACAGGCAGGACAGGTTGTGTGCAGAAGGATTCTAGATTATCTTGTTATAATGCACTAAAGCTGTAGTTCAACCAGTTTTTATTTTAAAGCCAATATTACCACAGAAAGGAGGAGTCCCATTGCTGTGAACTTGCTGTTGGTTTCTCCTTTCCATGCTGGTTTCTATATCCTCCACCCCCTTTCTCTGATCCTCCTTGCACTGGGATTACTGGGTGACTGTAGGTGAGGCATCCGAGGAGCTCATTTACATAGGTGGGGGAAGCAGGAGGAAAAGCATCCAAGGGCTATTTTTCTACTCCCTCAGTCCCTCGATGTTGTTTTCCACACTTAACTGGGATGTTTCCAGTGCTACCCTATACTTCAAACTAGGACGGGAAGAGGCAACTTGGAAGCATTTACCCAGGCAGGCACCTGAAACGTGACACCCTTTGCTCCCAGTACATCCCTGTGCTGAATTCATGTGCTTTGGGTGCAGATGAGAATGTTGGGCTGAAATATGGCCCCTTGTTCTTGCAGATACAGTGGGAAAATAAAACTTGAAAAGGGGGGTATCATCCCTTGCTGCCACAGACCTACCAGGGAGCCTTACCTCCTAAAACCATACTCTACTTTTTTCTTGCACCTGCTTATCATGAGTTCAGCTGTTCCTTCTGTAATTAACATAATTAATTAACAATTTAATTAATTAAATAAGCTGCAATTAACATATCACAGCTCTTACTGGCAAAGATGTGCAGAGTCTTCTGGAATAAGAGCAGGCAGGCTGCCGTTGTTTAAAATGTAGGTAGTTTGTGTGCACCTACATCATAATGTGAATTTCAGTTTTAAATTAGAAAGCTGATGAGTCTTAAATTCTTGCAAGACAGGCTTTTTTTCTAAACTAGTCTCCATAAAAATGAATCAGTTTGCTATGGGGGCAGTTCAGTATTTTGGGAAGTGCATGTTTTCTGTTTATGGGCTGCAGGTACCCATGTAGGAAGAAAATGGTAACACATGAATACTACCAGTATGTGTGTGGGATGCCCAACTGCAGGGAAATTCAAAGTATTGGGACGACTTACACCATTGTGACAGCTCCTTTGTGATAGTAGCACACATCTACATAATGTTGGTCTGTTGAGAGATGGGCTGGTTTGAGAGTATCAAGTTAAAAATGGCCACAGTCACACATCTCTGACCGGGGAAGGTGTCTCTGAACCGGGTGCTGGTTCTCTGCAGTTGCTGGAGAAATCCTGGTTTTTTTATGCCAACATGCAGCCAACAGTGACACCCTGGTTGAGGCAGCACCGTGTCCAGGAACCTCTCTCTGCTTCGCAGCAGGGCTTGGCACAAATGATTTCAGTCCACTCAGTGTGTGAGCTGGTTCATAGTCTTGGTTCAGAAGTAAACTTTGAACACCTCCACAATCTGCCCTGTACCCCAACCAACTGTTCCTCTCATAACCCATTCTGTGAACAACAACAGCAACCACTGCAGGGGGTAAAAAAGAGGGATATGGATGGAATGAAGGTGAGTTTTGTAGGTCTTGGAAAAGGAGACTTTTTCTGACAAATAAGTGGTTTCCTTCACTTGTACTAGGAAGCTGATCATTTTTTTTCAACTTCTCAAGCTTTCTGTCATTGTGAGTTGCAAGAGAAGAGCAAAGTGCCTTTTCACATTTGCACATCATGCTTATGGAAAGTCACCTCTGTGATAAAGACTGTAGAAACTGGTGTCTAGATCATCATTTGTCATGAAAGATCTCTGCATTGTACCACAGCATTACTGGATTTTCAGTCTTGCATTTCATATCCTCACCATTTTTTGCTTCTGTCCTATAGGTAAGGCACAGAACTTCAGACCAGGTAATGGCTTTGAAGATGAACACACTGAACAGCAACAGAGCAAACATGCTGAAAGAGGTTCAACTTATGAATAGACTCTCACATCCAAACATCTTAAGGTACACTGGCTTTTTTTCTGAATTATATAGAGATAGGTTGTCTTTAGTAGGGCTGTCCTATTTTCAATTTTTATTTATATATTTATTTTCTTATAGTGTATCTGTTTTGAATGTGTTAGGATCAGTTGCTATTTTAATAGAAGAAGGGGGAGAGGAAGAAAAGACTTGAGAGAAAAAAACCCCCAAACATCCCACGGACGTGATTTTGGTATCTGGAGTTTACCAGTAATGAGTAACATATGTCAGAGAAAAAAACAAGTGTTCATATTTTAAATTTCAAATGAATCAGTAAAAGTGATATGAAGAGGGAAATTTGGCTTCTTTCCGTGAATTTAAATTATTGCAAATGTAACACCATTCAAATAACCTGTGGTTACTAATCTTACAGATCAGCAATGCAAAGTGCTGTAGCTGCTGCTTATTTTTAGGTCTGCTTCCTAGTTTTTAGCATTTTCTTATTGTAGTATTGCAAGGTGGTATAAGAGGGACAGAAGAAAGGAAGCCAGAGTTGAACTAATCTGATTTATCTGCTCCTGAAAGGAAAAAGGTAGTTCTTGCTTTGCAATAGATTTCTGCATGCAAATCCAAAATGTTTCAATGTGGATCTTGTTATTTCTTGAATCTTTTTAGTCTTGGTTACTCTTCTGTGATGATGTGACAAGCAATTAAGATAATTAGCTGAAGCCATAACGTTATGAAATTTAAAGATGTGATGACAAGTGCACCAAATAACCAGTTCTCCCCAACTGCTGTTGTGCAGCTGGGATCCATTTTTGGTCTCAGGCAGTGCAGCTCTTTCTGAAAAGCTTTAGAGACACAGTGAACTGTTACTTCATTTCCTCTTTTTCACCTGTCTGTTAAATAGTACAGACATAGTACTGATTCCTAAAATCCTTTACAACCAACTTTTTTGATCCGTAAAATCCCATCTCAGTCTTCATCAACTGATGTGTAACAATAGCATTTCCCTCAGTATTTATGAGGACACGTATCAGAAGCATTTGAAATACTGGTAGGGAGCATTCCATTAAGTCATGTCTGTATCCTTTATTTTTTTTTCTTAAAACCTCCAAAACCTGTGAACTTAGAGAATTTTTACTCATAGTAAACTGTATTGGTTTTATTACAATATATTTATTCAAGTGTTGTAGGAATCTGTCCTTAATTACAATTATTAGTCTATTTTCTCTGCTCTGTTCCCAGCAATTCCTCCTCCTGCTTGGCTGTTCTTTTTTTAGTTCTCCCATTTTTTTAAAATTTAAATGTTATTATCTATCTGGCTTTTTAGATTTCAGGATCACTGATTGTGTCTTATGTCTGTCTCCCACACCCTTTCCCTCAGAACCCTTAGCTAGGCAGCACATGATCCTGGGGACTGATCCAGCTGCTTTTTTAGTAAGGTTTGTGGAAAGAACAACTTCATAGCATTGGCATTGTCAGAATCATCAGCTCAGTTCACTTCATCAGTTTCTTTATCAACTTTGTGTGGTTTGTAAATTTTATTTTATAAAAAATCCAGCTCTACAGCTCTGTTCAAAATGAAGAATTTGATTTGGGTTGGGGTGAGGGGAAAGTAGGAAAGGAATAGTTTGACAGGCAAAAAGCATTCAGTTGTACCTTAATGTAACCATGTTCCCCCTTGAATGGAATTACTGAGGTGTTGCTGAAAACAAAAGTTATTGTGCTCAGTCCTGAGTAATTGCTGAAATTTAAAAGTTTTACGTTGTCTGAGAGATCATATCTGTGATATACTGGTCCCCTCTGGCCTTAGAGCCTGTGAATAATTTGAAGTCAGGGGTGTTGCACAGATGGTCCTGAAGGAAGAACAATAATGTATTGATTTATGCCTGAAGCAGAAAAGGAATTTCATTTGGTCTCCCAGTTATTACCCAGGATTGATAGAGAAGTCTTTCTCTCTGTGTGCTCAACTAGGCAGTTATGAGTGAATACATCAGAAATAAATGACTTAAATAGAAACAGTTTATCTTTGCATAGTTTGTTTTGAAGGAAAAACTGTATTTGATTTATTAATTGCTTGATTTGAGGCTTCTTCTGGGAGAGTTGGTTCTCTGGTAAAAAATACTGCCTTTTTCTTATCTGCTAGGTGAGTCTCCTTGCTACAGGGAGCAAAGACATTGCTACAGGAAATGCAAATGGGAAAACAGTGTCTAATTTTAGTTTATTCTTTTATTGAAAAATTTGCCCTTGTAGTGATAAGTGGTGAGAGGTTGTATTGCTTGTTCGACAACATTGTGTTGTCAAAGAAGAGCAGCTGGAATTGCACGGCTGAGAGGCCTCCAGGAAAATATCCTGCAGCAACATGTTCCCACTGAAACATTTTCTGGGATTATTTTTGGAAATTTTAAGGTTATATTAGTATTTAAAGGGAACATCCTCTTCCAAGAAGTTCTAATGTATAACTTCTCCAGGGGCTATGAGCTACCTCAGCTTGCTGTTAAATATTATTTTCTTCACTTAATTTCTGCCCTTTGAAGTTTTTCCTCCGTATTACTGAGTGAGGTGTTTTGTCACTAGCATCAAGTTGATCTATTGATTAGTCACTGGATCTCTTCCACAAACCTTGAAGGTGTTCTCTGCTTTTTATGTAATATAGACCTCTGAGCTTCTTCATATTCTGTAAGCTCTGGGACTACCCACTGTTAACTTATGCTGTAAAAAAAGCTGCTTTCCTTAGTGCTGGTCTGTTTTTAGTGGGTTCTTAGGCTGAAGTGTTGAGATCATGTTGTGCACGGCTTGGTTGTAGCAGATGAGGGCTGTGAGGTGCTCTGATATCAAATGGCTTGTGAAATTATGAAGCTGGATGGATATTGGCTTTACAGCCTCCAGATTTCTGCTTTCAACCCACTTCAGCACATTCAGTTTAAATGTTTTAAAAAGCAAATGTCAGGTTTAGCAATGATGCATTTATTTTAGTGTACTAAAATATTGCTTAAGCTGAGTGTGTGGTTGTGTTTTTTGAATGTGTCTTGGTGCTTTGGTACCTGAAATTGGTAATTCAATCGATGTTTTTGCACTGGAACTTTTGTAGTTTATACGAACTAAGTGATATGGAAGAGAGAAGAGGTTCATTATTACCCTTTGGGTGCTTAAAACCCCCATCCCTTTGTCAGTGCTCTAAAATGAGCTTTATAGCTTTTTACAAGCTGTCAATGATGTTACTGCAAAGATTTGGTGTTTTTGCCATTGATTGCACTGATGTGAATAATAAATATTGCTGACTATTTAAAACTGCTTTTGCTTCTGTGCTGCCCATATCAATTCCTTTTCAGAGTTACAGATGCCTTTTGAGGTTTTTATCCAGACTGTGATCACTGTTCTGGGGTGTTTGTCAGTAGTTGTTGGCTTCCTTCCATTCCTTAGCTCAGTAGAGATGATCTGGAGGCAGGTCCATGTTTTTACCTTAGTGACACTCCTGTACTATTTGAGGAGATGGAGTTAAGGTGTTTCAGTTTCTCTGCTTCTAATATTTGGTGAAGTACCGATCTGGGTATTTAGGCTTTGAAAGCAACATGCCTTTTTAGGCAGGGAGTGAAAGGCTGACTTTAAATCTCCCCACTCATTTCACTATTTCTGCACTCAAATTCTGCTCCTGGCCAGCTATGTAGATCCATCTTGATCAGAAGGCTGATGTAAGGGAAGAGTTAGTTTTCACTTACCAAGTCCCCTGTAAGTATACCCGTCCCCATGGTAGGACCATAAAGATTCCAGTGGTCAAATATATGTGTATATATAAATTACTAATGTATTTTCCATCAAGAAAATGAGAAACTCCCCTCTCTTAGAGGGTTTATTTTGGCAAAAATGGAGCCTCTTTGTCAGTCTGTTAAGGATATTTTAGAATAGATGAGTTCAGCTCTTGCAGCTACACAGCCATGATGGTAAAAAGTATGGGGATTTAGGAGTTTTTTTGTTTGTCTCTCTTCCTCTTGTTTGCTGTTTCAACTAGCAGATATGATTCCAGAAGGAGAATAGGATGTTAACTATAATGGAGTGACTTTTTGTTCAGTCACTGTCTGGTGTTCATAGCAAACTATGTAGGAAAGAGCTGCGCTTTTTTTGGTGGTTTTTTCCCCAGGGTCCAACTTAGGGACGCTTGAGGACTGGACAGGGCAGGAGCAGATGAATGTTCATGTTTTATTCTGTTTCTACCATCAGCTTCATCTCCTGTCTCCACCTCACTCCTGCATACAAGCTAAACATGGAGAACTAAAATGCTTTTCTGCCTTTGATCTACATTTCTCCCTGCTTTGGGTGTGGGATGTGCTGGTCTTATCACATCTTCCCTCAGAACAGACGGTGAGGGGAGGCATGAAAAAGTGAGCTGGACTTCTGGTTTGTCCCATGTGATGTTTACTATAACCACTTTAATACAGGTTGGGTGATACATGGCAAGACTGTAATTGCAGAGGGAAGGCAGAGGTTTGGAGCATTTCTTCACTTCCTTATTAACTTATGTCCTATTTAAAGAGCAGTGCTGGTCAGGGCCTGGGTCAGATCTGGTACCAGAGTTATGAAAGGTTTGGTGTATGCTTGTGAATGTGTTTTACTGTTTTGCTGATTCCCTGAGTGCTGGTGTGCTGCTGTAGTCATGAGTTTTTACCCAAATCAAAGTAAGAAAAAAGGGCTGTAAAGGACTCAAGAAATCCCTGTCCTTTTGCCCTGGCTGGGAGCCTTTGGGCTGGAGTCTGGGACACCTGATACCTTTTCATTTTGGTAATATCATGCAAGTGTGGGGTTTTTTTTTCATATCCAGAAGTGAAGTGCTGTGCTACCAAAGATTCCCTGTCTCCTGTGCTGTCTCTTAAATTAGTGTGTCTTCAATTTTGAGACAGAATTTCAGTCCTTAATATCACGACTGTTTGCATGAAAAAGTATTCCTCTATTTGATCTGTACCTCGGGGACTTCAGTTAAACCATTCAGTGCACAGAAAGCCTCAGCTCATGTCTTAAGTGCTCTCATGGGAGCTCTTGGAGGTATTGCTGCATCTTTGGCTGTGAGCATGAAGGCAGATTGATTAAACCCACCTCCTTGTGCCTGCATGCACACAAATAAGCACACAGTATGTGCATATTCCAGGAGCTTCTTTCAAGGAGAATTTTATTTCATCTCCGTTGAGACAAATCTATGACCCTGGGAACACAATACCAGGGGTTTTTCTGTGTGCAGTTTTCTCCTTTCAAACCTTCCTTTCTGTGAAATTACTCGTGATGGACTTGGTTACAATAGCCAGAAGGATGGATTTTGTCTTTTAACATCCTTTGTCATGTATTGAAAAGTGCTTTAACAGGGAAAAAAAATTACTTTTGCTTCTCTTTGTGTAATGTGATTATCAAAAAGGAGTATTTCAGGAATGCGGTGTACAAGGCAGCAGATGAGAGGATGTATGTGCTGTGTGTAGTATGTTACAGAAATGATAGATTGAATGCCTTAGCTCTGCCCAGAATCAAAATGCAAGTGTATAAAACTTAAAATACATTTTTAATCTATCATGGTGCCTAAAATATTAATGCAGACTTAATATTCTTACCCTCTTCCCTCTCCAAAAATCAGTACAATGAAATAAGAGAGTGTCTTCTGACCTTTTGTCTCTTTGTTACTGAGCTCATATTAGAGACTTTTGCATTGGTGTGTTTGGTTTGTTTCTTATGTTTAATGTTGTCAAAGTGCTGAATTTTCTCACACAAGCAGTAAATTTCTGAGGGCATCAATTTATTTTGCTGAGGTGTAGCTGCCCCAGGTTTATCCACAAAACAGGAATGTGTGCCAGTGAAGTTCTTTTAATGGGAAGCATGTGTTCAGTGTCTGGATGTCCACAGAGGCTGTATAATCTGGATATTAGTTTTGCTTGATAAATTAAGGCAAAGATTGCAGACTGAGGCTACAGTTTTCCTTTTTCTGTCCAGAACTTTCTTCCTTGCCATCTGACTGAACTGCAAGTGGTTTCAGCTGTAAAGGACTAAAAAATATCCAGACTACCTTCTCTTGGCCTTGTTTAGGAGGAAGGGTATTCCAGATTGATTGAGGAATTACCTCATTCATAAAATGAGACTCCCAACATCTGTATGTTGCTGACATTTGTTAGAAAGCATTTTGTGGTGGAAGTGTGCTGCACTGTATTTGGCAGGCTGGACTCGAGTAACATGCTTCGTATTTGCAGCTTCTGGAAAACTTTTCCAACCACTAGTTACGATTTTGGAAGCGTTTCAGCTTCCTGATAAGGCCAGATACACTGTCTTGAAAATAAACTTCCTCAAGTCTGCAAATGGTCTCTTGTTTTGTGGGTGACAGGATCATTGATGCTTCTTTCCACTAGAAATGCTTATAGGAAGTGTAACCTTTGGCTGACAAGACTTTCTGCTGAAGTTCACCTACAAGCACATTTTGGCTCAGCAGACAGAGCGTCTGGCCAACAGGAATAATCTCAGCTGTGCTGGACCAGCATGTCAGCTTCCTCTCCACACAACTTGGAACCTCATCTGGGGCAATCTCAGAAATTGAAATCAGATGTTAAATCTTGCTTGGTAATTGTATTTCCCGGTAGCAGCTGGGTGTGTATTATCTTATAGTGAAAATCCTTTCCAACCATGTTTTGTAGCAGTACTTGGCTTGACCAAGTGGCTTATTATTGCTTGATAAAGCAGCTAAGCAGAAGTTTTTCAGGAATTTGGATCACTACAGGTCTGTTCTATCAATCTATTTTCCAGAGTCTGAAAACTAAGATTCATGACACGAAGTTTAAATGGCTTCAGTGTGTTGCTTGTAAACTCATTAATTCTTTTTATCAGTGTATCTGGTTTCTCTTTTCCTGGGGAATGGCTTCGAAATACCTGGGGTTTATAAATGTATCTTTATGTCCAGCTTTTTTCCATGAGGTCATGATATGGAGCTTTGTTTTTAGTTTCTGGTTTAAAGCTAGAAATGTATGGCTGTTTCCTAGTAGAAATCCCAAGTGTTTAAGGTTTTTAAACTCTTACTCTTGGTTACTTGAGTTAGTGTGTCTTTGCTGCCTTAAGAGTGAGTTTATAAAGGTAATGAATGTATTTCCATTGAGACTTCCCTGGACCTAAACAGGAAAAGTTAAGTTCTGCCAGTCTTTAAATGACAGTGATGTCTTCCCTGTTTGGTAAAGATGAGACAAGAAATTTAATATTTTCAAATTTTTGATAAATTCTTAGATGCATTTGTATTTTAGTATTATGCCAAATACAATTAATTCCTAATTTGAATACACCTTTACAAAGGAAGAGTTGACAAATAGATAAAAATATTATTTTTAATTACTTAGTCTCATTTTTTGTTAAATGAAAATATTGCCATACAGTGTTAGTGTTGTGTAATTAGTGTGTTTCATAGAAGAGAAAATACTTTGAAAAGTTGTCTAATAGTGGAATTCATTTGTTGAATTGGGATTTTTTTCCATTTTTTCTTGAGAATAAAGCCATTAACACCATGCTTGATAGCTCTGGAGACTTTCAGAATGCACTGAGAAACAGATTTCTGCTCTGGGTTTCTTAGTCTCAGGAAGATTTAATTTGTCACCTTGTTTTCAAAGTGGTTCATATGCCATGGCTGTATGAAGTGAAACTCAGAAATAGCAATGTTTTGAGTAGATGGTATATCTAAAAGAAGGTTCTTCCCTTTCCCCTGAATACCTGGTCATGCCTTGTTGTTCTACATTAAACAAGAGGAATTGGATTTTTCACTGCCTCTCCAATTAAAATTTCCATATTCAGGGAATTGTGTTTGAGGTGGGAGCAGGCAGTAGATGTTCTGGTACAAGTCCTGCTGCTTCTTTGGTTATAAAAACAGATTTCCACAGCTCAGCTTATGCAAAAGTTCTTGCCTATATCATTTTTCTTCTGCTGCTTGTAATTTACCAGTCAGCTGTTAGACAAGAGAACAGTGAGGATCATTCATTTCTTCAAAAGCAGCTTAGCTGAACTAGCACTACATGTGTCTTGCATCACTTTTGTTTTTAAATTCAGAAGTGCTTCAGGGTATAAAACGTCCTTTTCCTTTAAATTGTTCCCCAGAAGATTCCTATCACATTTAATGGAATCATTCATTTCTACCCCTTGCTTGCAAAATGGAAATTGCTGAACATTGTGGAGATGACAATTTGTTTTTGCTCACTGAGACCAAAACCTAAATGATAAAACTGAGAATTAGTTAATCTAGGAAGAACTGACACTTGAACTCTGCAGGGAAGGCTCTGAAGTTTATACCATTTCAGCATTACTGAACTTTCTCATGGGAGATGTTTACCCTTAGCATTAATTTGCATTTTGTCACTTTTAAGTTCAGCTTGTATGGTGGTAAAAAATGAGCTTTCAGTTGTTTCTCATATGTTAAATGTATGGCACATTCTGTTGCTTTCCAGAAAATCAAGGCTGACAGTCATTACTATTAACAGCAGGAGTCTGGACCTCGTGCAGTGTAGGGAACACTTGTGGAATGTGTGTATACTGAATATTATCACAACTTGCTTCGATCCAAATGCTGGAAAGAGGGGGCTGGGGAGGGGAAGTATACAGCATGTATGTGCCCTCGTGTTCCTGAGTGGTTAGGAATGGGATAGGAAGAAACATCTTTATGCTTAAACAGCAAAATGCAAAGGGAAGTAATTTTCTGTTTATGCAGACCAATAGTGGGTTACTTGGCTTAAACTTCCTTAAAACAGAACTCAGAGACTGTTCCTTTCTGCAAAAACCATTATATGGTGGCCTTTGCTTATAGTCAGATTAGTGACTTTCCATACTGAGTTTGAGCTGTCTCCCCTGCTCTCTTGGAACTGCTAATTCAAATTATGTTGTAATGTAGACACATGATTTTGTTTTGTGCTGAGATGTTTAAGTAATCAACAGTGAAGTACGCAGTGTCTGTGAGGCTGAATTTTTTCTTTTTTCCTCCTTTCATGGTGTATCCAGAAATTCTTATTGCATTAGTTACTTGAGAGAAAAAAAAAAGAGGGGGGAAAGAAAGCCCAAACCACTTTTCTTTTCTTGTTTCTTGTAGGTTTATGGGTGTCTGTGTGCATAAAGGACAGCTGCACGCTCTTACTGAGGTAAGACAATTTCATGATGTAAGTACTGATTATGAAAACAGTTTTCAGGCCAGATTCTGCAACTGCTTCTTTGATGTTTCTTTTATGGGAACTGGTGGTACTTACTGTGCTGTGGGAAGGCTGCAGAATGAAGCCTCATCAGAACTCCCCTTTGCTCACAGCCCTTGTATGCCTTTTCTCCTCAGAAGCACCTCTTAGGATGGGGGAAAAAAAAATCACAGTAGGAACATAAAATTTCATTAACAATGTCTGACATGAGAGATGTGCATTACCATTGAGCTGCCCCTCAGTATTATTTGTTTCAGTGACACTGCATTGTATTTAAGTCTTATTTATACTCCAGCTGTACATTTCACAGGTGAGTCAGTGACATTTCAGCTGGGTGATATTATTGTATTCAGTCCCTACCACTTTCTTATTTGGAATAACATTAAGATTACAGCTTAATCTGGGTCCCATTAAAAGGAATTATTTCATTGCCCATGGATTCTGGCCAAGATCTGGGTATCAAATGTGAAGCTGAAGTTTCCGTTCATGTGAGTCTTCCCACCCACTTTTACTGGGTTGTGTGTTTTAATCCCTCTGTAAACTGCTCAGGAAAAATAAGAAGGGAGTATTTTCTTGTTGGGAATAGTGTTGCCTGTTTTGAGTCAAAATCAATAAAATAGTTTGCCTAGTTGTATTAGTTTGAGTACAGATTGAAAGGAAATTCATGTTTTGTAAAGTTAATGTTGCTTACTTCTGATCTGTAAGAACTCCTCCATTAAAAGATTAACCCTTTCCCACCCTCCCAAAGACAAGTATGCTATTAATTAGCAATTAAAGCAGGTTCCTGGTAAGGTGTGCTTGCCAAGGACTACTGTAAAATGAGAAGACTGGATAGCTGTATGCTGATCAGCGGGATACGTGTCACCATCACTTTCTGGAACTTACATATGCAACTCTGAGGCAAAGATGCACATATGTGGGCAGTGAATTTCTTCACCTTCTGGGGTGACAGTTCTGCAGTTCCAGTTCTAGCTGCTGCTGGAGTGATGTACTCTAGTTCACAGTTGTCTGTATTTCTAGTGTAAAAGCAAAGGTAAAGACACTTTCAGAAATTTCAGGATACAAGATGTGTGAGCACTTTGGTGTGAGGGGGACAGTTTTTTTGATTTTCCCCACACACACCCCTCTTGTGCTCAGTAGAGGAAACATTTCTAAGATGGCTGATCAAGACCTTCTGGCAGACTTTGCTAAGGTTACTGCTGATTTCTTTTGGACCTCTGATCAATGAAAACAGGGAGGGTTTGTGTCCTTCCACTCACTAAACACATCCCAGAAGAGATCGAGCTTCATAACACTTTGTCATACTAAAACTTGGCAGATTTTCCTCAATGTGGTTTTTTTGTTTGGTTGTTTTTTTTTTTCCCTCCTTCACAGCAGTTGCTTGCCATTTAAATGTCCCTCCCCACCCAAAAGCCAAGAAAATGAAAACAGCACAGATGCTTCCTCATGGAGAGCTAACTTTGTAGCTGCTTGCTTTGCTCAGCTATTTTTGAGTTCTTGGCAAGCAAATAAATCTAAGAAAGACTTCAAAGAATAACTTTTTATAGTTCTAATTCAGAATAACAGAAGAGATTTCAGAAACATCTTGAGACCAAAGAGGTCAAGTTTTAGACTGAAGAAGGTTGCTGCAGCGTTTTGAGAAACAGAAGAACTTTAGTGACATATTATAAAAATTTAACTAGTGAACACTGCTTTTCTTCTGTGGACCAAGACAGGATTTAATGCCTTCAATATGAAAATCCATGACCAAATTTGATGTTGTAGGGAAGACACACACAATTTTGCCCAGTGCAGTAGTTGTTCTTTGGTTTTACAGAGTGTTTAAAAGTTAAAAGACGTATATGTTCCAAGTGATGGAATTAGTTGTCTTTTGTGGCAACAGTAGTGGCATTTTTCATCCTGAAGTGTGTGTAGAGTAATAGCTGAGTTCTGAAGACTTCTGGAGTTTAGAGAAGGGGGCTGAAATGATGTGCTGAAGGAGTTATTAGTAAGACGGACGTGGTGAATCACCAGTTCAAATATAGCCCAGGAGGATAAACAAATCAGCCGCTGTCTCGTGGCTTTTTTCAGCTTGTGGTCCAGAAAGGTGGTCTCCTGGCTTCCAGTGCTCAGCATAATTGATACTAGCCTGGCACTACAAGCACTCAGAACTTCTGCCAGGGTTTCACCACTCTGGAGATGAAACTGTTGATTCAGAGGCCCATTGGTCAATAGGTGTCTGAGTCACTGCAGGGAGAATCCTCTTACACTGCCTGTGCTGGACCTGTTCTGTAAGGAGCTTAATTATCCCTTCTTGTGTTTTGAGAGTACAGTTGATGATATGCCTGTGTAAAAGGGATACAGCATCACTTAGAGCTTATGTCTGAGGGCACGATGGGAAATCATGTTTATTTAACAGAAGGAGCTGAGAACTTGCAGGAAATGTTCAGTGACTGGATTTAGAGGACTTGTGCATAATGCCCTCCTGTGCTATTAACAGGCAGGGCAACAAACACAAATGTTTTAGAGGAGCCTTGAGGATTTTGTAAAGGGGCTACATTGGTAATATACAGCACTTTGTTATTGGAAGGCAGAGTTGAAAGTGTTAAGAGGTGTTTTTTTGTGTGTGTGTGAGACACAGGATCATGCAGAGCAGGTTTTTTGCTTGAGGAAGGTGTTGATCTTATGTATGCCTTGGGATTTTCCCTTTTGGCAGCATTTTGTGTTGTTTTAATTTTCCTCTCTCAAGTGGCTTTTGTTTTTGAAACTTGAGCAAGAGGCAGTTTCTGTTTGTTTTGGTTTGCTTTTTTCAAAATAAGAATGGAACGGTTTAATTATAGACTGCACTAGGACTTTGACCTTGTTCTGAATCCACAGTCTTTATCAGTTTTGATAATCCAATTTTTTGAAGTTCTCAAGCCAGAAGCTATGGCATATCCCTCTTCTGCAGTAGCTCAATATCCTTAAATTGATGGAACAGTGTAGGCTGGTGAGGACCTCAATCCCTGCAAGCACTAAGTTAAGAAACATTTAAGGAAAGGAAAGTAAATGCTTTAATAGGTGTATCACTCAGATGAGCTGGCAGGCATTAGACTGCCTCACAGATGTTGAGCTCGTGGGCACAGATTTACTGTCCTTGTTTTCTGTAAAACCAGAAACTGGGTATTCCTTTCTCAGCATTCAGCTCTAATCTGAAGCTGGTGGTTTGTTTCTGTAGCTACAGGAATCTGCAATGCTTCCTGCTGTACTCACATGCCTCTCCAAACTAATTTCAGCCTCACCCTCAAGCCTCTCTGTGCTTTCCAGCTGCCTTCCTAATCTGACAACTCTCCCTTCACTTCCATTTCCTAATTTCCTGGCACAGAGCAGCATCCTCAGTCTTGGAGAAACTTGGGTAGGCAGCAGAGCTCTGGTGTCAGCATGAGATGCTGCTGAGCGCTCAGAGACCGTACAGGAGGTCAGCAGAGCTTGGGGACAGGAGCTGGGAGCTGGTGTGGAGCAGCCATGGCTCAGTAGGAACTGTACAGGATCTTATCCCACACACATTTACCACTGAATGGCTGCCTGAGCAAACATCCATTTTGCATGAGAGGCAAACAAATTTATTTGTGTGTTGCAGGTTTTACAGGCCCGTGCCAAAGCTGATACTGTAGCTTACAGTCTAGCATATAAAAGCCTCTTAATACCTTCTTGCAGATCTTAAAACTATTTGTAGAACTCTGTTAAACAGGTTTATCTGAATTTCTAGGAGACAGGTCAGGCTGAAATCTTGTTATAATTAGATGTATATATATGCACAGAACGAGTCATACAGCTTGATAATTCCTTCTTGAAAAAAATGAAAGCCCTGACAGCTGTGTGTATAGAAGATGAGGAAGGGAGAGTTATTATGTGTTGATTGGGATATCTTGAAATTGCAGTGCTTCAGGGACAATAGTTAATTGTTGCAACAGAAGTTTTATGGCTATTAATTCATACTGGAAGATAGTAAAAAAGTGTGCAAATGCTCTGCTGCCACAATCTGTAGCTTTATTTATTCCATGTGGGATCTGATGTGCACTGGAGCAGAGAGCAGGGCTGCTGCAGTGATAGGAGCACTTGGTCAGTGATGGAAGGGTAGGACATTATTATTTCAGCCAGCAGCTGGACCTGCCTGAGGTGCTCCCCTGCAGGCTTTCAAACTTTGTCCTTGCTGGTGCTCTGCCTAGTCAGCCCTTCTGATTCCATCCCATGGGGTGGTATGAGATGTTTTGGGGGTCTGAGTATAGCTGGGCAGCCTTGGTTTTAGGGTCCTGTATATGTGGGATTGGGACAACAGTGGGATAACTGTAAGGGGTGAGCCAGCCTTTCTGTGCACCTGACTTCTCCTGGGCATCCCAGTTGGTGACTTCTCTTTATCAGCTGCTTCATGTACTGCACTGTGCAGAAGTGCCTCAAAGTGCCTTGAAGTCTAAAATATTTCCTGCCTGCTCAGTGGTGCTGCCTGGAGTAATGTGGTATGAAATACACATTCAATGCAGATGTATGAGACAAAAAAATGCTGTAAGAAACATCTTGACTGTTTTGTTTGTTTGTTTTTTAAGAGAATCCACATAATTCTTGGAACTTGTGCACATTTTCAGTTCAATTAATTTTTTTATAGCTGTGTCATAAACCCCAAGACAAAGTTTACTACACGCCTTCCAGACATGGTAATTTTTATCTTGGGCAGGATAATTGCTATTGGACAATTTTGACATGTTGTACTGTAATAGCTTACTGAATTTAACACTGCTGTTTTTACCATCAACCACAATTTGATTGTTTTGAGACAAGAACGCTGTTTGGAAAAGACTTTTTTTTTTTAATTCCTTGCATAGTGTATCCCTTTTGTACTTGTAAAGCTTGTCTTAATGAAAATGCCTGTGGCTTTTGAAGAGAGAGGTTATTTTTCAGTAAGTTCTTCTATGATAACTGAAAACTTCCCTTCTCTGCTTTCTCACCCAACTGCAATAATTTAAGTAAACTATAAATGCAATTAGTGGAGTTTCAGGTTTTCACAGACCTTCCTTTTTTAGTATTTTTCTCTTTTACTTTTGGAGATAGCACAGATTAGAAAGAAAACATTAAAAGTTGAAAATTCTCAGCATTGCTATAATTGTGCTGAATTATTCTTTTACAAAGAATGGAAAGTAAGTTCTTCAAGCGAGAAGGTCCTTCTGATGTACAGCTTTCACAAGCAGAATCTGGCATTATAAGTGCTTTATTTTCCTCTTTTTTTTTTTCCTCCCCTCAGTTCTTAATCAACTTTTTATGGAGAACCTTTGACCCTGGAATGAAGAAAACCAGGCAGACATCACTTAGGTCTCCTCTTCTGAACTTTATGCTACAGCAAAAATTGTAGGAATACATTGTCTTCTAGATGGTGATTGCACACTTTGGAGAGTTTAAAAAAGCTCTGGAACACCATTCCTTCCCTCCTCCTTCCTTCCCTCATCTCCTGGAAGACTCTCTAATCCCTACTTTTACTCCACCAGTGTGATTCATATTGTTTGAATAGTTTTACTCACATAGCACTGCAAATATTTACCTCTGCTTTGGTGATCACAGTAGGCTGTCAGCTCTAGAGAACATGGTGTCTTTGGAACTGTGGTTCCTATTATCTGCCATTCTGCAAATATTCTGTGCAGCAAAGGAATTATTCCCAGTTTAAGTATTACCTGTTTACCAGCTGATATTAGTTCCTGGATAAGTTGGCTCTGGTGGCTGTTACTTAAAAAAAAGAATAGTTGCAGTGGGAAGTTGATTAACCTGAGCTGGAAGACAACTGAAGAGAAAATGAAAGTTGTGTTAAAGGTGGCACCAAGTAGAAAATTAAAAAAATTAAAGGACTCTTATCTTCGTGCTGTTATTCCTTATTTATTGGGTACTCCCATCCACTTTCTGGCAAAAAAGCTCCAACAATTTAGAGAATTATTAGGGAAGGCCTTTTGTTCAGGTAAGAAGAAAGGTTTAGGTATTACCTCATGTGTTCAGTGAAGCCACACTGATCAGAGGCTCCCAGATCAGTTTGTATTCCTCAATATCTTGTGCTTTTCATTAGCTCCTCTTGCTTATTGAAATCTTTCTGAGCCACTCTATATAATCTTTGTGACTGTAGTATTGAAAAAAAAAGACTCCAAAGGAGGAGCAAAAAAGCAAAGGGGTGGGAAAACTCTAGAGGTGTTTTACTTTGAAGCAACTTTAAAAAAAGATTATCCTGCTATGATGACAGAGGATCTCTTTTGGATGGCTTTCAACAGCTGGCATTTTTAAGTGCCTCTTGGCTGTAGGATGCTGCAGAAAGACTGTGGTTTAAACTTTGTAAGAACTCTAAGTATGTGTAAAATTCTGCAGATTAATTCTCAGCCAATGAATAGCATGACCTGTGGATTAATACTGTAATAAATCTCTTCTTGCCTGCTCTGCATGGACTTTTTGTCCTTAGTTCAGATACTTTTTGTAGCATTCATTGGAGCTGCAGCTTCATTTTATGGAAGGGGTTCTTTCAGTGGTGCTGTACTTTCAGTGCCAGTGCTGGACAGTGGTGTGTAGAGTCAATCTGGGCCTTTACAGGTATAAAACCCAAGCACCAGAACAGTAAGTTTAGCCTTACTGAAAGTTTGTCAGAGGCACTGAGTCCTCTGCTAAACTATGCCTACTTTGTACCCTTCCTGGTATGGATTTGGATTTTAGAGCTGCATATATTTAGTTCCAGGAATTGTATGCTTTGATGACAAGAATGGTTATGTGGTATAAAACTAGAGGCACCTATTGCTATTACTTGCTTGCCCTTTTTTGCTGCTTTTGTTGTAGGGCTGGAAGTCCAGCCAGCACATACTATCCTTATTTCCTCTTTTAATTTGGTTGTTTGGGTTGTTTAGCTTTTCCCTTAGAGGAGTCATTAAAAGTCAGGCTTTGCCTATACTTGCCTCAGGGTCAAGAGAAAACCACTCATCTGGAGCGCAGGGATTTGACCTCAAGAGAAGAGTAATTCACTCCCCATTAATAACTGCAAGAACTCACTGTAGGACCTGAGCAGAGCAAGGATCATGGCAGCAGAAGTAAGGTTTGAACCAGAGTGTGAAATAACTCAGGTGTTAGGAAGACTGGCCTAGTCTGTAATGTAGCAGGTGAGAAATCATTCCATTCCACTGACACAGTTTTCCAGCACTAAATTAGAATGAATGGTTCTTGAGATGTCTGTTAGGGCTGTTCACTCTCTGTGTAGTGCTTTGTCACAGATTCCCAGTGGGGTTGAGGTTGGAAGGGACCTCTGGAAGTCATCTGGTCCGAACCTCTGGCTTAAGCAGAGCCACCTTGGGCTGATTGGGGCCAGTTGCCAAGGTCCATGTCATAGAATCACAGAATGGTTGAGGTTGGAAGGCAGCTTTAAAGATTATCCAGTTCCAACCCCCTCACCATGGGCAGGGAAATCCTCTACCAGAGCAGGTTGCTCAGAGCCCCATCCAACCTGGCCTCAAACACTTCCAGGGATGGTGCATCTACAACTTCTCTTGTGCCAGGGACTTCCCACCCTTACAAGAATTTCTTCCTAATATTTAATCTAAGCCTACTCTTTTTCAGTTTAAAAACATTACCCCTTGGCCTTGTAAAAAGTCCCTCTCTGTCTTTCTTGTGGGCTCCCTTCAGGTACTGGAAGGCTGCAATTAGGTCACCCTGAAGCTTTCTCTTCTCCAGCCTGAACCATCCCAGTTGTCTCAGCCTTTCCTCGTGGCAGAGGTTCTCCATCCCTCTAATCGTCTTGGTGGCCCTTTATGTTTCTGTTCTGGAGGAAAAAAACAACACAAAAATCGTTGCAACTTAATAGATGGTTTGAAATATCTTGTTAATTCTCTCACCTTTTATTAAAATAAAGTGGATTCTTTTTACATTGGGGAATAGGGATAAGGTAAACCTACAAGGTGCAAAGATATGTTGCTGTGTACCTGCTTATTGGCACATGTGAGTATTGACATCATCTTTCTGGGTTAAAAACACCCAACTAACTAAACATGGACAGAAAGACGAGTCTTTTCTGCTTCATTGCTCATGAACACCAGGGCTCAGTTAAGAACAACTCAAAGTATCACCTTGCTGAAAGGAAGCAGGCACAGGCAGTAGAGACTTTTCTTAAGAAGAGCCAAAAAGTTAGGAAGCTTCTGTTTATATTCCAAGATGAATGTGTTTGTAAGATGTCAAATCAAGTTTCTAGCAATATCTCTTTGAAACTGTAAAGATCCTGATTCTTTAAAGTGATAAGATTTGGGATGTGTGCCACATTTCTTATATCAAATTATTATTTTTAGCTTTTGCTTAAATTATTGTGATAAAAAAGAGAGGTATCTATAGATTTGAATATTAAGTATTTGTGTGTATGTATCTGACAGAAGTTATTCTATTAGCTTTGTCTGGAACCACGTGCAGACTGTGTGCTTTCTTGTTTCTGTGTAGCTTGCAAAATGATTCCTAGTACATCTTTGATCATTTTGAAATGGAGTTATAATTGCTTTTATAAGCTTGGTTCAGTGCAGACACTTCCCTTCATCTCTTGATTGTTTGTAATAGAATTTTAAAAATACTTGTCAACACTTGAGCCGTATTTGGTCTTACTTTTTTCACTCTTCACAGCATATGGACTGTCAGCTTCAGTTCTGCTGTGACAGTTCACTTGGGTTCTCAGTTTAATTTATAAAAAGTAGGTGAATGCACTCTCAGCAAATGCAGATCGAGGCTTGACAACCAGCTCTACCTTAATCTTTCTCTGTGCTGTATAAAAGGCATCATATTGTTTCATCTCCAAAGCAGTGTCCTCCTTCCTTTGGATTTATTCTTATTAGAGTAGTGCAGCATGCCTCTTCAACTTGAGAGATCCCTATTAGAATGCCAGCTTGCAGAACTGAAAGGGCCCATTCCTGTGCCTTTGATCTGCTCCAGAATTCCAGGTATCTCTAGAAGCAACCATGTCCTGATTAACTGGAGAGTGCTAGACTAAACCAGCTGTATTGGTATAGGGAGAGGACTGTCTGCCCTAACTATACTTTTTGAAAGGTTGCACGAGAAAGGAACTCAAATTAAAATCCTGTTTCCAGTGTGTATTCAGTCTGGATTATCCATGTAGGAAAGCTGGATGAGGGTCAGAAGGATGTGAGCACCATCACCTGTTTTATCAGCTAAAGATGTCTCATTTTTGTTGAAATAATGCTGTAGACACTTGCACTAATCTCATCCCAGCAGCTGAAGAATTCCAGACTTTGGTACCCATCTGTACTTTGTATGTGAGATTTGAGTCAGGCTGATTAAAGGTAGATGTAAACCTGACTCATCTGTGTGCACCAGTGGATGCAAAATCAGATCTGAACAGGGTACACGTAATAAGTAAATTAGACTGTTGAAAACAAGTAGAGTTTAAAAAGCTTGTAGGATGGGGAGGGGGGTGGTGGTATTTAGAAAATGTCACACGTTTAAACCTTGGGTTGTAACTTTAAGGCTTCTTGAATTATTTTGTAACACAAAAAAGCAGTGTGTCTAAGACAGTGAAGTTATTTCACAGAAGTCAAGACAAAGTATATATTCTTTACTTTGTTTATATTATTTTCCTTGGGAACCCAATATTTTAGTGAATCTGTTAAAAAGAAAAAAGACTTCAGTCCCAAACACAGCTTGATGTGCTGCACATACCGAAAAAGTCCATTTACAGTCACACAAGGGGGCCTGGTTTTCAGTGACAGGAGGCAGGAAATTTAGTGTTCTGGCTGAAATTCCATCTCCAGTTCATACTCCTGTAGCCTGGTGTTGGGGCATATGTGATGTGCTTGACCCTTTATTTCTTTCTCCAGCAAAAATGATACAGGTCTCCACAGGAGTTTCAGCCATGTCTGTCTGATTTGTAGCTGTGCAGTTCTGAGTGCTTAAATATCAACAGTCAGGTTCTTGGAAAGCATGTAAAGGACCTTATTTAAGTTAGCTGATCTTTCAGATTTGTTTTACATCTGGTTGCTACTTACTTTTTTTTTTTTTTTTTTGGCAAATGAAAGCTTACCATCTTGTCTGATTGCAGTGATCAAAGGCCTGGCTTTCCAGAAAAACATTTAACAGAGCTTTTTTTTTTTTAAAAAAAAATATATTTTGGAGTTGGTTATACCAAATTAGTCACACAGAATGCAGGGACCTTCAGTTTGGTAGGAAGTTACATGCTGCTGTACCTGCTCACAGCACTTGTTCTGAGGACAGAAAGATGGAATTAATTCTCCAAAAGCTGCAGTGAAAAGCTCAGCTGTGGGAAGCAGAAAGCTGACAAAATGTTGGCTTGTGGAAGGCCTTACAGGCACTCTCTGAGGGGGAAGTGATGGCAGAGCAGTTAGTGGAAAAACTTGCTGTAGGTTGGTGGTGAGCAGGTAAGTTAAACACACTGGAGACAACTCTGCAGAGAAAATCTGTCCTTTAAGCAAAAGCAGACAAGCAGTGACAGAAGTGTGAGCCCTGCACGGTGCATCTGCACTGTGTGGTTAGGAGAGGAGAGAAGGGTGGGTTCTCACAGAGAAAAAAGTTCAGGTGTAGAAAGAACTATAGTCAAAGACACTAAAAGAAATCCTCATGTAAAGGCAGAAGCCAAGACTTTGAAAGTAGGAGTTTAACCTGAGGTGCACAGTGTATATTTATGCATGCAGGTGCTAGATCAGAAGGGATGAGGAACCAGTTATTTCAGTGAGAACTTCTGGACATGCAAGCTTTGGAATTCTAGTCTTTCTTAAATGCTTGTGTATGAGCTTAACAGCTCATAGTTAAACTTTCTTTTCTCCCCTCCCCTCTCTTTCTAAACCTTGGCTACACAGGCTATATGTTGGCTTTAATTCTTCCCCCCCTCCCCTCCTCGTAGGAGGATGACTGACTTGTTCTATCACTTCAGAGCCTGTAATAGTGCACTTTTATTCTTTATTTGAATTGAGATAGATGCATCTAAATATGTTGTGTTCTGAGGAAGGCTTGCTAAGTATCTCACTGGTGCTAACCTCTTCCTCCTTCTTAGAATGTCTCAAGGATAGAAGAAAGTGAGATAAGAGGCAGATAAATGTTGAACTGCAAACAGCAAGTTCCATTGTCTCATTCTTTCTCTGCCTTCCCTGCATGTGTGAGGCGGGTGATGCTCTCTGTGTGTGGGTTGTGTGGGTTCTTTTGGGGAGGGATTTTAATGTCTCTGTATTGCCACTCACTGTAAGCCTTCTGGACCCTTTGCCATTGCCTCAAGTGGAAAAAAAAAAAAAAAAAGAAAAACATCTTTGAACTTTAAATTCTGCAATTCTTTTATTGGTGGTTTCTGATATCCTAGAAAGAGGTCTCAGTTAAGAGTGAGAAGATGAAGCACCTTGGCTATTATGGTGGGGTGGGGAGAGAGGGGAGGAGAACTGAATAGTGCCTCAGGGGCCAGATTTTCCTGTTAATTCTGCATATGAAGAGATGCAGTCCAAATGGGTACTGGGATGTTGGCCATTTAACTTTTTGCCTTGGAATTTTTTTGTATGTATTTTCAGTAAATTCAGATTGTATGCAGTGCTTTCTCTTCCTTCCCCCCTCTGCACCCTGGATCCCAGGAAACGTACTCTTGAATTAACAAGTGTTTTGTAGTTTCACTGCCTCATTTCTCTTATCAGCCATCCAAAACATTCAGAAACTGAGTTGTACAAGAAAATTCCTTTAATGTTTGCCTTTACACACTGCTATTAATAGGGGTTCTTGGTGCCTTCTATAATTGCCAATAAAGTGTTTGAGCACCCTCAAATGTAAATGGACATTGTGGCACAGTGGGAGTGTGGAGGCTTGGAAAAGCCTTCTGAAACAGCTCAGAAAAAGTATTTCTTGTGCAGAATTTAAACAAAGTTTGTATTATGAGAGGTGTTCATGTGCTCTAACTTTTGCTCTCAGTAGATCCTTGTAGCTGTTTTATAGACTTCAAAAAAAGAAGCAAACGGGTTATTTATCTGGATCTTGCAGGCATATAATCTGTGGGCTGCTGCTGCTGGTATTTTTGTGGGGAAGGTGAGAAGGACCTTATTTAAATAAGAGGCTCCTTGTCAGAGACTTCAGCTTCTAGAACTGAGTGTCTAGTATGTTCAAAATGCTGCCAGTATGGGTAGAGCCTTCTGCTCTTAACAGAAGTGTTATTGTAGAGATGCTGTTTCTCTTGCCTGTGTCAGCAACAAGGTACTTTCTCTTCTCTGCCTGTGTGCTAATTTATGCCATTGCTAACTTGCCATATCCCAGATTCTTATCTGCACTGAAACTGGGCTCTGCTTTGAATCCAAATAGTTGTGACTTCAGATTATAAATGCAGGGGGGGGTTGTTATGCCTTTTTTGCTTTCTGATTTTTTTTTCTACTAATATAATTACAGGAAAAATGGTTATCAAGGTCAGTTTGTATAGATATACTGGGAGTGTTTTCCGGTTCCAACAAAATAAGCTTATTTCCTGCAATACCTCAAACCTGAGTATGAGTAAGTGAGCGTCCATTAAACTTCATACATATGGGCTGCAGTAGTGCATTGTTGCTTTGTGCCTCAGTGGTGGAAGCCTTACCAACAAGGGTTTGTTTCTAGCAGCAGGCAACGAAGTGAACATTAAATTTTGATGGAGTGAAATGACAGGAAAGGGCTAAATTCAGCATGCTGACCATAAGAGCTGTTGGAATTAGAGAATTAAAGGAAGACAGATCTTGCCTTATTCTTTTCCATGCCAACACTTGAATGTCTGGAATGCAACAAATGGTTTTCATTACAGCTCCTTCCTGAGTTAGTGCATGTTAATTCTTGTTTGCCCTTATAAAAGAAGCCGTGCCTGTACATGCCTTTTCAGCAGGAGGAGCCAGTGGATCAATCAGTGCCACAACTGACACAGAAGAAGAAACAGAGGTAGATCTGTTGCGTTTCTTGGCTTCTGGTTCTGAGTTCTGATGAGTAACCAGGCCATGGCACTTGCCCTCTCCTCTCTGAATAGCTGACACCTTTTTAAGTTTATTTTAATCCTGTAATGGTTAAGTCCTTTAAAGAAAATACATACTTTTTATTAAAGAACAGAATTGTGTTGATTTAAAAGCAGAAGACAAATTGACTTTAGGTTAAAGACTTTGTTTTTCCCTTTCGTTTTCAGCAACTGAGAGGCAGGAAAATAAAACAGCCTTTTGATGAAGACTTTTGGCTTTGCCTCTGCCCTTTCAATCAGGCTGTTTTTCCAAGCCACTTGTGCTCTTCTGATCCCTCATGAAAAACTTTGAGCTTTGTTCTGAAATGTGTTTGCTTCACCTGCATGTTCTCTTTCAGTACATGTGGTTTTCTCCTTGAAAACATTACTTGACCTGCTGACCCAAAGTGTAGTTGTGCAGCCCAAATTCAATATCCAACTTGTTCTGTTTCAATGTTTAACTTATTTTATTTGGTTCAATGTGTTCAATATTTAGTGGAAGTGGAAGGTGACTTCTCAGAGGTACTTGGGTGAGATGATTGTGTACGTTTTTAAATAGTAGGATTTTTAACTAGTGGAGGGGTATGAACCAACTTAAAAAAAAAAGTCAGTTTAATCTGATAGTCAATCTCAGTGTATCAATTTGTAGTATCTTATGTAGTAGTTTTGAACATACTGATACTGTCTTTCTTTTCCAGTTCTGCACAGTTGAAGCTAATGAAAACAGTTGGGGGAAATGAGAAAATTTCCAGTCCTCCCACTGTAGCTAATTATGCCTGTTGTGACAGAAGGCTACATTGGCTTGTTGTCTTGCAGCCAGAAGCCTTCAAAGGAGTCACTTAGAGAGTGCTGAGTGTGGCAGATGACTTAAACATATGAGAACTGAAGACTGGGTTGTGTCCTTCTTGAAATTGATGGTTTAAAACTGGTCTTAAACTTCTGCAGAAAGCCGAGTGAAAAGCTCTCAACTTTCTTTTAGCAGACCTGAGAGTTACCTTCTTACTTCCAACATTAGAAATGATGCAAATATGGAAGCTCTCTCTCTTTGGACACTTCTGAATGCTTTTATTGACAGTGTTTGCAATACTATGGTTTTGCTTTCCTCGTCCCCTTTCAGAGTCCAACTTCTTGGTCTGGCTTTTGCTTTGACATCTCTCTTGTTTTAACATGCTGAAGGTGCTGATGCCACGATTCTGGTTTCTCTTTCCTCCTGCTTCTCTGCCTGTCTCTTCAGTGGGTTTCTGCAGTATATTACTTCATTACTGTCTCAGTGTTTGTGTTCTGGGTGGCTGCAGCTCCCACTCTTTACTCACCTCATTTGGTCAGTCCCCTTAAATGCACTCTCTGTGCCTACTTTTCTTAACCACTTAATGCATTGTCTTTGGTGTTTGGGCTACAGTATAGGGGTGTCTTGTGGTAACTTGTTGCTCTTAAAATGGCAAGCAGTGACATTAAAAGTCATCTAAATAGCAGGCCAACTTTTTTTCTGGCTTTCCTGTGCAATATCTGATGGCTTGTTTATATCAGACCTACATATTGAAACAGCGTTGGTTTTCAAAATAGCATTGAAAACTCTTTGCAATTCCCATCAGACTTGACAATATTTGGAGTCTTTGTTTTTGAGCCATAACTGCTGGAATTGTGTGAATTTGATGTGCCTTTTTCTTTAAAAGCTTCTAGTTCTCATAATAGTGTTCCAACTTTTATTTTGAATTCTGAAGCTAAAATCTGACAGCTGAAATTCATTATTAGTCTCCTGAAATGAAGCATGTAATGCTATGTGTAAGTACTGTCATACTCTGAATTTCAATCCATTCCTTATTTCGTGTGCTTGAGACTGGTAATGTGACTGCAAGTGTCTTGCAAGGCAACAGTCCTGTTACACTGTTCTTAGGTTAAAGGAGCATGTTTCCCTATCCCCTGACTGTTGTGCAGGAAAAGGTTATATACTGCTGCTTCTGCATTCCTTAGCAGTAAACTATAACATCAGAAACCTCCTCAAGGCTCTTTGATCCAGAAAACATCTGTGCTTGGCTGAGCTTCTGAGTAACGTGTCCTTCAAAGAAGCTGCTGCCCTCTTTCCTCATAAGATTTGGGGGAGGTATAAGAAATGGAGTTTTGCTGAACTTTCATTCTAGCAAAACAAGTGTGAGCTCCTACCTCAGAATTTTTTCAGAAGGGATACTTCTGTGGGATGAGATGCCAGGATCTTTTAAACCAGCATTTCGTTTGCTTTCAGGTGTAGTAAATGCAAAAATAAACAATCTTCTAGCGATTACTTTCAGACTCTGGCAAGCAGATAAACTGCTGGTATCCAGTTACGTGACAAAAAGCTAGCAAGAGGAATAATGGGTAGCTGTTTCACTGCAACCTGATGATAGAGAGTCTGAAAAGGTCTGAACACTGCTCCATTTAGCTGCGAGGTCTCTATGAAATGTAGCGTCCTTTGCTTTCATTGTCGTAGCCCCATCAGATCTCTGCTCCAATTGCTTGTACACTTATGCAATGGCTGTTGTTGTTGTAGTAGAATAATGCTTTGAGATGATGTGTGTGCTGTAGCCTTACTGTACCAGCACTGAAATGTTTCAGGGACAAAACAAAATCCAGTGTTCCCTTTGGGAGAGGTGCATTTACTACCCTTCAGGATATTCTTGCCACAAAGAGCTGGTTTGTGCCACTAAGAGACTGAGAACAAGTATTTTTTTCTTTCAGTTGCCCTGGCATTTAGGAAATAATGTACATAATTCTGTGTCTGTTCTGAAAAGGCATTGTTGAAGGGCTCTGAAAAAAATAGGCCATCAGGCTGACTGTTTGCATTATCAGCCTGAATAACCGGAAGAATTGGATTACTTACATGACACTGAGGGAGCACTAAACTCTGTGTGGTGCTTGCCTTAGGGACAATTTGGGATTCTTCATGCAAATATTACCTGCTGGTCAGCTAAAACCTGAGATCAATTAGAGTCTTAAACGTGTCTTATAGGAAAATCTTAGTTCACTTGATGATTAGTCTCCTGTCTTTCGTGGAGGAACACGAGAATGTAGAGCCAGAGCCAGACTCACATCTCTAATAAATGAGGTCTGTGCACTTGCTGGGTGGCACTTTTGAACAGGAGGCCTAGAGGATTTTGTAGATGTGCTGGAGACAGGTTTGACTCTTGCTTTTGCAGCTCATCCATGTTGTGTCCTGTGTGTGTGTGTGTCAGCCTTCGCCCACCCCGTGCTAGAGTTGAGTCCTTGCAGTTAAGTTGGGTGAATGACCCTG
>JAWWLV010000005.1:9622745-9670327 GCA_035041135.1 Platyrinchus mystaceus
TTCTCTGGAGCTGCCCTGCCAGTGCTTCAGTGTTATCTATTGTTGAATGCCAATTGTTTGGAAAGTGCCCCCGCTGGGAGGGGTTCCTGATGTCCCAGCAACAGCAAACTCATGGAGGCCACAGGAAGCAGGGAGGTTATTTAAAAACAAACGAACAACAAATCAAACCCTAAGAATTTATTAGCAGTTATGCTGTATTTGGATTGTTCTTAGCACTGAAGTTATAGTATCTCTGTGGGTCACATTGGAAGCTGTCAGTATAAAAGTCTAAGTCATCAGCTAAGAAATTTCATATTCCTTGGGCATTTTAGGTTGTTTGTTGTTTGTTTGTTTGTTTGTTAAGTTTACTTTTTAAAGTACTTTTTATGTGATATATGCACTTTCCTTGTTCTGTTTGGGAGGGGAAGTAGATGAAACACCGGGCCTTAAACACCCACCTTAAACAACTTGTGAATTTTATTAGTGTATTATTGTATTGATGAAATATACTTTAAAAATTAAATCTATTGGACAAATTACTCTCATTTTGAATCTTAAAGAAATCACTTTGTTCCAAAGCAAAAAAAAATTGATAACCATAGGAAAAACCTGTCACCAAAATTTTCAGTGCTCAGACTGTGGTTTTTGGCTACTGCTTGAGGACATGCCTTGTCTTTTAGCAGGTTTGTATTGGTGGTAGGATGAGTCATCTTCATTCCTACTAGTAAACAGTTGGCGTGTGAACAAGCTGAAGGAAAATGTGATGGACTCTTTCCTTGGGAGAGTTCTTCTGATCTGGATTGAATAAGGGCAGATCCAATACTGTTCTATATTGTCCTTTCTTTGGTAAACCTCAGTAATTGATGTGATGCTTTAATGTTCAAATGAAAGCAAAGACAAGGATTTAGACCTGCAAAAGTCAGAAAAGACACTGAGCTTGCAGGGTGGGAGAGTGGAGCATTTTTCTAGGAAAATTCTTGGCCTTGACTCCATTGTGAACAGAATGAAACTGAGACTTTCTATGCAATAATGTCTCCATGCTTTACCTGTTACCCTTAAGACAACAGCCCACTGCAAACTGAACCTGTAATATGATTTTTACTATTAAAATTACTTGGATTAATTTAGACCTGTACTTCTGCCCCTTTTTTTTTTTCTGCCAGATCTCTAATTCCTGCAGCTTCCTGGAGCGGATGGTGTGATACATAAACTTTACTGTGTCAGTTATGGCAACAGAGTTGTCTTGCTCTTAGAGTTATGTGTGTCCATGTATTTGCATAGCATTTTAAAGAAAAAGTTCCTATCTGAGATCGAAAAATAAGTGGGGTTGGGCCATTAATCTACAGCAGGGTGATCTCTCTTCCTAATGGCACCATGTGGAGAACAGCAGAACAGCATTGATACTGCAGGAGGCCAGAGGGAAGAATGGTAGAGAAGAGTAGATGTAGGTCATTCTAGTCGATGGGACAGCCCACGGGGATGTCAGCCCTGCCATCCCACGGGTGCCCTTCCCGATGCCCTTCTGTCAGAGAGAGAGGCAGTGCTTGTGAGAAGAGACTGTGCTGCCCAGACAGCTGGTGCTCACCCGTGTCCTGAGCAGCTCTGTGCCTGGGCTTGGGCTGCTGTCAGGAAGTACAAGTGGTCAGACTGGCCTTTTCCAGCCTGCACGGAGTAGGGGTGTGGGCAGGGTGACTCGTACACTTTATAAGTCAAGAAATGTGCTGTCCACGCTTTTGACTTGTCACAGAAAGATTTACGCAGAGATGAAGCCATAGATGGGTTCTGACAGCCTGTCTCATGGGCTCATTCCCTGTCCATATCACTGCAAACCCCGTGAATTATTCTTTATTTGAGGCTCACTGAAGGTGCAGAAGGAGGATTTGCATCCTGCAATCATGAGGAGTTTCTTCATCTTTCAGCGATTTGTCAAGAAGGTCTGGTTGTGAATTTTAACTCTGAAAGTCTTAGTCACAGAAAGTGCAATCATTAAAACAGAATACTGTGAAACATTGGAGGTGTTTCAGTAGAAGCCACTGAATTGTGATATAGTTTTTTCTTAATCTGACTTGGTTTTGCAACATTCTGGCTGTTGTAACCTACAATTAAAATAGCGGTGTTTGGGTCAGTGCAGGGCAGAAGTGTCCAGCCTGCAAAAAGAATATGGCAATCTTTTTGTACCTCACCCTTCAAAACAAATATCTTACTACTACACAGCGAGTTTCTTCAACACCTTGTTTACACTGCCTTTGCACTGCATTCAAACCCTGCTCTGGAAGCACTGTTGATTTCCTTGGCAGCTCACACCAGTGACTGCCCTAATACCAGTGAATTTATTCTTACAGTACCTCTGAGATGAGGGAAATGAGTAAACTCAGCCTTATTATGACAGATTAAAAACAAGAATATTGGTGAATGTTGTGTATGTGTTTTAAGACTTTTGTCTCTTGTTTGGAGTATTTGGCATTTTATGTGTTTAAGTTCAAAGCAATGTGCTCACTGACCTCAGAGACAGTTGGAAGCATTACAGCACTTATAAAATAGTCAGGTTTGACCCCTGGAGGCAGAGAATGTTACTAATCTTGTGTGTCCTCTGAAAGATTTTGTTAAAGTAGCTTCCTTGTCACAGACTCCTCCTGTGATGCTGAGGAAGGCCAGAGTCCAGATCCTGGGGCAACACTGCAATAGTCTTAACCACAAGACAGAAGAGCTTCATTTGCAGCCCAGGCTCTCTTTTTCATCTCTTCCCAGCCTTTCTGTCACCCTGCTGTTTATGTGGGAAGAGTGGCCAGAGTCCTGAAAATAGTGGTCCAAGTGTTTTATGTACAGCCCCAGTTCACCATCAGCATGAATATATTGTGTGCACTAAAACACATGGATGCCAGGTGGAAAACTGTGTGATCGTGTAATTAAGGATGTTACCTTAATGTGTATGCATAAGGGGAAGAAGGAAAGTCATTACAGGAAGTTTTACATCCCATCTTTTGTGCAATATTATTTTTTTGATCCAGAGTTTTTGTATGCAACTTCCTACCAATTTTAGAAACAATGGAAAAAAAATTACATGATGCACTTTATCTTAGGGTTGGAAACCATGAGATTCATGGTGAAGGCGTTTGTTGCTTCATGAAGTAACATGAAGTATTTTTAATTTGTATTTGTTGCTACTGTTAATTAATATTACTAAAACACATTGCATGTTTTTGCTGTGGAGAAGGAATAGAGAGAGGGACAAGAGAGACCCTCTGGCAGTGAGAAGTGAACATCTTGGAGTCTGCCCATTTTTCCAAGACTGATCATACCTACTCTGTTACTACCCAATCCTTTCTCCTGGTGTACAATGCCAGCCTCTGGTTAGGCTTTTAATCCTTGTTCATTGGCTTTTTCTCTTATTTTTACTCCCAGTTCCTGCCCATCGACCTTATCGATCAATCTCCTTATCTGGCTGACTGCATTTATCCTCTTCCTATTGCTTCCTCTTGATGCTTTATCCAAGCAATCTTTCTGTGTTCTGGCCTTTAGTTTGTTCAGCCATTTCTAGCTCTCCCCAGGCTAATATTCTGAGGATTTTTTATTTTCATTAGTTAAAAGTTTGTTTGCAACACATATTCTAAGTTTGTTCTCCCAATCACCTGAGTTGTTATAGCTGAACACCCCCTCCCTAAAACCCCACCAGCAAAGCTCTTGATTAAAAACAAACAGGCAAACCCCCAAACAAGTGCCTTTTAGTTTTGCAGAATTATGCATAATTGAAAACAAGGTTTTATAATCAGTAGTAGGTTGTGAGCAGTTTTAGGGGACCTTGTGAACTCCATTGATGATAAAAATCTATGAAGAAATTGTAATCTTTGGGCACATAGATATATGCACACACATGACTGTGTGTGTATTCCTGCCAACATCTGCTTTCAGTTCTCAGTGTGTGATGGCTCAGCCTTCTGCCATTGAGAGAGGAGCAGTCTCAGTTCCTACGGGACAGAATCCTGCATGTGAGCAATTACTGTGGATTATCTGATGTAACATAAATTCACTGCCTTTGGGCTTGCAAGTGACGTGCCCTGACTTCCTACCTTGTGTGCTGTTTGCTTCTTTAGCACAAAATAAACCCCAAGCACTGAACAGCACCTTTGTCTGATGAGTCTCGTAGTTGCTGCTGCGATTGCAAAGTCCCCTTTGTGCTGCACTCGGCTCTCGTGGGGATATTTTGCACTGCAGGGGAGGGCTGGCACTGAAAAAATTGGCTGTTACAGATGGTTATTTCTGATGATAGTTACAACAGCAAACTTTTACTGGCACTTTGGGAACCAAATGGAACCTGCCCCTTAAACACAATAGTTTCAGAAGTGTATCTAGTACTGCAAACTTCCTATTATGCGTTTAATTGTCAATGGTGTTTCTCCTATGGGGTAGCACTTTAAAAAATTGGCCTTTAAGTATTTTAATTCAGTAACAGTCATCAGAAGGTTGCAAATGACACTGCAGTAGCGTTTCTGTGTTTTCTGGAGTGCAGTAAAGTATCTGAGGAGTTTAGCTTGTATGTCATACCATAAAATAAAACTGTGGGGTTTCTTCATCTGAGCAATTTATTTTAAACTCTGAAACTCTTGAGTCTATTTTCATTTTTGTTTATGTAAAAGGGAGAGTAGAATATTGCATTTGTCTTAGTAGGATTATGCTGTGCAAAGCAGATGTTAAGCTCCTGTAACACACAAAGGGGGCTTTATGTTCTTTCACATCTGTCTGCATAAACAGCTCTGTTAACTCTTTAGGGCTCACGGACAGAGCTCCTTGCTTCTATTAAGAGGCTGCCTCAGGAAGGACTGATGGGGTTCCTATTTTGGAGAAAAAAACTCCACTCTTGAGAATCCAGCTGAAGTCAAGTAGTGCCCTCTTAAACTGTGTGAACTGCCAAAGGAAAGAACATGCCTGTCTGTAGGAGTCCAAAGAGAAATCTTGAAAAGGTTGTCATGTTTTATTGCCTTGCAGCTTATACAGACAGTACAATGGTAAGTCAAAAGTGTTTTCTCAAAGCCCGTGTTGTGAAGCTGCTTGGGGTTTCGTTTCATAGGCAGTTCTTGAGAGGCTCTTGCACTAGCAAGGGGTTTGAACTCTTGCATTTCTGTGCCAAAATCCATTAATGAAACTTCTTCGTACCACATGGACATATTGATACACTTTTTTTTTTTTTTTTTAGAAACTGAGAAGTATCACTTCGTTAGAAGAAACAGTGCAGGATGTACTATTGTACTCTTCCTGCTAAGAAACCACCCCTAGATTAAATTCAAAAGCTCTTTTGACCATTTAGTCTTTAATGAAAGTGTCTCTCCTTTTTTGATCCTGATTTACCTTGATGGTAGAATGTGAATTCTTAGAAACGTCTTTCATTGGGTGCATGTGAACTACCAGTTACTGTGGGCCATGTTCAGTCACCTGTTTATGAATTGCATCTTAAATCTGGTAACTCAGTTATCTGTGCTGTGGGTTTGGTGCAGCACTGTGTAATGGCATCACCAGGGTGGAGGAGGAGTACGATGGTGCTGAGAGTTAGCCTTGAACGCTTAGAGAACCTCAGCACAGAGTGAAGCATCACTGTCCACACAACTTTGCCTTGAATTAGTAATACAGGCTGGAAAACTGACACGTGTCCCAGGAAATTGGTGCTTAACTACGTAAAAACTTGCCCCAGTTGAATTAAATCAGTTTAGTTTCACTACAGTGAGCATTTGTAGTGACACTGGAATTTTATTTGTATGGTGCATGTCACCTGCCTGTGGCTGATATCATTATGAATAAAAAAGTCACTCTTGTACTGGAATATATATCCTAATGAATTTAAATTCACACTCAGCTCTTCTTCCCGTGCAAACAAAAGACAAGCTTCCACTAATGAGAGAGAGAACAGTTCAGCTTCCTTCCTCACTTAACACTGTGCAGAACAACTCTGTAGCCCCAGTGTTGCCCTGGGCTTTCCCCAGTGCCTTCTCCTGGTGCAGTGGCCTCTCCTGCAGGACCTGTGGAAACCCCACAGCAGTGCTGTCTGCACTGTTTGGTCTCTCCAGATGCTTGCACTGAAAACGAGCTTGGCTTTGCTGCAGGCAAATACCTCTTACTGGGGAAGGAGCTCAGAGCTGTCAGGCAGCATTGGCTTAATTTATGATTTATCTGGGAATAACCTACTTGTATAATGGTTCAGTGCTGTACCTGAGAGCTGAGACTGCCTGGGGCTTGTTGGGGGGTGGGATTGTTCATCTTCAGTTGGTGATGCATCACTGTCTAATGGGATGTGATTAGATACTGGCAAGAAGCTGAAGGAATATTTGCTGTCAGGATGATGTTGAGTTTAAGCCTCCTTTTGATATCAAAGCAGCCTTGTAAATTATTGCAGATCTTCAGGTCAGTAGATAGGTTTCTACAGATTTTTATTTATGTTGAAAGTAGTTCTTTCAATTGTCTGGTTTTAAATGTTTCCTTGAAATTTTGGAGACCTGAAGTTATTGGAGAACAACGCTAATCCGTAAAACCCAGAAGGTAAAATTAAGTATTGTGGTCTTGCTACTAAAAATGAACAAAATATAAATAGTCAAAGGTAATGCAAGAGGGAAATCTAGATTTTAAAACTAGTGTTTATGAATCATAGAGGTTTCATTAAAAAAAAAAAGTTGAATTAAGAATCATCTTTAGTTGCTGTGAAATCTATGGCAGAAAAATAACCTGAAATTTTTGTGCATAAAATAGTATCGGCCTTCTTGAACACCGCAAAATCTCTGGTGTCCTCATGGACTTGTTTCTGTGTGGTACACAACGACATTCCACTTGTCTGAATCATTTGAGTAAGACTTCTCAGAAAAGTTTTATCCTTCTCAGTTTTAAGTCCACTTAGAATGACCAAATGTTTAAAGAGAGGCGAGCGGAATGAATGCGCTCTTTGATACGAGATAACAAAGGCCGCAACTGAGAAGCTTTGCTGCTCTTTGGGTAAGCACAGTTGATTTAACTTGGTACATGTTTATGAATCCCCAAGCTAACTGTAGTTATTATACTTGAGTCATGTTAAACAAGTAAAGCTTTTGCATCTCAGGAGCCTGGCATGTGTTTCAAGAGGCTGGCATGCATTTTCCTTACATGATCACAGGAATGGCTTCCTTAACCTTTTAATTGGCAGGAGGAAAACTCACTTCGTGGCCCGAGCCACAATCGTCTCTGAATAATATAAACAGTGATGACCTGAACTTGATCTTTTAGACAAGGGAGTCACTTTTCTTGGTAGCTGCATTATACAGACAAGCTAATGCTCGGGGTCAGTGAGGGGCTTTTGTGTATCCAAGCACAATAAAGCTAGAAAGTGTTTCCTGCTGTTCAGCTAATTAATGCAGGGTACCACTCAGTAGGAGTCAGCAGTGGTTTTGCTGCCTGTCACTGCTATTGTACTGCCTGCAGAAGGATGCAGAACAAGGCATGTGGGAAGGGAATGAATTTTGTCTTGTTCTACCTACTGCAGGACAGCAAAAAATGCAGGGAAGTCAGCTGTCGATTCATTTGGTAAGAAAGGGAAAGGTGTGGTGCTGGAATGGTCAAAGCACATTTCTCAGAGTTGTAAATAAATAACAAAAAGAAATCGATAATACTCTGTGTATGATGTGCCAGCCCAGAATTATCTGTGTGTGTCCTTAAATTGCCCTCCATCCTGACACTGGAGGGCACATTTGGAAGGAAAAGACTGACAGCTTTTCCCTATTAGACTTTTCCCTTAAATCATGTTTTCTAAATGCACTGTAAAATCAAGAATTTTGAGACTTTCAAGGAGCATATAACTTTGTCACATATTTTCTGATGAAGAGCTGCTGCAAAGCAGTGAGTTCCTTTTCAGTAGCAAAATATACAAAGGCATTTAGAGTTTGCTCTGATCTTGTATTCTGGTCAGGTACAGGTAAATGGTGAAGAGAAAATTTAAAGTGTCATAGTGAACAACGTGTATTGCATATAGTTGAGCATAAGGGAGCTAAATCATCTCAATTCTTGTTATTACCTAGCTGTGGGTATGTGCTGCCTTGTGGCTGCCTGCTTCTCAGAAAGTTTTTAAGTGGATTATTAACTAAGTGGAAGGCTGTTTGCAGCATCTCAAGTTTGACAGACATGTGATTGTGCAGAGGGAGGGCAGGGGAAGAGGATTGTTGCTCTCAAACAAAAGCTTCTCATAGATGAATGTGTTCCAAACTATATTTTGTAGTTGTGTTCCAGATTAAAAATAGATAAAACAAACATTATAGATGTTTCATACCCAGACAATAACTCTTCTGTTTGGTTTTATTTTTTTTTTTCCTTTTTCCAGAACTGCTTAATAAAACACGATGAGAATGGATACTCAGCAATAGTGGGAGACTTTGGTTTAGCAGAGAAAATTCCTGATCACAGGTACGTGAACTAATCGAAATGGAGCGAGGGTTGCAGTGAGACTGCAGGTCAGAAGCTCCAGTCAGAGCCAGATCCCTGAGGCTGTTGTTGCATTCTGAAACAGAGTTTGCAAAAAATATCCTCAGTCTTCAATCTGGAACTGCAGGCTGGATGACCAGAATGTTCCAGCCTTAATTACTGTCCATTTTGATATTTAGTGGTGACATCTATTCTTCAAAAATGTTCCAGTGAGTAGATGATTTACTCAAGCTTTTCAGTTGATATTTTAAGCAGGTACTTGGGAAATCTGGGTTTAAAAAACCCCACAAAAATACTGTCCAGCACTCTGGATTGGGATGATTTTGTAATAAATGTCATTTGTTGATTGCAAGCAACCTTAGCTTCTTTCCATTTTCTTAAATCATATTCAGGGGCATTCTAGTACTCTCTTTAACATCTGGGTTAGTTGTCAAGATCCAGGTTTATAAAAAAGAGGAGAATTAATTATAAAATTACTGTTGTTCACCATTTTACTTTTTCTAGGATGAAATTATAATCTTAACTCATTTGAGGAATGCACAGGTGACACTGTCACGAGCTATTGTCACAATTGGAAATTAGTCCTTTTGCCATCCCTCCATTAGGGAGATAAAGGACAAGGATTTTATTGTTCTCTCTGTATATTAACTTGTGTATTTCAGAGTATTCTGACTGCGAAATGTGCTGTCAGATTTTCTCCAGTGTGTGCTTCCGAGTAAAATAAATAAAAGCCTTCCAGCTCTTTTGACTGCAAAGCGAACAATAAAAGTTGATCTCATCTATGCACAGTTTTTAGACTGCATGTCTCCTGAAACTATGTCTTGAGAAATATAAAGGCTTGTGTTAATGTTGGTGAAATATTGATGTAAAAGCTCAACAAAGTCCTAATTTCCAAACTACTGATGAGCACAGCCAGTGTGTGTCCTGTAGCTCCTCTGGGGCACCCTGTAAGGTGCTGAAAGCTCCCATGGTATTCGAATGAACCCATCACAAAATCAGGAATGCACTACAGGTGCCTTATGTTGTTCTTAATAACCAGTTTTGAGATGCCCTGGAAACTGAGAGTACAGCAATAGCTGGAGCAGCTACTGAAAGAAACAGCTTAAGAGAATTGCTACATTAGGCACCATTTTGATTTGATTTAGTCTTACCTCCATTTTGAAAGGCAGCTTTGTTGTTTTCAGTTTGCTGATAGCAAGCCATGCTGTCTTGAAGCCTTCAGAGGCCTTTATTTTTTTAATAGGCATTCCCTCAGGGTCAGCTGGGTGACAGGCTGGAGGTTTTCTTAAGGCTCCAGTATTCAGCCATATGGAAACTGCAGATTTTTCAAATTGGATCTATTCTGATTACTTTTAGTTTTTGCCTATTAGAGGATTCATTTGGTCAATCTTGATTTGTTTGTTTTGTTTTTTGTTTTAATTCAGTTTGCAAACAGGCTGTGCTGACTTCATTCAGAGTTGCTTATCAGTATACATGTAGGGATGGATACCTGCATATCTTTCTGGATGAATGAAGAATTCAGCATTAAGCCTGAAACTGATGTCCACAAACCTTTCCCTGTATAGATGAGGGAGCCAACTCTGCCAGGAGTTTGGAAATATAAATTATTGAACAGCTATGACCTTAAAATAAACCTTTTTTTTTTTTTTTCAAAGTGGCCAGGCACTTAAAAACTAGAAATAAAATGTAATTGATTGGGAAAGTTAGTAGTAATGCTTGAGCATTTAATTAATAGTTTATCCCTCTTTCCCTCTCCCCCTATTTTCCCCATCTATCCCATATCTATACAGTGAGAAGCTACCAGTGGTGGGTTCACCCTTCTGGATGGCACCAGAAGTTCTCAGAGATGAACCCTACAATGAAAAGGTAGGTACATGATATAAATGTTAGTTGTCAGATATTTCTATTCAGTAGCTGTGTGCAAGATTTAGAATTTCAATAATAATAAAACTATTGCTATTTTCACTTGTGACATTTCTGTACTCAGGTCATTCAGACTAAGGGAGAGTGAGATTTGAATAGCTAATATTTTTAATTCTTGGTGTGTAATCTTACATGGAAATAGAATTAGCTTGAGGATTGTTCTCTGTGATGCTATTTCCATTCTGAAACACCCCACATGCCAAAATATGGTAATGGTTTGTTGACCTAACAGAATTTCATTTAACCAAGTCTCATGAGAAATGTAGTGAAATTGCTTCCCATACACTAATGAAATCTGGGTAGAAGTAAAGCCTGTATGTAAACTTGTACAAATATGTGTGTGTATATGTGAATACATATAAATCAGCATTTCTTAAGGTAAGATACCTTGATAAGATAAAAATGCTCTCCTGAGATATTTTTGCAAGTTTTCCAATTTGTGTCATTGGGAAATGTTTCTTTCAGAGAAGGATCAGATCACACTGGATTTTAGAACCAGTATTTTCAATCAAGCTCTTCTGTACACAAGATTTTCTCTCCATTACTTCAGCCCTGCCAGTGTAGCTTTTCTGTGATAAAACCCACATCCTGTACCTCTTTATAGCTAGTAGTCAATAATCTGTTTAATTTGTGGTACTTTAAACCTGCAGGAAAGCAGTAGCTACCTCAGAAATGAATATAATAATTACCATTTCAAAGCTTTTTAGAGAGTTTCAATCGACCTAAATTAATAATAAAGTACCCAAATCTGTGGTACCACATTCTTCACCTACCCTGGGGCATGGAGGACTAAAGAGGAAGCAGGTCCTATACCTCATCAGCATGAAAGGTGACATGTAAGCCTGACTGATATGTAAGGGATGAGAGGTGCAAGCTTCTGCTCTGTAGACTTGTTTTCCATGTTTTCCTAAATTTTATTCATGAAAAACTCAGGTGGGTGGGAATCTGAGGAACTGTGCAGCTCCAGGGGTAGTCAGATAAGTGTTTACTGAGCGTCATGGAAATTGAGGCTGGTGTACAGTGCTACTAGATATCTCAAGCTGTTTTCTCCAAAGCTACTGAACCCTGAGAAAACTGTAATTTTTCTTAAAAACAGTATTAATGTTCTGGATAAGCTTTGATCATGTGTGTTCTAACCACAGTGATATATAGGCATGTCACGTTTTTGACTAATTATTCTCATCTGTAGGACATCAAATGCAACTTTACCATTCTTTATGCAAGGAAGGGTTATTCATTTTTTTGTTTTGTCTTTACACTGCTGAATTAATAGTGTTATGGTGGGTTTTCTCTTTTATTCTTGGAAGAGTTTTAAAGTTACCACTGCTGGTTTAGGTGTTCCCCGATAGCCGTTTGGGGTGAGGAGAGACTCCGTGGCAGATAACACTCAGTATTCATAACTGAATCATGTATCTGTGAATTTTTTTTCTTCTCTCTCAGGCAGATGTGTTCTCCTATGGTATAATTCTCTGTGAGATTATAGCAAGAATACAGGCAGATCCAGACTATCTCCCTCGCACAGAGGTAAGTGTGACATTTATAACAGTGGTGGGAGGTGGTGAGTCTGCCACGATAAAGGCCTGGCCTTTAGAACTTCTGGCACTGCTGCCAAAGATACCATGAATAGGTGCTACATTAAAAATAGCCTGTAAAAGGCTTTTGTTCTTCCATGCTGTTATTGTAGGAAGCTCCATTGAAGACACTTTCCCAGAGACTTCGTGCAGCTGCGATCCTCACAGGAATTCTTTTCTGCCCCTAACTGGCAGCACATTGAGAGCACTGCAATGCCAGCTCTTCCTTTTGTGGAGTGATAGCTCATGTAGACTTCTTGCCAGGTTCACTTTTGGCACACTGCATCCACTAAGCAGCCCCTCCTTGTGAAAGGGGCAGGACCTGGGTTAACAGCAGCTAAAATAAGCTCAGCCTTATTTTTGTATAAACTCTGCTGAGCACTGTGGATCTGAGCTATAATTGACTAATCAAAGATACTTCTTTCTTCTGTTGCCTTTTGGTTGAGTCACACCTTCAGGGCAGCTTTTGGCCCTCTGGGGAGGGCTCTTCCAAACTGTCTGTCCCTCTCTGGTTCTGGAAATGTGAAATTGTTTAGGTCTCAAACTGGAGTAAGTAAAATTCTTTTGCTTCTCTGGCCTTCACATTTTATAGGCATGCACTTAAGGAACTGGATAACTTGTATTACCAGTCTACCATCCACAGAAAAGTTAACCATTTTAACTGATACATTTTCACCATAGAAAAGTCTCTGGTTTTACAGCAGGCTGTTAATTTGCACGGTGAAAGTCACCATAGTGAAACATCACAGTATAAGATATTGTTTCCAGATCCACGCAGGCAACATTTCAACTGCAATAGATTGCAGTTGAGTGCAGGAAGAAGGATGGGCTTTGAAGTCAGTCCATTCTCTTATAGGTATCTTGTATCAGTAATCCCCACTGGGAATGCTGCAGTTCAGAGTTTGCATGAAGTTTTCTTAAAATTGTCTGCATGTGGTTGGTGAGATGGTGTTCCTGGCTATTCCTGATAACTCCACGTAGGGTTCCCCTGAAAAGAAGATGCTCTGGGCCAGATAGCAGACCTCATTTATATCTCTATGTTGTGTTTTTGTTTGTACAGAATTTTGGATTAGATTATGATTCCTTCCAGCACATGGTGGGAGACTGTCCTCCTGACTTCCTGCAGCTGGCCTTCAACTGCTGTAACGTGAGTATCTTGCTTGAAGGGGAGAGGCCTAAACTAGAGTTCTCTAAATCCCTCTGGCTCTTGAAGAGAGAGCTTAAAGCATTTAGAGAAGAGGCTTGAAGAGCCTTCCTGTAACAGCAGTGCCTTCTGATAACCCAGAAAGTCCCTTGCAGTTTTTATAATCCTTCCCTTCCCCTTGCAAAAAGGTGTGTCTTGTGTTTTTGCAATTCTGTGTTCTGTCATGTCAAACAAACAGAACTGAACAGCTTCTTGCAGGCTGCTCAGGCTGATCATAACCAGTTGGATGCTACTGAAACTGGGTAACCCTTGGGCTGACAAAATGCAGCTGTTATTGTGTACAGACCTACTGAGCTGTGAAGAAAGGATTCTGAGCTGCCCTCACAAACAGAGGGGACAAACAAACCAAGAGCAGGCATTAAACTATGCTGGATACCCTTCATGGCTCCTTGGTGTGAAAATTCCAAGGAAGTAGATCTCTCCTGTTGGTTATCCCATAACAGAGTTGCTAGTACCATTGTATAGTAAGCTGGTTTATATGAAATAAGAGAATCTGAGCTACTGCCAGATTCAGATGAAGTTGGGAACATCCAGCTTGCACAACTTAAGTTGAGGCAACTTCTAAAAATTTTATTGCACAAAACTTTACTGGGGACTCACAACCAGGCCATACTGGAACCAGTACCAGCACTGTGTCCAAGTGGGTGCTTGTAAGAAAAGTCTCATTGTGCTCTTTATGCTTATTTTTGATCTGAGCTCTCTCTCTTGTATTAGTGCAAATGCACATGTTCCAGGAGAGCATGGTATAAAGGTGAGACTGGGGGCATGGCTGCTGCTCTTGACACCAGATAGCATAATTTAATTCTGAAAATGTGTGTGGAACTTAACTGTGAACAAGCTGCTTCACTCCTCTGGTTTCACCTTAGTCCAGCAGAGCTTGTTTCACCAGGACATTGGTACATCTGACACATGTTTTGGTTACATGAGCACTAAAGGGTTTGGCTAGAGGTAGGATTTGACTTGGGAAATATCAACTCCCACCTGTAGACTCCAGAAATGGTAGTGCATCCAAACACGTGGTGCATGATTCAAAGCAATTTCTCAGCACAGAAACTCAGAGAAAAACTGCTCATGAAGGAAGAGGCAGTGACCTTATATTCTCATGTAAGGATTTGGTGTGGTCAGAGAAAAAGGATTTTCTCCTACTGATTATTGTCAAATGCTGCTTCTTGTGTAATAAATGTCCCTTCCCCGAATTGAAATGTAAATTACTCTCATGTGATCGAGCCATTAATATGCTGATTTCAGCATGGACCATGCTGGAATTCACTTACCACTCACCTAATAGAAGGAAAGAGGGGATAAACAGATAAGGCTTTCTTATATTTTCCTAAGCATGCTGTGCTTCAGTAATAGGTGATTGGTGTGATAATTTGCTCTTAGACATGGACATTTATATAGCTTTTTATTATTTAGTAGGTCAACAAAACATAAACTGTATAGCCCAGCTGATGAGCTGAACTAATGTGCAAACTAATGTGCAAAGCCCTGGGGTTTTCTACAGCCAGGAAATGTGTTTTAAAAAAAAAACAGTAAAAACTGACATGTATGAATAGTGGATTAAAATGTCTTTAATTTGCTGTTATAAAGTGTGGAATTTTTTTAAAATAAGTACCTTCAAGGTACTCCCCAACAACTATGAGCCTATTTGTGTGAATACTTAATAAACATAATCATAAATGATCATGCAAAAAATTTACCATCACGAGCTGAGCTGTGGCAACTGCTGCCTTGAGGAAGAATCTTTTATTCCATTTGAGCACAGTCTGGACTGCTCAGGGATGGAAGAGGCAAATGCTGCTCTGAGTAACTTTTCCATTGGTGCCTTTGTCCTGGATCTTACCTAGCATAAATTAAAATAGCCAGAGAGCCCCTTTTACTTCCTCTAACTTCCTGTAGCTTGCAACAGCTCCTTAAGCTTCCCAGATTAGTGAGTTTGTCAGGGTACAGTGTGTGCTTCAGTGTTGCCCCTGCCCTACTCTTTCAGTGAAACAGGGAAAGCAGAAAAATGTTTTCCAATGCCAGGAAATTCCAGCTGCTGCGTTAGAACAACTTTCTTGCTGCTCTTGAGCTCTTCAGGTGCAATTTGGTTGGTTGGTTTTTATTACTGTACACGTGAGTTTTTAGCCCTTCACCCTGTGTTGCTGGAAGGTGTTCTGGCATTGCTGATCATACCAGTTCTTTTCAGAAAGATCCATCTCGTAGGACCTGCAGGGCAGTACGAGGGAGGTCTTTGAGGTTTGCTGTGCACAAAGCACCACTGTTCCCATTGTAGAGGTGAGATCTGTCTGGGCTTGCCCACTCTGAAAAAGCCTTTAGAAGGCTGGAAACAGGAATCAGGTCAAGCAGAATATTTTGTTATTACTGTAATGAGGTAACTTTCAGCTGCTGAATTAGATACTCATACCTGCAGTAGTTAAACCTGTAACATATATACAGGGTCAATGTTCAAAATTATGAAATGCCTTCTAAGTTACTATCTTAAATTAAACTCTTGGCCTGCAGTTCAATTTTAGGGTTGGACTTTGTTTAGAGTTCCATTTCTGCTAGAGTGAATAATTAAATACATACTGAAAAATTCAAACTGATACAGGGGGAATATTTTACCTGAGGGTTTTTTTTTTTTTCTAATATATTACTTGGTCAAATTATATAACCAATCTTGCTTCCTTACAAGACAGACTGGTACATCAAGTGGTAAGGCTGATTAACAGATGGAAAGATGCATTTTCAGCAATGCCATTTAGGTGGGTTGTAATTAAAGCCACAAGGAGATGATAGAAGAATTACAAACTTCTAAAGAATGACATAGCCATGTTGCTCTGTGTAATCCTTTTGAAGTAACATTGGTACCTAATCTCTGTCTGATAACCAGAGTCCAGAAAGAAATCTTGAACTATTCAAGCTGTTCAAAACAAAGCAAGCCCCATCACAAGCCGTGAATCTGACAGATTCCCACCTTGACAGTTTAAAATTCATCCTCTGCATATAATATTTACAATTTGATAATTAAATTTAATATTTACAATTTGATAATTAAATTTGAGAAGTATAATAGACAGAAATGCCACTCTGCCATGATAACACAAAACATAGTCCTGAATTTTTCTTAGTTTCTTCAGGTTGTCTCTCTGTCTGTCCACTGTGTAAGCAGAAGAGCATGGACAAACCCACATGAACTTATTTGATTTGTGCCCATTCACAGATGGATCCAAAGTTGCGTCCTTCATTTGCTGATATTGTCAAAACACTGGAGGAAATGTTAAACCGCCTGAGAAATGAGGACTCAGAGAGAGAGAGAAAGTTCTTGAACCTTGACAACAGTGAGAGAAAACCAAAAGGTAAGTGTCTGTGTTGTACAAACATTGCTGCATGGTAACAGCAAGAGAGTACAATGCTTCTTATTTCGAAACCTGGGATTTCAGTTATTTATGCAATTATTTACACCTTATGAAAAATTTTACGTGAACCTTGAAAATGATCCTGGAGCAATGGTGTTTATTTTAAACTGCAGAGTGTCCTTTGGGGAAAAAACAGCTAACTGTTTCTTAGAGTGCCTCATAAGATTTTGCCCACAAGCTCTTGAGGGGAAATTTAGAGTTCATTTGGGAATGGTTTTGTAAGTTGCTAACAGTATATGAAAATCCATCAACTTTTTATTTATCCCTGCCCTACGTAGTACATATATGTAATTTCTCTGGTGTATGTTACATGTAACGTTTAGAAGCTTCTTAAATTCCTTCAGGAGGAAGAGCACAGAAGATGCAAGAGTATTATAAAGTATTATAAAGAAATACTCTGAAAGACGGGAAAAGATAAATCCCAGGTCTGCTTGGGAATGTTGGCCTTGAAAGGTTTTCTCTAAAGCTGTCTGGTGCCACCTGGTGTGGGGAGCAAACTCTGGTAGCCTGGGCCATATTCTGACTTGGGTGTCTCTTATGTTAGTGCACTTCTGGCATTGGGAACTTAGAGTACAGTAAAAAGTTTCTCATATTGTGTGTATATATGAATATGCAACACATACAAATAGCCATCAGTCTGTAATATGGTTTTAAATTGCAATAATTATTCTCTATTTCAAACCACATAGAGTTAATGCATGTGGTGGTTCTCCCACACCTGGAAAGCATCTGAAAGAGGTGTCAGTTAAAAAGGAAAATGTTTTTTGTTTGTTTAGATTTTTGGTTTGGTTTGTGTTGGGTTTTTGGTTTTTTTCATAGTTCTGGCATTCTCCCCTTGGAGTACATGTACAAAACAAGTACTTCTTGAAGAACTGTTACATGCTGTTCTTCGACTTGCATAGTCTTTCCTACATGGAATGACTGCAGTCTAAACTGTGGCAGTATTTAGAGGGGAAAGTGAAAATCCATATGTGCTTATTCTGGAAATGGTAATCAAAAGGAGATATCACTTCTTTATGTTCATTTGTTAAGGCTCTAACACAGCTCTTCAAAGGCACCTTGAGAGCCAGTGGAAGATGCATGTTTCAAACACTCAGAGTTAGCATCTACCATTATCCCAACCTGTTCTAGTGATATAGCTTTATTTATATACATATATATATAAATATATATGTGTGTGTGTGTGTGTGTGTGTGCAAAAACACATGCATATGAACAACTTTAAAACTCTGATTCATCAGGGTCAAACACTCGTATATCCCTAGTTTTGTGTTGGATAATGTACTGAATGAAGGCTGAGATGGAATTATTTAAAATCTGCATGGTACCAGGAGGGGCATTTATTTTGGTCTTAGACTTTTTCTGTCAGGGTGAAAAAAGTCCCAGTTCCTTTGGCAACTAAGTTTTGTACTTGTTCACTTTCATGGCCAGTATCACCAACAATTTTGGGCAACCTCTGCTGGAAGCCAGGACAATAAATCTAGAATCATGCAAATTGTTCTTCTCCAACATCCTGTGCTGACTCTGCTGTGGCAGTTTACTGGCAGCAAGGAGGTTTGAAGGGGCTCTAAAATACACTGAGGAGAAGAGAATGGTGTACTTGTGTCTGTGCAGGAATTCATAAGGGAGGAGCAGACATGTGCTTATGGAAGATAGTTTGGAACATCAGAAATGCAGCTTTTTTTCTTTACAGCTGTCATGAAGGCTCTGTGAGTGAGCAGACATACAGCTCTGTAGAGCTTCTCTAAGCTAAGAGTGTTTCTCTTTTTCTACTCAGGATCAATTGAAAAAGGAGTGAAACGTTTGAGTTCCTTGGACGATAAGATCCCACCCAAGTCCCCCCGTCCGCGTCGGAACATCTGGCTGTCACGCAGCCAGTCGGATATCTTCTCCCGCAAACCTTCCAGGAAGATAAACGTGCAGGACCCCTACTACACCCCAAACAAAGGGTTAGGCCGGAAAGTGAATCCCTTCAGTGCCAGGGAGGACCTCAAGGGGGGGAAGATCAAATTCTTTGACATGCCAAGCAAGTCTGTGATTTCCCTCGTGTTTGACTTGTACTCCCCGGGGGCAGGTGGGGGCCTGAAAGCCAGCCAGTCCCACTTTCGGCAGGCATATAGCACAGACTGGCAGGAATTTTCCCTGCTTCCTGGGAGGAGATGCAGATCACTTCCTCTCTCTCCTGAATTACCACACAAGGAATATGGCCTGTTTGGAGGACTGTCTTCAACCGTTGGCAGGTGTGACCCAGCCCAGCTTGGTGCAGAGGTTCGGCAAAAACTCCTGAGCAGCAGCAAATATGGTGTGTCAGAGATTCCCCCCTTTCACGCCAAGCCTCACAGACCAGAATTTCTTCTTGCACCAGGACAAGAGGAGGATATGGACTGTTCAGATGGGCCAGTGGCCCAGGAGGAAAATGGGTTTTGCCTTGTTGAGAACACGTGTGGAGCTCCAGCATGTAACCAACCATTAGTGCTGGCCCAGCCTGAGCCTCTGTCTTACAAAAAGCTCCCAGTTGAGAATTCAGTGAACTCTGAGGGACATGGCTCCTCACAAGTGTTTGCAGGTTGTCTCCCTTCTGAAGAGATGGAGGTGGAAGATGATCTACTGAAAATTACTCTGTTAGAGTCCACAAAGCCTCTGTTCAGTGTTAGTCCTTCCAACGAGCTGAAGAGAGAGGCATGGCCCTTCAGGGAACAGGATGGGGACAGTCCTGCCCTGTTGCCTCAGACCTCCTCCAACATCTCAGCAAGTGGCAGCACAGAGTCAACTTGTGACATATGAAGAGAGGGCTCAAACTGAACATGTCCTTGAGAAAACAGTTGTTCCCAGTTGCTTAAACTCTGTTTTTCTCTGGTGCTGGGCTTCACATTTGAAAGACTCAGCAGATGGTGGGAGCTGCCTGTCAAACAGATCGCTGCAGACAGTGTCTGGAGAGACTGATTATTTTATAAAACTCTATTTCAAACTGTGCTTATTTCCGTTCCTGATTTACGTGAGGAGGGGGAACCACTCCAGCCAGAATGGCCATGGGAGCCCCACAGCCTTTCCAAGAGGCAGCAGCCAGAGCAGGCACCATGTAAACAGTTTGACCTGGATTTCCAGCATGGAGTATTTCAAGGCCTTAAGCTCCATGTAGAGTAGAAAGAATGACCCTTAGGTTTTCCCTCTTTCTCTGACTGACCAGCAGCTCTAAGCCACTGCAGATTTTTTCATTAACATTCTGCAGCAGTGCACACGAGTTGGAGCCTCTGTTTTAGAAACAGGCACAGAGGTCTTTCAGAGCTACGTTGAGCAGATAGGAATGCTCTCTGGTTCCAGAGCTGCTGTGAATGCTGTTGCAGCATTAAACAAGCTCTTCTTTCAAAAGCAGCAAAAACAAAACCCCTCATGCTGGTCACAATCTGCAGGCTGAGTCACATGACAAATACTTTGCAATTAACAAGAAGAATCTGTTCCCTGGTGTTTCATTTTCCCTTGGGATTTGGTAATGATGTTTAATGCATTAGTGCAGGGAAGCTCTCTTCCTTGTACACTTCATGTACCTCAGCCCAAATGTGGAGGAAGATTTGCCCAGGGCACAGAGAGAGCCATATTCCAGGCATTGTGATTTCTGGGCTTCTCAAGAAACTGCCCCTGAGAGTAACAGTTGTACTGAGCTCTTTTAGAGGGTGGGTGAGCTCTTATCTCTGAAGAGCTGAATGAAGATCATGATCTGTTTTTGCAGAATCTTTAAATACAATAGCTACATCACAGTTGACTATTGCCACTAAGCTAGAAGGGGTCACATTCACCTCCCTCTCTGGTACGACATCCCATCTCACTGATTCCACTGCAGTAATGGTGGCTCCTCACTTAAAACAAGCTGCTTGACAGAGAACAGTGATCCCCTGCTCAGGGGAAGTTGCCAGCAGTGTTGTGGCCACACAAGTGCTCTTAGAGAGGATGACTCACAGGAGGGCTTTGAATTGTCAAACTAAAGAAAATCAGCTTGACCCAAATTAACTGGTTTTTCCCCTCTACAGAAAGAAGCTGCTGTCTTTTTTGGCTTCTCCTATCAGTGAATAGCATGATCTTTTTATTTTTTGATATATTTTTTTTAAATTTCCCTTCACCAGCAGGTACATGTGAAAGAAGCAGCACCATGAGCTTTAATGCTGCTTGCTGGAACCAGCATCAGTGATCCCCGCTGTGGGGTGCGATGCGTGGGGAGAGCTTGTTCTGTGACGACGTTTGCGCAACATCCTGCCCTTTTCCATTACCATCGTCCCAACAATATGGGATTTTATTTTATGGGGTTTTTTTTTAACCTGTATTATCATTCCTAAGTGAGGTATGCACTGCATGCCTGCTGAGCAGATGGTGGTGCAGCAGAGTCCAGAATTTCATCCAGGTAGCCTGTTACACTCTCTTCCTGCTCTCTTGTAAGGACAGATAATGTAAGCTAGTCTCTGATGGAAGCCAGACTATTTCTACTCCCATCTCAAAGAAAGGATGGAGAAAGCCTTAGTTCTTTATCTTTCCAGACGTGTAGGTAACTATTCCATGAGTTACAATTATGACTCTCTCATGTGAAGTGTGTTAACCTGAGCAGCAGTTCTCCCTTTGCAGTGGCTGCAGTGAATTCAGTGAGAAACCCAGTGTTGCTGACTTACTTAGCACAGTCCATCCAGATTAGGCAGCTGTTGGCAGTTTGAAAGAGAAAATGCCTGTGCTCACTAAGATCTCCCTTTTGGCCCACACCTCTGCCTCTTGAAGGTGCTAATCTTTAGAGTAGTCTGGATTCTGTATCGTGTCTGCAGAGTGCAGACCAGCTTGTACAGCTGGCACTGTGTTGTGTGTAACTTCCTTTGAGGACAGAGAAACAGCAGAACTCAATTGCCAGAGTTGCCTGCCTTATGCCTGCTTGCTTTTTCTTTTTTTTTAATACTTTTATCTTTGATAGAGCTGTAATCTTCTGGGAGGGAAATCATGAGCACCAGCTTCTGTTGTCACAAGATGCATTTAGATGCGTGACTTCAGACAAAAAGAAAAAAGCAATAATGAGTAGTTTACTTTTGGATCACCAGGCTGAGGGAAGCTGCCCAGCATCCTAGAGCAGCCTGCAGCCTCATCAGAGAGCACACGCACACCTCTGGCTGCCCTGTGGCTCCCGGGAGCCCTGGCTGTCAGCTGGCACCTCATCACGAAGCCTGTTGCCTTCCGTGGCACCCATTGCAGTGACCTCATCTGTTCTCTTACACCATTCTTAGAATGTTTCCCTGCCCTGAACAGCTCTTACATAAAAGCAGCATGGCTAAAAGTTTATTTTCTTAAATGTCCGCTCTAAGCACAACCAGCTGACGTGCACTGGGCACGTCCGTCGACTTACCTGGCTGTTTGTACTGAGGTGGAGATGTCAGAAAGAGAAATGCCAAGGATTAGCAGCTCAGGCCTCTCCTGGATCCTTGGTCTGCACGGGAAGAGGCATGTGTATGAAACTGAAGTAAGAAGCAACTTTTAAAAATAGCACAGTGGTTGCTGAAACCCAGTGTTTCCAAGGGTCTGGATGCAGCTGGAACTCGCTGCATCTCATCCCTTTGGTTGTGTAAAGCTCGAATCTAGGTTGCACCTATAACTGCTCCTAGGTTTTCTGCCTACCTGAGGTTGCTTTTTGACAAAAAGGGGCCACTTTCTGACAGCTACTCATGAACACGAATTTGAACACGTGGTTGGCAAACTCCTTGTTTTACAGCGATGCGACAGAGTTTTATTGCGATTGGATTTTACCGTGATTCTGACTCTACGGGAGCCGCTCTTGCCACGCATCTCCCCGACGAGATCAAAGATGTTTTAAATTCACTTTAAATCTTTCTGTATTGAATCCATTGAAATGTCTGTTATAAGCTATTTTCGTTGTGGTTGCAGGTTGGTGAAAGGCAGCCCAGAGAACGCCTGTGAACTGCTGCCCTTCCAAAGCGGCGCAGCCAAAGGGCTGCACCAGACTTGTACTTGTTGGAGAGGCGTTGATGTATTATGTGTAACAGAACATTGGTATTTTTTGCCAGTACAACTAAAGACACTTGAATAATTCCTGTTTGCACTTAATGCTATTGTTTATATTGCATGTCACTACATTTCTATGCAAAACAAATAACCTTTTGTTTTTTGGGTTTGTTTGGTTTTTTTTTTTTTTGGGAGGAGGGGCAGCCAGATATTTGATTAAGTATAAAGACCTTTGCGAGATGATCTATTTTCGTATTTATGAAGGAGTTTTACGTCTTAATATTTTGCAATCTGTAAATAGCTCAACTTGTAATTAAAGGCTTAGGAAGAGGTTTGTAGCCTGTGTATAATAGTAAGTTAACACTGCCAGAAAAAGAAATCTTTGCGAAGCAACTTTTCTAATATTGCGGATATTTATGAATATGTAAAGAAAGCACGTCTTGTTTTTATGTTGATTGACCTTCTGACTTTTTTGAACTATAGAAATGGTGTATGTTTTATTGGAACTGCAATAAGAAGTAACCAAAGATGAATCCAGTTAAATATTTTCATAATTTTTTTCTTGGTCAGGTTTTGTAAACTTTCCCAACTTGCTTTCAAAATAAAAATGAAATCAAGGCCTGAGTCTTGTCATTAAGAGGACAATTCTAGATTAAAAAAGCTGGCTTGAATGCTTACTTAAGCAACAAATGCCATTAATACCTGGCCTGAAATTGCATTTGCTATTACTCAGTGCTGAATTATAAACAAGGAATCATCCTTAGTCAGTGTTATTCCTCACCTGCATCTTAATGAAGTGTTCCACTATTAAATTCACGAAAATCAAGGATTTTTTATTTTTTTTTCTGCTCTGGATTACAGTGCCCAGAAGAGTAGGCCACAGCTTTTGATAGCAGCCTGCAGGGAGCTTGCCATGGTGGCTGCTTTGTTCTAGCCCTGAACAGCTTCAGTAGCACAGGAAGCTGTGCACTTTCCCAGGACCACATCTGGCTTTCAGCCCCACTGCAGCTCCCCTTGGCAGAAGTCTGAAGACCTGCTGTGGCTTGGTTCTGCATGCTGTTAGCCTGCACTAGAAATCAGCTGGTCCATCTGGGAGAAACCTTCTCCTTTCCCTCCCTCTTGTAGGAGAAAAGGTCTCATCTGGATGTGCTGTAACCAAAGGTGCACTTCTCCTCCCCCTTCTTCAGCCTCACCACTGCCTTCACATCCCAACAGGCCACTAAGGAACACAGAGGGAACTCCAACTGAGAGCAGTTTAATCAGTCAGATGTTAAAACAGAAACAAGAATAAGAAACTTGTTCCCTTTCTGGCGATGGAATAAAGGGCTTCAAAACTTGAAGGGGGAAAAAAAAGCTCAGTTCAGTGAGGAGTTCTGTAGCTCTATGCACTGTCCCAGGCCAACTTTATCTTCTCAATGTGGGCTTTGGAAGATTTAGAAAACAAGCTCTTCACAATTTGCAGTGGCACCGATTTCCCGCTGAGGTACAGTTTATTATGGCAGTCTGGCAACCAGGGCCCAGCTCCAGTGTCTGTGTTTTTCCCTTGCTTGAGCATCCAGACGTAAGCCATGATATAGCCAGTCATGAATGCATCAAAGCCAGCTCGGTGTGTGCCCCCCTGGGAAGGAGGGACACGGGTTTCCTTTTCCTTTCCTGCTGCTTCAGTCTCGGGGATGTCTGGGTGACTGACCGAGCCCAACCCAGCAGGACCCTCAGCCTTCCTCTCCACTTGGTCACTGTCAGAGGCATTGCCCTTGGCAGAAGGGCTCAGGGCAGCAGCTACCTGGGCAGCAGTTCCCTCAGTGCTCCCCAGATTCTCCTCCCACTGTGTGCTGGCGTTTGAGCTGACCTCTGTTTCCACATCCATGGAGTTCTCCTCCAGTGGCCTGCCCTCTCCGTTGGGTGAGATCTCTGCCAGCTCTGTAGCAGCTGCAGGCTCATAGCAGCTCTGTTTCTGTGGTGGTCCCTCCTCCCCGTTCTGAGCTTGCTCCATTTTCTCCCCAGAGCTTTCCTCCAGGAATGCCTTTGCAGATGGTTTTGTATTCTTCCGATGCTTCCATCTGTGCTTCCGTTTCTTTCGCTTCTCCCACAGCTTGTCGTCCTCATCGATGATGAGATCGATGTTATGAGACTGTGGACACTTCACCCCTTTTGGACACCACCCATAGGCCTAAGGAGAGAGAGAGAGAGAGAAGTCTGTAGCCTCCCTCTTCCTGGTTAGAGCAGCGCTCACCACCATAATGTGGAGCAGAGCTAATTATTCCCCTCCACCGAGGGCTTGCGAGGCTGGATCAGGAACACCGTGCTCAGTTACAGCCCCTGAGCAACACTGAGTTGGTTGTTGGATGTGAAAATTCCAGAGATTTCCCCAGCCTGTGCTGTTCTGTGAGAGAATGTGCAACATCAGGAAGAGCTCCTTTCTCCAGGAAGCACTTGAAGCCAGCTCTGATCTGATGGGACGGGCTCTTTGTTTGCTACTGTAGCAGCAGCAGGAGGTGCTGTGCATCACCCTGTGCTACAGTGCCAGGAGCTGCAGACAGGTAACATTTTTTTTATGTCTAATCAAGATACAGGGAAGGGTAGAGATGGCATTTCTTGCTTGAAGGACAAGCCAAACTAATACAGAACTTACATCCCTCCCCCAAAACAATGGGTACTGTAACTCACACCATCCCACTGTTTAGGGCCGTAGAATCTCCTTCTGAATCTTTCCATCTAACATAGCCTGTAGAATTCCTCACCTCCCAAGCAGAGTGTGCTATTGCCCTGTCTGTCACGAAGTCACCTGAAGCTTGAAAATGTTCCTTCTGCTGTGAAACAAGCGAGGGGGAGTTCCCACGTGCTTCCCCACCCCATGAAGGAAGGTGGGATTCAGGTCACTTACCGAAAATTTCTCACAGACAGGCACCTTGTTTCCCTCTCCCGTGTTGTGGTTTTCCTCTTCCAGGGAGCACCAGCGATAGTCGATGTATCGGGACACGTTGGCAGGGTAGTTGCAGAACTCCACAGTGAGGTGCTGCCCACTGGAGTCCTTCAGCTTGGAGTTCTCCCTCTTGCTGGAACAAAGAGGAGCACACAGTTACTGCGGGGAACTCCCGGCACAACCTCCCTGCTCTCCACCGAGTCCCAGCTCCACGAGATTCCTGCCCTTGAGCTCCATCCTGAGCTCCACAGCTCGCTGGAAAGAAATTCAATCCTGGGAGAGCAGCTTGAGTGAGTAGTTGCTTCCATGCTGATTTAAAGATTGTTTTTTCTTAATATGCAGACAGGGAAAACAGTGTCTCTGGTGAAGCTATGGGAGAAGGTGGCACATAGTTTGATTTTAAATACTAAGGGCACCAACATATCTGTTAGTCTTCATGCTGTTAATGGACAAAGAAAAAACACCCCCAAATGAGCCAGCACCACCCAGGCAGGGTGAACCTGGGCAATGTAGAAAAGGAAAGGGTTTCCATCTTATGAGAAAAGAATCTGACCTCTGTTTTGCCCCAGGAGGTGGTTTAAAGGCCCAAAACCTCTGGAAGGCTCCATGAAAATAGAATTGTGGGTTAAAACATTTAAGAGGTCAGTTTAAAAAGTATTTTTATCTTGTCAAAACAAAGCACTCTCATGTTTTGGGAACAGCCATCTTGAATGTTTTCAGACCTGTCAAACTGGCATTTCCTGAGATAAAACAGTCACTAAAAATACTGTTTCTCCTCTACACAGAGCATGACCTGAGCTTTTTGGAGATTCCAGGGGCTGTATATCACTGTCAGGAGCTTGTTTAGATTGCGTGGGGACTGCAGAACGTGGGGCCAGACTGCAAAGCACAGACTGGTGTCCTGAACAAGAGCACAACCCTCACTTGGAAGGCAGTGATGGGATTCGGAGCGGGCTGCAGGTGTGTGTGACAGAGCTGGTCAGCATCAGGATGTGCAGGGAGCACCCACCCTTTAACTGCAGCATCCCTCACAAAACAGTCATAACCAGCAGACCCTGCAGGGCAGCCTTGGTTTCATTTGCTCTCTGACTTCTTAGGGGATGTGTGTTCCTGCTGTGACCCTGTTGCACTGCTGGACCAGAGTCAGGCAGTGACTCAGTCAGTTCTCAGATCAGGGCACTGGGGTCAGTCTTCTGCTGGCATCAGGTCTGAAATCCTCTTTCAGCAGCTGCCCAACAGAGAGGTAAGGTGTATTAAAAAACGCACCCCTGCGCACTCAGCGCCCACACCAGAAACAGAGCGTGGCTCACCTGAAAAGCACCTTTCTATAGGCAGTGGGACAGTGAAAGGACACAGCCCCCCTTGCCTGGAAAAACAAACACACAGTGACTTCCCCCTGTGAGCTCCGAGTGCTGCTCACCACTTCTTGTAGGCGTACTCCAGGTAGGACGCCACGAACCGCGTCTCGAACTCGGAAGCGTATTTGGTGTCGTAGATTCCTGCCGGGAACATCTCGGACAGGTCGGCAGTGAAGGTGCCCAGGCTCTCGGGGAGGTGGGCGTAGAAGCACTGGTACAGGAACACCAGGTCGATCAGGCCGTTGTGGAGAACGAGCGGCTTCCTCGCCCGGATGAGCTCCAGGAAAAGCGTCCGGACGCCCTGGCTCTGGCTCTCATTGCCCTGCAAGAGGAAGGATCAGTCAGGGAGCCTCGGCACCCCAACCTGGCAGCACCCTGGGGAGCCCTCAGAGCCTGTGCCAGCACGACACTGCCCACAGCTGCGACCTGCTCTGAGCAAACACAGGCACAAATGCTTGGAAAAGCAGCTGCACCGAGTGACAGGCTGGGTGTGAAGCAGCAGGGGGGTGAGAGGGACAACGCTGCACTCAGGGCCGCAGCGTGAGCCCATCCTCGCTCGGCAGCAGGGGCAGCCTGAGCTGGGTTTGTACCTTGTCGTTGCCCTTGTGGTACGGGATCCCCTGGGAGTACTGCTTGTTGAAGTCGAATCCGTGCTGCACCAGGAACTGCACCGACTGGGGCTCCACTACGTAATCCTCCATGCAGAGCAGCGTCAGGTTGTAGATCTGGCACAGGTACGTGTTCTCGGACTGCGCCGGGAGAGCGGGCAGAGAACACGGGGACACGGTCACGGGGGGTGCTGGAACAGCCCAGGGCAGCTCGGCGGGGCGGGGGTTGGACCCCAACTCCCGGCGCTCCCCGGGGAGGCGGGAACAGCGGCAAACGGCCCGCACGCACCTTCTCCTGGAGCTGCTTGAAGCAGGCGAGGCCGAGGGACAGCACGGAGCGCGTCCTGGCGGCGCTGCAGACGGCCTTGTACCGCTCCTCGATGCACCTGCGGGGCACAGCGGGCCGTGACCCCCCCGGCACCGAGGGACGCGCCCCAACCCCGCCATCCCCCCCGTCCCGCTGGGCACTCACGGGCTCAGCAGCAGCTTCCTGGCGCCGAGGCCGCTCAGCTCCTGCGGGGAGAGACACAGACACGACCCGTCAGCGGCCCCGCGGCCCCGGCCGCGTCCCGGCGGCGGCCCCGCCGCGGCTCACCGTGTCCAGGGCCACGAAGGTGGCGGAGCGCAGCGCCAGCAGCAGCGACGGCCACAGCTCGCCCAGGTTGTCGCTCTGCACGTCCACCACCGGCACCCGCGCCGCGCCCGCCATGGCCGCCCCCCCCCCCGCGCAGGGCCCGGGCCTCCCGCCGCCGCGCCTGCCCCCGCCGCAACTCCGCCGCAAGGCCGCCGGCCCCGCGTTGCCCTCCCGCGCGGCCGGAGCGGCCCCGGCCGGCCCCGGTGAGGCTTTTTTACCGTTCCCGAAATCCGTTTTCAACCGAACTTCGGGGTTAAATAAACGGGCGTTTAGCTGGGACACCTCCCCGGGGTCCTTCCCCGTGCGGGCGCTCGGGCCGGCGGGAGAGGCGGCGGCCCCGCCCCCGTTTTTGCTCCCGGCTCGCTGATTGGCCGTCGCGCGCCGGGAGGCCCCGCCCCGCCCGTGCGCGCTGAGGGCGGGAGGGCGCGAGCCCCTCCTCGCGCTTCCCTCCGATTGGCTGGAGCGGGCAGGGGGCGGGGCCGCGCGGGGGCGGGAAATGTTTTCCCGGGAAGGTGTCACGTGGCGGCCCCGGCGGCAGCGGCCCCGCCATGACCCGGGCCCGGGAGGGGACGGCGGCGGCGGCGGCGGCCGGGGCGCTCCGGCGGAGCGGCGGCAGTAGTACGGGCCGGGGCAGGAAGCGCGCGTCACCCCGCGGAGGTGCCCGGCAGCGGGAGGGTTGGGGGGAGCGTGGGGTGTCCTCTGCCGCCACCCGGGCAGACGCCGGTGCCCCCTGAGTCCTCGTAAGGCCCCGCACTCGGTGCGCGTCCACTGCTGCGGTCGAGCCCCGCAGCCCTTCGTGCCCTGACCCTGCTCTCCCGGCAGGGGCCCCGGCTCCAGCGCCCGCCCCGCCGTCCACCCGGCATCACTTCAGCGACCCGGCGGAGGTCGAGGCCCTGCGCGGGAACCTGCTGGCCTGGTACGACAGATGCAAGCGGGACCTTCCCTGGAGGGCGCTGGTAAGGGGAGACATCGGGAAGCACTCTGCCTTAAAGGAATCTTGGTGAAGTGACCACGGTGTCTTTCCCTTTGTGGTGCATCCCTACCTTCATGGAAGCACTCCCAGCTAGTCCTGGCAGTTCCCTGACGGGTAGTCTGTAGCCAGTCCCTAGGTATGAAGAGTAAAGCAGGGCACACTTCTCGAACACAGCCTCCAACCAGGAATTCTTTTGTCTGGCATGATTAGTCGAGTTGTTTTTTAATCCTGTTTTGTTCCTGCCTCTGTGATACCCTGCAGCAGTGACTGCTGCATGGAAAAGGTTTTCCATGCATTTGCTTTGTATTTGCTTTAAGCCTGCTGGGTGTTTTTATTAGAGCTCCTGCCTGCTCTGTGCTCGGCCTGGCAGCCAGTGGCTGAGGGGTGGCTGAGGTGCTGAGGGTGCAGCCTCCTTTACAGCAGCATCTGCCTGAATGGTGCTGGGAGCTGCTTGGCCCCTCTGTGGGATTTACATCTGCCTGCAATCACATCCTGTGTGGAGGGGCTCCGGTCTGGGACAGCTCCTCTGGTGGGATTTTGAACCTCAAAGGCGATTCAGTTGCTTTGGCTGTCACTCGATTAACTCGAACTCAGAACTTCTGAGCACTTGGGGGAGGTATTTTTTTTCTTTGCAAATTCCACTGCGGCATTCAAAGCACGCCACGAGTAGTTTTATTCTACATGCGGGTTCCCTTTGTGGTGGGGTCCCGTCTCACCTTGTTTCTCACACCATCACCCTCCCCTTTCAGGCGGCGACGGAGCCGGATGCCGACAGACGGGGGTACGCAGGTGAGGAGCGGGGACTGTGCCCCAGCACGTGTGGGGAGCCCCTCTGTGTGCTGCCCCGACACGGGTGTGCAGTGTGGCAGTGTGAGGGGTGGCTTCGGTTGCCATCCTTGGAACAAGCTGCCTGGAGCGGCCGTGAGAGCCACTGATTCCCCCTGCAAGGCACTGCGGGGTTGGAGAGCCCTCTTTGGGCCTGAGGGAGCTCCTGTGGGGAAGGCGAGGGGCGGGAAGGGACCCTGTGAGCTGCTCTGCAGTGCTTGTAGCCAGTGCTCACGTGGCCACGACGTGAGGTGTGGGTGGTGCTGGGCCTCCTGCTCTGATGCCTGCCCACTCCCTGCAGTGTGGGTGTCCGAGATCATGCTGCAGCAGACTCAGGTGGCTACAGTGATCGACTACTACAACCGCTGGATGCAGGTGACTGTTCCTCACAGAGTCCTGTGCCCACAGGCTGCCCCTTTTGGAAAACATGTCCACTGCCTGTGGCAGATCCCAGCTGCAGAGCACAGCTCTGCTTGTCCCTGACTTGTCCCCTTCCCTCTCTACCACAGAAATGGCCAACACTGCAGGCTCTGGCACGGGCATCCCTGGAGGTGAGCATCACTGGGACCGGGTGCTCTCCCTGCCCTGTAGCTCTCCATTAACACCATGCTGTGTCTCTTGGAGCAGGAGGTGAACGAGCTGTGGGCTGGGCTTGGCTACTACTCGAGAGGGAAGCGTCTGCAGGAGGCAGCAAGGAAGGTGCTCTGGAGCTGGGTGGGAGGGCATTTCCAAACCCCTCTGTGGGTGGTGGGTTGGTGCTGGCTCACACCTGCCCTGCCTTGCTGGGGCTGTGTGCTGCTGGCGTGAGGCTGTAGAGGCTGAGATCCCATCTTCCTGTGGGCAAAACGGGTTGCCTGCATTGCACCCACCCCGGCTGCTTCCCAGACCTCAGCTCCCTCTCTGCCAGGTGGTGTCTGAGCTGGGTGGCCACATGCCCAGGACGGCTGAGGCCCTGCAGAAGCTGCTGCCGGGAGTGGGACGATACACGGCGGGAGCCATCGCATCCATCTCGTATGGCCAGGTGAGAGTTGGGCATCAGTGGACCTGTCTTCCCTCTCTGCCACCTGGCCACACTCCTGGCAGGGTCCTGCTGCTGGGTCTTAGAAACCAGGGGCTCCTCCTCAGGGCTGTGCTTGGCTCTTGCTGTCTTTGGGGTGCATCTCACCCACCGCCCAGCTTGACCTCTTATGTGTCCCTCTGCATCCTGGGAGCACCCCAGCTCCCTGCTTTGCTTGGAGCACATCCCAGCACGGTAACCCCAGCTCCTGGTCGCAGGTTACTGGCGTTGTGGACGGGAATGTGATCCGTGTGCTGTGCCGCCTGCGATGCATCGGTGCCGACTCCAGCAGCCCAGCCGTCATCGACCAGCTCTGGTAAGGGGAATGCCCTGTCTCTGGAGCTGTGGTGATCATGGCCAAGGGCAGGGCCACTCAGGAGCCATGGGGAGCTGAGCCTGTGTAGGGAGAGAGGCGTGGGGTACAGGAGCTGTTGGTAAGTTGGTGTTGGGAGTAGCGGATAAAGGAGCTGCGTTACCTGTGCCTACAAAGGAGCACCCTGCCTGGCAGGCAGGAGACAGGCAAAGGTCCTGGCATGCTCTCCTTGCAGAGCCCTGTGCCTCTCACTACCGTTTGTCCAGGGACATGGCCAATGCCCTGGTGGACAGGAGCCGCCCTGGGGATTTTAACCAAGCCCTGATGGAGCTGGGGGCGACTGTGTGTGTGCCCAAGGCCGCGCTGTGCGGGGAGTGCCCCGTGAAGCAGCACTGCCGAGCACGGTGCAGGGTAAGCATGACCCCAAAATGTGGCCCTGAGGGGTTGCCATGCATGGGGACAGGGTGGGCTGGTGGATGAGCCTGTCCCCGCTCCTGTCCCTCCTTGCAGGTGGAGAAGGAGCTGGCCTTCGCCTCGCAAAGGCTGTTTGGAAAACCCGCCCCAGTGCCCGACGTTGAGGACTGCGGTGAGTGCGGGGGGAGACCTCTGTTGTAGCTCCAGGTCTGGGCCCTGCAGCAACTGTTCCATTGGTGTTTGCAGGTGTTGGGGACTGTCCCCTGTGCCCCCCAGCCACAGAGCCGTGGGACAGCAGCCTGGGGGTGACCAACTTTCCTCGGAAAGCAGCAAAGAAGCAGCCGCGGGCGATGCGAACGGCCACGTGTGTGCTGGAGCGGAGGGGCTGCCGTGGGGGCCCCGAGTACCTCATCGTGCAGAGACCCAGCTCAGGTGATGGGGAAGGGCAGGAGGGGGATGGAGGCACCAGGCAGCCCCTTCCCACCTGCGTGAGGGACAGAGCAGCCTGGGAGAGGCACTGGGATGCACTTCCTGCTGGGGTGGGCAAAGGAGCCCCCTGGGGCTATGAGGAGGCTCAGAGTAACCAGTTGTGCCCCTTGCTGTCTCACATTTCCATCACGCCTCTTCCTCAGGTCTCCTTGCCGGACTCTGGGAGTTCCCAAGTCTCCCGCTGGCTCAAGGTCTGCAGGAGGAGAAGGAGAGGGAGGTGCTGGCTGATCACCTTCAGGCCTGGATGGGACAGCCTGTGGCAGCCAAAGGCCTGCGGTTCATTGGAGAGGTGAGCCCGGAGCTGGAGGGATACAGCGTGAGCCCCCTGTGCTCAGCTATGGGGGATGCAGCACAGGGGAAAAGGATCCCCCTTCCCCACTCTCACCATTCCCAAGCTCTGCCCCACTTCTCAGAGCCCCGGCAGACTTAGTGCACTTATGGGGCAGCTGAGCTGCAGGCCAGCTGCCTGTTTCACCTGTCTTCCCATCCCCTCACAGGTCGTCCACATCTTCTCCCACATCCATCAGACGTATGTGGTCTACTCCCTGCCCCTGGATGGGGATGTGACCCTGGGCTCTGCCTCCTCCCCGTCCCGCTGGGTGACAGAGGAGGAGTTCCAGGCCTCGGCTGTGTCCACAGCCATGAAGAAGGTACTGGGCCTCTCCCTGCTTCCCTCAGTCTTCCCGGGAGAGCCTCTGCCATCCCCTCAACCTCTGCAGGCTGTCTCAGCTCCAAGACCCGGCTGCTATTCAGTTCTGGGCTCTCTTGTGCTCCCTTCAGGTGCTGAAAGCGCACGAGAAGCAGCGCGGGAAGGAGACCAGCCCTGGCAAGGTGAGCAGTGCTCCAGGGTGCCTGGAGCCCCAGGAGCTGCTCCCTGTTGCTGTGGGACAGCCTCTGGTGTGCCATGCTGAAGCCCCCATGGTGTTTGGGATCAGGCCAAGGAGCATCCTGTGGCAGGGGGACTTGCCTGGCTGGCACTGCCCGAGGATGTCCCCAGTACCAGGGGCGCCTTTCTCCAGAGGGGATCCCTGGAGGCCGTGGGGGCCCTTGGGGTTTGGTTTAGTTCTACTGCTTGTCTCCTGTAGGGCTCCAAGCGGAAGCGGGGGGCAAAACCACAGGGAGCAGGCAGCACCTGCCCTGGGACACAGCTCTCCCTCCACGCCTTCCTCCAGGCACCGACTGCCCCGTGACTGCACCTTCCACGTGTGAGACCCCCAGAGACCACACTGTGGAGAGTCCTGCCCGTGGCAGGGGATGGTGTGTCCCTGTGCTGCTGCGAGCCCAGTACACGGCACTGTACTGGTCTCCCACTCGTCCTTTCCACTGGCTCCTCTGTGGGAGTTGTGCCTGGACGTGGTCACTGCGGTCCTGGATGTGTCCTGGAGCCAGGCCTGCCCTGTCCCCTTGGATGGAGCCCTCCTGGATTAATTCAGGCCCGTGCAGCCACTGCTCTGGCATCATGGACTCACAGCAGCGGGAAGGCTGTGGCCACACTGCTCCTGCAGCCCTGTCCCCTGCCGGCACCTCATCCACCAGCCAGTGACTGGGGATGCTGCCATGCACTTCCCCGCCTCCAACAGTCCTTTTTATACACTTGTTTTTACTGAACCTGAACCACAGGCTTTCTAATAATAAATCCTAAATGTGTGGGGTTTTCTATGTGACTTTCTATTTCTGTTGCACTGTGCTAAGCTGGGCGTGTCGGGCAGCCTGTGGTGGATTGTGAAGATAGCCAGCAGGATCCCTACATTTGGGTTGGAGACAGCAGGGATTTCTTTGTTAACGCAACCAAGAGCCCCTTGGCTGAGCATTAACTGCTGGTGACCCAAATAGGGAACCCAGAGCATTCCTCCTGTGAGGGCAGGCATCAGTCTCTGAGGGTTGTGCTGCTCCTGCCCGTAGGCTGCTCCTACACAGGCCAAACAACTGTCCCCAGGGCTTTTTGTAGGGTTTTACCCTTTTTTTCTTGTTGTTCCTGCTGAGGTTTTCCCTGACTGTGATGAACCCCTGCAAAGGCACAAGCCTGGGGGCTGGCAGGGAAAGGGGACAGTCCTGGTGGGGTGCAAGGGGCAATGACCTCAATTTAGGGACTGCAGGAGTGGGGACAGCCTGCCTTGAGGGATGGAAATGGCCCTCTCATCCTTGCCTGGCACTCAGTACATTGTAAATGGGAGGATTAAGAACTCAAAGCAGTGCTTGCAAGTTAATTCTTTAATTGAGAAGAGCAAGAGGCCACCACTTGCCCCACACGGGCTGGCCATGCTCTGGGTGGTAACCATTGGTAAGCAGTCTGTCCCTGCCCTCAGGCTTATCCACTTCCCTCTGGCAGCCCTTCATTCCTCTACAGCTCGGGGTGTTGCTGTGCCAGCACTGCTCTTGGCCCTGCTGCAGGCTCAAATCTCAATAAATTAAGATGAAACTAAGGCAGAAAGTTCTTTGTGCAAGGTTGATAAATCACTGGGAACCCAGGGAGGGAGAAAAATCACCCTCCATCCCGGGGGATGCTCAGACCCCTGCTGGACTTGGCCCTGAGGGTCTTGCTCCCACGCTGAGTTGGCTCTGGGTTGACCTGGAGTGCTCCCCTGGTCCCTGCCCACCTGGGCCACGCCACAGGTACCCACTGGGATCTCTACAGTGGTGCAGTGACCCCAGGGTTGGACTGGAGAGGATGGGGAGCTGAGGGTGGAGGATTGCAGTGTTGCCACTACTGCTGATGATCCATATAGACCTGCACAGCTTTCCACAGTGCCCGTATGTTGCCTTCCCCAAAGCCCGGCGCTCCCCGACGGTCAATGAGCTCCAGGAAGAAGGTCTCCTCGGAGAAGATGGGATGGGTGAAGATCTGCATCAAATACTCCTGAGAAGGGCTCTCTGTGGCATCAGTGCCCGGCCGGCCTTTATCCCCAGGCACTGTGGTGTCCAGGAGGATGCCAAGCTCTGCCAGCACGTGGGGGTCCTGCCCAGCCCCCCGGATCTCCTCCGCTTTGCCCCCCTGGCTGTAATATGTGTGGGGGGGTGTGAAGAACCGTACGCCCTGCTGCTGCAAAGCCCTGGTCGTGGTGACGATGTCGGTGGTGCACAGGCCGACGTGCTGGATCCCGGCCCCGCCGTGCTGCTCCAGGAACGTGTTGACTTGGTTGGTGCCGTTCTGCGAGAGGGACTCGGCGAAGACCAGCTTGCAGCCATGTGCTGGGCTGCCCTGGGCGCTCTGCAGCGCGAGGAGCAGCATGCCCACCCCCTGACCCCCCAGCACGTATCCCTTGGCCGGGCTCTCCTTCGGGTTCAGCAGGAAGCGGTGGAAGCCGAAGCAGCGCTGGTACCAGTCCAGAGCCGCCCGGGCGCCGCCCCGGGGACAGACATATGTGATGTGGTCAAAGTGGGTGATCTCAATCCCGTCCCCCGTGGCTGAGGGGGCTCCTTGGACGGGCTGGAAGCCAGGCAGGAAGGGTCCCTGGTAACGAGATCGGTCCAAAAGGGTATGGCTGATGTTGCCCACGACGGAGCTCACCACCCCGTAGGTGACAGAGCCTCCATCATCCCTCAGCTCAGTGGGGGGCACCAGCAAGGAGCATCCCTGGCTCTGCAGCCGCTTGCAGAGCCCCAGCACGTCGTCCACCTCAAAGCAGACATTGGAGGCTGTGCCCAAGGCAGGCTGGGGGTCTGTGTCGTAGAGGAACTCCCGGGAGGAGGAGCTGGCAGACGCCGGTGCCAGGCGCTCGTTGACGAGGAAGACGGCGGATCCCTGTCGCAAGGCCACCTGCCGGACCCGCGGAGTCTCCCGCACGGCCACGGGCTGGAAGCGAAAGGTGTTGGCCAGGTGCTGGGCCCAGCCCTGCCTGTAGGGCAGGTGGAGGGAGATGAAGCAGGGGCGGCTCAGCGAGGCTGCCATGGCTGGGCAGGCTGCGGGGAGGACGCAGGGGGTCAGGGGGGGTCTTGCTGGCCATGGGAAGAAGCCATTCCCCCATCTTGCACAGAGCCCACGTGCATCTGCATGCACAGATGCACACGTGTGTAAACTTGCACCCTTTAAATGTGTGTATTAAATTAGTGGTCTCACAAGCCAATTTGCACTGTGCGAGGGCACCCACCTTTGGGAGCAGCTGCGAAGAGCTGCCCAAGGATGCTGAGCCATCCCACCACCCCTTCACTCTGCTGCCCTGCCCCGTGCCTGGGGTCCCTGAGGAGAAAACCCCTGAGCCCTGGCTGCAGCCCAGTAGGCCCTTGTGGAGCCACGTGTCCCTTGGGAGTGCCACAGGGAGGTCAGCAGGGAATTCCAGTGTGGGAGGCATGCTGTACGTGTAAGCAAGATTATGGGGACAAGGGTTGTGGGGGAGACTGTACCAGGAACATGGAAGTTGGACTGGTAAACATGGAGCAACACACTAGTTACAGCTAAAAGGCTTCTGTGCTGTCCCAGCGCTTGCCAGGGGTGTCCCACAAATGTGGGGGTTACAGGCTGATGTGCCCTGTCCCTCCCTAACAAGGACAGCACGGAGCTACCACACTCCCTGCAGCAGGCTGGGGACAATGACCTTGCCCTATGGGGACAGAGGAGGGACACTTCGGGAAAAGTGACCTCCCTCCCCACCCAGCCACATGCCTGCGACACTGAAGGAGGCAAAAAGATCTGTCCAAAAAACTAAGCAGCATCCCCTCTCCAGAGCATCCCATGAGGCTTCCTGACCCACGCAAGAGCCACCCCGGCCAGAGCACAGAGGAGTGCAGTGGGCTGGGGACACACACACACACACACCTGCTGAAATATTCCCTCTCACCTGCCCCTGGAAGGGGCTGTGCACACCGAGCTCTCCCTGCTCCCAGGGCACAGGGCTGAGCAGGGGCCCCTCAGTGCCCCCACTGAGACCCGCGCAGGGAGACGAGACCGTGCCGGGACCCCGCTGAGCACATGGCCGGGGGACGGCGTTCCTTCCTTCCAGCCCTCCTTTCCCGCTGCGCCCCGCGGGATCAGCACGATTCCCGCTCCGCTCCCGCCGCCCTCGCTCCCGGCCGCCCGCCCCGTCCCTCCCCCGTGCCCGCGGGGGCCCCGCTCGCCCCCGGGCCGCGGCTCACCGCGGTCAAGGCTGCGGGCGAAGGGGATGCCGGGCAGGGCCGGCCCCGGGGGTGGTTCATTCGCTCCTCCCCGGCATGCCCCGGGCACGGTGGGACGGGCACAGGCGCGGGGCTGGCGGGGGCAGGGAGCGTGCGGGAGCTCTGGGGAGTTTTCCCGGCGGCGGGAATCGGCGACTGCCGTCCCAAGCCACGGAGAGCGCCGGGAACGCCGCACGCTGCGGGTGCCGCAGTTCCCACCGGCCCCTGGGGGGCCGGGCGGTGCTTGTAGGGCGAAAAGCTGCCCGGGTTTACGAGCGCGGGCACCGCGGCTCGGGGTGAGCCAAGGGAGGAGGGAGCCGGCTGACAGGTGGTGCTTGGGGGTCCCTGGGACACAGCTCCTGTCTGTGCTGGGTCATTCCCTGCCAGCCCGAATCCAACCCGAATACGTAGTGACCGCGCTCAGTGCTGGGCGCTTCCCGGTGCCCGGGATACCCGGTGGGGCTTAGGGAAGCAGCGGGTGGGTGGGTGGGGGTGAGAGCTCTGCGGAAGGTCCGGTGTCAGTCATGAGATGGGGCTGCTCCAGGCAGCTCCGCCTGCTCCCCGATCCCAACCCATGGCTCCACGCCCTTGCAGACACCCCTGAGCCCTTCCAGCCCCCTAGCAGCGATCCTCGCTCTCCCTGCTACTCGTGGCTGTTTTTGGACGAATCCCCCCTCTTTATGTGTCTGGGATCATGTTCTGCCCCCGCTGTGACTGTGGCTGCTGCCCTTCCCTGCCTTATCATGTTTTTGTACAGAGCCCAGGTACAATAAACTGCTCAAATATTTGCAGAGATGTCCATGTGCTGCCAGAGCGGTGAGCTCCTCTTGTTTGGTTGGGGGGTGGAATCCAGTGTCGCTGTGATTTCCCAAGGGAGCACCGACTCCTCACACCACCACAGCTCCACTGGTGCGGGGCTGGACAGGAGGCGTGGGATCAGACACTGGGGGATGGCTGTGGGGCCACACAACAGAACAGCATGGCCTTCGGGGTGACACCATGCAGAGCAGGGAGCTGCAGCACCCCGGGGTGTGAGGCAGGCACCCATCTTTTTGGGTGCAGGGTAGCGGAGGCAGGGTGGCTCCCCTGGGACCTTGTGCATGGATGGTAGTGTTCAATGTTACCCCACAGTCCTGCAACCCTTTGATGCAAGCAGTGCCCTTGGCAGTGCCCCCAGCCCTCCTGTGCCTGTGGGGTGGTTTCTAGTGGCTGTGCCTGTGTTTTCCCTGCAGCACTGCCTGTCACCCTCTGTGCCAGCCCAGCACCAGGCACCGCTTTGCCCCAGCGTGGCACGGGCTGGGCTGTGGCAGCAGGACCCTGAAGCCACATGGCACCGAGGGGGACAGTGCCTGCCTTGTTGCCATCCCCTTGAGGCAGGCGGTGGCGGCCAGAGAGCAGTCCCTGTTCCAGCCAGGCTCTTCTCCTCCCTCCTGGGCGGGGAGAGTGGACAGGAGATAAAAGGGAGACCAAGGCCAGCTGGAAGTTGCTGAAAGCTGCTGGGACCGAGAGCGAGGGAGGACGGCAGCGAGAAGTGCGGTATTGAGGGCTCGTTCTTGTGGGGGAGAGGGCTGGGGATTGGGAGCACATCCATCCTGACCAGAACCTGCAGCCCCCTGCTCCTTCCCCAGATCATCCCCCCAGTCCCATATCCTTCCCCTACCCATTAAACCTGCTGGATGCCGGAGGGATGGGGTTTATCTTGGGGTGGGCATGGTTAGTGGACTGTGAGAGGAAGGGACTTCAGGCAGATGTTCAGAGGCAAGGGCTTTAAAGGCTCTGTATACCCTCAAAATGCTTCATGGGGCATTGAGGACTCTCAAGGTGACCTGAAGGTGAAACCATTCCTGTCCCAGTGACTCCTTACTGGTAGCCGAGATGGTGAGGGCTGCATCCCTGCTCCCCTCTGGGGCAAAGACAGACCTCTATCTGGGGCTGGGTTTGTTTTGTGGCATCAGGGAGGTGGACAAGGCCCATGGGAGAAGCAGCACCTTAATCTCCTGTCGTGTGGAGGGGATGTCTCACTGCGTGGGGAGAACAGGGTGCTGTGACAGTAGGTGCCCACAAGAGACGCAGAAAGGCTGCTGTTCTTGTGGGGAGCTGGGCACCCCAATCCCCCACCTCATCTCCCTCTCCTTGCCCCCGCAGAGTAGGGGTTCCTGGCTCCCAGTGCTGTGCTGGGACCAGTCCAACACTGCCCACCAGTCCTTGTCTGCCCTGGAGGGGGATGCAGGGAGATAGTTTGGGGTTGCAGTGGATCTGGGAGGAGAATAACACCCCGTGTCACCCTGCCAGGGCCCAGGGTCCAGGATGGGGCTGCTGGTGCTGGCCCTGGCCACCTGGCTGGGGCTGGCCTCGGCCTCTGAGGGCGTGAGCAACAGCAGCCGGATCTGCCAGGAGGCACCGGCGTGGAGCATCAACGGCTCCAGCCCCATGGAGGGGGCGGCAGGGCAGGTGACCGTGGTGGCTCTGCTGAAGGCCAGCTGACACTTCTGCCTGAGGCAGGCCCACAGGTGAGCCCGGCTCCCCCCCCCCAACCCAAGCTCCACCATCTTGAGGGGGGCCTCTGCAGCCCCCCCTGCCCCGGCACCCCTTCCCAGCACCTCCTTCCCGCAGCCTCGGGGGCCTGCGGGAGCGGCTGGCCCGGCTGGGCATGGTCGACGTCCGCTACATGATCATCAACGAGAAGGCGCCGCTGTCCCGCGCCATGTTCGGGGAGCTGCAGCGCCACGCCCCGCCGGGCGTCCCCGTCCTCCAGCCCGAGCCGGAGGACCCCGACGTCTGGCAGGTCCTGGGGGGCGACAAGGACGACTTCCTTGTCTATGACCGGTGAGTGGCCCCCAGCTCGCCTGAGGCTTTCCTGGGGGTTACAGAGCGCTTGGTGGGCTTCCAAAATCTATACCCATGGCTGGGGGGACCCCAAAACCCCATCTCGAGCCAGGCCGTGGCTTCTCCCCTCAGGTGCGGCCGCCTGGCTTTCCACATCCAGCTGCCCTTCAGCTTCCTCCACTTCCCCTACGTGGAGTCAGCCATCCGCTTCACCCACAGCAAGGACTTCTGCGGCAACTGCTCCCTCTACGCCAACACTACCCAGGAGGTAAGAGCAGAGATGCTCACTGGAGCTGGGATTCCTTGTCTCCTCTGGCATTGCACACCAAAAGGAAAAACAATGTTATCTCCATGTCGGGGACAGGCTCTGGGGTTGGCAGCTGCCCTTGGCAGTGGTTGAGAGGGAAGGTGATGAAAGGTCTGGAATAAGGGCACTTAAATAGGTCAGAGCTTTCAGACTGAGAAGGAATGGACTAAAGGGGTCATAGCCCAGGTCTGGGAAAGCTAACTAGGACTGTTCTCATATAAGAAAGGGGCAGGCAGTGCATGCAGATGTGGCAAGCTCAGAGCAAAGAAAAGGACATAGCTCTGAGCTCAGCAGGCGATTAGTCACTTCCTAGGAGAAAAATCCATCCAGAAATATTAAATGCAAAGTCCCTTTTCTCTGGACCACTGACAGCTTGAGCTGAGGGATTCGGGTACATAGACTTGTGCCCTGTGTGCTCCAGCCTCTCCTGTCCTCTCTGTGTCCTGGGCCAGGGCTGGAGAGGCTTTGCTCTGACCCACAGCTTTCTGTATGACACGTGCTGCTCTGCCTTCATCCCAGCTCGCAGCTGTGCTCCCAGGCTTTCCACAAGGCTCTGCGGGCATTCACATTCCACACCAGCCCTTGTGTTACTCTCCTCAGGCTAACAGTACCATGGAGGTCCCTGTAACCCCGAGCCCGCTTCCTGAACATGAAGGGAAGGAGTCAGGGGCCTCTGTCCACCAGCACAAGCCTCTCCATCCTCATCACCACCATGAGGTCAGCAACGAGAGAGCCACAAACCCAAGCGGGGACCACAAACCTGCTGCCCATCCACATCACCACCATGGAGACCATGATCATCTCCATCACGAGGGGAAGAAGCAGAAGGAGGGGAATGAGCACTAAGCCAGGCTGGACAGCCTTGCAGAACCCAGTAGTGTGCAGAACACCCCAACTCACTTCACAGAGGTGTGGAAGGACTTGCGTTGGGGCTGCTGGTCACCAGCAGCACTGGTACAACAACTCCCTCCAGCATCCCCCATGTGGGTCACACTCCCACGCTGTGATAGGAATGGAAATCTCCCTTGGACCCTGCTCAGTGCTGCATTTTCCACCCCAGGGCTTGGTTCTGAGTCTTCCTCTGCTGCTGCCTGCCTTTCCATGCTCAATGAAGCCCGCTGTGCAAACCAGGAGGTCCCTGGTCACTGCTGGCTGACACTGCATGGAGCAGCAGGGCAGGGAAGGAGAGGCCAGAGCTGGGCTGGAAGCAGCACTGCCAGCACCCTCTGCCCATCCCAACAGTCCTGGGTGTCCTGACACCTGTGGGTGTCCTGGCCAGGGAGCGAGGGGAATGGACAGTGTGTGCCCCACAGGACACGGTCCCAGGGGTGCACGAGAAGCGGTGGGATGTTGCAGCTCCCCAGGGTCCAAACCCCGTGTCCCCACAGCTGTCACATCCTGGGGACCCCTCAGACCGTGCACACGGGTATGTGCAGTGGTCGTGGGTGGCCGCAAGATGGTGGCCTTGTCCCCTCTTGGAGGGGCTGTATGGAAGGGCCCACAGCCCTGGGAGGACGGGGTGAGGATCCTGGGGTCTCTCCTGGGGGGAAGTGAGGTGGGAGGGTGATGCAGATATCCAAAGTACAAATAAAACCTCTGTGAAGTGGCCACCGCTCAGTCTGGCCTCTGGTGGGCCCGGGGAGGGCGGAGGTCTTGCTCAGTGCTGGTCTGTGCTCTGGGCACAGGGAGGGACACAGGGCTGAATGGAGAACCTGTGATACAGCAGCCAGTGGTGATTTACATCCCCTGGGCAGGGGTTGGTTGGAGGTAAAGGGGCTGAAGACTGAAGAGACCTGATCTCTTAAAACCTTCTGGTTTCCTCCTGCCAGGATGGGAGCACAGGGCGTTAGTGCTGTGCTGCCAGGAGGACGTTTGGCACCTCCATCTCTGCTTTGTAGGTGTGGTGTTGGGGTGCCTGCCTCAAGCTGCTGTTAATTCCCACATGCAGTCCAAAGTCATCGTGGGCATCTTGTCCCCAGTGCCCAGACTGGTCCCCACTGTGAGCACATCGTGGGGCTCCCCAGCCCTCAGGCAGTTGGGTGCTGTGTCCCTGGCAGGCAGTCACACCCGCCTGCACTGTGGGCCGCCCCCAGGCCTGGCTCTGCCCTTTACTCCTGTTCCATTCATCATCCCATACAGCCTCACTCAGCACCTTCCCTGAGCTGCCCACCTCCTTTCCAGGCCCCACAGCCTGAGCAGGGAGCAAAGAGATGTTTTTCTGCTCAGCATTATGCAGTGCCATGTGTGGTGTGTGTCCTACTGCTGATGCTCTGAGCTGGATTTCTGCACCCCTCCAGCCTGCTTCTGCTGCAGAATGCTCTGCCCAGTGACTGGGACAAGAACCAGGGTGGAGAGAAGCTGTTCTTCATGGGGATGAGGGCAATAGGAGCAGAAGGGTTTTTCTCACCAGTCTGGGGGAGCCAGCCAGGCTCTCCTGTGGACTACTGACTGAGACTCTGCTCTCCCTCCTCCATCTCTCCTCCCCCTTCCTCCTCTACCTGCTTCCAGTAGCCTGCAAGGGCACCTCTGTCTGCTGCTCCTGCCATCAATATCGAGGTTATCTTTTTCTTCTGGCAGCTGCTGTAATTGAAACAAAGCAGGCCGGGCCTCACGGGCTCCGCTCCTCTCGCTCATTTTGCCGGTGCTGCTGAGACAACTAATTCATCTTATCGATGAGCGGTTGGCCTCTTTTCCACCAGACCCAGGCACAGCCCTCTCCCCACCAAGGCTGGTAGGAGCAGCCTGTGTCCCTGTGGCATGCTGCTGGGTGCCGCTCAGTCCAGCCTCTGCCTTGCCTCAGCTGGGTGCTGGCCACCAGCAGGAGATGCCAGAGGAGCCAGTCAGGGGGAAGAGGTGCAGACTGGCAGGATGCTGATGGCTTTATCTCTTTCTTTTGCCTTCTGATGTTCCGTCAGCACTTCACTTGGGTTAAATTCCACATCTTTTCCTTGTTCAGCTCCTAAAGGTGTCCCTGGCAAAGAGGTGAAGGGTGATGAGTGGGGCATACATGGATTTGCATTCCCTTGCTGAGGGATCCCATCTGGTGCTGGGTGTGTAGTCCAGTGCAACTGCTACCATTTGGTCACCTCCCAGCAGGCAAATTTCCAGCCCTGAAGGCCTGGGTTAGCATTTTGCTTTGAGTAGAGAAATTGAGGTGTGGGAAAGAGCTGTGACACTTCGGGTGAAGTCCTACATGACTGGGTAACGGCAAGGGTTTAGGGTGAAGCTGGTGCTTCTCCATATATTATTGTCCAAAGGTCTGAAGGGTTTGAGACCCCTGGGGCATTACTCTGCCCTGAAAGATGCCAGAGACCAGGAGCTCTGCAAATTCTGTGACAGTGTCTGCAGTCCTGCGATGCTGAGGGAGAGCTTTGCTCCTGGTGGGGTGGAGGAGAGGTATTTTGGGGGAGGTAACAGGCTCTCTGCATCACCACTGCCTTGGAGAGTGATGGTATTAGCAGTCATGGAGCCCCAAGGAATCCTCACCTTTTGGGGGGGGCTGGCTCAGCTGGGGGGTCCAGGGCCAGAAACTAGGGCTGACTTCAGGTCCTGGTGGTGCTTGGCACCCTGGTGTCCGTGGCTGTGCCACCACTCCAGAGGAGGGTGCACTGTGGTACCCTGTTACCTGTGGCTGTGCCACCACTCTGAAGGAGAAGAGATGCCAGTTTCACGTCAGATGCAGCCTTGGCCCTGTGTGCTGCTCCTACCGAGGGCCAGGCAGATCCTCTCGGGAGAGGGGGAACAGCCAGTCCTAATGTCAACAGAGGCCTCTTGTGCAGCGATGCTGTGTCAAGAAGAGGAATGGGTCCCTCCTCCTCCGCCCATTCATCTGGCAGCCGGGGCTGGCGTGCTGCCAAGCCAGGCTGCTTTGGAAACATTTCATTGAGGAGGCAGCTGAGCCTAGGAAAACAGAATGAAAATATACAGAGGGATCACTGTTGTTAGGCAAAATAGATGCGGGCGGCTGCATTTCTGTCCCCCAAGTCCAGCCCGGCCAGGCCCCTCTGGCTTCCATGGGGTTGGGGTGACTGCTGCTGCCTGGGGATGGCAGCCACCTATCTCCATTGTGTGTTGGGAGCTGGGGAATGAGGGATGGAGACATCATCTGTGGCTTTGGCCAACTTGCGGATGACCCTGGTGCAGAGGCCCAGACTTAGTGTAGCGTTGCCCAAGGAGATGGGGCAGAGCAGAGAAACAGCAGCAGAGGTGAATCAGCAGCAGTGACTCTTGTTCCCTGCATGGTCTCAGGTGTGGAAGGCTGATGAAGATGGGGCTGCAGAAGTGCGTCAGATTTTGGCCTCGTTCATTCCCATCTCCCTCTTCGTGGGACCAGGCTGGGCATGAGGCCCCCAGTGGGACAGAGTCCAGTTCCTGGGTTTTCAAATCCCGGTTGCTTGGCATGCCCCATCTTTTGTTTACCGGCAGAGAGAGAGCAGGGTCACCCCAAAGCAGTCTCCAGGGACAGAGGTGGACACACCTCTCTGACTTCTGAGCAAAGCTGCATTCAACAGGTTTGCCTCTCCTGTTGTTTCCCCTGTAACCTCTATCCTTCCTCCAAAGGCCTTCAAGTCTTTCCATGGCCATTTGATGACCTACAAGAGATGTGGGTCCAGAGTGGTTTGGGGGAGGCAGAGGTGGAGCCCCAGCCCCACGGGATACCAAAGCTCTCATTCCTGCATGGCTGCTCTCTGTGCCACCATGGTACAGTTTTCTGTGGCTTCACCTCCTCTCTTTGTCCACCCAGCACAGTCTGGATCTATTATTTATGGTTTAGATCAGGGAGTAGAAAGGAACTCAGTGTGAGCAGATCAAACCCACTCTGGTACACTCTGGGAGAGACACATCTCACCAGCACATTGACCTGAGCCCATCTCACCATACATGGATTTGCACCAAACAGCAGGAGCCCAAGGCTGAGACTGGATTCTGTGCTGGTCCTTGTGTTCATAGGAGCTTTGCTAAAATTGGTGGTCCCTTTCTTGCCCTCCTACTGGGAAAGCAGCTAGCAAGATACTCCTTTTTTGCTGTGTGAGGAGAAATTTGCCCTGTCTCTCTCCATCTGCCTCTCTTCCAGACAAGTTGAGTGTGATGCTTGGCTCTCAAATCCCGCTGCTGAGAGCAGCCTGGGTTGATGGCAGATGCCTTGTGTGCTCAGATCCAGTGGCATGGCCACAGGTAGGTCTGCCCACTCCAGCTCCCTGGAGCCTCTCTTGGCTGGGCCAGCAGTTGGTGCCTGGGTTCCAATGCTTCCCTGTTCCACTGTTAATTACCCTCCATCACTAGGATTTTGTAGCTTCTCCTTGAGTCTGAGTTTGTCCAGATTTCAGCCTTTTCTGTTTTATTTTTCACTCACAGAGTCTGTGTTGTCTTTTCTCCATTACAGATCCTTTTCTTTTTTTCCTGAAAAAGTGAAGTTGGTTTGGTGTCTTTTTTTCCCACCTGTTTCTCACCTCCTTCCCTTGAAGAACGTTCCTTGCCCAGCGTTACTTACATTTTAATTACCATTAGCAAACTGTGTTAAATGCAGAGGGTAAAAGGCCGGGATGGGTTATCATGTGATCTACCAAGTTCTCTGCCCACGGAGCAGGAGTGGGACCCTGAGTGATGGAGGGCAGAAGAATGAGCTCCAGCCCTGGCCTGAGTCCGACTTCCCACCCAGCTGGACCCTGCGACCCACTCACGTCTCCAAAGCCAGGGCAGACCCGCCGCTGAAAGCTGACAGGAGCATTGTTTCCCCCTCACTTTGCCATCTTTTATTCATACTCTTGTAGCCTGCAAAATGATTCCCCGGTTATTTTAGCATCTCTAATTAAGGGGAAGGAACTTCAGTGGCTGAAAGGGGGGGCGATGGGCCAAGAGGGCTCCTTTCTGCTGAGCTCAGCCCCGTGACAGCCAGCCTGGCCGGGATGGACGTCTCTCTCCAGCATGGGATTGAGTAACTTTCTGGAGCACTCTGTGCTTTTAGACTCCGTGCTGGGGAGGTGACTGTTTCTCCTGGAAGCCGAGGGTCTTCGCCCAGCAGCTCCTCTGTGCTTAATTGCTGGCCTGCACAGCAAATGCGTTTGCTGGAAGGGTGCAGAAATCTCCATGGCAAGGCAGAGGCTCAGCACTTTGCTAATCTTACGGGGGCTGGGGAAGGCAGTCCTGGCAAGCCAGAGATGTAATGTCATGTGTGGGGGAGAGAGGGAACAACAGCTCCTGACAGCCAGAACTCTCTGTCTGGGTACAAGGGGGAGTCTGTGCCTGCCCCATCCTGACACCTGGTACCCAAGGACCTCGCTCTATTTTTCTCCCTTCCTCACTCCTGCTCCAGACCATTTTGTTCCTCCTTCCTCTCTGGGTACCCCCACTCCAATCGTGCAAAGGAGCTTCCCAACGTGCCCCCTTCCCCACAGGCCCCATCCCCACAGCAGGGCTTGCTGGCTCTGCCCTGCTCACACAACCCACCCTCCTGCTGAAATCCTCCTGGACCTCCAGCCCTGCCGGATCCGAACTCCAGGTGTTTGTGGTACGTGGCAGGCAGAGACAATGTGTCATGGGGCACTCTGGAGGTGCCTTCTCCAGGCACGGAACTGTGTGCAGGCATCCTAGATCCTGGATCAATGATGGCCTGTGGTTTTTCTTGGGTATTGCTGTTCCCTTTGGCAGTAGACAAAGGGCAGAGAAGCTGCAGCTGCTCTGAGAAGCACCCTAAGCATCCCATGCTTTAAACCTACACATCCCTGACCAAATACAGGGACATACAGGAAAGCAGAACTGCTCCTGTGTCAAAGGGAGGGTGAGAGCAGCCATCCTACACCTGATCTTGGAATTCAGTCCATGTTTGGAGCGGGAAGATGATTCTTTCCCTCCTTGCTTTTCTCTTCTGAGTACACAGACAAATGCAGTCACATCTGAAGGAGGTCTCTGAGCTTGTCAGTTCTGGAAAGTTTCATAAAATAACTGGCTGGTTAGTGAAAAGCCACTTTATTAGAGTCCCTGCTGAAAGAGGAGCACAGCAATAACTCAGCGCTAACGAATCAGTGGAGAATCCACAGGGGATTCAAACAGTTTGATGGCAAAAAGCTCCAACTCCAGCCTATGCTTTGTTGGAGACCTTACTAGGCACTGGAGAATCTAAAAATGGTGCTCAACTCCATGAGCAACCAAACCAAGGTGTTCCTCCTCCTGCTTGCAAGGCCAAATATTCCACAAAGCAATGCTCTTTGTCTACTTCTGGACGTTGGATCCATGGGGATGCTAACAAGTAACTATCCTGGGCAGTAGATCCCTCTACT
>JAWWLV010000005.1:9674567-9692722 GCA_035041135.1 Platyrinchus mystaceus
CCGCCGCCGGGCCGCCGCCGCCCGCCGCCCCCGCCGCGCCGCAGGGCGAGGGGCTGCCCTTCCGCCGCGGCATCCGCCTGCTGGAGACCGGCGCGGTGGACAACGTGCTGCAAGTCGGTGAGTGCCGGGACGGGGCCCCCGGGGGCTTGTCTGCGTTCGTCGTTCCTCCCCCCCCTACCCCCCGCTTCCACCCCCACCCCCCCCCCCACGCCTCCATCCCCTCCTGCACTTCAGCCTTTTGTCTGGCGCGGTTGTGGTTTGACAGGAAAATCCTGCCCCGGGGGCAGGGACCGCCGTGCGCTCCTCCGGGAAGATGCCGGCTTGGGGTTTCGGGGGGGGTGTGGGAGGGCGGGGGTGACACAACTCCCCCTCCCCCCCCGGGGGGTTGTGTGTGTCCGGGGTCACCGGCAGCCCGCAGCTTGGGCGCCGTCCGTCCAGTCCGAGGGGGGAAATAAAGACCGTCCTTTTTCCCCCCCAAAGTGCCGCTGGGGGGGTTGTGTCGAGGGCACGCAGCCCTGCCGGCCCCCCCCCAACTCCGCAGCCGCCGTCCCTCTCACCCCTGAGCCACCCCCACCCGCGGTCCCACCGGGGTCCTGGCCCTTCCGCCGGGAGATGGGCTTATAAACATAATGCATCTCTCCAACAGCTCCGAGTGTTCCTCTTTGTCCTCTCCATCAGGGGCTTTCCCCGCTTGGAACATCTCTAACGGGGCATCAGCCACCGCTTTCCCCTTTCCCAGCCCCTGCAGGGACACGTCCAGCGGGGCCGGCTCGGGGGGGCGGGTGACAAGTTGGGTGGACCGGCGGGTACCACCGGTGACCTGGCGCGATGCGCGTGTCGGGGTCGGATGCGCGCGGCCTTCTCATGCTCGTTCGGTGTCGAAGGGGCCGTGGGAATGGTGGTGGGAATAATGGCATCGTGTTTTCTCTCCATGGGCAGGTGGCTTTTGTGTGCGCTGGCGGAGAGGAAATGTTCCTCTTCCCCTGTCCTTCTAGCCCCTGTCCCCCTCTGAAATCCGCATATATTTAAAGAGAAACAAATTGAGGTGTTTTACATAAAATAAGCCGCTCCTCGCTGTTATTGGAAGGGATTGAAATGCGCGTTCCCATTAAAATGACATTAGGCGAGGAGAATTTGTTTTGCAAATGCGAAATGTAAATTCATCTTGTGCCAGGGTATGGCGTGAATGAGTGAAGGGAGGGTGGTTTTTGTTGTAAGGAATGGGTAGTTAGGCTGTGTTTATTTAAAGAGCCCTTCTTCCTTTTGGGGAAAAAAAAGCTGCTTAAAAAAAATAAAAATCCCTTTTGGTACAGTTTACATTCAGAAGAGCATTATCAAAACATTTTCCATTTGAGATGTGCGAATAGGAGGCAGCAGAAGAATTCTCCTCCCACCTCGGAGGACATGCAGTGAAAATTCCTGAAGCACAAAAGGTTTTTCTCTGAGGATATGATTATACCCTTTTTTTTTGGCGTGAATTAATATTTTGTAAGGGCTGCGTTAAGATGATTAATTATTCTGTTTAAAAGACTGTGAAACTCAAAACCAAATAATTTTTTTTTAGTAGGAGAGGAGTAGCTCTTCGGGAACTTTAAAATTAGGAGGGAAGGGAAAATAATAGCTTGCTGAGGGCAATGTTTTAATGACCTGCCCACCGAGGTGCGTATGCAGTGAGCAGCTGGTGTGGGAGTGGGAGAGAGAGGTAATGGTTGCCTGAACCCAGGACTGGTTCTGTACAAAGGAATTTTCTTTTTAAAATAGTTTTTTAATTTATTTGTCTTTGAAACGTGGCTCTGATGAGCTTTTAGCCAATTACGTGAAGGATTTGGGTGAGTGCTGGGGTCAGGTGCCTGTGGGACACAGCAAAGCAGTCCCATCCCAAAGTGACACCCAGTGCAGGCATCCAGCATCCCATCTGCCCTGTCTCCCTGCGAGCCAGAGAACGGGGAGGGAGGATGGTCCTGGCTCTGGCATTTCATATCCCCTGACAAGTCTAAACCATCTCCCCAGCTTTGAAATCAGAGCTCGTGCTCATTGTCCTCCGAGCCGTCAGCTTTTTAGATGAAGCAGCATGTTCTGGAAGCGCTCGCCGCAAAGTCGGTGGGTGATTTATCTCCTGTTTTTACAGCCCGAGAGGGGCGCGCGGGATGCTCGCCAGGGGAGTTTGCCTTTGGAGCCTGGGGTGGGGGGGAGGTTCAGGCCTTGGCTGTGGTGCAGCTCCTCGTTGGATGGCAGTGGGTGGGTGTTGTGGGGTCAGACACCTCAGTTTTTGTCTCCAGAGCAGCCGTGTCACAGCAGTCCCTTGCAGCCCTGAGCTGGAGAAGGAAGATTTACATCAAACAAAAGGCTGTGAAGGGCTGTGTGTTTATCCGAGGCGGACAGGAGGCATAGCTGAGATGTCCTCCGCCAACTTTCCACATCCATCCTGCAGATGCCTCTGGAAGGTGAGGTGGAAGAGCTCCAGCCACCAGAGACACAAACACTTTGTGGCTGCGTGTGTGTGTTTGCAATTAAGATAGGAACTTGGGAACCATTATGTCCTGGAAAAAAAATAAAACCCCAACCCTGGCTTGCTTGATGTTCTCCAGTGCTAAATCAAAACTACTGTTCCCCTCTAAGGATCCCTTGAACGGACACCACCAGCTCCCGGCGCCATGACCTGAGGTTTGCACAGTTGAGGCTTTCTGGTAATAAAGATCAGATGTTTATACAGTTGTGTTTCTGACTCAGACCTGTGAAAAAATAGGGATAGTACAGATGTGAAATTCCTTCTCTGTGGTTGGAAAAATCCCTTTGAAAAACTGAAAGACAAAATCCAGGAGGAATGACCTTCTGGCGATGGAGGGGTGAGGGTTGTGCTCATGGGGACAAAGCGCTTCAGGCTCCGGCTCCCTCGTGCTTACAAAGCTGGCAGGTCTGAAAAAAACATATATGCCACATTATCAACCAATAATTCCTTCATGCTTAGTAAAACTTAAACGAGGCTTAAACCCTGATCTCACTGGAGTCATTAAATTGATTTTTTTTTTTTCCCCCCTGCTCAAAGAAAGATCTTGGATGTTGAACACAGGCATCTTTGTCTCCTTAAAAACTGCTTTATTATTATGTGTACAGATCCCGTCTTTGTGTGTGTGTGGTGTGTGGGTTTTTTTCTTTTAATTTTTAGACAAATGACAAAAGCATGCAGGAAAGGAATGCAGAAATGCCAGGCTTAATATAAAGCATGCAACTGCACTGCATGCCGGGAATCCTAAAGGATACAAAACCTTTAACGACAGCGGTTAATTTTTAACAAGTTCAGTCGCATAAATATTTATGAACAAAAGTTTTTACACCATTATCTCTTGGGTTTTTGGAGAGAGAAAAGACCTTTGGTGGATTTTGACAGTAAGCTGTGATCCAGCAGAACAAATTCATGTTTCTGGCCTGGGCTGCCCAGTATGGTGTAATACGGTTTGCCCTCGAGTCGTCACGGATGCCGATGGGTGGGCAAGTGTCCCTGGCAGTTTTAGGGGGGGAAATTCTCCTTTTTGATTGGTTTTACGATTACTCGTGAGAGGAAGCGTCGAGCTTTGTGTTGTAACCAGCCACTTAGGGACCTACACGGCCTGTGCTCCTTACCCACAGATAAGCCTTTGTGCCCCAGTGGGAAGGTATGCGGTCCAGCCATAAGTACATAGGCAGAATTTACTTTTGCTGTTAGAGTAACAATGAGGCAGGGCTTTAAAATGCTCTGGCTTTGTAAACACTTGGAGGCAGCCTGGTTTTTTCAAACCCACAATTAATTCTGGATATTTTATCTGATGATTTGCAGGCCTGTCCTGGGTACCTTCCCATGTTTCCTAGTCTGGTGGCTGTGCTGGACATACAGGCGCTGGGGATTTTCTAACCCTTCTTCAACAGCCTTCTGCCTGGGCAGAGGTTAAGCTAGACCTGATATCTGTAAATGATACCTGTAAATGCATTTTAATTGGAGGAGTTCAGATTTGGAAGCTCTTTGTTACACTTTAATCTTCAGCTTGTGTCAGTGTATATTTGTAATGATGCCTGTTGAAATGCAGCTTAAGAGGTAAAAATACCAATGGGTTCCAATGTGGTTGAAACCACTTTCAGGTTTTTTTTTCCAAACTACTTTTAGGTTTTAAGATCTTTTTTTTTCTTCCCCACTAAAAATGCTTGCTTTTAAGCAAGCATTTGGTTTCCTTCCCCTGTGACGTGGTACGGGGCAGAGTCTAAATTTATAATCCAGTGGTGTGTTGCTTTATAGGGCTGTTTATTTTGGGGAAAACACTTTGATGGGGCTCTCTAGGGCCAATTGTGGTTGCTTTTGTTTTGTGTAAAGACTGGTCTCCTTCTGGGTCTGGGTTTAAGGCTGGATCCAGCAGGAGCAGGTTTAGCAGGAACACCATGGGATGTGAAAGGTTTTTTTCAGGTTGAAACCTGGTGTCCTGTGTCAAGAGTTCTGCTAAGGGAGTTAATGTTTCTGTATCCTCTTAGATTTTGTGTGGGATGCTTGTTGTACAACATGTTTCCAATTTGCTAATTAATTTTTACTTTATTTTTCTTTATGGGTAGATTACTTTATCCTACCATATATATTAAAATACTTTTACCCACATAAAAGGGGTTGGCAGAGTTTCATTAGCCCTATCATAATGGAAACTGTTGAATGTTTTAAATATACATTAAGCTCTTTAGGTTTCTAATTATTTTTTTCTTAGCATATATAATTAAAACAAAGTATTATTAGGCGTTAAAACTTACGATCTGTTTATTGCTGCTCCCTCATAGGTGAAATATTTCTTGAGCGTGTTCTGGACTGTATTACAGAAACTGAAATAGGAGATGATGAAAACCACCAGAGTTTCTTGCTGGTTGTGCAGGGAGAGCTAGGATGACAGCTGGAATTTTAACCTTTTATTTTAAACAGATTTATTTATTGGCTTTTGCATCTTTTTTTTTAAGAGTATAAACAAACCCTCTGAGGCTGGGCTGTCTTTTTAACTAGGCGGTTAATTAAATGATGCTAACTTAAAGAGGCTAGAGACTTGAAAAATAAAGCACAAGAAATAAAATATTTAGTTCTGGCTCTTAGAATAAATAGATTTGAAGTGTTATTCAGAGAGAGAGTGGGACAAGCCCCGGTTTCTGGTTTGAGCAGGCAGTAGAAGTTTGTTCTCAGCTCACCTGTGCTTTGTAAAGCTTAGCCCAGGTGAGAAGGTGGCTTTTCTCCACTTCCAAGTCGCGCGTCATTCACAGCAGATTTTAATTTTGCTCACATCTAGAGGGAATATTTTAGGAAATATTTAACTGTGCTATAACTGCAATAACATAAACCACATGTGCCTGCTTGCTTTGTTTTTGAAGCTTTGTGTGAGGGAATGTGCTTTGCTGTTATTTGACGCTCGCTTTGATGTTAGATGTTTTATGATTAGTCCCTCTAACCTCAGATAGGACTTTTGGAAAACTTAAATGAGCTTGTCTATCCAATAGCTCTGTAAAGTCACATTCAGCTGTGAATTGTCTTGTGGTGTGTCAGCTTTTAATTTTGTTTGGAAATGTATATATTAAAAAAAAATAATCTTGGCAGTGTTAGGGTGGAAGAGAGAGTCTGGGGGCTTATGTGTTTCCTTGGCGTATATGGGAACCTCACCCTGGAGGACAACCTGGTCTGTGGGGGAGGTGAAGAGTCCTCGGTGGTCTTGCAGTTATATCCTCCCCTTTCCCAACAGGAGACCTTCTCCCTTCTGAGGTTAGCTCAGATGAATGGCATGGCCAACCTTGTGCTTGCATTTATTTTTAAGGGGTTTTACGTTGAGGTGACATGGACAGCTCTGTGTTTAGTAGTGATGCTGGTTTTCCCCTGCTGCTCCTGAGGCTGGAGCAGCTCGTGCAGATGAGGAGCTTAGCGGGGTTTTCAGGAGGAGCAATAACATCTCCTCACCCTTCCAGGGCAGCCAAGCCTGCGCATTTTCAGTGCGAGGCCAAGGCTTGTTGCTGCGTGGTGATACTTTGTGCTTGAGGCGGGTGAATTTTCTTCTGGAGATGTGGGAGTAGTGCTGCTTCTCCCAAGGGTGTGAAGCTTTGAGAGTTTGTTCCCTGGCTGCTCTCTGACCTCGTGTAGCATCCTGGGTGAGGTGGTGGGGAAGGAGCCTTCGCTTGCTCCAGGATCTCTTTGCAAGGCTTGTTTCTTTGAGTGGGGTGGTGGAGGAGACCTGGGGAGGTGGGTGCTGGGGTCATCTCCTGACTTTGTTTAGTAGGAGGCATGTGATGGTTGAACCTGTTTCTCCATCAATCTCCCTGTCTGTGGCTGGTGCTGGTGACTTTATTTTGCAAGGAGGTGGAGGTGTGGAATAGCTATCTTGAGGGTGTTAAAATGAATTTCTGGTATGTCCTATCGTATGTTTGATGCTGTTCTGAAGAGGTTGTGTCATGGAGTTGTCATATTCCTGGTCTTCTAGGGATGAGAGGAGGGTGGAAAGTGACTCCTCTGGGTAACTGGTTCCTGCCTCTGTTGAGCCTTGGCTTTCTCTGGCATCACCATCAGTAGAAGTCAGTCAGTTTTTCAAAGAAAACAAGAACTCAAAGACACCAAACCTTGCCTGTGCTAATAAGTGCCATAAGACAAATCTACCTTCTGGAGCCAGGATGTGGGATGGTGGTGTGGAGCTCTCTGTGTCTGCCCACAGAGATGCCAAGGCCCTGGAGATGCTCTCCTGCACACTCAGGAGAGCAGTGCTGAGCCCTGCTTCAATTTTGGCCTGGTCTTCACCAAGGTTTGATGTATGGGCTTGACCCCGAATTTTCTTGTGCCTTTGCAACAGGAGTTGGGAGAGGACCTGGTAACATCTCACAGAGACACAGGTCCTGAGAAATCCCCCCTTTTTGGGGGATATGGGTAGGAAAGGATCTTCATTGTTTTACAATAAAATGTCCCAGAAATGAAAATTCAATTTTTCGAAGGCTTTTTTTTTTTTTAATCCCGGTGTTTGAATATGAATTGATTCCACTTGGTTGGTGTGGTGGGTGTGTGGTGTGTTTTATTAAATGCTGAGGATTCACCTGTTCACGACACCATTACATTTCTCTTCAAATGGATTTTCTAGTGCTGCATTTTAAGAGCATTTGCTTTTTTGTCTCAAGCTTACGGCTTAGGATTTTGTGCAGGATTGGGGTTAGTCCTTGTAAAATGGTGCATTTAAAGTAATGCACAAATTAATAAAACCCTGGGCTTTTACTTGTCGCATTGTAGGTGCGTGTTGCCAGGGATTTTTCTTTCTTTTTTTTTTTTTCCATTTTTTTTCCCCCCTTCTCATTAAAAAACAAAGCCACGAATGTGCTTAGGAGGCAGATCTGCTGGGATGCCAGCTTGGAAGGGTTGCATGCGGATATATTGGTCCAGCTTGTCATCTGCAAATGCCCTGCTGCTGTCGCCCCGGGTTAAAACGGGAGAGGGGGGTCTGTGTCCCCCTTGCCATGCCCGTAATGAGCTGCCTGCACCTTCCCCACCCAGCTCGTTTGACCGGGGGGCCGCTAATCGTTATTGAGGTTCGCTCAGCAGGATGCGGCTGTGGTATCTGCCTGGCTGCTGTCTTTGCACCTGGAGACGGTGCCCGTGCCCCGCAGCTGCTGGCGCAGAGGGATTCCCCGTGGGAACGAGGGAGGCTTGGTGTCTGGGACCTTGGCAAGGTCAGGACAGGCTGTGCCCCTGCTCTGGGCGCTGACCAGTAACCCTGGCCTCCATCCTTCAGCTCATGGACACCACTCGCAGCCCCACCTCGTTCCTGGTGCTATGTGGCTTTTAAAGGCAGCGGTGGCGGGAGACGCTGTGTGCTGTGCCCTGGCTGTGTGGCTGCCTTGATGAAGATGAGTGCCCTGTCAAAGGGGTGGCAGAGCAACAAATGGGTTCCCGAGATAAATAAAATTTGCATTAATGAACTACAATGGGCTTTGGATGCCAAATTAAAAGAAGTGTGTCTGGAGGATGAAAAATAAGTTTATTTTCTGTCTCACTCGCTAGTTCTCGTCTCTTTTGATTTTCTTTATCATCAGAAAGACATTTTTAATTTTTTTTAAAGCCAGTTGTGTTTATTTTGGTAACAGTTCATTGGCTGCTCTGTGTACAGAAGCTTTCTCTTGAAAGTACTGAAACTATATTAAAAGTGCTTTTGGCTGTCATCTTTTATTTTGTGTCTCCTTCGTTCTTTTCCCAAAGCTGGGTCGTTGCTATATCAAATGCTCTGAAACTGTCTGGTAGCATTTTCCCTGCGGTACTCTGTATAAACTGGAAATAAAAAAGGGAAAAAAATTGCAGGATTTGGATTTCTGCAGCTTTTTTTCCCTTCTGTGTGTGTGTGTGTGTCCCATTGAAGTTCGAGCAGCTGTCTCCATCCACCCAACCTGCTGATGGCATGCACAGATCTGTTTCTTGTGATTAAAAGGAGAAATAATACCCCAGTGTTCAGAGAGGGCCTGGGGGGTGAGTTGAGCACCCAGAGAGCAGTGGGTCTCCCTTCCTGCCTGCCCCTGCCCGCTTGGCCCAGGGACCAAGGGAGCTGGAACCCCCGTGCTTGTCCCTGCATCCTTGTGGCGTCATAACCCAGCAAAGGAAGTATCCTGAGTGAGCTGCCTTGTTGCAGCATCTCCACCCCGGGGTGGGCTCCTCCATCCTGCACCAGCGACCTGCAGAGGCCCCCGGGGTTTTTATTCTATTCTAAGGGTGTCGAAACATTTCGGTGGCGCTGCAGCCGCTCGCTACCGGCGTGCTTTGAAAAATACCCAGCAAGTGTCGAGCATCTGTCTGTGAAGGGGGAGGAAATCCTCCCCCCCCCGTTATTATTTTCTCCCGATTGTCCTCCCTTGGTGTGGCTTTGGCTATTATGGGTTTGTAAAATAGAACTATATATGACCTTTTATCTTACAAGAAATAGGTTAAGCCATTTTTAAAGAAAGTGGTGGAGTCAGCAGTGCTGCTAAGGAGCTGCTTTCGCATGGTTGATAGGCTGTGAAGCCGCTCAATGGACTTTGGTTTCAGAGACAATATCTGTTTAAATTAATCTTTGTCAGATACATGCCACTGCAGACAATTCAAATTCCATTTGCTTTCTGATCTCATAACAAAAAAGCACCTTACACTGGTTCTTTTATCGGAAAATTAACTTTTGTCTGTGTGTCCTGGAAACAGGGGTGGCATAAAATCTAGTTAAAAGGCTCTGTTATAGGAGGATTCTGTTTCTTTGTACAAGGCAGACTTTTTTTTCCCCCCTTCTTTCCCCTGCGTGCATTTAAAAAGAAGACGAGTGTTTGAGATAGATTAAGGAGAATGCCAGCAGATGGACCGATTCTGTTGTTGCTGCTGGCAACCATCTAAGCAGCCATTTTGAACAATGCTGATACCGGGGTACTGATAACACAAAGATGAGGATGGGATAAATATCCAGCTAGTCCCTTTCTCCCCGCCTGCTCCTCCTCCCTCCCTTTCACGCCGCCGCTGCAGCCCTGTTATTAGAGAACCCGATTGTTTCCAGAGAAATGCTTCATCCTCTTAGCTCGGCTGGTGGATGTCTAGTGTTGCTTATCGCCTTGATTTCCCTCATGGTTGGGGGAGACACTGGCAGATCAGCTTCTCCTGGGAGTGCCTGCTGTGTGGGTCCTAAGGGTGATGGGATGTATGTTTGGGTGCTTTGCATTCACGATGCTCTTTTCCCTGCCCTAGTAAAGCATGGGGTTGTTGGTCCTTCCCTTGCAAGTGGAGACAGTTTCCTTCCCTCCTTGTGCACGTTTCAAGTGCTTAATTGTAAGTGTGATGGCATCAGATGGGTGGATTCTAGGGTTCCAGGAGATGTACCATGACCTTAAAAGAGGTTGAGATCTCGTTTATGCCAAAATGATTAGTATGGGGCAGGGGTTGCAAGTTGAGAGCATCCCCTTTTCCTGGTCTCTCCTTCCCTTTCTCCCACTCCTGTTGGCTTTCTCTTGGCTATCTGGTCATGTTCATGTCCTGGACCTGCTGCTCTTGGAGCTTCTTAAGGTCAATACTGCTATCTGTTTGGCCTGCTGGATTTTTGAAACTGCAGTTGGCGGCCATCTCTCTCTCAGTTTTGTTTCCCCTGTCTGAGGAAACAGCACTTTGACTGATCAAGAAAACCCAACCAAGCTTGATCTTCTCCTAGCAAACAGCAAAAAGGCTGGTTTGTGTTTTGCAGGAGGAGCTGGGCTGGGATAAGCATGGGGGATGTTCTGGGAAACCCACTGGGCTTCGCCCTGAGCTCACTGTGGTGTAGCATGGTCCCGACTGTGGGATCTGCAGAGCAGTCGGGGGTGGTGTGCAGCCTTTAAATGTTCCTGGAGCTGAAGACAAGCAACAATAAGCTGGTATGTTCTTCCTGCCTTCCTTGCAGGAGTCTGCGGACCATGGGTGAAAACTTTGACCTGTTGACATTGGAGCACCTCTGAGTGAGGCGATGCTCTAGCTGCAGCTCTTGGTCCACTTAAAACTTCTTTGGGGTTAAAAACTGTACAGATAACTCTCAAAGAAATCTGTATAGAATAAAATCATGGAACATATATCTAATTATACACAGTAGATGAAACTTTACTGTAAAGCAGCAGATGTAAGGATTAAAAAAAGGAGCTGGGCAAGCATTTTATGGTTTCCCTTTTTAATTTGTCCCCTGCGTCTGTTACATTTTGAGGCAAAAGTTGTTTCTTTTTTCCTGTGGGAAAGATCTTCTTCCTCTTGAGTCTCCCCTCTTTTAGCTCTATCTTATTTGATCTATAAGCCGTGGACTTGACATATTTGATGTACTTGCTAAAACAAGGGGGATCTGGCCTTAGAGTTGAAAAATCAGGCTGTAAACTCCACTTGGAAATGTTGTCATGGTGTGTTGGGAAGTTGTTGAGGTCAGCTGAACTCTCTGAAGACTTGGACTGAGAAACTGAGGGTCTCAGCAGGTTGTCTGTTTCTGAGATTGACTGGCATCGCTGACAGATGCTTTTAGTGCACTCAGAGGGCTCCAGAGCCTGTGTTGTCCCCAGCCACCTCCTCCTGTGATGGCTCCTGCTGTGTTGTTTGACCTTGCTAGGCCTCCTGTTGTGTTAGGAGATGACTTCTGGAGACTGGAAAATGAGTAAGGAAAGAGTGCCTGTTTTAAGCAGATACCTTCTCAGGAAGGTGATGAGTAGGATGATGGAGTGTGCTCTTCTGCCCCTTTGGCTCGTGATGAGGTTGGACCTTAAAAGCTCCTGCATGTTTTGATGGAGAGGAACTGCAACTAATATGTAGCAAGGCATGATAGAGTGAATTTATGTGGTTTCTGGTGTCCTGCTTCTGCTCTTTTGCTGCCCACTGTGGAAAATATTACTCACCAACGACAGGCACAAAGCACGTGCTTGTGAGGATGACTGAGAACGAGCACTGGGGCTTGGAGTACTTTTAAGCTGCACCCTCTGAAATGGTGCAGAGTGGAGCTTAGCCCTGTTCCCTTCCAGAACCTCCTAGATGCCATGGAAATGTACATTGCCTCCCCTTCGTAGAGCTCTCTTCATCTCTTGCTTTTCTTGAGTTTGACTGACTCTGCTTTAACTTCAGGGACTCCATCCCGCTACATAAAATTCGTGTTCTTTGGCTAACCCCCCTCAGGTGAGCTTGATAGCAGCCAGGTTTTTTGAGTTTGAGGAATATGCTCAGGCAATGATTTATAAGGTTGCTGGTTTCAGAGGTGGGACACAGCACTTTGCTGCTAGAACCTGCCCACAGCCCTCTGTGGTGCAAGGACAAACCGTCTCACCAAATAGCTGCTGGAGAGCAGGACATATCCTTGCTCTCTGCTGCGTTAGGGTTGGGGTGGATGAGGAGGAGATTGGTAAGGTCACACTGTTCCCATGCAGGTGAGGTGTACTGGGAGCAAATAATTCCTTCTCAGTTTGGAAGTTACTGTTTATTTGGGAAAAGATTTTTTTCTGGTCACCTCCCAACCACATTACTTTAGGAAAGAGTATCTTTCCTAAGAGCATCACTGTCCACTTAGAGCCACAGTCCTTATATAGAGCAAACATCCATTATCTCTCAAATTCAGCACAGTGACATGGTTTGAAAGGTTCCCATGCCTTGTGCTTTGCTTAAGCTGGAGGTTATTTGCTGGTGGCTCATGTTGGGATGCCTTCCCCATGGGGAACTGGAAATGTTTTACAGCTGGTGCTGTGCTTGCTGGGAAAGGGGGCTAGAGGGGAGTTTTGCTCTGTTACTTTTCTGTCTGTGTTGAGGTAAAAATTTGCTGTGACTTAGGCTCTGAAAAATCATGAAAACTTAGAAAAACTGGACAGGAAAAGTATGAATTATTAGTTGTTCCTAGTCATGGCTCAGCTTCTCAACTTTCACTGTAGAAAAGAGGGATGCAGAAGAATGACTTAATGAGGATTGTCCAAATCTGGGGCTTCTTCATGAAAGCACTGTTTTTTCAAGGAAGATAAGCTTCTGGGTACCGAGGGCTTGTCCTAAAAACACTGATGGTTCTTTCTTTTTTGCAGTTGAGTAATGTGTGTAAAATAAGGAGGCCCAGGGAAAAAGGACAGAGCCAAAGGAAGTCAGTGCAGGGAATCAGTGTGTTACGGTGGAGAGCTGCTCCTGGGCGAGCAGAGAGTTCACACATTGCGTGTCCCCTCAGCCAGCAGCGTTGTTGTCACCCGGCACTGCTGGTGCCACCCAGCACCTCTCTGGGGATTTGCAGAGGGGCTTAGCAGGCACGGCTGCTCCTCATGGGGGGCCGCTGTGTTTTGGAGAACATCCCGAATGGGAGATTGATGCTTTCCATGAATGATGCATTCCCTGTATCTGAAGGAGGCACAAGGGAGTGGTGAAGTTTTCCCCTGCCTGCCTGCCTGTCTGGTTTTTGACTTGTTTCTGGTGGCTCCTAGCTCAGCCCAGAGCCTGTGGTGCAAGCGCTGTGGGAAGGCCTGGTGCCCAAAAGGGTTTTTTCCCCACCCGTCCCCACACCCACACAATGGTCAACCACACCAAGGTTTCCTGGACTGTGAGGTTTGATGAACCATTAAACTAAAAATGCCCTGAGTAGGAAAAAAGTGTTTCCAAGGTCTAAAAATCTTGCAGAGCTTCTGAAGTGGGAACGGGAGCTGTGGTTTGCTCGAGCAGCTTTTTGTGCTCCTGGCTCTGCTGTGAGCTGGCTCTGCTTTGTGGGTGCAAGGGTATGTTTGGGATCTTGCTGAGATGGGAAGGCAGCCCTCCAGGGCCAGGTCAGCCAGAGGGGCTGCCTTCCAAGCAGATGTCCTTTTGGCACGAGGCTCAGCAGGTTTAAGACAGGATGTCCCTGTACTCCAGAGAGCTGAAAGCATTGAAATAAGTAACAGGCTGGGAATGTCTGAATCCGGTTATGAATTCCTGGGGAAGAGGATTTGGCAATGGCAGGATGTATTGGTGGGCAGGCTCGGCATTGAGGGTGGAGGACAGCACCTTGCTGTCCTGTGGGCTCTGCTGGGTGCTGAGCCCAGTGCTAGCGGGGCAGCCTGGCTGCACGAGCCCCTGTGCCCCTTCAGGACAGTGCCAGGTCTGGCTCCAGCGCTGAAGGAGACCACTGCCCTCCTTGTCCATTGCTTCTCCTGTTGTTGAATGAGGGGAGAGGCACCCAGCTGTAAAGGTGGGGCCTGTGGTGTCAGCCGGACACTGCTGTGTGGGTGGTGGAGTGGTGGTTTAGCAAAGGTGTAGCAAAGGAGGGCTCTGGTGGCCACAGGGGTGGCCCACAGGAGGACCTGGTGGCTGTGGTGTGTGTGTGAAACTAGAAGATGGGGCTGCCCAGGGAGGTGGGCACAGGGACACCCAGGTGGTGGGAACTGGTTTTACTCCAGAGCAGGATTACTGGCTGGGACTCGGAGCCTGTCCATCATCTAGTCCCAGTGGTCACATTCCTGAGGGCTTTCCCAGAGCTGCCTCTACAGCATGGGTGACGCTGCAGCTCAGGAAGGAGCTGTGACAGCAGGATCCTGACCCTATTTTCATAAATAGTAACAGCATCTCTAAAGGCTTCGAGGGTTGGGAACAGAACGGCTGGGTTCCCCTGTGTCTGGCAGTGGTCAGCAGCAGATGCTTGGGGAGGAGATTAAGAAACGGGGCTGGAGCAGAGGGATGCTTCCCTGGTGTGAGCAGCCTCTCCAGCCAAAGGGCTGCCCTGGCCCTCGGCTGTGATGTGGATGCGGAAGGAGATGGTTTGTGACAGCAGCCCTGGCCCTGCATCTCCTGCAGCACTGGGATTATCCCTTAGTCTCCTCGGGGCATCTCATCCCTGCTGTGTGGGTGTAGGGATGGCCCTCCCCGTCAGGGACCGCTGGCACTGCTTTGGGAGGCAGCAGTGATGCAGCACTGGTGGGGCTAAAGAGGCTTTTGGAGAGACCAGCCCTTCTCCACCCCACCTCGATGCCATCCTGAATCTGCGGGCTGAGGTTTGGGAGAGGGAGCAAAGCTATTAAGAACTGTGGATTTAACAGAGTGTGAGCAATATGTAATCAGAAAACGTGCTGTAGCACCAGACTCTGTTCTTTTCCTTTCTCGTCACAATCTTCTTGTCGGTTTGACTTTGCTAAATATTGTAGCGCTTCCCTAATTGTAGGACAAGTTAAATTCCCCATGCTAATATTTGAACAGGGTTAGAGGACTGGAGGCAGCTGCATCTCTCTGAAGGGCTGCCTCATCTTGGGGTGTCTGCTATGTGTGTCTGGCTTTCTCTGGGATTCGAATAACCTCCCAAGGTTATCCACTGAGGCATAGCCCCCAGCACAGAGATACTTGCTAGAAAGAAGGAGAGCTCTTCAACCCTCCTGGTTGTGAATTTTTAACGTGCGGCTTGTTTGGTGTGGGCTGCAGTGGAGGAGTTTGTAGCCTACGCTGGAAGGTGCATCCAGAGGATGTCCCGTGGACCACTCTGGATGGAAGTGCTGCTACTTGGTAGCTCCTGATGCAGAGAGATCTCGTTGCCTTGTGGGTTTTGGGCAGTGTTTCTGCATTTGGAGCATGCAGCTGTTATCGGGAGGTTGGGTGAAAGGTTTTCCTTGGAGCTCAGGAGAAAGTGTTTATTCTTTAAAAGGGTAACTTGGGGTGAGAGAGAAAGAAAGAGAAGCAGCCTAATCTTGCAATTTAAATATATAAAGATTCCCTCTGTTTGAGTTTGCTTCCTACCCTTGATCAGAAGGAAATGCCGTTAGCTACAGAGTGGAATAAATCGAGGGCACCCTTATCTGTGCAAGATAAATTACTATTGTTTAGGAAAGACACTCCAGGGATTGAAGAATTTAATTAAATACACAGGGATTATGAATATGCATGTAAATTAGACAATCTAGATATGACATGGCTACAACTGCAGGGAATTGTTCGAACTTAAAAGTGTAATCATTCTTTTTATCGGGGTGTGGGGATGGGTAACAAATGAGAAGATTCCCTTTCCCATTTGCCTCCGCCTCGGCTGGTCTCAGGTCATTAAGCAGTGGGAATTACTCGTCGCGGATCAGCCCTCCACAAGCCCGCAGAGATGATGCTCTGGAGCCTTTCTCCACCCTAATGAGCCAGGGCAAGAGCTGAGGGAGAAATGGGGGTGTCGGTGAGGGGCTGCCACTGCCATGACCCAGATAAGGGGTTTGGGAAGGTGGGGGATGTGGTTTTCCTTCTGCTGAGAGAGGGGAGGAGAGTGCTGCCAGCAGGGTGCACGCTGCAGGCTTGCTGCTGGCTCTCCTGGTGCTGCCACTGGAAAGAAGGATCCTCTCTGTAGGCTTGGAAAGATATATGCTGTCATTTCAGAGCATCTTCCTAAAAATCACGGGGTTAGGGAGTGCAAATATTGATTGGTCAGCTTTTCTGCCTTTTTCTGGTGCTCCTACAGGGGTGCCCCCCTCCAATTTGATCACTGCTGTTCAGAAAGCGGCTTGGAAATCACAAAAGGATTTTTTAGAGACTAAGCTCTTGATCAGTGTGAACAAGAGAGGCAAGATTGAAATATTTCTTCAGAGTCAAGACTCCTGAGGAATTTACAATGAATTATGGGAACGTGCTCATGCTGCCCTCCCAGCCAGGTCTGGGCTCCTTGTAGCATCCTGGTGATGTGCTGAGCCAAGGCAGGTTCTTCAAAAGACATTAACTGCAGTATACGGTGCTGCCTTGAATGTGTTTAATTTGCAAATCTTAGAGGTGGCATCTAATAACAATGCAGAGAAATATTTGTCTTTTTTCCCCCCTGTGTCTCCTTTGTTTGACTTCACCTCCATCCGCTCGTTTTCATTGTTCTGCTAAAATCAGATTTCTCTCTAGCTTGAGTCCAGGACCTGCAGCTGAAGAAATAAATTGCTACAAGCCCCCAACCCTATGAATTATTTGTAATTTTTAAAATAGGCAGTGAAATGTGGACAGGATCTGACTTTGAACTTGACTAGTCATTGAAAAGAAATAATTAAGGAGGGGCTGAATCTTGACTAGATGTTTTCCATTTTGTTGTTGTTTTCCCCCATCTTCAGTTTTTTGCTTTTGTGTGGGCTGGAGCTGTATGAGATGGATCTGTTCTGATGGTGGGTCCCCAGTGGGACCTCCATGAACCAGGAGCAGAGCTGAGCCCCTGGCTGGCTTCCTTGGGGAGCTGGGGGTGGTTTGCAGGGCCAGACACACGTCTGTTCTGGGTCACCCCTCCACAGGGTGGAGTATCAGCTTCTCCCCACCTCCTCCACCCCCATCGAATTGAGGGCTTATGGTAATCAGGAGCTCAGTGCTGTCCTGTTCGACCCACGTGGGAACAATTCCTATTTATCACTTTGAAAAGTGGTTGATTTTCCAACCCCTGGCTCATGGGTTCTGATTAAAAAACAACAAGGAAAGAAAACCCCCACATCTGAAAATGTGAAATATTTAAAGCCTCCACACTGCACATTTTTTCAAAACCCTTAGAAGACCTGCTTTTTATTTTTGTTCAGGAAAAATACAATAGGAGAATATTTGTATGGGTGCACAAGTGCATGGAGACAGGCTTGAACCTTTGTAATAAAGTATTTCTAATAAAAATTTAATGTCTTCAAGACAGTGTTATGGCAGCTCATTACTACTAAAGGTCATTTGAAGAGTATTGATCCTAAATGTTACAGCCGAATGTAAACTTTGACTGTTACAGTTATTAATGTGTATTTATGATCTATGGGATATGTGTAAAAGGAAAATGAGAACCTAAACGGTATGGTGAGCTCATTTGCTCACTCATTTGGATTGCCAGAGGCTGAGTTCACACGATTCACCTCGGTTTTAAGCGTGTCTGTCGTCTTTGTGTTACACAGATTGAATGTTATTTGTTTTTATTTTTTTTTAACTGGAAAAACCCTTTAGTCCTGCCCTCGAAAAGGAATGCGTTCTTGAATTTTTGGTCATGCCCATGACACAGCCTGAGCTCTGTATCTGGGCAATAAACACTGGGGAGCAATGTTTTGCATTCAGCTTCTGTGCTGGCACAGAAGTACCACGGGCTGAACTTTGTGTGTGACCAAATTTTGCGAGCATAAGTGGGAGCTCCGAGGAGCATGCACCTACTCTGAGGGTAATTAGAAGGTTATGCCACTGAAAAGCAGTTGTGGGGTTTTTAAATTGAATTAATTAAAAAATGTTAAGGTTGTATACTGAGAGAACAGGTGGTACTGTATTTATATTTTTGCTATACCGTAATGCACCTATGTTTGCACATCGTAGGCAGAAGGGCTGTATTCACAGGGAATTTTAAGGCTTTTTGTATTAAAAAAAAAAAAAAAAGGAAAAAAAAAAGACAAGAAACCTGTGGTGGTAGGAGGAAGATAAACGGTGCTTGTGATATTTCAAAGTCACATTAATCTTTTTTTCTTTCCCTTTTTTTTTTTTTTCTTTTTCCTTTTAATGTATGACTTTCTCCAGGGAAATTGTCTCCTCATGACTGCAGCGGATTAATGCGCACAGATCAGCTCCCGCATTATTTTTCTGTTTTGACAGAGCGGTGATTTTTATACGCACGTCCCTTTCTGCCAAGATTACAGCTCATGTTCTTGGAGTTTGGAAGAGTTGCCTGCCAAGGAGTGGCGAGGAACGGGAAGCCGCCGTTGCGATGCGCGGTGCTCGCAGGGAGCTCTCTGTGGGTGTGGAGGCCGTGGTT
>JAWWLV010000005.1:9692822-9706609 GCA_035041135.1 Platyrinchus mystaceus
GTGGCGAGGAACGGGAAGCCGCCGTTGCGATGCGCGGTGCTCGCAGGGAGCTCTCTGTGGGTGTGGAGGCCGTGGTTCCGGTGGGGAACGTGGGAGCCTGGTGGAGGTTGGCGAGGGTGAGTGTGGTGGGCCTTGTGCCACAGGGTGCCCTGCCTGGTGCCGTGAGGATGCTGATGTGGTGGTTATTCTCCCAGCCGGGGTCCCGTGCTGGTAGCGAGTTGTGGGCATCCAGCAGTTCAGAGGAGCCAGTTTTGGATGGGTTTGTGACTGCACTGAGAGTCCTTCAAAAGATCCCGCTGCTCTCCAGGCTTGTTGATGTCAGCTTATTTATTTTAAATTGCAGTTAAGTATATGTTTTTCTGTTGAGCTTTGGTAGAGTTTCACTTAAACCAGAGAGTGACAGCTGAGCCAACTCTGGCCAGCCTGTGTGAATGGGACAGGTTTGGCTTCTCCTTCTCTCCCCATGGCTCCCACAGTATCTCTGGGCACGAACTTGACGTTGCATTTCTGATGATCGTTGCATCCTGTTTTTAATGGTTTGTCTAGACAGTGCTGACATAACTATGAAAATACTTTGGTGACCTACTCTAGAATTAGTGCACATAAAGAAATCAGCCCTTGCTTCTGATGTTTGCAATCAGTTTGAATGACTATATTGTAGCACAACTTAAGAGGGAGGCAGATTTGGAGTTGCTCCAAAGAGCAAGTCGTGAGCAAAACACATCCAAACAAACCCATGTGGTAAAAATGCAGTGGATAGGAAAAACATCAAAATGCAGGTTAGTCAGAGCTTGCTTTGGAGCTGGGTGGCAGGTTTATGGAGTCCAGAGTAAGGCTGAAGCTCCCCCTTAGTTGGCCCAAAGTTTTTCTGGGAAGCTCATAACTCAAACTCTGAACTTGGTCTGTGTGATGTTGTGACCTGTATTCGGAGAAACTTCCATCAGCATAAAAACAATGTGTTCCTTCCAAACATCAGCTATGTTGTTGACAGTGCCTTGGATTAGGGGTTTGTAAACTTTGGGACCAGCAGTGAGTCCCGGTCAGTTAGCTCAGAAATACGTGGCACGTCCGTGCTGGTGACTCTCAGCAGCTTGATGGTGTTGGACTTCTCTGGTCCGAGGCCAATTTCTGCAGCACTACCCCCTAAGTAGTGTGTGACCTGCCTGCTTAGATTACTAATCCCAGGTATTTTAAGATAAGTCTCCTGAGCTGTAGGGACTGTGTGGACTGTACAGACCACATCCAAACAAACCCACATCATGTGTTTGTTGATGGTGGTGATGCCTCGGACACCCTGGGAGTCTCCAACTCGAGATGAGGTCCTCGGTTGTAACATAGCAGCAACAAAGCTGTGGGACACTTATGGTTTTGGTGGGGGTGTGCAGTGTGGTCTTCATTGGGTTTGGGAGCGTTTGAGAGCTGGATTGCTGCCCTCGGAGAGGACAATAGCACATTCCCCCATTCCTGTAATGTAAACAGGGAAAAAAGGGCAAAATATGAAATGCAGAGCTCATTTGCAGAGAAATAAATGACATATGAAAGGGAGTTGGCTGACAGAGCAGTTTGATGGTTCTGTGCCTCATGCATAGCCAGGTAGCACATGGGAGGCTATTTCCAGACATGGCAAAACTGTCCACTGCTCCCAAGAACTCCCTCTCTGTGTGGGAACAGGGAGAGGTTTCTAGGCGTGAGCAGAGAAGGAAGAAGAGGACAGGCAGGGTGTGCACAGGGGTTTTGCTTACTTTAGGGTAGAAGGAGAGGGGTGGCACTGCAGATGGAGCCAGGAGCAGTGCCTCATGTCAAGGCTCTTTGGGGGCTTGCGGGTTTGTAGGCATTTAGGATGGAGAAGTCCCTTTGGGAGGCAATGCAGTCCATCCTATAAACATGAAGCTTTGCTTTGTTTGCCCATCAGTAGCTTTTGTTCTTGGATTGCCATGTGGAAAACACTGGACCTGCAAATGTCTTGGTGGAGAGAGGCAAGAGCAGGAGCCCATTAACTGGGCTGGGGTATCTGCCTGGAGTACATTGTCTCCCCTCTGGTGTGCTGTAGGATTTCTTGGTGCAAATGCTGTAAAATGCTCCTCTTACTCTTCTTTTGCCTGGAGAAGCCCCAGGGCAAGCAAGAACGAAGAAAGAAGTGAAACCTGTAGCTGTGACCTCAGTCTGGCACTGAGAAGAGCTGGGAAGGTGTCCCAGGTTGATATCTGCAGGAAAGAAACGTGTGGACTTTATTGATGGTGGTGGTGGGGCAATTAGGGGTTTGAACGGCATTCTGAAAGTGGGAGACTGCTCCCATTCTTGTGGTGGGTGGGCGGGGATTGTGTGCAAGGGGCAGCACTGGCCCCGTATTGCACAGGGGAACGTGGTGGGTCCAGGACCATCATCCTGCTGCCCTCCCTACCTGCACTGGCCGCTCCCCGTGCTGGGGACGGAGCTGGTGTGCAGATGTGTGCGAGCCCGAGTGTGCAAGGGCTCGATGCCTGCCGGTGGCGTGGTGACTTTCCGTGCCCTTGAGCCTTTGCAGAAGCACCGTCGCGATAACCAAAGGGAACCGGTCATGACATTTCGAGGCCGGTGGGGAGCCTGGCCCGCCTGCCTGCTGCCGGTGGAGGAGGTGTTTCATGACTACAATTAGTTACGTGCTTGAAGAGGGAGGAAACAAATCTTTACTGAATTGGAAACCTTGTGAAAAGGTCACACTTCTGAAAAGCTGTGCATTTTAAGACTGCTCAGCTCTGCAAAGCTGCCTTTGAACTGGAGGAGTGGGAGTTTAACACCCTTGCGACAGCTCTGGGCTTATTAAACCCACAAAGCGGGAGCTGGAACCAGCCATGGAGTTAACTCTTACCAGGTGCGTGGCCTCGGGAGGGGAGAGGAGCCCATCCTTGGTAGTTCTCCAGGGGGAAGCAGCCTCAGTGTAAACCCAGATCTTCTACCAGGCATCCGAGTATCCACTGGGGAGTGAGCTGGTATAACTGGGGGAAATTCCCGTTGTTGTTCAAATTTGGGGACACGTGAGGATGTGAGGAACCATGCTTCTCCAGTGCCAGTGGAAATACTCACGTTTTTAAATTAAAATATAGGGTAAATGTATTTCTTCTTGGGTTTGGTCAATATATTGTGCTCAGTTAGTCCTTTTGTCTTGGAGGCTCCCATGTTAATAATTTACTTTTATGTAATAAAAATGCCTTTTTCCTGGCCCCTCTCTTTGGTCTCTTTGGGTGCCTGTTCTTTTCCCATCCCTCTAAACTGCCAGATTCCCCGCACCATCTCTCCCTATGTCTTCTTTCCTCTGCCATGGCAAGATGAAGGTTTGCTTACCCCATGATAGTCATTGATAGTGAAATCACTGTTTATCATCCGCCTGGCTATTAACACAGGTAAAGTGTCTTCATTAGTGGCTATTAGTTTGAGATTGTAGGTGCTAATGGCCCCATTCAGGAGAGCAGTAGGCACTTGCAAAATCCCCGCTGGTGCGCAGAAATTGATTGCTGTGGATCGATCAGGCTGGGAGCACCGGCCGGATGTTTTGAAGAGGCTTTAATACTGCTCACAGGGCAGCTGGTCCCTCCTTATCTTGTCCACTGCGAAGTCAGGACCCGGTCAGACGTGCTGAGCACGGGTGCCCTTGCCCTCTCAGCTGGAAGTTGCGCTCTGTGTCTGCACTGGGAAGCACAACAGGTAGCTCAGGGTCTCCTCACCTCACACAGGGCTGTGAACATGTCAGCAGATGCATCCTGTGTCCTGGTGAAGTGAGTGGGACCATCCTTAGCCACTGAATTCGCTGTGGTGTGATTCTTTGCATCCCTAGTGCAAAGTGAATGGGAGTATTGCAGGGAGGATATTTGCTGCCGTGGATCTGGGCCATGGTGGTTCTGGTGAACTTGGTCTTTCGTGGTCATGTTCTAGCTGAAACTGGTCTCCTGTTCCTCACTGTTCTGTGTAGATCCTTTGGGAATGTGACATGGTTTGTCCTGATGGATGGTTTTTCCTGCAGTCCCCAGTCTGTAACTGAGCTAAGGCAGGAGTGAGCTTGCAGATGGTTTGGGTTTTCGGAGCAGTGCCTGTAGGCAGTGGGAGAACCTGCAAATGCTCAGCTGACCATCTGAAAAACCAAAGTTCCCTGTTGTCTGTGGCCTGCTCAGGCTCAGAGGCTGTGCAGTGTCCCATCTCCACTGTGTAGCGTTTTCTTCCATGGCCGGTCCAAGAGAGATTTTGTTGGCATTCCCAGTGGGTGTAAAGCATCCCCTGCTGCTGTGCCCTCTCTGCTGCTTCTCAGCTGGGATGTGCCTCAAGGTCCTGAAGGTGTGGGACAGGATTGAGAGGGACAGGGGATGTTGCAAATAGAATAAGCTGCTCTTGATGTAGCCTGATGGTTTATGATGTTGGTGAGAGCTCAGGGCATCGGGAGAAGCACACGGAAGGATGTCTGAAGTGAAGATCTGCTTAAAACCAAGAGGAAAGAAAAACAAGGAGCATGGATGGATGGAGTCCAAGCAAGTTTGACCTCTGCTTGTCTCTGCTCAATATCTGAACCACGGGGCACCGTGTCCAGAGGGACCTCTGACTCCTGTGTGTGAGCTGACGTCATTTTAATTAAATTGTGCCTACCTGGCTGGGTTCCTGCTGGCATAAGGGATTATCCTGAAGAGTCAGCTGGGCTCTTTAGGCTCCAGTCTCACTGCTCCTTGTATCCATCACAGGTTTTCCCATGGTACATTTTCGCTTCTTCTCCCACCATTGGTGATTGCCTAATCTTTTCCTGCATCCCAGTGAGTGAGGAGGGAAGCAGATCTGGGAGAAGGCAGGGTGAAATGCTCAGCTCTGGTCTCTCCAAAAAATACTGCTTGTGCCTGTATGAGGCTGGGACTGCTGCATGGGGGTCAAGCCATGGCAGGTGAACACTTCTAGCAAGTTAATAAATCAGTTGGGTGCCTTTCCAGGCTGCGTGGTGGGAGCCAGGGAAGAATTCTTCGCGGCAATGAGTCACCTGTTTGTGGCCCGTTGGCAGAGGGACCGCTGTGCTGCCTCCAGTCTGCAGCCCTCCCTGTTCAGACACCATCGGCTGGAGAAAGTGCTGATGCAGCCTGCAGCGTCTGAAACACGCCGGTGCCATCTGCCTCCCTGATGGAGTTGGAGCAGCTTCTTTTTTTAACCTGAGTTTGCTGAGTCTTGACTAATTAGCTGCCTTTGGAATTTGTAATGTAGAAAAATGCCTGCTAAGTTTGGGATGGAGTGGGGGTGCTGGGGCACTGTGCAGTCACAGGTTTGGTTTTTTTTTAAAGAAAGAAGTCTAATTTGAGCGAAAACAGATAGGCAGTAGTCTGATTGGCTTGATTTCTAAATTTGAACTCTGATGGCTTTGCTGTTTCCAAATGCAGTGAAAGTGGTCGTTTATCTATAGTGTTGCCTTACCTGGTCCCACAGTTCAGCATGTTTCCTTAGGGGAAGGAGGTCATGTCCTGTTGCTGGTTTGTGGGGTGGCGATGAGCTGGAGGAGTCACCCCAGTGCCAGTTCGGAGCAGGCTGTCAGTGTGATGGGAATGGGTGGGAGGTGAGTGGGGATGTCCATGGTGGGCTCCTGCTGTGTTCCAGATGAGGCCTGAATGGAGACTGTCTGTATCTGGGTTCCCTTTGCTGAGGATGGAGATGGGCACTTTGGGGTACTCTGACTGGAGAGGGAGGCTGAAGGAGCAGTTAGGGCAGAGGGTTTTTTTGCTCGAGTCCAGAGTAGAACACGATGAATCCCGACTGAGGTGGCTCAGGGTGGTTGATCTTGCAAGACTTTTTCTGTCTGTATGGCCCATGAGTGTTCAAAGACCTCTCTCTGCTCCATTTTTTGATCCCTCAGTAGGAGTTAGTGATTTGGAGTGTGGTAGGGATGTTTTTAGGTAGGTGAAGAAATCCACTTGCTGTGGGAAGGGAGCACCATTCACTGTGGTGTTGGCCCCAGGCTCAGATGAACAGTATGCTGAAGCAGCCTTTATTGCTTTGAAAGGAGATCAGCGTGTGAGGTCCATCTGGCACTTTAAACAAGTTTGTTTATTTCTAAGTGAGCAGGCGTTTTTAATATTTGGGATCAAATCTCCTGCTCGGACCCATAATGATCCTTGCTGCTCTGTCCCATTTCTCTAGACCCGCTGTTGCCGGTGGGCAGGAGGGCATTTCAGACAGGGATGGTGATTGAATTAGTTTTCTTTAGTTCTGGGCCTCCTGTCTGCTCTGGACATGCTGCCAAAAATTCATCCAGTCTCATCTTAAGACAGATCTTCAGCTCGTAAACTGGAGTGACAATTAGATGGTGCCTGGGCAGCAAACCTAATAAGAGGCCAGGCAGAGCTGATGTTTCATCCTTGCTAATGGAGTAGCAGACTAGCTCTCTGAAACATCTCTTCTCTAAACAGCTTTGGCATCCAGACATTTCACAGCAGCTAAAATAAATAAGCCCTTCTCCACTTTGACCATTGGGAGACATCCTTGCAGTGCTGGGGGAAGTATCCTGGAGCTGGCTTCCCTGGGAGAGCTGGGGCTGAAGCAGATCCCTGCTCTTCCTCTTGCTGCTGTACCATGTGGGCAGAGGGCAGGTACTCTGCCCCACTGAAGCTTGAAAAGGAGGGGAACGCTCACTTTTCAGAGAACTGCCCTCCTCTGCCTTTCCTGAGGCTTCTCTTTCTCACTTTTTTAAAGATCTCCTGGATTTCTATGAGTAACTCATTCTGTTTGGGAATGGACTCTTAATGTTTGTCCTTCTGTCTCTCTGCCTTTAGGTATTAGCTTCCCCACAGAGCCTTCCTCTTGCAATCATTACCCTGTTTTGCAGGAGGATCTGTTTTGATGTCCCTGCTTTCCTGGCATCTTGGGAGACTTGAAAAGTGAGAGATTCTGGCGATTTGCTTACCACTTGCCTGTTTGCCCCTGTGAATCTCCTGCAAGCTGCATGATGAAGGATGGATTGGTGGGATCAGTGGAGCTCTGCACCCTGCTGCTCTGGGAGGGTACCCCACTGGATTTCATGGGGAATATGAGAGCTTGGAGTGCTGTAGAAACTGGGTTCCTTTCTGATTTAATGCACATTTGATATTCTGGTGTGTATTATTAATTGCAGCCACCAAAGAGTTGAAGGGGGTGGTTTTTGTCCTTCGAGGCTGGGATATTTGTGCTGTTGGGACTGGGTCTTTTGCTTGACAGAGCTGTGTCCATGTCTGAGCTGCTTCCCCATCAAGTGACTAAACAGGCTGGGAGAGATAGCCCATTTCCCACAATCTTTAGCTCGTGAATTTTGCTCTGGAGTTCCATTCTGTGCCATTGGACAAAGAAAGGGAGCCTGTACAACTGCAAAGTGAAAACCTCATCTCCTGCTATTTTTGAGAACTTGTCTGTAATTGTGCATCCCTGCTGTGGCATGTTAGCTTAAACAAAACCTGCACCTGGCAGGAATATTAGAAGGCAAGAAGTTGCAAATGCCTCCAACATCAACCTTCTGCAGTACCTTTTAGCTTGGCCTGTCAGCTGTTGAGTGGCAGGAGGTGTCAAAGGAATGCAAACATGTTTTGCTGATGCTCTTGTGGCAGGGATTTAGCATCCTTCCTTTATTCATCTGTATTTTTGTAGTTTATCTTCTATTTCCAAATTTGTATTTCATGCCCTCACCACCCCCCACATCCTTTTTCATCTTTGCCATCTTTGTGTCTTCTGTCCTGTCCCAGTGGCTGTGGTCTGAGGGCCTGAAGATTAGGGGATCACCCTAAAGTATCTGCAGAAGTAGCCAGGCTCTGTAAACCCAGCCTGTTTTCAGGAGGCTGATGGTTCATGCTGTAGGGTTGCATCTCCACTGGGAAAACACATAGAGATCTGCAAACATAGAAGTGTTGAAGATGATGTGCTCCTGCCTCTTTAGCTTCTCATGGTGACTGATCAAGCTGGGTGGTACAGGGAATAGCCCCGTTGCAAAATGGGAAGGGCATGGGCAGACTGAAGGTGTGAGGATGCACTGAGGATGAAGGTGTCCAGCACATGTGAAATGCAGCCTGGATTTTTTTTTTTTTCTGAAATTGTTGTGATTTAACCAAGTAGTGACTCCCTGGGACAATATGATCTTCAAGATGGAGAAGCTCAGAAGATGACAAATTCTCCAGCTTTAGGGAATATTTGTGTGTAAGATCTCAGGGTTACAGGAGAATCTCAGCCCTGTTTTTTTAGCTGGTGGATTATGCACCTGACTCCACCCCATGCTGACTAGAAGAGATCTGTGCCAGTGGAATGTTGCCAAGGGCAGAGACCAGGGCATTGGCATTGCCAAGTGCCAAAGACCACGGGCTACATGCTGGAAGGAGCTGAGTTCTCCAGGGCAGTGCGTGGAGAGCCTCTTTGAGTGCTCATGATGGCCACTTTGGCAAAGCCCTTAATGGGAACAGAGGGGAAGCTATCAGCTCTTCCTTTCCAAGCATACCAGTATCAGGTTGTTCCAGTTCTCCTCAGGATGCCAGGAGCTTGGCTTTCTGCTTGAAATGGTTAATCCTGCTGTAAAAATCACATTCTTGGTTGCTTGGGAATTGTGCTGCAGAAGTGTCTCCAAAATAATAAATGGCTTTGAAACTCAGAACAAACAAGTGTTATAGATTACACTTCTCCCCCACTTTATTCTTTTTGTCTAAACCAAATTCATATAGCAGAATTTTAAAAATACACAGTCTAATCTCCCTGAAACCTAAAACCATTGATCTTTCCTGTAGGGCTTCATGAATGTGTTCCATTTTTGCAGTATAGCTGTCATCTTGAAGATCAGTGATTAAAGTAAGGGTTTTTCCCCTAAAACCCCATTTTCATCTGCTGGTGAAGCTGTGGTGAAGTGTTGAATTGCTGCAAGATTCATAGCAACCTTTGTATCAGGAAGCAGAAATTAGTAGTGCTTGTTTGACACTATGTACCTACCTCACCATCAGTGCCCATTGCCAATTAAGTGACTGTAATGTTCTGGGAGAGGGGGGGAGAGAAAGACTTTTTGGGTTGAAAAAAGGCGTGGTTGGAGGTGATTTTTCTTCTGCAGCCCATCCAAACAAAACCAATTTTTGAGCTGCTTTGGGCTGTGAGAAAGTATGCTGTTCTTCAGCAAAGAGATGGGTTGTGTGTTACAATCCTCAGCTGATGTCCTCACAAGGACCAAATCACCAGGAAAGAAGACAAACCAATTAGATGCTGGAATGGAAAACCCCCGGGGGGAGAAGCTTTGCCTGATGTGAAACTGCTGTGAAATACATAGAGGTGTATTGGCAAACAGGGAAGGATCCCAGCTGAGGGTAGAGGAGTGGGTCTGTGCCGTTTTGCACTGCTGGGATGTCATCACACAAATCTGCTTATATCATAAATTGGCCTGTTTGGACCTTTTTCTTTCCAGGAAACCAAACAGAAGCGTATATCCGAACTGCGAGCGAGGGAAGTGGGTTTTTTGCAGAGTTCTTGTTCCAAGCAGGAGAAGAGCATGTGTACAATAGACTTGGATCTTAAGTTTGCACATTTGTCACTTAGCATCTCTCCAGCATACAGCATGGTTGTTTAAGGTGTCCTGGTTAATAAACAGGAGGAAAATACACAGTGCTAGACTCATCCTTCCTGTCTCTTGGGGAGACAGGGGAGGAGGAGGGTTATTTATCCCAATAACAGGCAAGCTCATGTTTGGTGGCTGCAAGGGATTTCTTCTTGTTGGAGCCTTTGTTTTTAACCTCAGGGCAGAACTTTGTGAAATTACAGATTTACTGAAGAAACATTTTGCTTGATTGTACCTTCTGCTCGTTTTGCAAGTAGATACCTGAATTGCACGGGTGTATGAGGAGGAACAGCACAGAGACCAGAGAAGTGCTAGGCAGGACAGGTAGGACACTGGTTAAATTGATCGTAGTGATCCGTAAACATCACCTTGCCTTCCAGGTATTTACATAAGTAGAAATCAGAGCAAATATTTGTATTGGGATAGGCCCTGCCATTATGCCAGCTGATGTACAGACTCAGGAAGAGATGATGTCGCCTGCCAGTGTCATCTTGACAACGTTAAGTGGGGGTGAATGTTCCTATTTACCCTCAAGGTCTTGGGGTAGATATCTTTTTTTAAACGTTGTTGAATCAGTTGAATGTGGGGTGGTTTGTTGTTTTTTTTTCCCTTTCAACTTTGAGATCAGAGTTATTTGCCCTCCAGATTAAAACCCAGCTTTGGAAACGAGAGTGAATTTATGGAGTGTGGTGCATTTTAATTAGAACATTTAATTAGGGGAGAATTCATGAGAGTGGGTCTTGTTTTAAAACGATCAAAGATGTTAAATGAAAACAAAAGGGAAAGAAATTATGGAGAAGCATAAAAGATCATTTATTTTGGGTATCTTCTCTACCCATCAAAGGAGATCACCTTCTGTCCTGTGCTTTTTGTTCCAAAAATAGCTGAGGTGCTGCCTGAAATCTGCAGGTCGATGTTGATCTCTCTTTGTAATTAACTATGAAAACAAATTGTGCAGTTGGGAGAGGAGAGAAGTGAGTGTCAGCAGGCTGCTGGAGATAGCTCAGGTGTGTAAAATGGCTTCACCGTCTCACCGCTGAGAGTGCCCTGGAAATAAAGCTGTGGATTTCTAGCTTGTGTTTAATGTCTGTGTCATCTCCTCAACTTCTTGCTGACAGCTGTTTTCCATGTGTGGCAGATTAATCTCCTGAGGCTTCTGCCCAACTCCTCTCTGAGCTGCATTAACATCTCCTTGCTTTTGGTATCAAACCATGAGCAGCCACTGTGGGCATCATATTTTTCTGATGGTTGATGAAGGAAGCAAGGCGGTGGTTTTCCTCACAAACTACTTCTGTCTTGCTTGTCTCCAAGCAGCAAATCATGGTAGGTACTGATGCCAGGGTGAAAGACTAACCTGCAGGTCCATCACAGGGTTTGCTCTCCTGATTCCTGCTCAGGTATGTGTCTTCACAGAGATTTCCTTAAAAATCAGCTTCCCTTTGCAGACCTAAAATACAAATCTCTATTTTTAGTATAGAGCAAGATCTGATGTCCTCAGGAAATGAAGTCACTGACTTCACTGCATCACCCGTTTCTGCCATGGAAACAGTTGGTGAATTAATGCAAGTTTTGCACAGGTTTAACAGCCATCCTCCTCTTCAGAGCGAGGGGTGGGAGGAACATTTTCTATTAAACTCAGAATTGTTGTCTTAAGTTATTAATTCCTTGCATCCTAATGTATTTATCTCTGGCTGCAGTGAGGAGTGGAGAGCTTTGAAATCTCGCTAGCTCAAAGGATGCTTTCTGCAGCGGGGAACAAAGAAGAAGCATCGCTTTAGTAGGACGCTACATGGATGTAAAGGTTATTTTACATACAGTATGCAACTGTGTGTACCTACATACAGCATGGCAGAGCCTTGCTGCTGGTTTTGAGGGTGTGCAGGTCCTTGAGTCCTTCAGGACATGCCATGTGTGGTGTTGGTTCTGTGGAAACAGAGAAGGCAGATGAGGTCAGGACCACCACTGACAGTCACAAAGCTGCCCTGGCCACTTGGGACAGAGACAGAGTGAAGAGAAGCTAAGACGGTGGTTGTGGAGGATGTAGACCCTCCACACCAATGTTCTCTCCTCATCTGTCTTTCCCAGATGTTGTAGCGGAAAGAGCATTTTGTCCTAAAAATCCGGACTTCAGGAGCAGGATTAGATTCGGGATATTTTTGACTCTTAAGTGGTTTTTGCACTTTGTTTGATTCTCTGCCAGCTTTGCAGTGTACCTCCCTTGATACCCTGTGGTACGTAGGAGCACGTTGTGGGGTGCAGGGTGTCCCAGTGCAAAGCACTTGCCTGCCTGCTGCCCCTGGGGCACGTGGGTCTGAGCTGCAGTGACGGGGTGTTGGTTCAGCCACGTGGCCGTGAGCACCATCCTCTTTGGGACCTTTTCAGGCTCTGTTGTGCGGTTGGCCATGCTTTCTTGAAGCTGTTTCCATCTCCAGTTCCTTGGGCTCACTCTTGGCCAAGAAAACATCAAGCTGCTGAAATTATAAGCCAGGATCGTACTATTTATGTTGGAGGAACGGCGCAGTTTACATAGACAGGCTCTTCACAAAATCAGCTTACGCTGGCTTTTAGCAGTTGAAGAGAACAGCTGTATCAAGTTAAAGATGCTGAAAGGGAGTCCAGCTTCTCCGACAGGACAGCGGGCTCTGGGTGAGGGGCAGATGTTTCCAACTGGGTTTTGCCGGGGTTCAAAGCAGGAGTGGTTTGGGATAGGGGTCTGAACTCCACGTTCCCCACAAAGAGCGGGGATCCTGGGGGCCTGCTGTGTTTTTTACCCCCATCCCAGCCATGAATAGCAGGCAGGGCCCCACTGCCTCCATCCAGATCGTGTTGAGCAACACTGTGGTGTTGGCTTGATGTTTCTGGTCTTGCTGGAGAGCAAATCTTGGCGTGGGTTTCTGAGTTCTGCTTTTCCGCTCTCATTCGTTTTCCGCTCTCATTCGTTGTGTGTGAGCCTTGGGCTGCCGCCCCAGCTTTGCCCAACACTTTGAACCCCCTGAACTGGGAGCAAGGTGAGTTAAAGCTTGAAAATCCCTGGGAGCAAATGGGTACTGGGAAGCCAGTTTGGACGTGGTGGGAGAGCTGGGGGATATCGGGCTCCCCTCTGGTCTTGGCTCTGATGTGAACATTGGATGCACTAGTCTGCTCTTACAGCAGGATCTGGAGGGTGTTTGGGACATCTCTGCCTAGGCATGGCGTATTGCAACGCGTGGGAAGGTGATGGATTTTCTTGGACTATGGGACAGCTGAAAAAAAAAAAACAACTGCTGGGCAGATGTGCCCTCTTTGAAGTGTCTTGAAGGGTCTGTTGGCTCTCAAAGAGGGGAAACTCTTCCTAAGTGCAGCTGCCTTGTCTCTCTGGTGTGTGAATTGTCCAAAAACCTCAGTGAGTTCTTGCAGGGTGAGCTCAGGCTCCAGGACCAGGACCCCTAAGGAGCACCAGCACTGCCAGAGGAGCCAGGTCCCTCCCACAGATGCTTTCCATGGCCCAAGAGCTGGAGTACGCTCTGGCATTCCTTTTCCTACCAGCCTGGGAGCTACTTTGGACAGGACTGACGCTCCATGTTCTCCTGGTTTTCTCCTGGCACTTTTTCCCACCATCAGTGGCAGGTTTTTGCCATAGGAGCAGTTTGTCTGATGGGCACCATACTTGTGTTTGTAAAGGAGCATGCTGGCCAAGGCCTGGAAATAAGCATTTTTAAGGCAGTGAGGGAAGGAAGATATTACAAATATGATTAATGGCAGTGGGTGTGCATCTTAAAACCTCTTTTTGTTGTTACTTGATCTTTCCTCTGCAAACTCAGCAGCTGACTTCTGCAGAAGATAAACACATGGGAGGAGAATGAAGAGGGGCTCTTTGGTCTTCAAAAGCAATTAAGTGTTGAATGTCTGACTTGAGACATCTTGAAGAGGCCCAGACTCCAGCAGGAGGGTGTTCATCCTTTTCTGTAAAGCAGACCCCGTTTAAGCGCTCTCAGATGCACAGCAGCAGTTGCAAGTCACTTGGGCAAAATGTGATTCCTTATGGCAGGGGGTTGCATGGAGCTGTGCTGGTCAAAGGCAGCTCACACCAGGGCTACATTTTGTCATATAATCTATATTTAGGTTGTGTTTTGCATTCACTGCAATTACTTTAGAATAGTTTAAAATACAGCTGACGTTGATAGAAGTAATGTAAGTGGCCAGTCTTCGCGAACGAAGATCTGGGAAAGGTGTTTTTACCTTTCAAGCCTGCGCAATGGATTTT
>JAWWLV010000005.1:9713347-9725123 GCA_035041135.1 Platyrinchus mystaceus
TGAATTTCTGTTTTATTTATTTTTGTTGTATTTTTGTTTGTTTTTTTTTTTATTTTTTTTTTTTTTTTTTTTTTTTATTTTTTTTTTTTTTTTTTTTTTTTTTTTATTATTTTTTTTTTTTTTTTTTTTTTTTTTTTTTTTTTTTTTTACTCTGAGCTCAGTTGTCATTGTCCCAGTTTTTGAGCAAAACTAAGAAGAAAAGTCCTCAGATGGTTCAATATTTTGTTATGATACCAGGAACAAGGAGTCTTTCCAACAGAAAAGATAATCCCTTGTCTCATTAAGTTTGTGACTTTAAAAAACTCCTGCTGGCTGTTTTCTGTGGGGACCATTTTCTGAGGCAGCTTCTTGGTTTTGAATGGTTTCATTCCTCAGCGCTTCTTTTGAGTGGAAAGTTTAAAGATGCGTCATCTTGCTTGAACAGGGTGATAAACTGTGAAGCAAATGTGAAGAGCCTTAGAAATGGGCTGTACAAAATGCAGATGTAGAGGATTAGAAAACAGAACTGCACTACATCCAGCGATAAGTAAGGTCGGACTCAGCAATTTCTGAGCAGTTGCGCCAGGGAGGAGCAGGGAATGATTTGCTTTTTGGCTCCCAGCGAGAGAAGCAGAGGCGGGGAAACCTCTGGGGTTGGTTTGTGCCTCAGGTGCCAAGCGCTGTGGTGTGGTCAGTGGAGTTCTGCTGAGGGGGCTGGGGATGGCAGAGAGGTGAAGTACATGGCAGTGTCTGTTGGGGCCTGTAGTCTTGTCACCTGTCACCCAGACAGGGCAGAGAGAGAAAAACATCCCAGTGGTTTTCATGTTTATCAAGTGTTGTACGCTCCAGAATGGTTGGCATTTCCATGGATGAAACACAGCTGCTGGCAAGTATCTGTTGCTGCTGTTTGGGAGATACAAAGGGAGAGGACGGACTTTCAGGCAATAATGATGCTTTCACGTAAGGAAAACCCAACATGCAGCTGTTGGGGAGTGTACCCAAGCTGTCAGTTTTGAAGGTTGGAGCCCCCCAAACCAACACTCAGAAGCCACTTTGGTGGCTTGGAGAAAATCAATTCCTGCCTGGAACAGGGAAGGCAGGAAGGGAAGCCCTTTACTGTGGTTCTTTCTCATCTATTAGTGCTCTGATTTTGCCTAAAAATTTTTGCAGTTTCTCCAGGGCTCAGGTTACTCTCTCATGGCCAGGGGCACCACACACCTTGAGTCTGTTCTTGAAGGGCCTGCCTTGCTTTTGCAATGCTGATCATCACCTATCTGAGCAGCTTTGCTCAGGGTTTTGTTTTGCTCAGGAAGCAAGCATGCAAAAGCTCCTGTTGAGTATTCAGGCCCCACCTCTAGCTCAGAGTTTCCTGCACAGCCCTCTCCCTGTGAGATGTCTTTCATGCCTTCTCCTTTGGCTTGCTCATCTTACCGGAGGAGCAAAGCTGCCATCAGTCCCCAGTGCTCTGGGTAAGATCTGTTGACGTATCCTGAGGCTAGAGTTACTTTCTGTTTACAAGTAGTTCCCAGGGCACAAATTACAAGTGCTATGATAAAAATGTTGAGTTGGATATCTTTATTTTTATGCTGTGATCAGGTCTTTCATCACTTGCCTCTCCCTAACCAGGGAGCTCTGAGAGTTGGGTGCATTTCAGAATTTCCATCTACCCCAAAAGCTGTGCAGATTTAGTCACCGCTGACCCAGCCTCAAAAGGCTTAAAGCTCTCCAACTCCCTTTGACTTAAAGAGTAGCTGTGCAGGCTCACTGTCCTGCTTGAGGTTGTTGGTTGACCAGAGCATCTTCCAGGTCCTCTTTTTCCTTGTGATGAGCCTGTATATACATTGTCTTCTCTGACCCCTTGCTTGGGATGCCTGGGGTGCAAAGACCCCTGCACCTATTCCTGCCAGGTGCATCCCATCAAGATGGGAACTCATGGAGGTGGGTCTCCTTTCCATTTCCAGCATCCTGTGGGAAGGCACAGGGGATCCTAGAAGTCTGTTCTGCTGGATCCCTTTTGCCATTTTTTTTCTCCTAGCTTCCTTTCTGAAGACTATCCAAAGACGTGAATATTTTGCGATGGACTGTGAAGGACTTTAAAAAGCTGTAAAATGCACATCAGTCACTCCATAAATGCCAGAGATGCTGCGCAGAAGCACAGCTACTCGAGTTTAGCCAGCTCTGTATATCAAGTGATCCCTGCAGATTTATTAGATGTTTCAAAATGGATTTGAAATAACTGGATTTAGTGTTTCTGGCGATTCCTTGAACCATCTTGTTTTTCAGCCAACTTGCATAAATGTGCCAGTCATGGGCTGCGGTGTATCAGCCAACTTAGCAAATGGTTTTATTTATAGCTGAAAGAGTGTAGCCAAGGAGTATAAATCCTGAAAAAAGTATAAACTGTATTGTGGAATTAATAAACTTCAAATTCATGGAATTTCTAATGTTCCACTGATGGCTAAAAAATCTGTTTAATGGCCGCTGAGTGATATTTGGCTGCAAAGCAGAAACCCCAAAGTTGTCTTAACTCAACAGTGATATTTTTTAGTGTTTATGTGCTGGCGCTGAATGTCTTTGCTGAATGATGGAAAGCTGACCTTCTCTGCCGCGTTTCTGCAGCGACCAGATAAGATTGCAGATCACAGCTTCGCTTTTTCAGTTGATGATCTGTGGCTGTAGCCCAAGACGCGCTGTTGGATGTCGGGCTGTTTATCTGGAGGATCAGTTGCGTGTCTGGCTAACTTTGGGGGTGTGAAAGATGTTCAGTGCTGAAAGCAAGCACAGGGGAAGGAGCTGATGATCGGAGAGTGGACCCCGTGCTTCCAGAGCATGACTCCAGAGCCAGCCAAAGGAGGTCCAGCCACATCTTCAGTGTTGGACCTTGAGAGGTAAGAAGATCTGGGCTGTTGAGGAGGCATTCTCCTCCTTCATCTCTCCACTGAAACTGCTAATGATAGTGTATTTTTAAGCCGGTGACTGTTATGTTCTTTTTGCGGTGATTCATTAAAGTTTCAGGACCTTATTGCACATCCTTTCCTCCTAGGTCAGTGGCAGGGCAAGTGTGTGGCAGAGATCTCCTTGCAACATGGATTATTTATGTGGGAACATGTAGGACCTGTGGGTGCATTTAACAGCTGCTGGTTGGCAAATCTGTGTACAGGCACATTGTCCTGGACGGTGTTGGTCGCGGAGCGCTCGCAGCAGCCTGAGCTTGGGATCCCCTTCTCAGGTGGGCAGGATGGAAGGAGTGGGGACACCAGAAACCATTGAGGCTTCATGGTCCCCAAGGCAGAGGGGTTTGCAGCATGATGTTTTGAACACGTGAGTGCTGTTTTGTCACTGCAGTGAGTTTGAGGTGCTTGTGGGGCCATTCCTACACCCTGGCTGACTGGCACTGATGTGATGCATGGCAGCCACGGTGTGTCCATGTCTGCTGTATCTGCAGGTGGTGGTCAAGTCTCCTACCTGATCTTTGGGTCCCTCATGGTTGGGTGTCCCTGACCTCAGAGAAGACTTCCCCCAGTGTATCAGGGTCATTGCTCTTGGTCTCTCATCTGTTATTGTGCTTGGTCAGCCTGGACTAGCCTGGCATTCCGTGCGTGTGGCTGCTGCTTCCCATTTGAGAGATGGGCTCTAAAAGCCTAGTTATGTTTTATTTATTTAATTTATTTTAGACCTGAGTTCAGCTAACCAAGTTCGCAGTTTCTCTGGGTTCTGGTGATTGACGTTGTGTTTGAACACCACATTCGAAGCCAATATTTCTTGCAGATGCTGAGATAAGTATCTGTAAATCTTTGCATTTACCATTATCCCCAGTTTTCTTGTGCAGTGCCTGCTGTCACTGTGTGAGGGTATTTATCCTTCACATAATCTGATTGGAAAATAAGGCTTTGAAACAGAAAGGAAAATACACATTTCAGGTGGTGTTAGAAATGTCAGTTGTGGGTGCTTAAACAGTCCTGATTGTCTCCAGGCTTTGGGGCATTAGGGTTTTCAGCCCCCTATTGTTACATCTAAAGCTGCTTATTGGAGTCCGAATAGGTTAGAAAGACACCTTGTTCTTCAGACCCTCACAAATCTGCCTCTCCCCCACCACGGCAGGATGGCCTTCTTACAGCCCAGCCAGCCAGGTTTTAACCCTTGGCTTAGACAGCGTGGAGCTGAACAAAGAGCCGCTGCTTTCAGATGGGAGCAGAATAAAAAGCTATTATTTCACAATAATACTCTGCTCTTTCCTTCCAAGGATTTCCTAAGGACTTTACAAATATCAAGGCCTGGGCAGTCACCCCCATGGCTGAGAGCTGGAGAAGTGGCTGTGTGTGGGCACCTGAAGGCCTGAACCTGAGGTGTAATCTCTGCGCTGGGGTGGATTCAAGCCTCAAGTCCCTTGTGCAGTTCATGCCTGTAAGAAGTCAAGGTGTGGGAGGACAGTGCAGATGTTTAGTGCCAGGAGAGCCTCCTGATTTGCATGACTTTGTACCCGTTTCTGAGCCTTGTTCCAGCTCTTTGACCCTTGCCAGTCCTTGTTTGCTCTTACATTGGGCCAGTGGTGGTGGGATCAAGGATGCTGGATTCTGCTCAGTGCAGATGGACTTCTTCACACCATTCATCAAGCAGAGAAGATGGAAAGATGTCACTGTTCACTTAGACACCACTATGGGGGTGGTGGAAATCCAGCTGTTTCCTGGATTGGTTATACCTAACCTTCTGCCTCTGCTACCATCACAGCATCAGGTGGGATTGAGGTGTCTTTGTATGGAGGCAGGTGCTTGCAGCCCCAGTGGTGGGAGGAGAGATGGGGTATAGGATATCTTCCCAGCCTTGTCGTTTAGCAGATCAGACTCCCCCTCAAATTAAAGATGGGAGCTCCTCTTACCAGTGAGACTGAGAGACTTAGCTCTTTCTTCCGTATTTTCCTGCCCTTTTGGTCCTCTAGAGCACAAACAGGAGTTGTTTTAGGTTGTGAGTTTTTCTTCCCCCACCTCTTCTTTGATTTCTCCTTAAAATTTGCACCTCCAGGAATGTTGTGGACTCTCAGCTCTGCATCTGTCCCTTTTGCCCAGCCTGGGGCCGGCTGTGTCTGGCGTGGAGCAGCAGTGGGTGAGCAGTGCTGAGGACCTGCTGTTCCCGTGGTTGTGGGTACCGCTGCGGAGGGAGCACATGGCACTGTCCTCTTTGTCCTCACATCATCCCTCAAAAACCTCCCTCTGGCCGGCATCACAGACGGGTGGATAGATCAGATGCCATTTTCTTTTTCAAACAGTGACAATAAGTCTCTTTCCTTTGAGGGGACAATTAGTTTCTTTCCTTTGCGAGAGGTTTGGTTGGAATGGGCTGACCCCTCTTCATGGAAGGAGGGCCCTTGTCCCTTGTGTCCCTGGGAGAAGCCACAGCATGGACCATTTATGGTTTTTCCTTTTAACACAGTGACAGCGGCTTTGTTTTCTACATTTAGTTTGCATCTAAGACCAGGACATGGCTCATGCTGTGTCCCTGATCCTGTGTTTAAAGCTTTGCTGTGATATAAGTTTGGCCTGGGCCCTGCAGGGTTTAGCTTAATTTTTAAAGCTCTCAATGTGAATAATTCCTTGCTGAATGCAGATCGCAAGAGGGGATATTGATTTAAAGCTTTAAAGCTGGTGGTTATGGATTAAAAAAAAAAAAAAGAGGAAAGAAGGAGATTTACTGTAGTCAGAGCTGGTTGTCTAAATGTTAGTCCCTTACAGACAGGCTTTTGCTGAGCTGGATGTGGGAATGGCAAGGAAGCCTGGTGAAATTTAGCTTTAAATCGTTGGCTGCTGAGAAGCAGCCCTGGGATACACTCAATAGCAGTTTCCTGTGCCAGGAGAGCATTTGCTGTGACTCCTTGGCCTGGGCTCTGTGCGAGTATGGACGTGCTGTGGGGTTGCAGATAACCCAGACCCTTGCCCGGGGTGGGAGATCAGGAGGAGGATGTGGTGGGTCAGGGTGACGTTGCTGTAGAGCTGCACACAGGGGTGTCACTGGGATGGCAGGTGGGGAGCAGTCAGCAGAACAGGGGTGTAGGGGCTTGAAATGAAAACTGTGGGAAAGGAAGCTTTGGTAGAGAAAATGGAAATGAAGAAAATGAAGAGAATTAAAGGCAGGCTGTATGTCCAGTTAGCAGACAGGGCTCTGAGGTCACTAATGCTGGTTATTTGGATTTCAAAGAGGATCCTATTAGCTTCTGTGGCGGAGAACCATTAATCAGTGGGGCGGGAGGCAGGAGCTCAGGCTGGCCAGAGAAATCAGTTCTCAGTGTCCTTGATGTCCTGCCGGGCTGGCGCTGCAGAGCATCCTGCACAATGACGGGTTTGTCTCGGACGAGGTGCTTCCAGCCAGAATGGGGAACACCAAGCCCCTCTGCCTGGAATCAGTGCAGGGATACAGGGATATCATGTTCATGCAGACCCCACTGCAGAATCCCACCCTGCTGCTGCTGTCCCAGGAGTACTGCTGAGCTGCTCATAACGAGCACAAAAACTGAGTTACCTTTGGCAAGCACCCAGTTAAGTTGTGTGTTGCTATTCCACAAGCACTGAGTGGGATTTGGGGAAAAAAACCAGTGTGTCCAGGTGTGACTGTGTGTCCCTTGGAAACATAATCTCTGGCCTGCCTTTTTGTTCCAGTCAGGAGTTTTTCACGTGTGCCAAGGAGCCATTTCCAAAGGAGCTTTGAGCACAGGACCTGAAGTCACATTGAAAGTTTGTGAGTTGGACTGGTACAGCAGCCTTGCTCTCCAAGCCTGGTGCTTTAAAAACCTCTGAAAGAAGCCTCTGAGTGTTTTGAAGAGTCATTTGCTGTAGAAGGATGACATAAATAATGCAGAAGGAGACTTGTGAGTTCTCAGAGATGGGGTCAAAGAAGGGTTGTTTAGATAAAATTAAGATGTGGACATGGTAGTTGAATCTGAAACAAAATTGGTTTGGCAGGTTTTCCCCAAGAAAAGTGGCCGAACCCCCCTTGCTTGCAATATTTAAATTTATGCCAAAACTTGTTTAGCTGGGGTTTGATCTAACACTTCATTGTTATTTAAATCCTTCAAATGCCATCAGGAGGAAGATATTTACCAACAATTGCTAGATCCAAATTCCAGAAACCCCTGTAATTTCTTGTTCTACATTTTAACCCCTCCAGTCTTACCTGTAGAGACTTTTAGGGGCTGATATGCAGAGTTTTTAAAAAAGGTCAATAAAAATAGTCTTGTGTACAAATAATGGCCATTGCCTGAGAAAATTGATTAAGATCAGTAAGATCAAGTTTCTGGCTGGACTGAGTATACTTAAAATCCCTAATAGTCTGGCTTTTTGTCTGCAGGATGAATTTATACAAAAAAGGAGAACCCAAGCCTACTATTTCAACATGCCTGGAATTCATGAGGAGAGCTGGGTTTCAGAGACTCCCCTGCCTTGTTTTGGCTAAGTGCTTAAAATGGAAAGCTGGAGATTAGCATGGTGGGCCTGGGGTCATCTCGTCGCAGAATATATAGTCTCAGACACACAAGATCCTTTTCTTCAGACGTCCCTTCTGGTTGTGGTGTTTGAGCCTTTGCTTTGCTCCCTGGCTAAGAGCAGCGTTAATCATAGGACTGGAATTTGTGACTTAACCAGAGAGGCGTTTTAGTGCTTTTCCTGTCATCGATCAGCGGGCTGGAAGCCACTGGCTCAGTAGCGTGTCCACACTGACCTCTGTGTTGGTGCTTGTGTTGGTTCCCATCCTCCTGGGTGCCTCCCAACCCAGGAATGCCTTACAGCATGCCTGCCTTTCTCCTTTTGAAAGGGATGCTCTGAACTTGGACCCCTCAGAGACAGAAAAGAGGCTTTTTGTGCATGCTGCAAAGGGCTCTTGTGTCTGCAGCAGGGCATGGCAAAGAGACCTTCCTTCTGAATCCGTGCCTCTGAAACAAAACAAAAAAAAAATCCCTTGCATCAGAACTTGCTATTTATATTTCTAGCTCTGAGACTCCTCAGCTGCATTATTAATGAAGCATTTACCAATTAAGATAGATGAGTCTGCTCTTGAGGGTGTTTGTTAAGGTAAGGTGCCTTATTAGCATATCTGATAGATACTGTGCCAGGTGCTGATTAAAACCTTGTTGACTCCCCAGGGGCAGAAGTCTTGAGGAAATAAGGTGGAGAAAGTTGTCCTGTTTCCTCTCTTCGGCTGTACCGGGAGCAGGAAGAGGAGCTCAGCATCCCTCCCCCAAAGGCAGATCCCAGAGCTTGTGAGCAGCTTGAAATGGGCATGGGGAGGAAATTAATCAGCCCAGATCAGAAATTCCAATAGCTGGAGTGATGCAAGTGTGATTAATGCCTCCTGAATGCAAGAGGTGGCAAGATGCTAGTTTTGCTGCTCTTGCAAGGCTAGCAGCCTGTCAGGCGAGGAATTCTTTTCAGACATTGACCCTACGGGTTTCGGAGGTCTGGAATTGATGCTTCCCTATGTTACAGTGTTTCAGCAGCTCACTAAATTAGGTTTGCAGGCAAAAATGATGCTGTGAGGTACAGTCAGCCCACATATGAAACCAATTTCCCTTTGAAACAGCACTAAAGAGGGCGACCAGAAGAGAAACGAGATCATCTTTAGGTCTCTCGTGACCTACAAGAGTTGAGAAGTGTGTATTCGCTTTCCTTATTATAATATGGCAAAGGAACTACATTGTAGGCTTTAATGATCCGCGTGTGAAGAGCGTCTTAAAATAGACCTCAGATCTCCTCGGAACATACGTATGTGTTCATAATTTTACGGCTATAAAAATATGTATTTACCGAATACATGTACTTTGTTTCTCCATCTGCTAAATATAGTCACGTATGAAAGTTATACAGAAAATGTGATTTTCCCCCTAAATTATCCCGCTGTCAGTCTGCTTCAGTTTCAGCGTTGGCAGAGGCGAGGCGCGAGTGGAGATGGGCGATGTTGTGCTGCCGAGCAGGTGTCTGGAACCAGTTTGCCTGAGGATGGGGATTACTGGAGGTGGGGTTGGTGGTACCAGCCATTATGAAGCTTTGCCCAACAGTTCACGAGATAAGACCCTGTTTTCGGTTTTGCTTGTAATTTTGTCAGGGTTTTAACCATCCGTGCTTTTAATGTCCGTGCTGGATGTTGGCCACCGAACTGTGTGATTTTTAGGGGAGGAAAAAGAAGGGAGTGTAAAATGGCCCCGCCGTTTCAAGCTTAGAGAAAAGTGTCTGGCTTGCCCTGCTGAAAAAGTCCAAGCAGCTTTTCTTGGAGCTTGCTGTGAGGCTCAGTGCGAGGGAAAGGGTGAGGAGGTGCCCATTTTCCGAGACGTCTTTGCCATCCCTCTGCGTGGTCAAACCCATGAAAAGTTGGAATTTGCATGCGCTCAGCAGAGACTTCTTTGATTCCAGCAGCTGGTAATTACCCAAGTGCCTTCATAATGGACAAAGCTCCTTCCCACATGGCTCCCCAGGGAGGCAGGGCTGGATGCCGGCCCTCCCCAGGCAGGGACTCCTGGCATGCTAGCCCGGGGCAAGTGGCACCAGAGGGACTTGTCCTCTAATAGCTGCCTTGGGGAGCAGACATGGAGTGGGGAGATTGTCCCTGATTACAGCGGGGCAGGAAGGCGGGACTGGGCCTGGCAGGAGACATTGAAATAAAGAGACGCTCTAGGCAAAGGCAGAAAATGGGACAGTGACTGGAGGAGGGAGACTTTCCAGGGTCAGGGAGAAGCATGGGATGGTGTTGTGCAAGAGGGACACTCCAGGTCAGTTTGTCTCCCTCTGATATTTCCTAATTGTGCAGCTGGAGTCATGGCCCTTCACCGGGTGCTGTGTCTCCAGCATGTGGTCCTTGCAGAGGGCTGCAGAGATGCTTGCACCACGTTTGGGAGATCAGCAGATGGTTTCTCTAAAGAGAGCCTGACATATGACTGTTGCTAAAATCAGTTTTTACAAAAACCACAAGTTCTCTAAAAAAAGGATCCTTCCTCTCAGAAACTCCAGCTCAAATAGTCTTTAAAATAAATACACTTCTGTGGCGTCTGCAGTTGGGCCTGGCTGGAGAGCCTGGAGTCTGCCTCCTGAGAAGTGTCATGACTCTGGAGTTTGTTTTGGTTCATTTTTGGAGTGTTTTGCTGAGAAGGAAGGAGCCAGGCAGCCATCAGAACAGTCCCTGGGTAGGATCTGGAATGGGGGACTCCACCATTCCTGTTTCCACTCCTCCAAGCTTGGAGGAGGAATTTGGAGAACCCTGAAAAACCAGTCATCAGCAACATGTCTCCGGATAAGAGGCTGTTGAAGAAGATGCTGTCTCTTTGTGCTTAATTCCTGCCTGCTCTTTCAGGACCCTTTCAGTGATGAGATGTGAGTGTTCCTGGTTGGTCTGTGCAGCAGAGGGAGTAGGTTAGTGGAGCTCTTGGACCTCTTGCTTCCTGACTTGCTGGTGTGCTACAGTGGCAGCATGCAAAGACATGCTGCTGTCTGCAGCAATGTGGCAGGGCACTGTTGCACACGTGCTGAAGCTCCAGAAATGACCACAATCCTCTGGCACACAAAGGGAGGTTTCTGCTTTGCACCCCTAAATGCCAAGGATTGACCTCCTCCTTGTATTTGAACCGGTGTGTGTCCAGCTGATGGGGTGGAAATTTATAGCCCTGGAGAGTTAAAAGGTAGCAATGTATTAACTTTAAATGGTGTTAGTGGGTTTTTCTTTCAGAACCATGTCTTTCTCTCAAGGGAGCATCACAGTAGAGGGTGGCCTGGCTGCTCCTTTGGCCTGTCTTTCCCTGCCACGTGTGTGCTGTGGTGGGGTTGGATGCTTGTGGGAGCGGGCGGGTCCTGTGTCTGAGACAAGTTTCTTTCCTCAAGGATGTGATTTACTGAGAGACAACAGCAAGAATAGTTTGTGGGGGAAAGCCTGCATGAAATGGGACCACGTCGTGGTCTTGCAGCTCTGCCTGTGGGGAGCTGGGTGGGTGATGTGCTTGCTGGTGTTTTCAGGGATTCCTTGTAAGCGTTTGAGGAACATTTGCTCAAAATTCGCAATCAGTTTCTTTCTTCTGTCGTACAAAAATGCTACCAATGAAAATAGACGAGCTCTCTGGGTCATTTCCAGATGCCCTTAGTAAGACAGAAGTGTTTATTTTTTATGGGCCAATTTTTGTAGTCTACCAGAACGTCTTGTACTGTCTAATGCTGCATGGAGCAATAGCTCTGCAGAGTGTGTTTAATAAGAGCAATGTGCTCTCAGGGATATTCAAATCGGAGTTAGTTTCCTCGCATGTACGCGCTCGATAGCGTGTGTTATGAAACATCTGGGTCCAAAACTGCACTAAAGAAATCAAATGGCCAAGTCAGCCTGAAAGTTGTACCAGGGCTCTGCCTGGAGAATCACCATGTGCAGCCCTCTTCTCTGCTGCAGGGCCCTGGAGCAGATGGCCTGGCTTTTTTTTTTTTATTCCTTTTCCTCCTCCTCCTCAGGATTTACAAGTCAGGAGTAAAACTCAAGCTTTGAATTTTCCATCAGCGTGAGGAACCGCAAGTCCAAAAAGGGGCTCTCTGGCTGTGGTTCCATGGCTGTGTGGGAGGTGAAGAGCCCTTGGTTCTCCCATCTCTGCATCCGCCCTTCTCCTGCTGCGGTTCTTGGCTTTTCCTCCCAGGTCTGGACGGCCTGTTGCCGGTGGTACTGGAGCAGCGGGTGGCTGGTGTAGGAGGATGTTGGTGGCAGCAGCTTTTATTGTGTGCCTTGTGTGCCTCCAGTCCCCAGGTTCCCGCATCTGCGAGGTGTGCAGTGTGATGCTGTTGACTCTGCCTTGCTT
>JAWWLV010000005.1:9725223-9739477 GCA_035041135.1 Platyrinchus mystaceus
TGCCTTGTGTGCCTCCAGTCCCCAGGTTCCCGCATCTGCGAGGTGTGCAGTGTGATGCTGTTGACTCTGCCTTGCTTTGGGGCTTCTTGCACTTTCCACCTGGTCTGTGCCCTGAGTGCCCTGCCTGCAAGGGGAGCGATGGTAGATGTCTTGGGGAGAGTGTACGTGCAATGAAAGCTTACATGGGATGTTTCCCCAGAGCCCTTTCTGTGGCTCTCTTGCCATTGGACATAATCCTGGCAGAGCTTTTCCATCAGCTACACGAGGAGTGGGGTTGTTCCTCCTCAGAAGGACCCTTATCTGTTTTTTTCTGGGTTCTCTGTGCTTTTACTGCAGGAACAGAGAGGTAGTGACTGGAGGGCTGTGCTGCTCTGTTGGGTTCATCAGCTGTGGCACCTCAGGCTGGGACACGGTCATTTGGGTGAATTTACTTCTTTTGTTTGACCTTAAAACCTATCTTTCCATTTGGGATGTTTAGGGGAATGATCTAGATTAAACCTTTTCGGTAGGGAATCTGTTCAACAGTGACTTTCATCAATGATTGTAGTTCTTCAGAAGCGTCCATGGCATCTCCATGTCCCTGTCTGGTGTGACTTGTTTAGAAGACTTTGCTGCAGAGATGGAAGAGCTCTGTTAGCAGCTCCATCTCGCTGAAGGAGCTGGCAGAAAAAGCAACCATCAGGGAGCTATGGTGCTTTCTCTGCCTTTGATTCATCAAGGAAAACAAGACCAAGCGCTTGGCTTTAAGGGTTTCTGAAGTTACTGTCTGCAGACTGGGAGAACATCTCCCCCTTGGCTTGGAAAGGCAGTGGGCTGTGTTTTAGATGAAGCCTGTTCAGTGTGGCTGGCATTGCACCATGTATGACAGGGAAACCAGCTATCTCCCATTTTAAATAAGGATGGGAGGTATAATAGGAATCGGCCCTGGAGCAGGCTGCTTGTTCTTGGCGTGGGCAGTGTGCCTGTGAAGTGTGTCAGCGTGGGTGAGGGAGCCAGGAAGGACTGAAGCACTCATGTCCAATGCTTGCAGAAGGTCCTTCCTTTAGTGCTGCACCACTACTTTAATGACATCTGAATTACTGCTGTAAGCTGGTTGTGGGTTCTGTCAAATCATGCTAAGCCTTCCCAATGTGGCTTTCTGAAGGGGCCAAGTCCCAAGGATCTGGGACCCTTCTCCCTTTCATGTTCACTCTGTGTGCACTCAAACTCTGTGCACATGGGATGGGCTGTGTCTGCAAAGAGCTGGGCTTAAGCCTGAGCTACTCCAGTCAGTGCTGGTAGGCTGGGAACCTCTGAGGGGTGTCTTATGTTCTCATACATGCTGTGTGACCATTCTTGGGGGTGCTGAGAGGAGCAAACTGAAAGCAAAGGGCTGACCAGAAAAAGCCTTTCCCCAGGAATGCAACACCTGGTTTCCCCCACCCCACGGCTGATGTGCTGGAAACCAAGAGCCTTTCTCTGTGCTTACAGATCCCAGCTGCACTCTGACCTGTCAGCAGGAGGAGATAAATCAGGGTCCTGCTGGGGGAAGCAGGGGAATTTGCTGCTGAAACAGGTCCCCATACCAGCACAGTACAATTTTGGTCTAAATTTTATACGGGTGGCAATGATGGACCATATACAGCCCTGCTCATCCATACAGCTGGGTGTGCAGTAGGGCAGATGGGTCTTCTCTTGGCCATGCAGCTGGCAGGGAGGAGTTCTGCTGACTTCTTCAACAATGTAGGTCTTGGTGTGATGACTGTGCTTGGGAGAGGTCATTTTTTGTACAGCTCAGGTGCTGTGTGCTGAAGCAAAACTTATCAGTGTGGACAAAAATTACCTGGGTCATGGTGAGCCTGTGCTTTCCTGTGCAGTGTAGGTAAAGGGCCTTCAATCAAGGGCTTTCTTCAGGATCTGGGTGGTTGAATAACACTTTAAGGAGAAAATACTTGTGCTGAGACCTGGTGCTGGATCCCTTGTTCTGAACAAGTCTCGCAATTGTCTTTATCTTTTGTATGTCTGTCTGCAGAGCAAGAGCAATAATTAATGCACAATGGCTCTCCTGGGTTCTGGCAAAGCCAATACTGATTTTCCAAAGTCAGCTCCAGAAGTACTGAAAGTGCAGTTTTAGGCAGGGCTGTGGGTCAGATTTTTCTCCATTTGGCTCCTGCTGCTTTGATTATCAAACATCACTTGAAGCTTTTCAGTCAGCTTGAAAGTGAGAGCATCAGTCTAAACCAAGGAAGTCCTAGACATTTGCCAAAAAATTACCTTAGCTTGACCTTGGAAGAGGGGAATGGTCAGCTTTAGATTTATATATTTTTAATGCAGCTTTTCATTTTTAACTTCTTTCAAACAGGCTTTTTTCCTTTATAGATCTTTTCTTCTGCAGCATTTTGTAAATCACCAGTCATTTCCTAAGGAGCCAAACTTCAGCCCGCTCCTTAAAATACCTCTGTGAGGCCCAGAAGGGACATTATCCCAGCTTTGCAGTCAGGGAAACCAAAGCCCAAAGAGGGCAAGAGCTTCCTTTCAAAGGTGCCAGGCAGTTGTGATCCTTGTTGTAAGTAATGGAAGCCAGGAATGTTTTCAGCGGCCTTGAGTCTGTAGCCTCTGCAAGCCAGGTGGAAGACCACAGGCTTTTGGAGAGCTGGAGCTCCTGTCTCACCCAAGTGCTGCTTGCCAGGAAAATGTGTGTCTGGGACTGATGTGCACGGGGTGGGTTGGTGCCACACCAGCTCCCCAGCACCACGGAGCAAAAGTGAGAAGGATGCTCAGAGGTTGCCAGCCAGTGGGGGCAGGGAGAGTTGGGTGTTTTAGGAGGGGATGCAGGTTGTTTGACAGGGCTGAGACCACACAGTGGCTGATGGTTTCACGTGTGTCTCTGGAGCAGGGAGGAATGATGAGATACATACCACTCGCATGCCTGTGCTCTGGCTTGATGTGGTCTCGCTGAGCAAATCAAAGCTTTTGCTTTGAAGGCAGAGGAGGGGGAAGGGACTGCCTTTGTTCTGCTCTTTGGAGAGTGCTGGAAATCCTTCACACCAGAAGACTACACCCTTCATTACCCTCTGGGTTATATATATGCCCCATATTGGAAGTATGGTTCTGTCATGTGAAGTATTTGATTATTTATACAGTTAATGTTTAACAGAGTTGGAGTATTAGAATTAAACAGGGGACGAGCTCCCAACTTTGTATGGTTAAGGGCTAATAAAACTTCTCTGATCCAGTGTTTTCCTTTCACCAGAGGGGATTTTTTTTCATTAGCTTTGGAGTGTTAAAAATAGATCTCCTGTGTTTGAGGCAGATTGATCTGTTGGCTCCAGACAAAGAGAATGTGCAAAGGTGTCAGCTTAACTATCCAGCCGGCACAGATGCAGGAAGCCAAAGATTTCAAGGTGAGTGTAATTGGTATCTTCAGTGGTAGTATCTGGGTTCAACAGCATCTGCCTTGGAGACTGGGTGATGTCCACAGCCCACCCCAGGCGTGGAGGAGCTGGGTGAACAGTGGACTGGAAGGTGGAGGGTAACAAAAGGCTGGACTGCCCGATGTTGACTTTGTCACTCGTGCCAGCCTCCACCACGCTGTTTCGGCTGTTGACTTGCTGCAGGAGAGCCTGGAGATGTCAACTGGTGACCCTTCAGTCATCACATCCTCCAGGGGTGTTGAACTGGGATAGTGTTTCACAAGTGTTTGGCGTGAGGATTGCAAAGGGCAGCCCCATGGCTGGTGTGGTCCGGAAAACAGTAGGAGAAGGGGACAATGGTTGGGATTAGCTGAGTTCAACAGAGTCTGCAGTGGGATTGATGTTGCAGTGGGTTTGGTTTTCCTTTCTTTTTAGTTTAGTTTACTCAGGCTTAAGGATCTGGTGGTGTCTCACCCCAACACATTTCATACCTGTTGCCCAAATCCAGCAATATCTCTTGGTGGCACAGAGTTCTCAAAGCTGTGGGTTTTACAGTAACATGTTGGGAGATGGTGAGGATGCTAAAGTGGGATTTCACACCTTCATTAAGGGGAAGGCTGAGGAGTAAGGGCTTCGTGGCATCCTAGACATCCCATATGGTGGAGTGATTGTGACTGCCCCAGAGGTGCCCTTAGTGCTGTTGCTCTGCATTGCTCACTTAAAAATCAGATTGATTTTTAGCAAACCACCAGGACTGAAGGCAACCATGACTGTGGACTTGCCACTTGTATTTTAGGTGTCCTGATTATCTGCTGTGCGTTTTCTTTCCCTTTTATCTCCCACGCACTCCTGCCTGCCCAAATGCTGGATATGCTATGGATGTAATTTGCTTCTCCTTTGGCCCCGTGTACCGATGTGATTGATAACTCTTACTGGACTGGAAACAGCAATTTTTAATCCTTTCCTTGTGACTGCGGAAACAAGGGGGGATGCATGAAAGGAAGGCTGTTGGAGTGGCTGTTGCCTGGGTGGGAGATCCACAGATGACATTTTGCTTTTGCAAATGTACAGTGTGAGCATGATGGGAACTCTGCTCCTCATTGTCCCTCCAACCCTTTCTCCTCACTGTAGATGGTGTAGGAAACTGTACCGAAGAGTTTTGTTCTGCAGGTTCCGCCCACGAGTATCACCTACTTGTTGGCTGGGTGGAGTGAGACTCTGCTTTCAGCTCTCCTGGGAAGTGTTTATCTGTCCATCCGTGCTGAGCTCATCTCTAGGTTTAACGGAGCAGTTTCTCTAAAGAAGGAAGTGAATTGATGTTAGAGGAATACACCTCCTCTGCAAGATGTCACGGTCATGATCTGTGAGACCCTGTAGACACATGTGTTCGTCACTAAGATGCACTTAGCTTTTATTTCAAAATGCCTATTTTTATTTACATTTCACCTGCTAAGTCCGAAATGTGGTGCTTCCTGCCCTCAAAGAGGACTGTCTCAACCTGACATAGAAGTCTGGGGGGTTTCCATCTCCTGCAGTGGAAACACACAGTGTGAAAACTGGCTCCTGGGGGAAACAGCAAGTGGAAAGTGTAATCTAGCATAGAAGTATTTGTTTTTTAAAGACAAGAGGCAATCCCCTGTCCCTCTGCTGCCCTGTATGCTCCTAATCTGTTTCAGATTTTGATAAATTTCTTGTTTATCTTGAGGAAACAAATTAATAAGTAATGTCAATTGCTCTTCAGAGAGAGGCTGCTGATGGTTGGAATCATTTTAATTTGGTATGTGTGTTGTTGAAGGACTGTTTGCCATTGAGGTGAGTGCGTTGGTATCGGAGCCGGTAAAAGTATGATCATTCCCTGTGCACACAAGAATTATGCAAGTAGCTCTTCTGAGCAAGGGACAAGGGGGAATTAGGCTGGTCTTGCTGGGAGCTTTGAGGCTCTCATCTCCTTTAGCTCTGGGTGAATTTGAAACCCAGCACAACTGGACAGACTCATCTTCCCTGCGCATCACTGGGCAATCCCACTGTTGCTCTTCCAGACGAACATCATCGTTCGATGTATGGTGCTGGTCAGGTCTCAGCCCTCTTTATATACCAGAAACCCACAGCTTCTTCCTTCAGACTCCCACCCAAGGTGATGCTGTGTTTGGTTTGGAGGTGGCCTGGCCCTAAGTGTTGTACATACCCCTTCTGTGTGAATGTGGAGATGGTGGTGGAGTCTGGCTGCACGTGCACCAGGGTGACGTTAACACCACTGAACAGCTAAACCCCAGTACTCAAAAGTCCCTAACCGTGACAAGAATGATCATATCTGCTTAAAATGTCAGGAGCTTTGGAAAGAAAACCCAGTTTAATTTCTGCACGTTGGTGGTTTCAAGATCACGCTTGCATCTTCTTGAAGTGCCTGTGATACCCACGTGACTCCACAGACCGGGGCTTTTCCGCCGCAAATGGCTTGATAGTGGTTGTACAGCGGTGTGCACTGCGGGTCTGCATCCTGGCAGGAACTTGCAGGAGTCCACCAGATGCTGAGGTGGCACCTCCTGGAGGAGAAAATGGCCTTTGTGTTATCTCCTGGCTGTTCCTCATCTGCAAAACCCAAGTGTGAGGGTATGTGATGCCTGACGCGCTGTCAGTGCAGCAAACTGTGGTAGTTGCTAAGCAGGGTTAGCAGCACCCAGCATTGGGGCAGTACAGAATCCACCTGCATGGATCCGTTTTCAGGTGTCATCCTGATGAGGGCATCTTTCCCAGCATCAGCCCTGACCCCTCTTATGACAGCAGTTGATTTTGCAGTGATGCACCACCACATTTAGTCAGTGGCTGTGGTTTCTGGAAAGCACAAGCACGGGAGTTTACCCAAGACCTTGCAGATATTACAAGTTGAGCCCCAGAAAGTTGCCTGGGTGGGAGGCAGAACTGGAGGTTTCCTTCCTGGGGAGACAGCGGTGGAGCATGGGTTCCTTGCATCCTTGCTCAGTGCTTCCCAGCTGCTGTCTCCTGGCCATTGTCTTGGCTGCCAAACTCCTCTGCTTCATTTTGCCAGACAGGTGGAGAGGGACTCTGCTGCTGCTCAGCACAGAGCAGGGGAGGCAGCAGGTTGCAGCTTCCCAGGTGCACTCTGCCATCTGACCAGGAGAGAGACCCCTCCAAGCCAGAATGTGCCACTCTCAGTGTGTGGCTGATCCTCATTTTCCAGGGGTGTCTGTGGACTCCCTTTCAAGGGTCAGGGGAAGATTTCACCACAACGCTTTCCCATCTTTAAGTGGGAGTACTCTGTAATACTTGAGTTATGTGGTAATTAGGGCGACTCCTAAAACCCTTTGCTGAGATTGTGGGTAAAACCATCTTCTCTCGAGTTACTGGCTTCCCTTTTCAAAGGGAAGAGAGGACTCAACTCCTAGTCGCTCATCTGGTTTTGCTTTTTACTTTGTTTCATTCCCATTATGCTGAGCTCACTGCATTTTTGGTTTTTGATTGCTTCCAATTCCAAATTGAGATAAATGTGCTGATAACCCTTTGGCACGTGCGGTTTCTGCTGCCAGGGAGCTGTGCCTGGCTTGTCCCACAGAGGATGGGGGCTAACCAGGAGCTGCAGGAGGATGCAGGGGCAGGATTTCACCCAAGCGAGGCTTTCAGGTTTTATTTCAGCCAGCCAGCAGATAGTTGTCTGGGATATTGCTTTCCCTTTCCCTTTCCCTTTCCTTTTCACCCTTTTGTAAAGGGACTTAATTACTGAAATAAATCTGTGGTTAGAGGAGCTGGAGACTCTCCATCCACCTCCAGAAGGGCCTCATGGCGCATAACGGGAGAAAACTGCCACTAAATGTCTCACATCACACTTTCCCCCTTTCCCTTTGATCCTGTATATTTAGCTTTAACTGCACAATATAGGTTTCCTTTTGTTTTAATTGTGATGAATTCCAGGGAGAAGGAAAGGATCGCTCCCTTGTTTTTATTTCTACTGTAGCCCCAGCCATCCCGATGACAGATCTTGTCATTACACGGTGTCATTTTGGATGTTTGCACTGCATCAAAAGCAAACAGAGGAGCCTGCAGTCTAGGCTGTGGATTGAATAACAATGTTTTTCCACGAAAAAAAAAAAATCTGTGAAGTTTTAATGAGAAACATGAGTTTTGCAGAGGCAGCCTGTACACCACTGCCGACCCGGCAGAGCGATGGCTCCCACCTCCCTAGGTATCAGCTTTTGTGGCCCTTTGTGTTTCTGGAAGCTGTGAAGCTGTGGAGTCATCTTGAACTTGAGAAGCAGGAGGGCTTGTGTTTTCCTGTGCATGGTGGACCTTCCATGACAGCTTTCCAGTTGCATGCTCCTTGCTAAAGCAGAGGTTGGTGATGTGTGGCTGGGAGATGCTGGAGACAATGTGTGTCGAGAAGGAGAAAAGGTAGTGCTAAGAGTGTTAGCATCACTGCAGGGGAATCTGCTTTTCCTGAAATGCCTGCATGCTAAAGATGGTGAAAACTGTTGATGCAGGAGAGCAGAGCAGAGCATCTTTGTCAGGCATCTGTCTCCCAACCACATTCCTTTCAAGCAAGGAGGGCTATTGGGGAAGTCTCTGCTCTGCAGACCTCCCACTGCCTTCCTGACTTCGCAGAAGGGTCACGTGAAGACTAATGTGATCAAAAGGGTTTTTTAAGTGTTATTTAAAGTGTGTTGACTGTTCTGCAGAGGGTTTTGGTCATGGAGAATCAGGCAATTTGACTGCTCGTCAGCCGTGACCCAGGACTTCGCTGCAGGGTCTCACCAGAGAGGAGATGCTGGCAACTGAGGGCTTTTATGTGGTTGCATCACTTGGGTTGTTCTTGTCCCTCTTTGATTTTCCTTACAGTGCCTGAACATGCTGCCCTGCTGTTGCCCTCTGAAGTGTGTTGAGCTTCCTGTGAGGAAGTGTTTCTATCAGGGAATCATTTGTGGGGCCATGCCCAGGAGATTGCAATGAGTCCAGCTGCTCAAGCATGGCCTTTGGGCTCCATGGAGCTGACTCTTTAGCTGTCTGAGGAATGTTGGATATGATGTATAGTCTAGTGGGACTGGAGGATACCCAAAAAAACCCTGGTCCGTGTGGAAGAGGCATAAAACTCATCCATCGTCAGGTTGAGTTGGGCTTCGGAGCTGCCATAGCACATCTGGATGCTCTGCAGGTCTCTCCACTGTCAGAGTTGGTGCTTCTCAGACACCCTCAACACACTTCACCTGCATGATGAATGGAAAGCCATGTGACCCTCCAGGGACGTGTGTAAGCACTGGCATCTCTCCTGTGGGGAGCCAGCAGGGGATGGGGGGCTCTGGTGCGGGGCAGGACTGTTGCACGAGGAGCGCAGAGCCAAGATGGAGATGTGGGAAGCAAAACGTGACAGCTCTGCTGCTCTACTCACCACTTCTACTAAAAAGTGTTCTCCCCTCCAAAGTGCAGTCCTGCTGGAGGCCCCCATGTACCTTACCATTTCCCAGCTCTGTGCAGAGATTCCAGGGACAGGAATCACTTGCTTTCCCCAGAGTTGTGGGGCAGATCTTACACCTTGTGATGCAACGTCCTCCAGCCTCTTTTGCAACTTATGAGTTTAAAAGCAAGCTGGAAAAACACTTTTTCCACATGAAATCAAGTTCTGTGCTTTCCTCTACTTCAAGTTTCACTGGATGTTGTAATGCAGCAGTCAATCTTCCCAAACTTCACACTACCCCTCACCTCCTCTTCTGGGATGGCTCTGGTCAGGGCTGTCACCAAGGGCTGGTATGCAGCAGGTATTTGGATGACTCCCTGTCCTGGAATTGAAGTCCCTTTCTTTAGAAATACACTCACAGAGTTTCCAAAAATTATTCTGGAATAAAATGTCAACAGAGGAGGCTGATCTGGAATAGCAATTGCTGAATAATTTATTCTGCCGTGAATAGATAATTTCCCTATATGGAGCAGCCCTAATAAGCTCCAAAATGTAAGCTTTATTGGTTTGGGGGCCAGAGTGGGGGGGGAGGAAACCACTAAGTTTTCATGAAGTTACTGAAGTGAGCTGAGCTCTTTAAGTATAATAATATTTCTTCAATATAAAGTGTGTGTCTGTGGTCTCCTTAGTGAAATTCAATATATATATAAAAAGGTGGGTTTATTCTAAATGAGGGCTGTAAAAGTCAGGAGGAGAGGGGAGTCATCCTGATGGCTGCTCCTGGGGTCTGTGCCCAGCTCCTGAAGGGGGGGTGGAGACCAGAAATGGCAAAATGGTGTCATCTTAAATTTTTTTCCACTTTGGGGGACCAATTTCAATGCAGAACCCTTTTCTGTCTTAAAAGCAAGGTTCTCGGAAGGAAGTTAATTGACCTTTTCAGCAAATTTGTTATTGAGATCGTTGCCACAAATGCTATTGAAATGCTTTGTAAATACAATGTTCATTTAACAACATTGCCAGTACTTAGAAAGTCAGACTTTATCTTCCCTTAGAAATGAAAGATCTATTCTTAGCGTAAAAAACATTTTTTTGGGGGAAGAATTTGGAGCAGATTTTCGTATTGAATCTAGGCTGCCTCATTCCCTCGGAAGGCTTCTGAGGGCCAGGAAAATTATAACTAACAAGTTCCCTATAAATTGTAGAGCTGCTATTTTAAGGTCTGGTGTCTCAGGGAGGATCAGGGTGGTGTCCTGCTTCCCTCCATTGCTGCACAGTGCCCTGGTTTGATTTTGGTCCTTGTTAAGCTGTCTGCTGGTCCTGCCCCACGTAAAACCAAAATGTGGGAAGAAGGCAAGTCAGGAGGTTCTCAGGCTTGGTTTTGCTTTTGATTTATGATATTGGTAAATTGAGTTTGTGTTTTGGTCTGAAGATGGCCTGCTCCTGAGGCAGCTTTAAATGACAAGATACGCTTTGAATGCAATTTATCGTTGCATATTTGGAGACAAAATCCGAAGCTGCTCCCCGGCCTCAGGGTAGGACCTGGAAAAGCTGCCAATGCAGGAGGGAGGCTGTGTCTTAGAAAAGCAGGTCAGGAAGGGGAGCAAATATGTTGAGAGAATAGGGTGTTCATGGCTCTGGAGCAACTTCTTCCACAACCAGAGGGTACCCAGGGAGGAGCCCTTAAGCCAGGAGCAACAGGTTAAGGGCTCCAGCATGGGAGGCACTTTGCTTTTAGGGGCTGGGATTATGTTTTTGTGTGGCTAAAGAGTTCTGTGAATCACCACATAAAAAAGACTATGAAGGGAAGAGCGCTGCTCCATCTGCCTTTGACTGTGATGAAGTTCAGTGATCCCATCATGGTGACACTTGCATGGAGGGATAAGAGGCATTTCCTAATTAAAACCCTTTTATGTCCTAGCAGCTCAGCTGTTGGAAGTCTGGGTGGCTCCATTGAAGTCAGGAGATGACCCCAGCTGAGCCTCGTGTGTGAGTTTTGGCATCTCCCATCAGATTCCTTGAGGCAGCCGAGGTGGTGACAGCACGGGGCTGGGTCTGCTCTGTGGCAGCCTCGACTGATGGCACGCACGAGCCCGGAAACTCCAGCAAAAGTGAATTTCCTCCCTGTGGATATTTTCTTTCATGCCTGAAAACAACCCTGCATCTGTTGAGCAAACACCTGAGCTGTACCAAGGAATGTAACCATGTTGTTCCTTGTTCAGATGTAGCAGCTGCTTTGGGGATGGTCAAGGAGATTTGTTGCTTTTTCTCCCTTAACGTAGAAATGGTGCATTCACCGCTTCTACTAAAAAACCCACTGCACATCCTCATCTTCCTAGTTTCTCATGCTTCTAAGAAAACTCTTTGTATTCAAGATTGCTGCTAGTTATACTGTAGCAGTAAAGAGCAGAGACTTGACAGCATTTTGCCACTAGTTATTACATGGGCAGCACATGTTAGCAAATTTATCCTCTCTTCAAGCCCTTTCTGTTGTTTATAGGGCTGCAAAGCTGGCATTTGGATTGGTTTGAGTTGGAACTGACCTCCTGGCTGAGGAATTCAGCTTGCAAGGCTGCACCTCAGCAGAGGAAATCAGACTGAGCTTGAAAACCGGTTGTATTTTTTCCTTTTTTTTTTTCCCCAAACCATATGTCTTCAGAGCAAGGGTTGTGCATCTGGGTAGATTAAAAACCATTTGTGGGGGGGCGTCTGAAGACTGTGGAAGGTGATGCTGGAAAGAGTGGTCTTGGCTTTGGGGCTCACAACAAAGACACAAAGAAACCGGTTCTTCAGAACTAGGAGGGCAACAAAGAGCACTCTTGGCTGAGGGGAAAATGGAGAACATTTTTGAATATTTTTGGTAAAGTCACAGATTGGGGCTATCGTCTGGAGCATGCCCTTGGGCCAGCCACCCCCTGAGCTGGGTAGGGGGAGGGAAAAAACCTCCATTTCAGGCTCCTAGATAAACAAACACCAGAAATCTCGTAAGGGTAATAATGGAAATCACTGGGAAATTGAGTTAATACAAGGGCATCTGTGTAAGTGAATGCTTGGGACAGGGAAACGGCTTTGTCCTTTAACTCTAGTAATGCTGGAGCAGATGGGAAGCGCGGTGTGCTTCACGCATTAGCTGGCTCGGATAAAGAGCAAGGCAGAGGCCAGTCCTCTTGGCTGATTAGAGGTTAACAGGGATAGAAACCAGTGGATTGACTCTTCATTTGCAGGAGGTGTTGTGGGATCAGAGCAGATGGCAGAGAGAGCGTCCCTCCAGCTTACTCAGCTGCTCAGAGGAGCTTACGGCTCCCTCCAGCACAAACAGCCCCACTGCATCTCCTCTGTTTACAGCTGCAGCTCTTGCTTCTTCCCTGGCCTACCCGGAGAGATGATAGAAGAATATTTTTCGTTAACCTGTGGTAGTTGGTGTTTGAGGCTGTAGGTATGTGCGGGGACACTTGCAGACACGGTACATCCTCTCCAACTCATCCGTATCCCTTTGTTTCCCCTCCTCTGGCAGCAGCTCAGCTGCAGGCACGGCTCCTTCCTGGGGGCTATTAATGGTCTTTGTTAGCTCTGTGAAAGTAGAGGTGCTTTTCCGGGGTGGTAATGACCAGGCAGGGACTGGAGCGTGGTGGGGACAGGGAGGAGGGCTGTGAGGGGAATAATTCAGCAGCAGAAGCACGGCTGCGTTCTGCTGGGACAGCATCGTCGCCTGCCTCCTTCATCACTGCCAAGGTCTTGCTCAACAGCAGCACCTTTGCCTGTGGTCACAAAAAAGAATAGCTTCGGGGAGGAGGGAGGATGGAAACTCGTAGCAGCTCTGCTCATTGACTCACTGGAAGCCTGGATTCCCTATTTTGCAAGGGAGAAATGGCAATTGATTCAGCCTTACCCTCTTTCTTTTTGTCTGCCAGTGCTCTGAAAAGGCACATTTTATCTGTGTGTGACAACACCTGCCTAGGGTGCCTCTCATTGAGCCGCTGAATCAAAAGAGCAACAAGAAAAGTGGGTTTAATTGCACACATCTTCAGCAGAGTCTTTCTTGCACTGGCAGCACAAAAGGCCAGCCCTGTGCTGGTTGAATGGAGCCCGGGAGGGCTGGGGCGCGCCGTACTCTCCGTTACTATCGGAGGCAGATGATTCACTTTGCTGGAGCATTGTCATGTGCAAATGAGTTCATGAGCCCATCTCCTTTCCAACTGCAAGGTCAGGGACTGAGCAATTGTCAGCATCAGCCGGCTGGAGGAATTGATCTAGAAGCCGGAAAGCTTTGGGAGATTTTACTGACCTCCCCTTCCCACCGCCCGAGTGCACCGACACCTTCCTCCCGTGGGTGTTGTCTACATTACAAATATTGACCGATTTTAAGTTCATGTTTAGAAAGCTGCTGTTTCGAGGCACGGAAATGTGACTGAGAATGGCTTATGAATAACACTTGGTGCGGCAATTATTATTCATTGCTAGTTATGGCTTTCACACAGTGGAAAAACAAATGGTTTTTCCACTAGGAGCTGGAGCTGCAGTCCGTTTAATCACTAAAGAGCTTGGAATCACTTTAGTTTAAAATAACTTTCCGCTGTGGTTTGGAAATTTAAAAAAAATATATTTGGGTCACGTTAACCTACTGTATACAACTTGCACTGAGAATTTCAGTTTACCTCGTCTACATCTGCTGAGCCCCATAAATATCCCCGCATTCACTCCCATTTGCTTTTGCAGAGCTCCTGCCTGCCCAAAGGCAGAGCTGCCCAAACAGAGATTTGAAGTGGGGTTAGTCTGGCTAGAGGTGGAGTCCTGGAGCTGAGCATGGAGTGCAGGAGCAGTGAGGAGCCAAGCTGCTGTCTGCCACAGCCACTCTCTGGCTAGGATGCAAGGGGATGTGGCTGGTGCCTTCAGGAAGCTGTGTGGATTGACTTTCCATCACGTTGCTCCTAACAGAGGCTGCCCAAAATATCAGTCTCAGGTACTAGGAGGTCACTTGAGGTTTTGACACTCAGATGTGGGGTGAGTTCTTTATGTACAGTGTCCAGCCACATCCCACCGGCGATTCTTGCTCAGGGCATGGGTGGGGTGAGTGTTTCCCTCTGCAGAGCCATTCCTTGCCCTGCTTCGAGGTTTCCACAAAGACCAAGGAAAGCCTGTGGAGGAGACAGAGGAGCCACAGTGATGTGAAAAGGTGTTCCCCACGTTACCCATGTGTTATTGTCCCCATCCTGTTGCACAGCAGTGCCAGTGCAGCATCCTCAGGGTTAGGTCGTGCAGGTGGCTGCTGTTCCATGGTGGTTTCCACCCTGGCTAACGCTCCGTGAAAGGCAAACGACTGCCACTCCTGGGAAGAGTGAGCTAATTTTTTCCGAATGGCACAACTTTGCATATGACAACTGTGACTTCTGTCTGGGCTGCAGTGTGAAATCTGAGAGATGGCTGTGAGCAGCAGCTGCCAGAGGGAGCAGAGCTGAGTGCTTGG
>JAWWLV010000005.1:9739577-9792036 GCA_035041135.1 Platyrinchus mystaceus
CTGTCTGGGCTGCAGTGTGAAATCTGAGAGATGGCTGTGAGCAGCAGCTGCCAGAGGGAGCAGAGCTGAGTGCTTGGTTCCCAATTACTGTGGTAGCTGTGGAGTCCTCCTCTCCCTCCTGTTCCTTGCAGGTGTTGGAGCGCTCTTGATGCCACAGTTATGAGAAGGGAAGGTGTTATACCTGGGTTTTGCTTGTTTCTAGAGTTTAAATTTCCACCTGGGGATCTGCCTGTCTCCAAACTTCAGTTATTTCAATGTAACCAGCTTGAATTTTGGCTTCACCTTCAGTGATCTGCTGGAGGATGCAAAATTAGGGGTCTTTACAGCTGGCCTCGTGGTGGGTTGGAGCTGCAGCACAGGCTGGTGGTTTCTCCTGATGGTTAGCATGTGGACATCTGGGTTAAAGATGTCCAGCTGAAAGACTGTCTGCTGTTACAGAACTGGACAAGTTTGCAAAGCTCCTTTTGGTTGAGTAGGTTTAGAGATCAAAGAATTCTCCATCTTGGTTAAAGATGCTTCTGTTGAGGCCTTAATGCTGTTGTCCTAATAGCAAAGTCTCCTGCCCTGGAGTCCCTGCTAAAGGCTTGATCCTATGTAGCTGTTTCAGAGCTCAGGGAGGTTTTGTGGATCCATCCTCCTCCCAGCCTACAGGGTTTATCTGCTCCAAAGATGAGAGTGCTGCCCAGCAGGTGAATTTGTAAGTCCCACCATTGTGGAGCTCACTAACTTCTAAAAGACAGTTCTTGGGTCTGTTTTAATTTAAATCAGATGTGCAATATCCTGCAGCAGTAATGCAAGGAAGGTCCTTGCTCCAGTGTTTTGTCTCCATTTGACGGGTCGGATGGGTGGGATTAGGAAGGAGATGGGCTCATCGTGCCCTGTGTGCCTGTGAACATTTTTGGCACCTTTCTGTGCTCTTTCTGGGGCAGTTATGAACACTCAGCTCTTTTTGCAACCTTGATTAAAGAGACATCCACTGGGAAGCTTCCGTGGTAAAAGTAGGAGAGGGTGTTCTGGGGCAGGGAGAAGGCAACATTGTTCTTGGGACAAAGCTAAACTCTGGTGGGACGTAATGAGTCTGTAGTTGCAAAGATGGTATTTAATTATTTCTTTTGCATGGTTTTCAAGCCTTTGCACTGTAACTTTGCTGGCAGCAAATCAAACACCAAGTTAGTTTATGTTAAGAACAGAAGATGAAGTCCTAGATAAGCACTGGGCTGTAGGAATGTTTTATATTGAAATGTACAGGGAGGACACGGAGAAGAGTCTGTCTTTGCTCTCAGTGCTATCCAGACCCCATGTCTGTGGCCAGGGCTGTGTTTCTCTCTGCTGAAGTGCTGGTATCAACAGCTCCTAGGATGCTTCTTGCTTCTAGGATGCAAGATGAACAGAGAGGAGGGTACAGTGACAGCTGTCCTTTTCCAGGGTGACTCGTAGCCTTTTGGTGATGATAGCATCGGGGTTTTGCCTGGACCAGGAGTGCATGCTTTGATGGATGATGAAGTAATCACACCATAATCCACCTTTTAGCCACCACTCTTCTCTGGAACAACGATACCCATCACTGCTGAGCTGGTGTGCTCAGCACTTGTGGGTGCTGGGGTGCAGACCTGGCTGCAGTGTAGGGTGCAGTGTGGTAGCTGCAGTCTGACCTCCTGTTAGTGTAAATATTCCCAAATAATGCCTCTGTTCGTGCCAGCTCCTCTCTCTCCCTCTCTACCATCTTTAATTTCTGACTGAACTTTTGACAAATGTTCTGTATGGAGTTCCTAGTTTATCATAAATAGACCTGCTGCCACCACATCTAAAATCTAAACCAACACTTGACTTAGGACTTGAGTGCCAGATGAACTTGGCAGTTGTTGACATACTGGACGGTCCTGCTCGATGTGCAGACCCCAGCTATGAATTGTGAGGACTGGCTCTTGGAGCAGATGGGAGAGCACAGCTTTTGGGATGCCTGAGAACAGCCTGGGAAATATCTGGACAAATCTTCTCTCGAGGGGGGTGGATCAGACCACAGTAGCTGTATTTTCAGACTTATACCTGTCTGAGACAGGTCATTTGGTTAGATGAGTTCCTCCAGCCTTACACCCGTTAGCCCCAAGTGGGGGCTGGCCCACAGTCCCACTAAAGTAAGCAGTTCAAGGCAGTGTTTATGGCCAGTAATTTGTCCTAGAGTGTTTTATATATACGTGTGCATGTGCCTGCAGGCATACACACGAGCATATCCATACATACTCGCTCAGGAACGCGGTTTCCAGTCCTTTTAACTTGTTCAAAAAGTAAACTAGGGAGAAACTGGCAGTGAGTCGGAGCCGCCTGCCAAGCATTGCAAACCAGAGAAGTGGTAAAACATAAACACTTTGGAGTTTATCCTCGGGATTTATATAGTTTGGCTGCTGGGGGATGGACTTGCGTGGAGGGGGAGGCTCGTCAGCTCCTGCCATGCTGCTCCCGCGGCGCCGAGCCCAGCACCTCCCCAGCCACACTACCACTCCTGGCAACATAGAGCAAGAGTGCAGGGCTGCCCATCCCTCCCCTCCTGCTCTGCTGGCCACATGGGGTGGGTTTTGGGTGATGGCAGCAGAACAGGTCTGCTTTTCCCCCTCCCTTGCACTAAAGTAAAAGCAGACCTCCTTGACGCTTAATCAGATTTGAATGTGTTTTTTGGCGTGGCTTTAAAGAGACTGGCAGTGAATAGATGGTTTTGATGCCATTTATTAAAAACCTCTGGTAGAATTTGTCTCCGAAAGCCTTTGTAAGAGCTGGCAAACGCACAAGGGTTTGATGCAGTTAATGTATTTTAATCTTCACCCCCCCACACACCCCTTTCCCTTTTCTGTTGCTAATTGTAGGGCTCTCAGCTGTCTGCCACCTTCTCTGGGGGGATGGCAGGCTCTGCAGGGACCTGTACATACACAGGCTTAATAAGGTTGCAGTGGCATGGAGAAAAGTGAGCATCCTCTTCAGGGAGGAGAGCTGGGACGGGTGGTGTGGGGTGCCAGGTCCCACACCAGGTTCTGACACAGCTGCACCGGGTGGTCCTGTCCATGTTAATTAACTTCCTGGTGCAGCCTCATTCTCCTTGGAGGAATTAGATGAATGGGGGAACAGAGATGTCCCTTTTCCAGGTGCTGGGCAAGTGCAAAGTGTTCATTTTGGGCCCACTCAGCAGTTGGATCCTGAGAAGGGCTTCCTGCGGCTTCCTTTCAGATTGAGTTTGATGGTCTTTCGTCACTGACTTTGTCCCTCACTTGCTTGGTATATCCACCTTCCTTGGAGCCAGAGGACTTTCTGGGCCCATTTGATGCTCCTCACCTGCGTTTGGGACTTTGTGGGGGCTTTTTTTCACACTTTGTGCATCCCCTTGCAGCATGGTGAAGACTGTCAGGAGCACCACAACACTGATGTGAGCAATTTGTGGAGCTCAAGGAGCAGTTTACCCCCAGCCCACAGTTTGGGCTGTGCACTGCACCTGTCACTGCTCCTTGTTTTCCCTGCATGGAAGAGCTCAGAGCTGTGGCCATGCCCTGGAGCACTCTTCCTGGTTGAGGGACAAAGTTGGAATTGCTTTGCATTTAGTTTGCCTCATCAAAGAAAAGCAAACGTGGCCTTTTTCTGCCAGCCCTCACTCATGTGAGTTGCAAATTCAGCGAGAGGGAGGCGTGGATGGAAATGACTCCCAGGAGAGAAACAGTCTGAGAGACTTAAACAAATGGGAACTGAGCAGCTTTGCTCTTCCCCTGAGGGTTTGGCTGTTAAATAAACTCACCAGTGAGTCTCGCTGCGCTGTGTGTGTTGGTGCAGAAGTGTGTTTGTGCCCAGGGGCTGGGTGTTGCTGGGTGTGAGCCACTGGGATGGAGTGTGTTGGGTGCTGCGTTCCTTGGCATAGAGATGCTCAAGCAGCCTTGGCTGGCCTTGCCTCCGTCCGGAGTTTGCAGGGGTGGTTGTGCTCAGAGGGAACCTAACCCGGCCTTTCCCTCTTCTCCTTGCCCTCTCCAGGGTTCCACCTCAGCGGGACAGTAACAGAGCCAGCAACTGCAACAGAACCAGAGATGACCTACAAGGTGGCCATCAGCTTCGACCGCTGCAAAATCACCTCAGTGACGTGCGGCTGCGGGAACAAGGACATTTTTTACTGCGCTCACGTCGTGGCGCTTTCACTGTACAGGATCCGCAAGCCGGACCAGGTCAAACTCCGTCTTCCCATCTCAGAGACCCTTTTCCAGATGAACAGGGACCAGCTCCAGAAGTTTGTTCAGTATTTGATCACAGCACACCACACCGAGGTGCTGCCCACCGCCCAGAAGTTGGCTGATGAGATCCTGTCATCCAACTCTGAGATCAACCAAGTGCACGGTAATTCCTCCCTCCTCCCTGGGTGACCTGGCACTGCTTCACTCTGTGTTTGGGCTGGGGTGGTGGTTTTGATGCTGATGATGGCGGCCTTCATTTTGCAGTTTGTCTGTTGCTGCTCAGAGAGAGCTGGAAGTGTCACACTGATGTTAGTGCGTGGGTGTTGGGACCACATCATCAGGGCACCCCCATCCTGCCCTCTGCTCTTCTTTATGTGTTTATCTGTCAAACACTGGCTTCAACAGGCAGGAGGAGACAGAGCAGACAGGCTGGTGGTGCACAAGGCACAGCTCAGAGTAGGATGGAGAAGCCAAGGGTGGAGGATGGCAGCGTGGTTAGTCCCCAGCACAGAAGGAGGTGGTGCTGGGACCCTGCGGAGCGAGAGGTGCAGTGGGGATGTGGCTCCTCCATCACAGAGGGGCACGGTGTCAGCCCCAGCCCTGCACGTTGCTAAGTCAGATGTGGCTGAGCCGGCAGGAGATAAAGCTTTAATCTCCGTGGGCGTTAATTTGCCTGTAATAAATGAGCGCCGCTGTTCTGACCTACTGCACAAAGGCAGTGGAGATGTGTCCTGGGGCTTTGTGTTTGGAAAGTGCTTTTGACTTCCTTCCCTGGAAGTCTGTGGGACAGTGCCCATCCCAGCCCTGCTATACTGGCCCAGGAAGTGGCCCAGGCTTGGGTGGGGGGTCTCCTGCTGTGTCTTTCCAAGGAGCCCAGGAGGTTGCCCAGGGTCTGCAACAATGAGCCGCTCCCCACCATGCCTGTCCCACCAGCTGTAGAGCAGAGATAATAAACATTTATCTGCCACGGAAGGGCGTTGCGGGGATTAACACATGCCTGTTAAGTGCTCTGAAGATGAAAAGCCCCACATGCAGCCTAAAATATCATCTGAACTGGTTGGATCCACATGTAGAGGTGAGGCCAGCGGTTCACCTCCACCGTAGGGGTGATGGCAGCTCTGATCTTAGATGTCTTCCCCTCCCTCTATCTGGTTGTTCCTTCTCCTACATTGGTAGTGGCCTTTGTCTCCTCTGCTGGGCCATGTCTGCTGCGTGGGAGGTTGTGCTCTAAATAACTGGCTTTTGCAGGGGGTCCTCAATTTTTGGCGTTACAAAAGAATGAGGAGCTGTGATACTGCAAGGATCTGGTGAGGGCCACTCCCTCCCTGAGCAGATCTACTGAAGCTGAGGCTGGGCAAGATCCCTTCTTGGCCATTGTTTGAGGCTGCTTTCTCCTAAGCAGATTGAAGTAAAGCTTTTAAGACCCTGAATATTTATTGCTCTAGAGTCAGCAAAAGGCTGGTGATTGAGAGTCTTACAAAGATACAGATGTTGGCTCCGGTTCAATATCTGCCTTGTGTTTTTACAAGTGGTTTTGAAAAAAACAAAGCAAAAATTCTTGGTGACTTCAGACTCGTGCAAATTCACGCACTCCAGCGTGTGATTTTGAACCAACAGAGACATGTTGACTTTCCCCACAGAAGGTGGCACCTGTCTGACACCCCTGTGGCTGCCCAGCAGGTTACAGGTGACAAAATGCCTCTGCAAGCAGGAGAGCAATCTCATCTTGTCCTGGGGGAGGATGCAGATCAGCCCTAGGATGATGAGATGATCTAAAGATGACCTATAACTCATAGATTTTGCCCCCTTTGAAAAGGAAGGCTCCAAAAAGCTCACATTCATGTTCAGAGTGATGCTGTCCAGGGCTCTGACTCGATCCTGGACAGTGTTGCAAGTTTTGCCCTCCTCATCTTGCCAGAAACACAGCCACAGTAAACTGCATTGCAGAGCTGCTTGAGCCCAGGTGAGGAAGGGCTGCAGGCACGTGGGGCTTTGTATGGGAGAGCAATTTTGGGGTCTCTAGTTGAAGGGGTTCCAAATTTGTCCCCCATCTCTCCCTTTCTAGCTGTGGCTCATGCATTCATAGTGGGTCCCTGATCCTAGGATTTGTCATTCTTCTAGCTATGCTTTACACAGAGGTTTATGGGCTTGTGTTCACAGTTCTTGACTGTGTCTAGTTCAGGCCCTTGTGGTCACACCTTTGTTCACCTTGGGGTAGGGGCCAAGGTGGCTTTTGGCAGGACAACCTCTGCAACCCGAGCAGTAGCCCAGTGTGTGCACTGGACACCTGAGGTTATGACACCTTGGAGCAAGAGCAGCCTCTCCAGGAATCCTTTATTCCTTCCCCCAGCCATTTCTTCCGAGGAGAGGTCTATTGAGCTTTATATAAGCATTGGGTCTTCCCCGCCTGCTCCTGGTCACCCAAAGGGCTGCTCCTTCCATGCTCATGGTGAGCACATGGGATGGAGGAGCTGATTCTGCACCAGTTTGGCTGGAAAATGCCCGTTGTGCAAAGGGATTGTCTGGTTTTGTACAATAAGGCTGTCAGGGATGCTCCTTCTCCTCCTGCAGAGCCTGAATGGCAGAGAAAATTACCGGCCATTGTCTGGCACGCTCGGCTCCGGGCATCGGAGCTTTGTTCCTTGCAGGAGTCTGTAGCCGCGGGCTGTGCACCGCGTGCCGATCTTCCCGGCCGTCTTCCTAGAAGGAAACGCAAACTATCCAGTAATGATGGAGTCTTGGAGTGCAGCCAAGGCGCTCGCGTGTTCTCGAAGGATTCAGTCCAAGCAGAGCTCCAAGGTGTGCCTGCTGCTCTGCTCCCCACTTGACCTCTGCCTGCTGAAGTGGGTCACGTTTCTGCTCCCGTGGCCCGGCTGCGAAGGGCAGCGCCGCTCACAGCGAGAGCATCTCGCGCCTCTGGCACCGCCACGCTCGGCATCTGGGGTGGCAGCTGGAGGGAGGAGACCAGAGTTGGTTCCAGTGCTGTAGTGTGCCCTCCCCGAGGGGATAAAAGCCAGCGGTGTGACTGCCCAGCACAGAGCAAGGCTGCGAGGGTGTTGTCACACCAGCAGGAGTGTCTCATGGCTGCTTGGCCTTTCCCGGTGGGGGGAGTGCTGGGGGCATCCAGAATCTGCAACTGGAGAGCTTGGAGCCAGGACTCCAGCAAAGTGAGGATTATCTAGTGGTGGCCACCTTGGCACCCTGCTCCCTCCCCCCCTCCTCTGAGAGCATCAGCCCAGGGCTTGCCTTGGCTTGCTGTGGCACCAGCCTGGCTCAGGGGAGATGCGAGCTGAGAAAGTGTCTCAGGGCCACCAGCCATGATGGGACATGCTGTGGCATTAGGTAGGGTTGGTGCAGCTTTGCTCTACCATGCTCTGGGAAGAACACATCTTCCTGAGCTGTGGATGAGGAAGAGAGTGATTGCTTTGATGCAGTAAAGTACTGCAGAGAGGACCAGAAGGTGTTGGAGAGGGCAACACTTAGAAAAAGCTGAAATGGGACTTGTAGGCAGAGAGTGAGATTTTGGGGGCAAAAGCAAGCAAAGGAAGGGGAACTCAGAAGCACCAATGAGTCCTGACAGCAATGCTGGTTTTCTTGCTCTCACAGTGTGGATCCAACATCCATCAGCAGCCAGTGCACAGGATCCAAGCCATCCAGCAGACTTGGGAGGCAACCTTCATCTCCTCTGATATTTTGGTTCATGCTTGTAGGGAACAATTTGTATTTATTTTAAGAGGAAGACTGGATCAGTGTGTGGTGTACAGAAAGGAAAGCTGTGTTTCAGATACATTCCTTGAACTTGGTTGGGATATCTGGGCTTTGGAAGCAAACACTGGATTCTTCCTGAGGGCAAAAGCAGTCTGTGGCAAAGGAGAGGCTGATGGAAACCACTGGAGGGCCAGACAGAGTGGTCATTAAAATCTGTCATTAAAATAGAAGCTTAAAGACAGGACAGTGCCTGTGAGTCCAGAAGACCTGGGGCTTAGAGGTATCTTTTGTGCATCATTGATGAATTCTTGCCCTTTCTTGGGTAAGGAGCAGGAGGTTTGGCAGGCCCAGTGTTTGCAGCTCTGTAGCTCACCCTGCTTGAGCAGCACTTGGGCATGTCAGACAGTGCTGCTGCCTGCAGCCCAGGAGACGTGTCTGGGGTGGTCTGTCTGCCCCATGGAAACATGCATGGCACTGTATCTGTGGTGCTCAGCTGATGCCATCAAAGGCCTTGGGATGTTCTTCTTAGCCAGAAGTAGGAGAAGCCACAAAACCTTTGCTGTCTCACAGTGCAGGGGCAGCTCCCTGCAAGAACAAGCCAGTGTGAATCACCAAGGGGCCTCTGTGCTCCTGCAGGGACTCAGGAGCTTCCTTGGAGGAGACTTTTGGAAAACCCTCAGGCCTTGGCATGGGAAAACCAGATCTGCCTATGGAAAATCCATAAGGATGCCTCTGCCTCATCCATTCCCCTTTGTCCCAGATGCATTCTTGACCACCTTGTGCCTTCCTTCAACTCCTGGGCTAATCCTGTCCTTCACCCGTTGGCCCATCTTGCTCCTTGCGCACAGCAAGTCGGCTGCCAGGTCGGTGTGCAGGAAGTCCCTGCTTGTCCTGTCACACCGAGCCAGGGCTGATGTTTGAGGAGTCCTGGGGCAGTCTTTAACTTTCAGGTCATCCTGAGACAGCGTCTGGAGGGCAGCACCAGTAAATCTATTTGAAATTCTGCCTTCCTGCAGTGGAGGAGGAGAAGGTCAGATCTCCAGGGGATTCGTGTTCCTGTTTGCTGAGCTGATGTGGATTTAAGGGAAAATAACACACCTGAGTGCTGGAGAGATAGGCAGCTCTTCCCCCTTGTCCTGCAGAGCCACTGGGGTTGCCAAGTGACTCTAGAGCACACGAGTGGTGCCTGACAAGCGGCTTCCAAAGTTGGGTGCCCCAGATACTGGTACCAGCTGGACCACAGAGCTCCAGCATTCTGGGATCCAGTCCAGATTCACTTGCCCCATCGCTGGCAGGTGTGTTTCAATCTTCAGGCCACCCTGGAGGACACCCCCCCTTGCAACCTGTCTCCAGTTGAAAACGAATCAGGAGCTTTGGCAGAGCTTGATTCCTTGCTTCGCTGCTATTTTTAGTCCCTTGTTAGAGTTCATTTCCTTTCTGGTGCCTGGTTATTTTCTCTCCAAGGTTTTCTGCGGTTTGCTTATTTGTCCACGTCCTCCCCGCCTCCTGCCCTGAGCTGTTCCTTCAGGTCTGTTTTCTCTCTGGACTCCGGAGAGGCAGCCCAGAGGCATTCAGTGCAGTCATGAGATGGCCCCTGTGAACTGCCACCACGATGGCCAGCCCTACTCCTGGCACCACTGACCCTGGGACCAGCATGGCCAGGCCCCAAACCACTGAGAGGTGCTGGGCACAGTTCGGTGAGATGACCGTGGGGGCGAAGCTGGAGCAGTCATCTTTATCCCTGGGTGACTTTTAGCATCAGTTTGTCAGCTCCAGGCACTGGTTAAAAATAATAATTGTCCCTTTTTTCTTTGTGTCACCAATCCTGCTTTGGGTGAGACGCTCTGGGAGTGCTTTCCACCTTACCCACCCTTCTTGAGTTCAGGTGCTTGGGTTTGGGATGTGCCAATGCCTTGGCATGACCCACGAGGTCCCACTGCCTCCTTAGCCCTGAAAATCTGCATCATTCCATTCTAGGAGCACCTTTCGTTTTCTTCATGTAAGGCAGCTAATTTCTGAGCAAGGAATTGAATTTTCCCGTGCCTGGCTTCACTCTGTTTTCTTATTTGTGGATTTTTCCAGTCCTCATTTCTCAGTCTTTGTATTTGCCTGGAGAAGTCTCACTTGGCTGTCAAACAGTTAAACCCCGAGCCCACTGCAAGCAGGGAGTCCTGCTCGGGGTGTGATGGATTGCATTTTTATCTCTGTTTCTGCAGCCCGTGTAAACGGGCTGGTGAAACACTTTCCACTCAAGATGTGCAATGGTGTTTCCTTAAATCTGAATCCGGCAGGACCAAGATCCAGCACACATCTGAAACAGGGCTCTTCGGAGCACGAATGCTGCTATATGAGAAATGTGTTATGCAGGCGCCGGGCTGTTTAACATGCCGTTCCCGGCTCCTTTGGAGCTGAGACATGGAATCACTCATCGGCTGCGTCACGGCATACCGCTGCCGAAGCCCCCACGGTGTGAACGTTGGCAAGGGGAAGTGGACAAATCCTGCCATTAATATTTAAACCCAGCACAAATCCCGTTGTTTGCTCTTAAATGTTTATCCAGCTCCCCGGCGTAATTGGGCAGCCTGTTATCTGCCAGGTTGTGTTGCACGTGTGGGAATCTGCTGTTACAGCCCTCCCTCCTGAATGTTTTGTAGGAGAGCAAAATACATTTACAAGCAAATTCGGGTTCTATTTGGAGGCGCGGGAGGCGCGTTACTAATTTGGCTGCGGCCCGAACCCCAACGTGCGAAGTGCTCAATGTGTTGTGTGGGAGGAGGAGGTTTTATTTAGCTGCAAACTCCTTTCCTCGCTGCCTGGGCTTTCCGTCGCTAACGCTGCGTGAGAGCAGCGAGCGCCGAGGGTACCCGGGGAACCCCAAAAAAACGCAGTCACTCTTTGCATCTTGAGAACTCCTCCACCTTCATCTGTCACAGCGGCCGCGGTGAGGGACCAAGGATGAGCTGAGCTTAGGTGGGCCACCCTAGGCACTTTCTGGCCCCTACAGATGCAGCCAGGTGACTCTATAAAGGCAGTTGAGGCTGGTCTGGATAGCTGCAGCTGGGAGTGGCGGGCAGGAGAGTGGGGAGGAGGATATTAAGAGTGCAAGCGTCTGGGATACCTAGTGATGGGGCCGGATAAGCGCTCATGGTAGACAGATTAGTCATCGGTTCCTGATAGGGGATAATCGCTGGCTTGTCTGCTCTTTATCTGTGAGATAAGGATGAGGCTGGGGGAGGGAAGGAAAAGGCACAGAAAAGCTCAGAGGGCCAGGATGGACTGTCCCTGTCCCTGGCGTGGTTGTCCCTCGTGGCTTATGGCAGGGCTTGGCCACTGGCGGCAGAGGAGCGGGATCAGGGCATGTGTGGGGCTGTAGGCAAAAGCCTTCATGCTCATCCAGGATCTGTGATTTCCTTTCTGTTGCTTCAGCTCCCGTCCCAGTTACGTGATTGTGTCGCCTGTAAATTATTCTGCAGAGGGAGCAGCAGCATCCTGTCCCTTCAGCATGCCTAGAGCTTGCTGGAACTTCTCTCAGGCAGTGATTGTTAGCAGAAATTAAAGTAATTTTGTAAAGGTCGTTAAATACAAATAACTGTCTTACTGGGTGAGGAGCATTCTCAGCCTTTCCTGGAGGAGCAAAACCCCTCAGGTTGGTGTCGTCTTGCTTACAAGCCAGGAAGAGACAGTTGCCCTGCTGAGCAAGCATCCTGGAGCATGATTTTCATGAATTGCATTTGAGCTCCTGGTTCAGCAACACACAGGGCTGAGGCGTGCACAGCATCCCAAGCTGTCTCTGTAGAAAAGTGATTGCTGGTACCCAATCAGATCCCAGGTAATTGGGGAAGACATCATTAAGATTTAACTGGAAATATGTCAGCTACAGCATCCCTTTGCTCTCTGACCCTCTTCTTTGCTTGAGAGGGGGATGAGATAGGAGAAGCAGACCAAAGTGGAGTGGACCATCCTCCAGCCACCTCTGGCCCTCCTTGGCATTGGTTCTCCCTGACGAGTCCCTGAGCAGGACTCAAAAGCAGGGAGCTGAAAAGCCAACTTTCTGTTCCCTTTTGTGCTCCTGGCTGCTTGCTGGACTCGTGCTGCTGCCTGCCCTGTGAGCCCTGGAACACATCACTGGAGGTAGGGTAGTGCTTGGGGGGGGAAAATGGGAATTGAAAGGGGCAAGACAAGGAAAATTTGGTCCAAGTTGTTTAAAGCACTTGTGAATTTTCTATCTCTTTTTGTTTTCTGGAAGATGAAATACAGCCTTAGGTGACTGCCAAAGGCCCTGCTCTGGTCACAGTTTGCTCTTTGAAGGATTATCGAACCTTTGTTCTTTCCTGTGGAGGGTCTCTCCCAGGCAGGTACATGGATGCCCAGGGACTTATCCCCTGTCCTAAAGCCAGTGAGGGGCAGGACCAGGTGTTTAACCCAGGGCTCTGGAGCCCATATGCAATGGTACCTTTGTTGGACTGTTCCAAACATGGGAAAGGGCTTGCAGGAATTGGAGCTTTACTGATGCTTTAACAAACCTGTGATGTGAAGCAGCAGGATGAGCACCCTGGGCAATCTCTGGAGCCATGGAGCGCTCCAGGCTCTGCAGCTGCATTTCCTGCACTCCTGGGGCTTTGGAGGAAGGCAGACCCCTCCTCTCCCTCAGCCCCACGTCATGTGGGGTGCAGAGGGAGAGTGGCCAGGCAGGCATTAGCCCTGTGGTCAGGATCACTCCTGATGGCTGCTGCCACCACCGTGTTGAGAGAGCATGGTGCCGCTAGCCGGGGCTCCCTGCCTGGGAATTAGGGTGGTATTCACCCACCTGAACTGATAAAATAGAAGTAGATGCACTCCTTGCTGGTGGGACTGCTGATCCTGCTGTGGTAAACACAGTTGTCTCTTTTCTCCTCCCTCCCTGTCCCCTCAGGTGCTCCTGACCCTACTGCTGGGGCCAGCATCGACGACGAGAACTGCTGGCACTTGGACGAGGAGCAGGTCCGAGAGCAGGTGAAGCTGTTCCTATCTCAGGGAGGGTACTACGGCTCGGGGAAGCAGCTCAACTCCATGTTTGCCAAGGTGAGGAGCTGGTTGCTCTCTCCCATCTCCGCTCGGCATGTCACGTAGCTGGCAGCTCGCTGGCTGCCCTGGCAGGGTGCCCATCACAGCTGGGAATCTCTGCTCCAGTGCCTTCTCGCCCTGTCGTGGAGCAGGCGGTTGTAATCCAGGCTCTGGGTCAGGCCTGGGTTGTCTCACCTGCTCTCCTGGCAGGTCCCTTCCTCCCATGTGATGGGCTTGCCATGATCCCTGTGCAAGGGAAGGCGTTCCCTCGTCTCCCCTTCAGCAGGGTGGGGAAAAAGCCAACCTTGCAGAGCCTACCAAGACATGGAAAGGTGCCAACAGCCTATGGGCTCTTCTCTTTCTTTGCAGAAGGGCTTTGTTTTCATGTTCTTAATCACTTGGTCCTCTTCACAGCCAGTTGGGCTCCAACCAGCCTCATCACAGCCATTACATGAGGGTTATAATGTATGACTATACGTTATACACACACACACACACATATATATATATGTATGTATTTACAGTGTGGACCCTCAGGATGAGGGAGGGGTGGGTTGCCAGCCAGGTGAATGTATCTTAAACACCTCTGAGGGATCATGTTTGTCTCACCAAAGACCTCTTTGTCCTTTCCAGGTCCGGGAGATGCTGCGCATGAGGGACTCCAACGGGGCCAGGATGCTGACGCTGATAACAGAGCAGTTCATGGCTGATCCTCGGCTTTCCCTCTGGAGACAGCAGGGGACGGGCATAACGGAGAAGTGCCGGCAGCTCTGGGATGAGCTGGGTAAGGGCCACTGCCTTGCAGAGAACAGCAGGGCTGTCTGGGCTGCTGGGCCAACAGACGTCATTCCAGAGGCCCTTTGGGGTTCTTCTCTGGGAGAAGAGGCCCTGAGAGATGCCAGGAGCTTCCTTTATCCCCTGCTGGGGAAATCCTGGTGGGACAGCTGGATCAGGCCCAAACCACACAGTTCAACACCTTAAACCAGCCCCTCTCCTGCAAAGGGGTCAAGGATGATGGGTGTGCAGCGTGTGGCCAGTCCCATACTTGCAGCAGCCTGGTGTTTGGTGTGCTGCCCCAAAACCTTTGCGAGGGAGGACACAGGAGGCTGGTGAGCCCCAGGGGCTGGATGTAGCCTGGATGTGGAAGTGCTGTTCCTGGAGGAACCAGGATCCTAAGGGGGAAAGGCAGGTTCTCTAGTCTCATCACATCTAACAGATTACTGCCTGCTATGGTGCACGTTTCCAGGGTGAGGGGGGCAGGATGGGTGGCACAGAGCCTGGCTGTAAGAGAAATGTAGTTCTGGGTAATTCTATCTGAGCACCTTAGGCACTGGCTCAGCTGGCTGACACTGTAATATCATTAGAACAAAACATTTAGATGACGTGGGCTTGGGGAAGTTGGTTGTGTGGTGAAGTTAACCCAACAGTTTTGGGCTCTCCTGGACATCTGGGATCTTGGGTGAATAGTTTGACTTGAGCCATAGTTTTATGAATGAGTTTGAGCTTCTCTGCAGCCTGCTGGTAGGAGATGCTGTGCAAGGATGAGGACTGATTGGCTGGGACCAAAGGGATCTTGTAGAGCTGGAAGAAGGATTACGATGGTCCAGGATCTGGAGCACCTGAAAGTGCAGCTGGAAATCACAGACCCTTCTACCAAGTGCCCAGCAAATGCAAATATAGTCATGAGGCTGGGGATCCTGGCAAAACTGTGTAGACAGGGGCTGGGCAGGGGTGGGATGACTCGCTTCTGCATGAAGTTCCCTGGATGGAAATAACTACACCAGCTCTGGAGAGCTCATCTGTGCTTGCCTGCCAAGAAGATATTTCCAGGATTTTGGGATGCTGCAGCTAGACAGTTGGATAAGCAAGGATCCTGGAGCAGTGGCCAAGTCCACCAAGCCAGAATTTCCGCATGGAAGAAAGCAAACACATTGGTGAAATGTGAATGGATGGGGTGTGGGCAGGCCTGGACGCCGGAAGCAATTTGCCCAAAATTACAGATTATTTGGCCAGATTTCCAACCCTGTATCCAAGCCGAGAGCCCTCCCTCCCTTCCTGCACAGACAAGGGGGGAGTGGTTGGGTTGCAGTCCCGGCTTAACCGTACAAGGACCGGGTTGGTGCGTGCAGTTTTGGTCGGCACAGTGGGAGGAGGTGACAGCACATCCCCGTCGGCAGATGGCAAAGTGGCTGGGGAACATCAGGGCCTTACCAGGGCTGGATCAACGTGACAGCAGGGGAAGTGTGGTGCCAGCCAACACACGTCAGAGCAAGCAGCTCGCCTGGCATAGGCTTGTCACACGGGAGGGTCTGGGCATCTCCACGCTGAAGAGAAGCCCCTGTAGAGGACACAGTGATGTTCCAAGAAGCAGCGACAGAACAGGATGGGCATGGACTATACTCAAAGTGGGGATTATTTCCCCTATTTTACAGAAGCCTTTTGGATTTGGCCTTGGGAAGCGTTTGCTGTAGGCACAGAGCATCTCTCTGAAGGAAGGGTGGAGGCACGGAGGGATTTGGTGGAGCTCACCAGTAACAAACCTGAGCAACAGAGAGAGGTGTCCCAAACCATCCCTGGATGGATAACAGTAGCCAGGGCATATGGGGCAGTGAAGTCACCTTGTCTGACTGCCTGTGTGGGCTGTGGATGCCAAAGCTGCTGGTGTTACCACTGCTGCTGAAGGGAGGGATGAGGGGCCTGTTGCCAGCTGCCATGGGAAGCCCTGGCGCAGACCACAATCCTCTACCACGTGGAAGCAAAAAATGGGCCTCTTGTAAATTATTTTGGGCACGTGTTTAATAATTAATCATTGATTTTAGCAAAGACTGCATCACAGACTTGCGTGGGATTGGAAGAAGATCAGCCTTAAAGAAGATTGTGGATTTGTGCTGGGGAAAATGTAAAGGATTTTGCAGGATTTCAGAGTTTAAAAAAAAAAAAAAAATTAAAATAAAAATGGGATCGTTTGCTTGTGCATGTGCTGCCAACTGAGCATCTATTGCCCCGTCTGCTGGGGAGCCAAAGGAAGGACCTGCTGGCTGGAGAGCTCAGCAGTGTGGGAGTATTTGCCCTGGCGCATTAGTACTTACGATTAAAGCCTAATTACAAAAAATAGACGAAAAACCAGCTGAAGTGCAGCCTGACCTTAATCTGCCTGGAGACGGGTTTATTTATCTCGGCCACTTGTTTACAGTGGGGAATTTCAGCAGATTAAGCCAGGGAGCGACCCTGTGGGAAACGGGAGAGTTTCTTTGATGGTTTGGAAACTTGGGCGCGGGATCGGAGCGCCTGTCTTCTCCGGGGCCGGCAGCCAGGACCGCTGGGCTGGGAAGGCTCTGACCCCCCCCGTCCCTGCACCCAGCCCCGTCATCAAAAAGCATTTTTGTTTAGAGGCTTAGCTTAATCGTGATCTGCTGCTTTGTTCCCCGCTTAACCTCCTGCTTTCGGAAAGTTCACATGAAGGTTTCTGCAGCATATGAAGAGACGCGGAGTCTGACCCGGCGTGGCATTTTGGCTCAGGACAGGAGTCACTTGTACTGTCAGCTGATGTCACTTGACCATAGGGCTCAGAAAACCACTCTATTCTATCTCCCAGATAATTATCATGACCGAGACATATGCAAATCCCACTTCCCTCCTTGTTCCCATCTCCCCACCACATCATCCCTTCTGCAGGAGAGCCCAGGGGCATAACGTTTTGGCAGGCAAAGGATGCCTCGGAGGGCTCCCAAAAATAGGCAGCAGAGTCATGAGGCTTCCGAGGATCGCATATTAGCTGAGCTGTGGGAGCCAAAAATCCAGCGGGTGCATCCCATTCCTGGGGGCGGTGGAGCCAGAGCACCAAGCCTCGTTACCGCCTGTCAGCCAAGCTCTGTGCACCAGCAGAGGCGTGAGCTGAAATTGCCGGAGGCTGCTTTGCACACAAGGAGCCCCAGAGTGGGCGAAGAAGGGCAGTGACAACAGGCAGGAGCCCTGGTGGGAAGGGGATGCCCAACACCAGGAGCCAAGTGCAGGATTTGTCTCATGGCCATCCGAGGAGGTGGGGAGTTCTGTGCCCTCAGAGGGGCAGTGGGCAGGTGCCCACCGCTCGGCTGAGGGGCTGCAACCAGAGCCTTAAGGAAGACTCATTTCCTGGAGCTGAGACCTGATTTTTTCAAAGATGCCATGTCTGTGCATCCCCTGTGGAGCCTGCAGGAGCCTGGGAGCGAGTGACATGGACTCTGGGAAGGATGGGCCCCTAAGGACATAGCGTTTTTACACATTAATTAATCGCTGATGTTGCAGCTCAAAAATCTTAATCCCCCGTGTTCATCAGAAAGGAGTGGGAGTTTGGTGGGGTTTCCTGGGAGCCCCGAAGCTGAGAGGCAGATGGAGCTGGACCAGGAAAGAGCTGCTTTGGACATTTGCTGGTCCTCAGTGCCTGCGATTGCTTTTCCCATGCCCATTCCTGGATGTGATGCTGCTGCCACCATCTGCGTTGTGACGCGGTGACGCCTCTCCTGCCGAGCCAGGCTGCTCTGAGGAGCCAGACATGCACAGCCTCCACGCCTCACTAATGTTTTGAACTAAACACGTCCACAAGTCCTACCTTGGCAAAGGATGCGTCTGAGGAGGTGCACCCCAAAAGCACCACCAGAGCTCAGCTGTAGCGCAGAGGAGCAGAGACACCAGAGTGGGGCCGGGGCCAGGACATCACTGCTCAGTCTGGTTTTGCCTTGTGTTGCCTGGCAAAGGGACCGGCTGCTCTGGCTGCCTGTGTTGGAGCTGCAGCCTCGCTCGGGGCTGTTTGGCTCAGTGGCAGGGCTGTGCAGCTGGGGAGCTGCTGCTCAAAGCAGTGAGTGAGGGAGGGGGTTTGGGCTTGTGGAGGAATCCCCTCGTTGCGCAGCAGAGGCGTGTTGGGTGATGTTGTCCTGCCACAGGTTGTTGCTTTGGGATAGGAACTTGGCTCTGGGAGTCATGGAGAGGTGGGGGAGAGCACCAGGCTGGGCAGGGAGAAGGAAGGTGCCCCAGGTTGATGCTGGCCCTGTGGAGGAGAGACAGGGAGTGTGTTTCTGCAGGAGGCTGAGCTGTCCCATGTGTATGACAGGATTTGACACGGGCAGAGAGAGGAGCAGCAGGAGCTGCTCAGCCTGAGGGGATCCCTTGGGACACCTCACACTGCAGCTGTGCCAGCCCACAGCCATCCCACCCGGTGGGGCAGGCACAGGGGAGGGGACTTGCCGCTTCTTGGCAGCCTCGCAGGGAAATTTGGATAGAAATGCAATTAGCTAGAGGAGTATTCATGGGTTTGCACTTATTTAGGTTGCTGTAGCCCTTATCAGAGCAGTGAGTGACCCAGGAGAGCCTGCAGGGCTCAGTTCGCAGCACCGGTGTCAGTTTTATGAAAGGATGAGTTGGATCTTGATGACGACAGATGTCCTTGGTCCTGGTTTTACCTCTCACTCAGCAGACAACATTATCAGGACTGTGAGGTCCCACGGATGACCCAGAGGGTGTCAGCTTGGGTGTCCTTCTGGTGGGCATCTCTGCTTGTGAGATCCAGAGGACTCACACCTGGGAGGGCTCTTGCCTGCAAGGCATCGAGCCAAGCTCGAGGTTCTGCTGTTGGTTCCTCTACAGGCTGGGGGCTACTGGGGATTAAAAAAGAAAAAGAGGGGAAAAAAAAAAGAAAGAAAATACACCAAATCTCCTTTTTAAATAGTTGAATGCAAATGGCCTGAAGAACAATGGCAGATGAAATAGCATTCAGAGCGGGTTTTAAAACGCTTGGAACGTGGGTAGGATCAAAATCAGGTTAGTCTTTGGAGATACAGACTCTGCAGCTTGCCAGGGTGTTTTTAAGCATGCTTTGATGTGTAGTTCAAACACTAGATTTGTCCTGGCAGACAGAAGCACTCTCAAATACATACACAGCCGCTCTCTCCTTCCCTCCTCCCCACTGTCCCCCATCTCATGAGATTATAATTTAGCTTCATTATGGAGGAGTTTTACTTTGTCCTGGTTTCAGCTGGGATAGAGTTAATTTCCTTCTTATTTAAAAGCTGTGTAAATCCCCCTCCTGGGTCTGTGCATTATGCTGAAATGAGTTTATGAACCTCGATGAAGCCTTGCGGGCTCTCACGGCGAACGCGGCCGCCGCCGAGCTTTACCCCGTGCGTATGGCACTGGCACCTCCGTGACTTCTTGGCTTTGTTTAGGGGCACTGTGGGTGTGTGTGGTGTTAAACCCTCACTGCAAGCTGGAAGAGAAGTCCTGCTGGCTCCGGCAGCTGCGCAAGTGGGGCGAGATGGACGTCTGTCCCCTGGAAGATGGCAATTACGGTAACGAGCTTCCCAACATCACTAACGCGCTTACGCAGAGCTCCGGTCACAGCCAAGGTGAGTCCGGGCAGGGGGTGGAAATCCAGCTGATAGCCACAGGATTTGGGTTCAGGTCAAAACTCACCCAAAGCTGAGAGACCTCAGTTCACCTGCTGGTGATGTTTCTGGGAGCCCTAGGAGTACAAAATGTTTCTCTTTACTGCCTCTGGTTTTATATATGCTTGGAAATATTTGTCTCTGCTACATCTTAGGTGAAGTCACTTGTGTTTTGAGTATCAAATTAGAGGCCATTTTAAAGCAATTCAACTTTGGGGGAGTTTAGACCCCTACGGTCTGTGCAGGTTGGGGTGTGGGGTCATACAGGAAACCAGTACCACTTGCATTGGAGCAGAGCTGAGCTCAGAAGCCCTGGCTGTAATGTGAGAGTGAGGAGTTGGAGATGATGCAGAGTCCCTTTCCCAGCCTTCAGACCTCACTTACAGGCTGTGATTCAGGTCGTGGGGAAATCATTAGCCAGGAATGTTAACACAGTTCAAGTGCAGAGCACAGGCAGAGCAATGTAGTTATGGGGTTGTTCCTTGTGATATTTTCTCAACCCCTGACAAAGCATTTGATCCCTTTAAATTTAAGCGTGTTTTCTCCTTTCTTTTGCTTGAAGTAGACAGTAATTGAATGTTACTGCTCTTAACATGTCTCTGTTCAGTGCACTAGAGTACTCTTTGGTGTATTATGTGTGGCCAGAGTGGGAAGAGGAGAGTGGGACAGCAGTGAAGGAAACTTCACTCCTGGGTGGGATTATACCCTCAGCGGCAGTTCAGGAGCGTGGCTGTCCTTCCAACCCACCCCAGCCATAGCCAGGACCACACGCCCTGCTGCTTGCAGTGCCTCTCCATGCTCATCCTCAGGGAGCAGCTTAATTTAAACCTGGCCTTGCTCCATGTCCTGCACCAGCCCTGGGACTCCACACTGGTGTTCCCAGCTCTCCCAAAGATTCACTTCGGCATTCGGGGCAGGTTACTGGGGCTGAGCAGGTCACTTTTTTTTAGACCTGCAGGGAGTTTCCAAAGCACATACCAGGGATGTCCCCTTCTCCCAGGGCTCCTGCCTCTCCAAGAAGGGGACAGAAACCAGCACGGATCCTGGAGGTGTCCCAGGGTTCATGTTTGTGCATATGCAAATACTGCTGCAGATTGTTGCCAGCCTCTTTTATTACTGAAGGAGAACAGCTGATTCCTGAAATCCTTCCTGATAAAGTGAGCAGGCTTGGTTCTCTACATAGAAACACCTGTTTAATTTCTTTCCACCTCGGGGTGCCTGCAGCATTCCAGCTAATTGCTTGTTGTCATCATTTCCGTAGCATGTTTATCCAGCCTCCCTGGATCAGCTTTGAACAGTGCCTTTTGTTTTCCACCGTTGAATGCATTTTTCTCAGCCTGTCTTGTGGGTTGCAGGACCTCACATTCAGCATTGCATCCCCTTTGGGGCTTCCCATTTTGCAGCCCGCCGGCTGTGTTTGGCCCTCGTGATCCAGCGTGGCTGAAGTGATAGTGGGATTGCTCCAGACAGGTTTTTTTTCTTATGACAAACCACTTGCCTGATCCATCTGGATGGAGTGAAATGCTCATCCAACATTTGGTAGCTTCAGATATGTCCATGAAGTTACAGAGCAGTTCTGAAGAGGAGCACAGACATCCACTGCAGGGCAGCAGTGGGGTCTCAGGCTGTGCTGTCTCCTCTCTTCCTGCCCCCTCACACAGCCCCTGGAGGTTGCTGGAAGGTGGTGGTTCCCCCCATCACCCAAATACAGATGACACACACTCGTGTGGTTTTGTGTGGTTCCCTGCATGGCTTCAGGTGCTGCTGATCTAAGAAGCTGCGGTTCAGTGAAGCCAGGACTTTGTGTTGGAGAGGAGGAGCAGAGCTCATGGTGTTTGCAGGGCAGTAATGCTGAGGAAGCCCAGTCCTGATCCAGGGGCAGCTGCCTGCATGCTGAGCTTCATGGGGGAGGGAATGCACAGCCATGTTTCAAGGCATCAGCCTTGTATGTGACGGTGGATTGTGGTCAGAAAGCAAACAGACAGGTGGCCCCTGCCTCTTTTCTCACCTCTCTGGCCAGGTCACCTATTCTAGAAAGTTACTTAGCAATGCTGTCTAAGGAGACATTAGTCTCCATCAGAGATGGGTTGGGCAGGAGAGGTATCCAAAGGCAATCTGCCACAGTGCAGGAGCCAGAGCCCCTGTGTCCATCTCAGAAATGACGTGGGCCCCTGGGGTGGGACCAGGTGGGGCTTTGCTCTCATTGTAAAGGCAGAGCTCTGTCCAGGGAGGTCATATCTGGGAGGAGGACCAGGCTGCCCCTGCCCCAGCAAGGCCCTGATGGTTTTTCTCTTTGCAGACTCTCTGGCCAGGCCCAGACGAACCGTGTTCACGCGGGCGATCGAGGGCTGTGACCTGCACTGGCAGGACAGCCACCTGCAGCGCATCATCAGCAGCGACTTCTACGTGTCCCCCTCCTACCAGCGGGAGGGCGAGAGCCTCCTCTTCAACTCCCAGGGACAGCCACTGTGGCTGGGTGAGCATCCAAACCAGCAGCCCCTTGCACGGCCTGTGTGGGGAGGGCTGCTAGTGGAGAAGAGCCACCCGAGGCTACCTGGGGTCCTTGTAAGCTTTTGCATCCTAGACTGTGATTGCTGCCCTGACCCTTAGCCTGAGGGGTGGGGCAAGCAGAGGAATTTGATGCCCAGAGGGATTTGATGCTCCTTAGAGCAATCCCCACATCTTTACAGTCTGGGTTCCTCTTGGGCAGCTTGGACCAAGCTTATCATGTCCTCTTTTATCCTGTCAGTGTTTAGCTGTCCCCAGTGCAAGCTCTCATTTTTTTTCAGTACAGGGGGACTGGACACTTAAAGTCCCTTGAAAGTTGCCTGCTGAGCATGGCTGTATCCTCTGGATTTTTTCCTCCCTTCTCTCACCTTGTTACTCTTCCCTTAAAGGCAATGAGTAGGTGGTACAATTAAGCCTTATGTGAGCTTAAGGCATAAGGGGCCAGGCAAGCCTGGTACCCTCCTGTATTGTAGATTTTTAGCCCACGTACCTCAAGCCACAGAAGTTCTCTCTATTGCAAAGTCATGACCCTGGGCAGATCTGCAGACCCTCGACAGCTCCATGTCTGGGTTGAAAACAAGTGAGATGAAGGGTTTGGTGTGGCTGTCAGCCTTTAGACAGATCCCAAAATGGGAGACACGAGCCCCCACCTCCTCCAGGAGAGGGGATGACTGATCCCCTACAGCCCAGGACGTGAATATATGGACATGGAACAGGTCAAAGCCCACCACTGCACTGTTGTACACTCCAGGAGCTTGGGTCTGCCACCACCCAGCCAAATGGGAAGAGAATATTTAAAGTTGTCTAGAGAGGTGGTTTCTAGAGCAGCAGTCACTAAGTTGCTATTAATGCCGGGGAAGGGCCCATGTGAAGGCTGCTGGTGCATCTTAGCTGGAGCAGGAGAGGATATTTCTACTCTGGGAAGAGTTTTGGGCAGCTACAGGCAGAAGGGCTGTTCCCTGTGCAGCCACAGGCAGCACTGGTGGGTTAGTGCATCCATGGGCTCCATCTAGAAGGGATGTGGTGGACACAGCTCCCCTGTCCCTAGCCTAATCTGGCTTCTGTTGAGCACTTAAGTCCAGCTGGTTGGTGCGTGTTATTTTTCTGATGTATTTGCCGTGACTTTTGGATTTTGCGCTTTTGCTTTCTTGGCACCCTTTCAGGGACTCAGTGCTGGGAGAAGAGTGTGATTTGTCAGCAACTTCCAGTGATGAATTCGGCGAGAAGATGAATATTTCATCCATTTAGCAAATGAATAGAGGGAGCAACAAGAAGCTCTTTTACAGATGTGTTTGTTCTGACAACCTCTTCCTCACGTATTCCTTGCGGGTGACCTTTGGGATGTGGAAACCCCATTTGTAGAGGTGGTTGTCTGCATTTCCAGAGCTTTTGGAGCTCTCCCAGGAATAGAAATTATCCCTCTACTATAACTTTAGATCTTCTGTGTTTGCCTGGGGTTTTTTTCTCCCCTTGGTAGGACATCTTGCAAGAAAATGGGATTTTTGCTGCTTGCTATGCAGCATGTCATGTCATCTGCTCCTGCTAATTTCTCACCCAGTCATAATCCTCTCCACAGTTGCTTGTGATTTCAGGTGAGCAATAAGCAGCAGGAGCAGATGAATTCCTAAGCAACTGTGAGTCCTGGGAGGGGGTTCCATGCAACTGTTCCTAATAATAAAACACCAGGTAGGAGAACTGCAGAAGAGACGGGGTGTCTGCAGAGCTCGCCCCATGGAGCTGTTAAGGAAGCAGTTCAGAGCATCACCCCAAATCTGCCAGTGTCCCCAGCGCAGTGCTGGCTGCCCAGCCTCACCCTGTGTATCATCCCCTGTGCCACGAGAGCAGGGAGAGGTGTTGGTCAGGACACCAGGAAGTGTTTGGGTGCGCAGCAGTGAGAGAAATCACGATAAGCCGTGTGGATTTTAGGAGGAACGAGCGGCAGGGTTGTACCAGCCTGCGTTGGAGCTGTCGTACTGCAGCAATGGCGTGTTGGAAACGCTTCCATTAGATAAGCTCTGCGGAGGTGGGGATTTAAGTATTGACGTGGCTGCTGTGGGTTGAATGTGGTAGGAGTCCCGTTAGCATTCCTGGTAGGCATCCCTTCCAGGAGCAGGGAGAAAGGGATGAATTCAAAACAGGAAGCAGGAGTTTAGCTGGGGCGTGGGGAAGATCAGGAGAAGAAGATGCCACATCAGTACATCAGGTGGTGTATTTACCACCCTGTAAATGTCTGTGCTCGTCTGGCTCAGCCGTGCCCCTGTGCTTGTCCTTGCAGAACATGTCCCGACAGCCTGTGCTCGGGTGGATGCCCTGCGCTCCCACGGCTATCCCAGGGAAGCTCTCCGACTAACTGTTGCCATAATCAACACCCTGCGACTGCAGCAGCAAAGGCAGCTGGAAATATATAAGCATCAGAAGAAAGGTACGGGAGAAGTGTCTCATGAGGTCTGCCTGGGGTGTCTAAGCTGGTTGGGAAAGTCTTCTCCACTTCCAAGAGTCGTGCTGCCCCATTCGGAGTGGTGGGCAGCACTGCATGGGATTACTCACATCCTAGGAAGACAAACTGATTGCTTGAGCCAGCCTGAGTTGATACTCCCATGCTAAGGACAGAGCTGCCCACATGCTGTCTTCAGGCTGCTGGAGCAGGGATGTTCTTGCTCCCACAGTCGCTGTGTCTGGTTGCCTGTGTCCAGTTGCCTTTGTCTGGTTGCCCAGGCAAGTGCTGCCTGCATTGAAGAGGACCTGCTTCTCTGCAGTAACTGGCTGTGTGTGCTACCTCCACCTTGCATGTCCTGAGTAGATGTACCAGGAGGCAATCCCAGTGTTCCTCCTTCTGCAGGGAGCTGGGGTCAGGTACTGCAGTGCTGCTGAAGGTCAGCGACTCCTGGTCCTTGCCAGCTCAGCCAGCTTGACATCACCAAAAGATGGAGCTTTTAAGACTTACTGGAAGTCTTTGTCATTTCAGGAGAGATTTCTGCTTGTATTTCCAAAACATTCAGGCTACCTCTGAAAATTAGTCCATAAAGTGCAGGTCTGGCTTTATAGACTCTATCTTGGGACTCTGCAGTCCCTCATGTCCTCCTGGAACAGAGAAGGAGTCGCTGCATGTCGCTGCATCCACTCATTTATGTGGCCTTAGGGGCACCTTTGTGTGTGTGTGTGCCTGCTCCCTCTGTTGTCTGTGTCTAGTGGCTGCTCTGAGCTGCTCCTTGCCCTTTGTGAACTACCATGCCCAGACTGTGGGAGGAAAAAAAGGCCTGTGGTCTCAGAGAGCCCTCTGGGTGCAGAACTTGTCTTTAAATTCCTTACTTTTATCATCTTTCTGTTCTGTTTTTTTTTGCAGAGCTGCTGCAGCGAGGAGCAACAACCATCACCAACCTGGAGGGCTGGGTAGGCCACCCTCTGAACCCCATCGGCTGCCTCTTTCTCACCCTGACCGAAGCTTGTAGATTAGAAGAGGAAAATTGCCTTGAAATTTCAGGTACCAAGTGCTCCTCCTGGCTCCCTTCCCGGTGGCTGTGGCTGAGGTGGGTGCAGGTCTGGGGCTCTGGACACCTGGGCTTTGAGTCCACCCTCCCTGCCTTGGCAGGAGCAGCCAGGGCAGAACTGCCGTGCAGAGAAGCAAGGTAGTGACCCTGAGTTTTCCCAGCCCCAGGGTCTGCAGCCAGAGCAGAACAGGAGGGCAGTTCAGCAGAGTTGGGACGAGGGGTACTGGTCCATGGGAAGGCTCTAGTGTCAGCTGTGCACCCTGCTGAACATGTCTTGGGTCTCCTGCGGTGACAGCAGAAGGGAGGGGGAAGCCCATATATCCCACGGGGAGCTTTTATCCATCATCTCTGGGTGACTGAAGGTGGGCAGGAAGGGAAGTGTGTGCCTTGCTTCTGAAGTTGAGAGGTTTTTCTCTGGCATGGTTCTGCTACCTAGGAAGACTCATCTAACCCCACTGCATCTGCTCTCTCTTCTTTCAGACGCTGGGGACTCCAAACCCCCCGTGTATCAACATGTGCCCGTCGTGACCGGCAGCCAAGACAGTGGCGAGTCCTACCTGTCCCTGGCCTTAGAGGTGGCCCTGATGGGGATGGGTCAGCAGAGAGTGATGCCTGAAGGTCTCTATGCCCAGGACAAGGTGTGCCGCAATGAGGAGCAGATCATTGCTCGGCTGCAGGACCTGGAGCTGGACCCGGTGCTGGTGCAGACCCTGCGGAAGCAGTGCATCTTGCTGCTGGAAGGTGAGGACTCAGCTCATCTACCTGACTTCTGTGTCTTAGCTCAATGTTGGTAACACCTCTGGGTTGCCCTTTCCAAAGTTTATGCCTGTCTGCCCCCATCCTGGCTTCTTCCTCTCCGGGTGTGGTGCAGAGCCTGCATTTGCTGGCACCCCTGGGAAAAGACCAACACCGAAGCAATACAGAGAAGGGTGCTAAGCACCTCAGTTCCTGAGGCTTTTTGACCTGAAAAGTTTCTTTAGAAAAGGAAGGAGCAACCCTGAATCTAACTTGAGTAACACACCAGGGCAGCAGATCCTCAGAGCTTAGGGGTGGTGCAAACCCCAGCCACAGATCCTGCTGTGCTAATTATGGCTGATGGGCTCTGCTTCTGCCTAGGTGGTCCCTTCAGCGGCTTGGGAGAAGTCATCCACCGTGAGAGTGTCCCCATGCACACCTTTGCCAAATACCTGTTCTCTGCCCTGCTGCCCCACGATGCAGATCTGGCATACAAGCTGGCTTTGCGGGCCATGAGGTTGGTGCATGTTTAATTCTGTCTCTGCCCCCCTTTTTGCCTCTCTCCTGTGCTCAGTGGGAAGCTGGGATGCTTTGCAACTTCAGAGCAGGGATGGGAGTGAGACAGGCTTGGAGCTTGCCATCCTTGGGATCTTGTGCCCCTCACCCCAGGCTGGACCACCACCTGCCTGTCCCTGTGACGGGCATCCTCTGCCAGAGCAGGTCCCAGGCACTCACAGAGCTGTCATCTGCCTTCTGTCTGCCAGGCCTCGGGCACCCTGCAGCCCTCCCTGCCTGCAAGAAGGGCTGTTATCCTGGCACAGATGGGTGGATGATTTGCCCTGGGCTCCAGGATGTTGCAGAGCCAGGTGGAGAACACAGTTGCACTCTGTTCTCCATTAAATCCCATCTCAGTCTCTGGGACTGGGGACACAGCTGATGCTGAGAGCTGCCTTATCTCCCTTCCCAGTGCATGACAGACTTCAGACATCAGCCTGTGTACTGCACTGTTTTGACAGGGCCTGGATGGCTCTTGTAAAAGCTGGAATTTCCCAAACAAGTCAATGTTTGAAGGAGTGTAAGCCCTAGAGCATCCTGGTGCTTTCTCCCTCTCACACCATTAAAAGTCCCAGCCCAGAGCATTATCTCCATGCAGCATTTCCTCAGTGAAGTGGGTCATCTCTCCCCAAAATGGGGAAGGTTTGAAATCCCCCTGTCCTGGGAAGAGCTGCTCAGGAGGACAACCAGAGCTAATAAGCAGTGGAGGGCTGCTGTGGGGTGTGGGGACACCGTGCCCTGCCAGATCTCCGGCCATCAAACAGGGCTGAGTGCCCTAGGGGTGCATGTTGTTCCTTCACCACCTGTTAGTGCCCATCCCCTGCTCCCAGCTGGGACTCCCTGTGTTGGGGTGTCTCTGACCTGGGCTGGAAAGGTTGGGCTTCTGCTGCCCCGTGGTTACCTCAAGCCTGCAAGTGAGGAGAGCAGAGACAGTTGGATGCTCTCCACATCTGGGGGGACAGTTTCCCTCCTACATAGCTCAGCTAGCCATCAAGTTAGTGACACCAGCACCAACTCAGGGGTTTAAAAGCTAACATGTATTTGTCACCATGGCTGGCAATGTGAGACTTCTGCTCCCCTTCCTTAGACTTGCTTCTCCCCTGGGTTTTCCAGGCTTTTGGCTATTCCCACAAAAGCAGGTAACCTAACCCGGCTGTGGAGGCCCTGGGGAAACATGCCACTGCCTCTGATCGTAACCAAGCGTCTTAAGAAGAACCAGATGATACAGTCAGGAGATCTGCTGGGTGCTCTGACATGAAAGGAGTGGGAAGGGAGGAGGGATTTTACTTCTTTTCCTTTTTTTTTTTTCTTTTTTTTTTTTTTTTTCCTGAGGTCTGTGCTTTCCCTCACAAGTTTATAAATCACTTCACGGATCGTTCTCCTCCTTTCAAGTCGGTCTGAGATTGATCCCCGTGCCCATGTGTGGAGCACACAGCCTCAGGACCCCCACACGTGCAGGGCAGCAGGCACGGCGTTCAAAGGCGTCGCTGCAGGCAGCTGCCTGCAGGCAGCCCCTGCCTCGCCCTGGCAGCACCTCGGGTGAAGGGGGTGAAGGCAGGGCTGGGTTGGGGCCTGATGTTTCCTCCTCCTGTTTGCCCTTCAGGTTGCCTGTCCTGGAGACCACAGCACCATCCGGCGACGTGACCCACCCGCACCACCTGGTGTCGGTGGTGCCCAGCAGGTACCCGCGCTGGTTCACCCTGGGGCACCTGGAGTCGCAGCAGTGCGAGCTGGCCTCCACCATGCTCACGGCAGCCAAAGGTGGGTGGCAGGGCAGCCCTGGGGCAGAGCTGATGGGCCGGTGCTGCACAAGAGCGTCGGAGGGTTTTTCCTGGAGAAAAGAGGGAGCTCTCGCTTCTGCTCCCTCGAGCACTGGCAAAGACCAGCTGGGTGCCCCACTGGCAGCCTGCTCTGGGCAAGGTGTGGTGAACTGGCCGTGGGGAGCAGCCCAGCAGAGTCTGTGGGGTTCTTGTCCCAGAGGGCTCGTGCTCCAGCAGGGCAGGATGGGAGTTTCCCAGGAGGTGCAGGCAAGCCTGCAGGGATGCCAACCACAGTGCTGCACGTCCTGGGTAGTGCTGCTGGGTGATGCAGGACCGTGCCTGCCCTGCAGCACAGTCAGCTGTCAGGCTAGTGAGCCCTGCCAGGCATGTTGTGAGTTCAAGCCATGGTTTAGTTTGAAGCTGTTTGTCCTTTGACCTCTGCTTTGTCTGTTCCTGTCATGTGGTAATGATCCTGCATGGGCTGTTGGAGGGAAAAGACCTCCCTGGGCACCAAACCACAAGTGGCTTTTGTCAGGACTGAAGATGGGATCAGCCGTGCTGGGTGGGACACTTTGGTCCCAGCCACAAGGGGCTCATGAACCACCTCCTCACTGGTCCCTCAGGCCTCTTCAATTCCTGCCAGGCACAATGATGAAAGTGAGCACAGGCTTTTCATTAAGCATCCCTCTGACCAGAAGCCAGCCCCACAAGGATGCCTTGTGTTCCATGAGGGTCAGTGAGCTGAGCAGTTACCACTGCCCACTGTTGTCCTGGTATTGCCAGCCTGATGGGGAAGGTTTTTCCCAATGAGACAGAAGGAAAACAAGCTGTCAGAAAGTTCCAGCCTCGCTGCCTTGGCAGCCTTTTCTCTCCTTCCAGCCTCCTTCTCTAGGCTGCTTTTCCAGGGCTGATGGGTGTCCTGCCCCTGACTTGCAGTGCCCTGATGGAAAGCTGGTACCTGGCTTATCCTTTAGATTTTTTTCTCCCTTCCAGTGCTTAATGGGATGAGGGGCATGGAGCTGTTGGATTGCATCTGTTTTTCCCACCATCCCTTTCCTCGGGCGTTCCCCTGCTGCAGCATGTCCTGATGGGATCCTGCGTCCTCGCAGCCCCTCTTTCCTGCGCCCCCATGAGCCATTTTAGGGAGGCCTGGATTTGGGTGGCGGCTGCGGTGGGCGGCAGGTGATATCTTTAGCTGTGAGTCACCCGAGGTGTCTCCGTGTGTGTCCAGGTGCAGCGCTGGGTTTTTCACACTGCTGTGCGTGATTTGGTTTGTTCTTTGCATGAGGTTCGTCTGCTCAGTCTGCGACTCGGGGAGTAGCAACGTGAAGCTCGAACGAAGCAGAGAGACCTGATGTGGCACGTTGGCACCTCTGCTCTGCACACACCCCAAAGGTCCCTCTCCCCACCCTGTGTGTCCCACACGGGATTTCCCAAGCTTAGATGCGGGATTGTGTTATTAATATGCCTCGATGGGTCCCTCTTCCGAGATCCTGCCCTGTCTCCCAGTGCCATCATGTATTCTTTTAGCACCCATGACCTCCTATGGCAGGAGACCCACAGCATCACTGGGTGTTGTGCCATGAACCCCCTTCTTTGGGGCTATCTCAGCCTGCCTTGGTTGCAAGAGCTGCTTGCCTGATCTGGGACATTCAGGAGCAAGGTGCAGTGAGAGTCTGGGTTACCCCAGCCCAGCCTTGCATAGGGAAGGGATTTACTGGGCAAGACAATAATGTGTGCAGCAAACAGCTTTTCTTCTTCTTTTTAATGTTCCTAAATGAAGACTGACCTTTCTGCAGCCGTTCAGTACTGGGCACCTCCCCAAACCCCTCCTTTCCTGGAAGAGGCAGCTGTACAGCTGTCAAACTTGAGGACAGGCTGAACATCCAGGTGCCTGGAGGTGTCTGCTTAAGCTCCCAGACATGTCTGGGATCACTCAGGGTTGTTTGTCCTCTCCATGAGAGGATGAACCTGAGTAAGGGTGGATGCTGTAGGATGTGTCACCTTCTGGGGAGGATGCTCCATTTTGGACGGTTGCACTGCAGGGCCAGATCCAGCATCCCTGTGTGTCTAGAGGGGCTGGCATGCTGAAGGGACTGTTCACAACAGGGTGCAGGCAGGAGATGATGCTCAAGGGCAAGGTGGAGGAAGGCTGAGCCATCTGACCGTTCTTGCCTGCACACAGGGGACATGCTGCGCCTACGCACGGTGCTGGAGGCCATCCAGAAGAACATCCACTCCTCCTCCTTGATCTTCAAGCTGGCTCAGGATGCATTCAAGATCGCCACGCCAGCTGACAGCAACTCTGACACAACGCTGCTCAATGTGGCGCTGGAACTGGGGCTCCAGGTTAGTGCTGGGGATGCTGGTGGCCCTTCTGTCCCACATGCTGTGGCAGCAACACTGGTGAAGGTCTTCCATCAAGAAGGGTGTCCCCTGTGGAATGAGTAAATTGATCCCTGCGTGGTCCTGAGCAGGGGAGCTCAACCCTGGGAAGCCCCTGTGCTCACTGTGGTTTGGGTGGAGGTGAGGCAGCACCAGAGAGTTGGTAGCCAGCTGGACCAGGGGAATTTTTGAGGAGCACCGCTCTGTTGGGTGGCCTCCCTGGAGCCCTCTGGGGCAGCCGTTCACCCCAAGTTTGCCTCACAGGTGATGCGGATGACCCTGTCCACCCTCAACTGGCGGCGGCGGGAGATGGTGAGGTGGCTGGTGACATGTGCTACTGAAGTGGGTGAGTGCCTCCCTGTGCTGGGGGGATTTGGCCCACATGTGGGAGTGGGGTTGGACGTGGAAATCCTAGAGTCGTTTGTAGTTCTGGGTATCTGAGTTCTCCTGGGTCTCCCATTTCTTCCTGGGTAACGGAGTGCACCTCAGACCACCAGCTGGCAGGGCTGGGGCTGCAGCAGTGGCTGGGTTTGGGACTGGGATGGGTCCCCTGTACGTGGGCCAGGCCAGCGGTGCTTGCTGTGCCCTGCAGCACGGCAGCCTCTGCCTGTCCCACTCTGCCCTGTCCCTGTTGGGGCAGGGGCAGCAGCTCAGCACTGCTGTGGGCTGGCTTTACCCTGCCTCCAGGTCTCAGAGGAGCCCTGTGAACTGAGCCAGGCTCCAGGGCAGTGCTGTGACCACAGTGTTTTTTTGCAGGGGTGAGGGCCCTGGTGAGCATCCTGCAGAGCTGGTACTCGCTGTTCACTCCCACGGAAGCCACCAGCATTGTGGCGGCCACGGTGATGTCCCACAATACCATTCTCCGCCTGAGCCTGGACTACCCACAGCGGGAAGAGCTGGCCAGCTGCGCCCGCACCCTGGCCCTGCAGTGTGCCATGAAGGACCCCCAGAACTGCGCCCTGTCTGCCCTGACCCTCTGCGAGAAGGACCACATTGCCTTCGAGACTGCCTACCAGATCGTCATCGACGCCGCCTCCACCGGCATGACCTACACCCAGCTCTTCACCATTGCCCGCTACATGGAGCACCGGGGCTACCCGCTCCGGGCCTTCAAACTGGCCTCGTTGGCCATGACGCATCTCAACCTGGCCTACAACCAGGACACGCACCCGGCCATCAACGATGTGCTCTGGGCCTGCGCCTTGAGCCACTCCCTGGGCAAAAACGAGCTGGCGGCCATCATCCCGCTGGTGGTGAAGAGCGTGCACTGTGCCACGGTGCTCTCGGACATCCTTCGCCGCTGCACCATGACAGCCCCAGGGCTGGCCGGCATCCCTGGCCGCAGGAACTCGGGGAAGCTGATGTCCACCGACAAAGCCCCCCTGCGGCAGCTGCTGGACGCGACGATAAGCGCCTACATCAACACCACCCACTCCCGGCTCACCCACATCAGCCCGCGGCACTACGGGGAGTTCATCGAGTTCCTCAGCAAGGCCAGGGAGACCTTCCTCCTGGCGCAGGACGGGCACATACAGTTCGCCCAGTTCATTGACAATCTCAAACAAATCTACAAAGGCAAGAAAAAACTGATGCTGCTGGTGCGGGAACGGTTTGGGTGAGCCCCGGCTCCTGCTGTGCTCACTGGCAGGGTCCGCCCGCAGCACTGGGGACTCGGGAGAGAAGAAGGAAGGAAAGTGGAGATCACCTTCCCCCCCCATCGGCAGAGGCTGCTCTGTTCTGGTCTTCTGTTTCTTTTTTTTTTCTTTGTTTTCTTTCTTTTTTTTTTTTTTTAATGTTATGCTTTCTTGGATTTATCCATTTCACACACTGAGAGGATCCAGAGATTCCTTGGGCACAAACCAAAAGGCAACCACGGGGAAAAAGGATGGTTCACTCAGCCCCCTGCCCTCCCTTGCCAATACCAAAAGCTAACCTGGAAATCTAATACCTCTTTCCTGAAGGACGCGGTTGCTGGAGGGATACGAAGGTTGCAAAGTGTAAAAATCTTTAAACTTAACGTGGGGAATTTAACAAAAAAAAAACAAAACAAAAAACCCAACAAAAAAAAGAACAAAAAAAAAAGAAAGAAAAAAAAAGCGAGCAAAGAAACCTGCGACACTAGAACCTCATGCGTCACCAAAAGCGATGGCTTTGCAGAGCGCTTCTCCCACCCGCCCGAGACATGCAAACTCCTCTATTTGTGAAGATACTTCAATAAAAACAAGTAAAAGTAACTGTTCTCAGGGATTGCTTACTAAAAGTAACACAAAAAAAAAAAAAAAAGCATTTATGATACTGTAAATACTATAGTATATGTGTCAATTATTAAATTGTAAAGTTATAATTATTTATAATTCTGTCTTTTATTTGGGGGATACTTGAAATTGTTGTGGGCTGGGGCGATTATTTTTATTATTGCTATTATTATTATTATTGTTATTATTATTATAACTATTATTTAAAAAAAACCTACACAAAACCACAGACAAAAAGAGGAGGAGGCACGCAAACGTTTCTCAGGTTCCCATGGCATTGTCAGCAGCGAGAAGGGTGTGGGGGGGAGGCGAATACCTGCTCGACTCACAGCCCTGGGACGGACGGACGGACGGATGGAAGGAGGAGCAGCAGCCCAGCGCTGGAGGACAGCGAAGGAAGGGACTGGGGGCGATGCTCGCTCGGACACACGTGGAGCTGGCGATGGAGGATGCGAGCCCATCACCTCGGCGGGTGCGGGGCGTGAGGTGCCCGGGTGGGCACCAGGGCCGCCTGGGGAGGGAGGGGGCAGGTGCAGCCACGTCACCTCCCCGCACCGTTCCGCTTCCCAGCTCCGTGGTGCAGCCAACGCTCGGCCCTTCCCGGCTCACCCCGCACCAAGGGCAGACTCCAGCGCCGGGCCGGTGGCTCTTCGGTTTTGGTTCATTTCTTTGCCAGCGGGTTGGGAGGGCTGGGGGACCAGGGCCGGTCTGGATGGTGACTTGTAGTTAGAGAACGTGGGCTAGTTATCTGCTGTCTGGTTTGACTTTTAATTTTTTGGCAAGTGACTTGTGTCCGCACTCCGGCCAGGAAACCAATTGTACTCGGTCTCTGTCGCCACCGAAATAGCGGTCTTCAACCAGTCTGTTTCTCTCTTTTTTTCTTCCCTCTTTTTTTTTTTTTTTTTGCGTGCGTGTGTGTATGTGTGTGTGCGACCTCTTCATCTGATGTTTAATAATAAAAGGGATGAACGTTACCCCCTGTCTCTCTCCTGCTTTTCTCTGAAGTCAGGGGGTCACCACACGTGCTGGGCAGAGCCCTGGGGAGGAGGCAGTGGCGCTGCTCCCTGTGGTACCCAGCTCCTGTGGGGGGATGAAGCAGGGGCAAGGCATCCTGGCTGCTTCTGGGTGCAATTCCCTGCCAAGCACAGTGTTAGCAGGTCCCTGCTCATGCTGGAGGCACTGCCCTATCTGTGCCAGCTACAGCAGTGTTGGCACCCACGTCTTGATCCATCCTGCAGCCAGCCTGGACCGCAGTGAGTGTGCTGCAGTGTGGGATAGGGTGGCACGGAGTCATAACTCAGGGTTCCTGGTTTACTTTCTGCAGGGTTTGCTGAGCCCCAGGCAGGCTTGCCTCTGAGGAGCAGGAGAGATGAGGAGGTGTGCATGGGGGAAGAACACCAGGACTGGTGGGATGGTCACAAAGAGACTCTGGGAGCTGGAGGAGGGTGATGGTGGTAATAGGGCCATGGTGCCTCTGCTGCCATCCCAACCTGTGTGGCAGGGTGCTGGTGGTGCTGGTTGTCCCCCCGATGAGTTCTGCTGTGTCTCCTGCCCCCTCGGGGCTGCCCTGGGTTGATGTCACGTCGCCTATTCCCACCTGAGCAGGACTGTGGCACTGCTCATGATGGGAACCCCCAGCTCCCAGGCTGTGACCCTGCCAGCCTCAGGCAGCCCACCTCCCTAGCAGAGCTGAGTGCATCCATAGTGCCAGGAGATGTCTAGTGTGCTCTGGGCTCACATCCTCTCCTGCAAGCACAGACACTGTGCAGGCTGGCAGGGAGAGGCACTTCCCCCACTACGCTGGCACCTGTTTCACCATTCTGACCCACAGGACGGGGCTCAGGGGCTCCCCTGACCCCACATGCCCCTCTAACTGCCTGCCACAACTGCCCATGTCCTTCAGGGCCATCTGGTTCCCCGTCCCCCCAGCCAGAGCCACACGGCTGCTGCGGAGAAGGTGCTGGTTTAATGCTGCAGCCCAGCCTGGAGCGAGCCCTGTGACAACACACTACTTGGGGTGACTGTGCCCAAACCAGAGTCCTATCCCCAAGGCCCCAGGCTCAGCTGTGCTTGATGATGTGACGGGAATGAGCGTGCACGGCCTCCACAAAGGCACCCACGTGTTCAGGGTTCATGTCAGGGTAAAGGCCGTGGCCCAGGTTGGCGATGTAGCGTTGGGTCCCAAAAGCCTCCAGCATCTTCTTCACCAGCTCGCCAATCTTCTCCTGTAGGCACCATGGGAAACCATGTCATCCCATCCATCCCGAAGTATTTCCCACTTCCCAGTCCCCAACCAGCCTAAGGGACTTCTGGGACACAAGCCAGCACTGCAGGTGGGGAAATTGAGGCAGGAGGCCTTTAATACAGGCTGGAACTAACCCCATTGGCTGAAAATGGCCATGGCTCACCTTGGGTGCGTAGAGAGCACAAGGATCCAGGTTCCCTTGCAGGGTGACATCTTTCCCTGTCTGTGCACTGCAGCAGGGAGGAAGCTTGTGAGTTGTTGCCTGTGGTGCAGAGGCTGAGGGCAGCCAGGTGCCTGCAGCCCCCACCACAGGGCACCCAGGACCCCTCAGTGCAGCCCTTGGTTGCTGTAGCATGGTGGCTAAATTACCCCATCTCTGGAGCAGCCATGTCCAGGCCTGGGATGGCTCAGGGCAGAGGAGCACCTGAATGCTCTGTCAGACTCTTACCGAGCTTCCTGGGGCCGGATGGTCCAGTCGAGACCGACCACCTCGTATCCGGCATGGGCCAAGTCACGCAGCGCGTAGTGCGCGTCCTTTGCAAAGATGATCTGGGGAGGGAGGAGATGGGCAGTAGCTCTGCTATGGGTCAGGCCCCTCTCCACGGGCCAGACTGGGGCAAGCAGGTACCAGGGGATGCACCCCTCTCCAGCAGCCCCCAGGTGCCAGGCTCAATCCAGGCAGCCCTGACTCACCATGGGCACCAGGGGCAGCGCCTCCTCCTTCAGCTTGCTCTTGACAGCCTGGGCGATGTCTCGGATGTAGGGCAGGGCAAAGTCCTGAAACTGCTCTGGGCCCAGGTGCCCTGCATGGGACTCAAACAGCTGGAGTGCCTGCCAGGGACATGGAATCATTTAGGTCAGAAAAGACCTTTAAAATCATCCAACAGTTAACCCAGCACAGCCAAACCCACCACATGTCCCCAGGTGCCACAACTACACATCTTTCAAATACCTCCAGGGATGGAAACTCAACTACTTTCCCATGGGGCTGGGAGAGCAACACCTCAGTCCCTCCTCCTCCTCCTCCTCCTCCCAGAAGTTGGACCCTCTCTGCTCCCTGTCCCCAGTCCCTGCCTTCCTGCCTGGCCCTGTCCCCATACCCCAGGACACACCTGCGCTCCAGCAGCCACCTGCCCCACCAGGTAGTCAGTGATGACATCGGCCAGCAGCCGCAGCAGTTGGTGGCTCGCTTCGGGGTGCCGGTAGAGCCAGCTCTTGGCCTTGGCCATTGTAGAGGAGCCGCCACCTTCAATCATGTAGGACATGAGTGTCCACTGCGGGCAGGAGAGGAGTGAAGTGAGGAGGGTGATGGAGATGAAAGAAGACACGAGGCACCGGTTGCAGTGCTGAAGGTAGGACCTGTGAGCACCCCAGAGCCTGAGGCACATCCTGCATTGAATGTCCCCCACTTACACAGCCCTGTAGCACCCACATCTGGAGGTGTCATGACTGGTGTCACCCCAGGAGGGCAAAGGAGCCCAGCAAGGAAACCCACATGGAGGAGCCACATCACTTACCGGTGCCCCTGAGAAGCCGATGAGGGGCACCCTGCCCTCCAGGCTGTGTCGTGTCAGAGTGATGGCCTGGAAGACATAACCTAGCTCTGCGGTCACGTCCACCTTCTGTCGCAGTTTCAGCAGATCCTCCACCTCCTTCAGAGGCTCTGTGAACGTGGGTCCCTTGCCGGGGACCATGACAACCTCCATGCCCAGTGCCTGGGGACAGGGGAGAATGGAAGAAGCACGAATGGGGCGTCCCTGAACTCTGCCCCGTTCCCAGCGGCTGCTCCCCACAGCATTGGCCATGGCTCTCACCTGGGGCACCACCAAGATGTCAGAGAAGATGATGGCAGCATCCAAGGGGAATCGTCTGAGTGGCTGCAGAGGAGAAGAGGCAGTGTCAGTAAGGGGCTGGGACCCCTCCCCATGGAAGACCTGGACATGAGGCAGGGGGGTCTCCAAGCACTGAACAATTTATTGACACCACCTGGGGAAGCCAGACCCAAGGCTTCTCCCCATCCCTGTCTGGTCAGGGAGAGGGAGACCCACAGACCCTGGTGAGGAATGCTCACCTGCAGCGTCAGCTCACAGCACAGTTTGGGGCTCCGGCAAGTGGCAAAGAAATCCTGCGCCGCCCGGGTCTCCCGAAACTCTGCAAGGGACCAGCACAAAGGTTACTGGGTGCATGCTGAGGGCCCCTCGCCGACCCCACATGTCTCCACCGGCTCACCTGGCAGGTACCGCCCCGCCTGCCGCATGCACCACACCGGGGTGTGCTCCGTCTCCTCCCCGCGCGCAGCGCGAAGGAACGTGTCGTTCTTCAGCTTGGGGAAGTCCTTGGGACTACGGGAGAAAGAGCAGGTACAGGCTGTCACCCACGAGGGGTTTGGGGCAGGGGATGCCGTGGCCAGCGGCTCGTCCCCACTCCCCAGCTGGTGACCGCAGGAAAGGGCTTGGGCCCAGCTGTGACAAACGTGATAAATTTTCCCCACCAGAGTCCAGGGCCTCTTCCTGCTGGGGGCTGCGGGGCCCTCCCCAGGGAGAGGCGATGCCCGGCCCAGGGCCCGTGAGATTAAGTTATCGGGGCCACCAGTTGCTCCCGCCTGGAGAGGTTCGGGACGAGCAGGGGAGGACAGTCCTGCCACCGGCGGCCCCGGCCCCTCTCCGTGCTGCTTCCCCAACACCTCCGTCGCGGTGTCACCACCGAGGGGCTGCTGGAGCCCGACCGGCCCCGGGATGGGGAACCCCGAGAGCCGCGGGGCTCACGGGGACAAAGTCCCCCAAACCTCCACCGTGGGACGAGCAACTTCGCTACCGCACCAGTGCCCCTGCTGATCCCTCCTGGTGCAGAACTAGTACTCCCAGTGCCTCCCCAGTGCAGAACTAGTACACCCAGTGCCTCCCCAGTGCAGGATCCCCACAGAACCTCACCAGTGACCTCCGTGCCGGCCCCTGGTGCCAGCACAACAACCCCAGGGCCACCGCAGTGCCTCACCAGTGTCCCCAGTACAGGACCCCGCCACCCAGTACTGGTCCCCGCAGTGCCAGATCGCCATTCCCAGAGCCACACGAGCGTCCCCAGTGCAGGACCCCAGCGCCAAAGCACAATCCCCAGGCCCAGACAGCCGTTCCTAGAGCCACACCAGCGTCCCCCGTGCAGCCCCCGGCGCGTGTCCCCCGCCACCGCACGGGGAGGAGACGCAGGCCTGCCTGGCCCCGGTTACTCACAGCAGCCGCTCGCCGCCCTCCATCTCCTGCGCCGCTCCTCGGCCCCCGCGTTGCCTCCCGACGCGGCTCGGTGCTGCCGGTCCCGCCCCCGGCCCGCCCCGCCGGCGCCGCCATCTTGCCGTAGTCCCGCCTCTCCGCCCGCCGCCGCCTTGCCCCGCCCCGCTCCGTACACCGCCCCGCCGTGCGCCGCCATCTTGCCCTGCTCCTCACTCCTCCGTACGTGGCACGGGCGCCGCCATCTTGCCTGTCGGCGGGCGGGGTTCGCCGTAAACCGGAGCGGGGCTCGGCCGGTGCCCGGTGCGCGATGCGGGCGGGCGGGGAGGCGCCGCACCAGGTGCTGGGCCGGCTGCGGTTCCTGCTGCAGTGCAGCGAGTGCTTCCGCCGCGCCCGGGCGCTGCCCGCCGCGCTCTGCTACGTGCCCAAGGAGGTGCAGTACAAGATCTGCAAGGACCCCGCGGCCGCCGCCGCCGCCGCCGCCCGGAGCCTCCTGAGCGTGTGGGACAGCCCGGGGCCGGCGCGGGGCGGGAAGCGGGCGGCGCGGGCCACCATCGAGGTGCGGAAGGGCGGCTGCCTCCGCGCCACCGGCGAGGAGTACTGCAACGGCGCCGGGCTCTGGGTCAAGCTCAGCAAGGTAACGCGGGGGCGGCGGCCCGCGGAGGGCCCGGCCTGGCCTCGCCTGACCGCCCGCTGTCCCCGCAGGAGCAGCTGGAGGAGTACCGGAGCGGCTGCGATCTGGAGGAGGGCTGGGTGCTGGTGTGCAAACACGCCGACGGCGGGGACCGGCTGGTGCCCGTGGAGTCCACGGAGAGGATCCAGAGGCAGCAGCAGCTCTTCGGGGTTGACTACAAACCCGTCATCAGGTGCGGGGCCGCCGCGATGCCCCGCGGGGTCCCCGGGAACAGGGAGGTGCTCACCCGGGACCAGCTGTCTGGGGGCTAGGGACGCTGCCCCTTCCTGCTCTGGGCTGGGGAGCCCCAGCCCATTTGAACATGTTCCATGGAAATGAGGCAGGAAGGATGCCGGATGTGGAGTGAACTGGGTTTGGCTTGGGCACTGTGTTTGTCACCTGCCCAGCTGGGTGCGGAAGGATGGAAAGGAAAATGTGACAGTTGAGGCTGGAGGTGATGGAGCACGGTGGGGCTTTAAACCCTAATCTTCCCCCTAAAGCTACTCCTTGTTCCTCTTGGAATTTTCTCACTCCCTCCACTTCTATGCGTTGTTTCAGATGGGAGCAGGTGGTGGATCTGACATACTCCCTGCGCCTCGGAGCAAAGCCCAGGCCCATGGAGCAGGATGAGGCTGCAGTAGAGAAGCTTCGGTATGAACCATTTCTTGACTTCTGCTTATTGGGGGACAAGCTGCTGTCTCTCCCTGGCTGCTCAGACAGCTGTCTCCAGCAGACGGGGGTGGGGGGAAAGGGAGGGCAGCAGAGAACAGCTCTGTGCATCACAGTCTTGTCCTAGATAAGCCTGCGAAAGGCAGGAAATGGGGCAAGACAAAGCAAGTGGGATGTGGACCTCCCTTTTTTGACCCATAATCCTGGCTTCCTCTGGCTCTGCAGACCCAGTAATCCTTTTTCCCTGGTAGGTTTGTGCCCCCAACGTGGACTTACGAATGTGATGAAGACCTAGTGCATTTCCTGTATGACCACATTGGGAAGGAAGATGAGAACTTGGGCAGCGTTAAGCAGTATGTGGACAGCATCGATGTCTCGTCCTACACGGTGGGTTAAAGGGACAAGGCTGCATTGGTCCAGCTGTGCCATGGGGCTGTGGAGCATGGAGCTTGCTGTGCTGCTCTGGACTCGGCTATGTTTGAAGATGTTGCAGAGAAGCCTGGAGAGCATCGTGCAGCATGTTGTGTAATATGCCCCTGGAGGGACAATGGTTTGAGAAGCCAATGCTAATATTAGTTGCTAAGCTGATTTTAGGGAGGGGTTGTTATTTTGTGCTTGTGTGACCCCAGAGTACCTCGGAGGGCCAGTGCCAGTGTCCTGTGTACTCCCTTTGTCTACCCACAGCCAGTTCCAAAGGGAACAGGCCAATGTGATGCCCCCGGCGCTAAGATTCATGACAAAAGTAACCACTAAAGGGAAGTTAATCCCATGCCCATCTGATATTCCTTCATTCACTGCCCTCTTCCAGGAGGACTTCAATGTGTCATGCCTGACCGACAGCCGCGCTGACACGTACTGGGAGAGTGATGGGTCCCAGGGCCAGCACTGGGTGCGGCTCAACATGAAGAAAGGCACCATTGTCAAGTGAGTCATCTCTGCTTTGAACACTGGCTTGTGACTGGGACAAGTTCTGTGACTCCCTCTCTCTGCCTGAGTCTGTTGTGGCCCAGATATGCCCTGCACTCCCAGGCCCTCAGCCTTTACTCTGGCTCTGGGTTTGAAGGGGTCTTGGCATTGTCACAAGTACCTGGGGATCAGAGCACCAGCTGCATGTGCTTGGTAACAGTGTGACCAGGCAATGAAGGGGAGCAGCAATGGCTGTTCAGATGTGGTTGCCTTTTCCTCATGTTCTGCTTCCCTTTGCAGGAAGCTGCTGCTGACAGTGGATTCCAACGATGAGAACTTCACACCCCAGCGGGTTGCTGTGTACGGGGGCGAGGGAGACAATCTGAAGAAACTGAACGACGTCTGCATTGAGGAGTGAGTGGATGGAGGTACACAGGTTAGCGTGGCCCTTGCAGGGGCTGGAGGTGCTGAACACTCCAACCCTAAGCAGTCATGTGGCCCCAGCTCTCTGAGCTGTGGGTTCACTCTGCCTACAATAGCAGACAGCACAGTCATCAGTGCTCTCCCGATCTGATTGTGGGACACATAAGAATCATGTCACCTGGACCTGTGTCACCAGCAGGTTCAGGCATTCAGCTGTATTGTAGGCAGCTGGGTCTGGGTTCCTGCCACAGGCTCCCATTTCAAAAGATGGAAACCCTCTTCCCTTACAAGCATCCAAGTGGATTTTGACAGGATGGGCGAGGGAACAGCCTTTCAGCCTTCATCTGTGCTGTGTTTGCAGCAGCTACATTGGGGATGTGTGCATCCTTGAGGACATGACAACACACCTGCCTGTCATCGAGATCCGGATTGTGGAGTGCCGAGGTAGGGCTGGCTGCAGTGGCCACATCCATAATGCACCTGTATGAAACTGTATTTAAAGAGTTTGTTCTGTGACTTGTGCCTCTTGTCATTGCGGGACGTTTCTGATGAGATGCAAAAGAACCAAAGGAAACTCCAGGGAGATCTGATATTTTGGAAGTTCTCAGCTTTCATCCTATCTTTCTCTGCCTTCAATGATTTAATTTTTTTTTCCTATAAATGCCCCACTTCTTTACAGAGATATTTCAGGCTTTCAATGCCCAGCCCCAGAGCTGGTGGAGCTGGTCACATTCCTAATGCTTTTGCCTGTAGACCTGCCATGCTGAAAGGCTTATTTTCTCTTGGTCGTATCATCCATGGTCTTCCTTGGCAGATGATGGGATTGACGTTCGCATCCGAGGCATCAAAATCAAATCCTCCCGACAGAGGGACTTGGGGCTCAGTGCTGACATGTTCCAGCTGCCCAATTTGGTGCGTTACCCTCGCCTAGAAGGGACTGACCCTGACCTGCTGTACCGGCGGGCTGTGCTTATTCAAAGGTACTGTGTGGAGGGCAGCAGACAGGTGGGGTGGCATTGCCTGCAGGGCTTGGTGCCATCTCCAGCATGCATGTGGCTGGATGCTGTAAAGTTGTGTGACTCCCTCTGGGACAGACATTCTGGACGCTGGAGAAAATAGCAGAATCATTTGGGAGCAAGGAGGGCTCTCTGGGGTAGCTCCCCTAAGCTTTCAGAGGAGTTTTGCAGCTCAAGTTCAGTGTCTTGTGTGTTGCAAGCACAGCATATCTGTGCAGTGTGGGGGCATGTACATGCAGAGTCCCTTGTAAGGGGGTGAAAGATTCACTGCAATGCCCAGGGAGTGGGGAATTTAGTACCAAAGGCTGTGTGACGTAAAAAACTACACTGGGTTGAGTTTGGATGAGTTATTTTTCTGCTTGTGCCCAGGGGCTGCCTGGTCTGGAATAGACTTGTGCAGATCCCTGTTTCTCCTGTGTTGCAATACCTTTTTTGGGATTTAGGTTCATCAAGCTCCTGGACAGTGTCCTACATCACTTGGTGCCAGCCTGGGACCACACTGTTGGCACGTTCAGCAAACTCAAGGTGAGCAGTTCCCTTGATGTCTTGTTGGGGCCTCAGTCTGGCAGGGTGACTGTGCTTGGGCTGTGTCAGGGGAGGCAGCCAGTGCTTTGTTGCCTGTAAAGCAGCTCAAGGGAAATACCTAGCTGAGCTCAGTTCATTAATGCTGTCAAAAGTGATACTGTTTAGAGGTCAGTTTCCTGCTAAACCACGGATGGATGTGGATGCATGTAGCTGTGGGGAAACAGGAAGAATCAAACCAGAACATTTCACCCTCCAAAACACTTGAACCATAGCAGCACTGGGCACGTGAGCTGGACAAACCTCCCCTAGAAGATCTCAGCCCAGGACACTCTGTTCCTGCATTTACTGCCAGCAGCTTTGAGCTGGCTGTGTCCAAATTGCAAGGCTTTTACCAGTAACTCATTTCTGGCATTAATAAGCTTTTGCTTTCCATCTTTTTCATAATGCTGAGTTCGTCCCTCCAATTGTCTGTTTTCCTTACATCCTCTCCAAGAATACATATGCTGGACATTACTGGGATAGCTCCATTCTGTGTGTTTCAAGGCCAGCTCAACACAGGACCCAAAGCATTTGAGGATTCTTGTTTGCTTAGAGGAGCTGGCTTTGATTACAAATAGGAAGGATAGTAAGACCAGTTTTCTGGTGGGAGTGAGGGTAAAGGAGAGTCTAAGCAATACTGGGTTGTGAGCATCAGATGACACCTGATGGACTGAGGACTGAGCTTGATGTCTCCCTCAAGCCAGAATGCAGAATCTTTTTAGAGGCAGAGGGGGAGCAAATACTGCCAAGGAGAATGTGTCTGTGTGGGAAGGCAGTGGCCCTGGGAAAGGGAGAGACCCGGAGGTGTGGTGTCTACCGTAGGAAGTAGGTGACGTGTTTTGTACATACCTGCTGGCAGCACATCAAGCAGTTCCTGCTGCTGTCCAAGAAGCGCACGGCCCTCATTACGCAGTGTCTGAAGGACTCGGAGACCAGCAAGCCCAATTTCATGCCGCGGCTCTACATTAACCGACGCCTGGCTATGGAGCACCGAGACAACCCTGCCCTGGACCCCAGCTGCAAGAACGCTGTCTTCACCCAGGTACTGTCCCTCCTGGAAGGGTCCCTGCTGCTCTGGGGAGAGTGGGGCATCCCAGAATGAAAATGATCCACATAAAGGTGGGTGGAAGGGGCAGCTTGGAGCTGGAGATACCTAGAGCCCTCAAGGCCTCTTCACATGACTCTTAGGCTCTATAATTACATGTGCTGATGATCCCATATCCAGGAATAACATCTAGGAGGTATTTGGGTTCTCTGAGTTGAAATCTGTGCTCTGTCCTGGATGCTCTCTGTGGCATGTTGTTTATGGAGAGTGTAACAATCTTGTTACACTAAAAGGGCAGCAAAGAATTCTTGTGTGACAACGGTCATGCAGCTGCATACAGTCCAGTGTCGTGGTTTTACAGCAGTGCTGATCTTCCTGTGCTCATTCTCCCCTCATCTCCAAAGGGTCTAGTGCTCTGTGTGTGCACAAACAGCCCAGACTACTGTGAAATGTAATGTGTTCAATGCATTTCTGAGGCCTAAACCTTCATACTGTGGGGCACTGTAATTCGTGCTCCCTTTCCAAAAATGAAGGATTTCTAGACCATTTAGAGACCAGCTTCAGTCAGTATTTAATGGTTTGGGGCAAACCAGACTTCTTCCAATTTCTTGCCTCCAACTGACACCAGTTCCCCTGGAGAAGGGATACCAGCCTTGATCCTCTGCTTGCTGCAGGTATATGAAGGCCTGAAACCCTCAGACAAGTTTGAAAAGCCTCTAGATTATAGGTAAGTGGTGTCTGGGTGAGGAGGGACATCGTGCAGTGCTGGGAGCTATGTCCTCTGTCCCAGCAGGGTGTTTGGGAAGCCTTTGTGTGTCCTGTGCTCTGGAGGGGTTTTGCTAGGACAGGAGCCAGCTCAGCCATGGGATGAGGGCCTGTTCCCCAAGGCATCACCTCCCTACTGAGGATGCAGCTGTCTCTGGAGATTGAGATCTTGTCCTGTCCTAATCCCAGGCTGCTCCACCCTAGTCCCCTGGTGTTTCTGCTGTGCCTGCTGCTTTCCCAGAACCTCCTTGGCTTTCAGTAGCACCTCAGGCAATGTCTGGCTTTCTGCAGGTGGCCGTTGCGTTACGACCAGTGGTGGGAGTGCAAGTTTATTGCAGAGGGCATCATCGACCAAGGTAGGGACTGCATGGGGCTCCTTCGGAGCAGGCAGGGGTTGATGGGCTGACTGTTCCTGTAGGGGCTCTTCTCTGCTCCCAGTGTTACTGCCCATGGAGGAAAGAGGGAAGGCAGGTTGCCTTGTCCTGCCACTCCCAGCCGTATCCTAGATGCTCCTTGCTGGAATGGGGATCAGACCTCCGTTAGTCACTAACAGCAGCTTTACAAGTGCCAGTGTTCCTTCTGGCTGTCCTCCCCAGACCAGGCAGGGATGTTATTTCTCCTGTTTTATTTCCTCCAGTGCCATAAGGCTCTGACAGGAGCCTTCTGCTAAACCCAGGACCAGGTTGGACCAGGATTCCTCATCTTTGCTCCATAACTGAGGGTCAGCACAGGGGGAGTTCACATCACTAAAAATGTCCTTCTCTTGGGGTTGCAGGTGGCGGTTTTCGGGACAGCCTGGCGGACATGTCGGAGGAGCTGTGCCCCAGCTTGGCAGACACCCCTGTGCCTTTGCCCTTCTTTGTGCGCACGTCCAACCAGGTGCCATGGGTTGGGATATTGGGGACAGACCCTTCTGGGCCTGGTAATGCAGTGCTGTCCCTGTCCCCTTGCATGTCAGGGACAAACCTGCTCCTGCTGGTCTGAAGCTTTTCTTTGTGAAAGATTGGGTAAATTGTTTTGTGGCATCCCATTTTAGAGTATGCTAACAAGTGCCTGGATACTGGCTGGTCTCTCACTGGGAATATTGTCAAGGAGGATGGGGGGTTAGCCTGCTTTTGCTGGGAGAAGTGCCCAAAGGCATGGCAGGAATGGTCTGTGGTGTTTCATGCTGTGCTGAGATCATGACGTGGAGTTTTGCCTCCCACTCCTGTAGGGTAACGGCACTGGAGAAGCCAGGGACATGTATGTCCCCAACCCCTCCTGTAAAGACTTCCCGAAGTATGAGTGGATTGGGCAGATCATGGGAGCAGCTCTGAGGGGCAAGGAGTTTCTGGTAAGCTTTTGAGAGCATCCCTGGGAGGAGATTTGCCACAAAGGGAGTTGTTAGCCCCCTCCTGCAGCCTGTCCAACAGGAGCATGGAAAGGCTCTGTGTCAGGCCCTGGGACAGAAGGTGTTTGGCAGGGTTTGGGGCTGAGGGACTTGGAGAACTCACAGGCTGAGTCTTGGGAGGCGCTGCTGAAAGCTTGGGAGACAGTGCCTGGTCTCTGCTTAGCTATGATGAACTCTGCATCTGGATAGGGAGTGGGGAAGCTGCTTTGTGTCTGCGTTGTTGAGCCCTATGTCCTTCTTTGGGGATGTCTCATTTTCACACAGACTCAGCAAAATCTCTGTTCTCCTTCAGGTCCTGGCTCTTCCTGGCTTTGTATGGAAACAGTTAACAGGGGAGGAGGTCAGCTGGAGCAAAGACTTCCCTGCCGTGGACTCTATGTTGGTGAGAGGCACAGCCTCCCAGTTCCTATCCTATTCCTTGTGGCACTCAGCAGGGTGGTGATTGGTGTCCCTGTCCTCATGTACTTGCTTCCTCCTGTGATTTGTCAAAGAAACACAAGAAAGGGCAGCTCTTTAGGTATAGGATGCATCTAATGCTAATACAGAGATGCAGCCATACTGACTGCTGCTTTAAGCATGCAATGGCCCAGAGTCTGCTAAACAGCTCTAGGGCAGTGTATCCCATGCTGTGTCACTGTCACTTCTCTGGGAAGGGAGGAGATGGGGACCTGGGCACATCACTGCTCACTGGGCATCTCTCTAACAAGCACTTACTTGGGGCCTGGGCAGGTGAAGCTCCTGGAGATGATGGAAGTCATGGACAAAGACACCTTTGAGTTCAAATTTGGGAACGAGCTGACCTACACGACGGTGCTGAGCGACCAGCGCGCGGTGGAGCTGATCCCCAACGGCAGCAACACCGTGGTGCGCTACGAGGACCGCAAGGAGTTCATCCGCCTGGTGCAGAAGGCTCGGCTGGAGGAGAGCAAGGAGCAGGTAATGCTGCCCCATAGTGTTGGTGGTCATCAGTTCCCAAAGACACTCCCCCCAGTCTGCTTCTGGTAAAATGCACCGTGGTTGGTGTCCCTGGGCCAACCCTTTCGGTGAGGTCCTGGAGCAGAGTGGCTTGTAGCAGCATGGGTGATGCGGGTTTTTATTCCCAGCTCTGACACAGGCTTCCTGAATGAACTGGGATGCATCCCTCTGGGGTTCTGTCACCTTCTTCAGGTTCCTTGGAGTGTTTGCTGAGCAGTCACATGGCTTGCATCCAGTAGAGTCCCTAGACTCAGCCATGAGTCAGGGAAATGGGCAAGACATGCTGCTTACCTGCCCTGTCTCCTTTTCAGATCATGGCCATGCAGGCTGGGCTGCTGAAGGTGGTGCCCCAAGCTGTTCTTGACCTCCTTACATGGCAGGAACTGGAAAAAAAGGTCTGTGGAGACCCAGAAGTCACAGTTGATGCCCTGAAGAAGCTCAGTAAGTGAAGGGCTCTGCTGAAAATTCTTTTCCTGAAAACAAGGCTGTCTTCTGTCTGTGCTGGGACAAGGAGAGGTGTGGGAGGCCAGTGTTAGCCTTTATTACAGTGACAGTGTGGGCCTGTGTACTTCCTGGCTTTAGCTGGGTGCTCATAGGGGCAGGGGTGTCTGTTGACTCCATGCTGGGCCTCAGAGTAGAGGCTGGGGCATCCCCACGCTGCCAATATCTGAGCCCCCTGTGGAGCTGATATGTGGATCTGGCTGATCCACAGGGATCTGACTGCATTTCCTTGCACCTTGGCTTTATGTGCTTACAGCTGCAGGCACCCAGAGGTTTCTTCCTGTGCTGGCAAAGAAGGAGGAGCTGTGATCTTTAATAAACTCCTTTTCTGTATCCTTTCTGCCAGCCCGGTTTGAGGACTTTGAGCCACAGGACACCCGTGTTCAGTACTTTTGGGAAGCACTCAACAACTTCACCAACGGTGAGCTCTTTGCTCTGTCCCTGCATATCTCATGCCATGACAGCTCCTGCATGCTGGCTGGGAGCTGGGAGGGTGAAACCAACCCTCACTGCTGCCTGGGGAACAGCTTGGGAGCCAAGGAGAGCAAGCAGCTGGGCTGAAGGAGCTGCTTGCTAGCACTGGGGATACCTGGAAGCAGCTGTACCTCCCTCTAGGGTTTGCTGATACCTTTGCTTTTCCTTCACAGAGGATCGCAGCCGCTTCCTCAGATTCGTCACTGGCAGAAGCCGCCTTCCAGCACGGATCTACATCTATCCAGACAAGATGGGGTGAGTCCATTCTTCTGTAGGCTGCAGGGCTGACAGATCCCACACCAAAGGGATGTGTGATCTCGTCTCCACTGCCTCACTGGCCTGCTGGTTCTAACCAGTTTGTCACCATCTCCCTAAGCTCTGAGACGACAGATGCTTTGCCAGAGTCATCCACCTGCTCCAGCACTCTCTTCTTGCCCAACTATCCCACGTAAGTTTTGGTGCTTCCCTCTATCTGGGAGACTGTGTGTCTGGGCTCTCTTCTTAACCAACCTTGGTGCTGACCCACAGGGCCACACTTACATCTCCTGCCTGTCCCATGTGGCTGTTGAGATTCTCTGTGTGAGCAGCTGGTGAACATCTTGTCCTCTCAGCTGGCAAATGCAGCAATGGAAACTCCTCCTTATCTTTATTTTTCCTCCCCTTCTGCCATCCCTAGAGCCAAGGTGTGTGAAGAGAAGTTACGCTATGCTGCCTATAACTGTGTGGCCATTGACACAGACGTGAGTCCATGGGAAGAGTGATGTTGCAGCTTGACAAGCAGCATGGACAGTCATTCAAGAAAACTGTGCAGTGGGAAGAGCTCCCTTGTTTTTTTCCAGGATGTGTATATATAATAAACATATAGGTGAAACCTGGCTCACAGAGTGGATATGGAGGTTTGGGTCTTCACCAGAGTTGGAGCTAGCTAGGAGTGTAAATATGATTGTAATAATGAAATCCTGGCCCAGCTCTCAGGCATCAGGAAGGTCTGGTAGGCTTTTGTAGTGAGTTTCTTCTCCACATGTCCCTGTTGTAGCTCCACAAAGCTGGCTGCTCCCAGGCTGCACTCTGCTCCATACAGGAGTGGGACAGGGACATGGAGCTGCACAGCAGGTTACGGCACAGCACAGCACAGACAACTCTGAGCTGCTGCTGAGACCACGGGGAGGCTCAGAGATGCTCAGTGTGTCTTGACCACGTTGCCTTGCCTTGTTCCTGCCCTCACCTTAGGCCAATGGAAATGAGATCTTTCATCTAGGATTAAGAAGAAAAGGTGGGCTGGTGGCAGGTGCTGCAGGGGTGCCTTTGGCCACCAGGTGTCATGACAGACCTGCACAGCAGGACTGTGTGTGCTTCCAAATGGACTCCCGTGCTGTCACATCGCACCAAATCCGAGTTCTGTGACCACCCGTGGTTCCTTGCACCCCTCACACAGCAGTGACTGCTGGGGGAGCTGCTCCACCAAAGTAAGTGGAAACCGTATTTCCCTTTTCCTCCGTAACTTTCAGTTCTGCATCCAGCATGCTGGTGGTTTGGCAGCTGTTCTCCCAGGCTTTTTGAGCCTTGATTTTTCCCCTAAAAGCCAGTATTAACACTAATCTATTCGAGTTCTCATGGAGATGTGCAGGCATGGCCAAGCTCTCCTCACAGATGGCAGGGATTAGAGCACTAGCAGGCACAGCAGTACCAGGCTCTGCTCTTTGCTGAGGGAAGGGAGGTGTATGTTTCAGGTGAACAGGGAAAGCCTTTCCCCCAAGGGAGTGGAGAAACTCTGGGTATCAAGAGTTGGAGCTCTTTGACCAACTGACCATGCAGTGTGTGAGCGAGGAGTGGGCAATGAAACCTTTACAGCTTCAAGACTACTGGGAATACTCCTTGATATTCCCAGCCCTGGGCAGGGCTAGTCATTGCCTAGCGCTGTGAGCTACCAGTTGTTAGTCCACGTTTATACCCCCAGCTCCATCCTCAGCCTGTGTGGTCTGTTGGACCACCACAGCTAAGAGCCACAGAGTCACCGGGGCTGCACTGGAGTGGGGCTGATGCTTCATGGCTTTTTCTCATCTTTTGAAGGAGTCTGTCATCCAGAAATCACTTCCACTTGTAAGCAAAGTCCTTCCCTTCACCAGTTTCCTTTGAAATTGCTGTAGTCCCAGATTTGCTGAGGGGGGTTGTGCTAAAGGCGATGTAGGACCAGGAGGGAGCATGTGCCGCCACCTCCCGCATCGTGCTGAGTGGAGGGAGCACAGGGTGAATGGGGAAGCTGTTTCTGCAGTCCTTGCCTGCAGCAGGGCCTTCCATGCTCAGCTGGGTGGGCGTGAATCCTGTGTGCCAGAGGAGTCTTTTTATATGTCCTAGACTCATCTCAGAATTGATATCTCTGGCTTTGTGGCTGATTCCAACCACCAGCATGGATGGGAGCAGAGCCAGTGCAGCACCTTTCTGTGCTGGTGACTTAGTCCTTTCCTAGGGTGTCTGAAATAGGCATGAGCAAGCTGGTGAAAGGACTTTGATCTGCTGGCTCGGCCTCAGTCAGGAGTGTTGGGGAAGGAGCCTGCAGCAGCAAGCTGAGGTTTGAAAGGCACTATCCTAGGTCTGAAAGGAACTGATATTTGGGTGGAATCAATCCTGCTTTTTCCAACCTTGCCCACTTGTCTGTAAGGCAGATCAGCAGGAAGTCACATTATTTACTGAGCAGAACTAGAAGCAGCAATAAAAATTGACTCTGGTGCTTTATTGCTGGGCGGGGTAGGGTTGGTAAGTGGCTCAGGGCAGGATGGATAAGGCCCTAGTCTTTGGTGAAGGGTGAGCTGATGTTACCTATGGGAATGGGCAGGTTAGGATCCAGCTGATGCCATCAGGATTGTCATAGAATAGTTTCAGGTGATTATTAATGCTCATGTAGTTCTAGCTGTTCTTGTTATTCCACTAATACCCTGGAGTATGACAAACTGTAGTTTGTCAGTAGTAGTAGTTTGACAGGTAGTAGTTTGACAGGTTCTGTCTGTCCCTACCTCACGTAGGATCTAAAATAAAATTAACGAACTAATTGCTCCTGACCTTTCTGGTGATTGGTGTGGTCTGGCTGGGGCTCCTGTGTCCTTCTGTTGGGTTAAACAGTGGATGTGACACTCAAGGACCTGGGTTAGTGATGAACATGGCAGGGCTGGGTTTACAGTTGGACTCAATGAGCTTAAAGGTCTTTTCCAACCTAAATGATTCTGTCATTCTAAACAGCAATGGAGAATGGTGTCATGAGAGGCAGCTGGAGGTGAAACAGAAACCGGCCCTGTGATCCCCTTTGCACACAAAGTGGCGTCATGGAAGTGACTCAGACTATTAACTGACTCAACCCTTTGCAGCAGCTCTGCAAGTGTGTTACAGGGTGATGCGGCTGCAGAGGGAGGGCACAGGACCCTCCTTGCTGTGGTAACTGCAGGCAGGAGCAAGGCAGAAGTCTGCATTTCTCTCACACTGTGGTTCAGGGCACTTTGCTCCTGGCAAGGCGGGTGCCCAATTGCTGCACTGAGGCACAGTCACGCCTGTTCAATAGATAACGCTGCGGGGGTGACAGCTGTCGGATCAGTTTGGACCGTGCCTTTGCAGCCAGGGATGGGACTGGACTCTGACCTGCCAGGAGAGCAGTCCAGCACCAGAGGGGTGCAGGGACCTTTGAGCTCTGCCAGGCTGATTGTTTCATGATCCCTAAACGCAGCCTTTAGTGCCCAGCCTGAAAAAATTAAGATAGTGTGGGGTGGAGCCGAGTTGCTCTCTGCCACCGCCCTGCCGTGGTATGTAACAGGCAGGTGTGACTTGGGGTGACACACTGCCAGCGTTCTGGGGTGGTTGGGTGCTGCTGGGTGCCACAGCATTGCCCCTGCTGCCAGGGTGCCACTGCTGGCTGGGATAAAGCTGTTCATCCTCTTCAGCTGATGTTTGGAGCATCCCCACTGGCGTCCAGCCTGCCTGGGGCAGGAATATGTCCCCCAGCTAGATGGGAGCTGGTTCTCCCCATAGCAGGATACATACTCCCCTCTTCCCCATCCAGGCTGGAGAAGTAGCTCTGTGCCGTGACACCACAGGGACCCCCTCTTTGCTTGTGGGGATGCCGGCAGTGTTAAAAATATTGGAGGCGGGGTGGAAGCAGAGTCCTAAGCTGTAGGGTGAGGGGATGCCTGTGACCTGAGTCAGCTCCTGCCGAGGACTGGGGTGGGCGTAACACAGTCACATCGTTGGCAGAGGAGGGATAGCGGAGGTCCCAGAGCTGGAGAACGGGGCGACTGCGGTCCGGGACGGAAGAAGAAGGGCTGGGGCGTGCCGGGGGACACGGGCGGAGCGCCGCCCGCCCGGGGAGGAGGCGGCGCCCGGGCACCGAGGGCTGCCCGAGGCGGGGCGGCACCGCCGGAGGCGAACCGGCCCCGCCGGCACTCCGGGGCCGCAGCCGGGTCAGCCCGGGGCGCAGCGGAGCCGGTGCCCGGTGCGCGATGCGGGCGGGCGGGGAGGCGCCGCACCAGGTGCTGGGCCGGCTGCGGTTCCTGCTGCA
>JAWWLV010000005.1:9792136-9831082 GCA_035041135.1 Platyrinchus mystaceus
AGGGCGGCTGCCTCCGCGCCACCGGCGAGGAGTACTGCAACGGCGCCGGGCTCTGGGTCAAGCTCAGCAAGGTAACGGCGGCACCGGGAACCACCCGCGGGATGCCCGGTGCCGACGGCGCTGACAGACCGGGTTGTACTTTCAGGAGCAGCTGGAGGAGTACACGGGCAGCCATGGCCTGGCAGAGGGCTGGGTGCTGGCGCAGAGGTTCGGAGAGGGAGGAGATAAGTTGGTCCCGGTTGACTCCGTGCAGAGGATCCAGTGGCAGCACCAGACGCTGGGCGTTGATTACAGACCTGCTGTCAGGTATGGCCTCAGCCCGCTGCGCCCCGGGCAGGGACTGGGCTGGGCTGTGGGAGCTGGAGACGCGTGTGGCCGGTACCCACAGAGGATATGCGACCCTACCATCCCAAATCCCTTGGGCACGCTGTCCAGCACAGTGCTCTCACTCCCTCCAGTGCTGGTGGGACACATGCCCACCGAGCCACCGGTGGGCAGGTGGGTGCCCTCTCGCAGGCTAATTCTGTTTGCTTGTGGCAGCGCCTGCACAGGATAAAGATGCCAGGGATTCTAGGGCACTCGGATTTGGGCTGAGCAATGTCGTGGAGGTAGTGCAGTGATGAGAGAGCTCAAGTTTGATTTTTGTGATAGAAGGCCATGTGCAGGGCTGGATTCCCCTGCTCTGTCCCAGCCTGTACCTGGGTGCAGGGGCACTCTCATCCCTCCCATAGCTGTTCCTGCAGCCCCTGGGTGTCACCCCAAGTCCTCCACCACTGCTGCCTCCATTCCAGGCTAAGGCAGTAATGCCTGGGTGCACTGAGCACTGACCCATTTTTTCCCTTGTATGACTCCTCTGCTGATGCTGCTCCAGCTGGGTACAAGTGGTGGACCTGACCTACTCCATGCACCTCGGAGAGATGCCCAGACTCATAGAGCAGGATGAGGCCGCAGTGCAGAAGTTTCGGTATGAGTTCATCTCCTAGAGTGGGACTGCAGCACCCTGAGGGGCAGCCAGCTGGGGCCTGGACATGCCTGCAGGGCCAGGACTGGTTTCAGGCTGAGGAGTGGGCAGGATGGGTGCCATGAGAAACCTTTTACATTGGTACCTCTCCACACTGCTCAAGTAAAGATGGCCTTTGCTCTGTGGAGCATTGGAGCGACTGCATGCTGCTATTCCCACTGGGCAGAAGTGGCCATAAACCCCTGGTGTGCTGGTGATGAGATACAGCTGTGCCATCTGCCTGCTGCAGGGACAGGTGCCTGTCACCATCCCGAGTTGGTGACCACAAGACACTGTGGCCAGTCTGAACTGGGGCACCTGCACACTGCTGGTGGGCAGGTTTGGGGTGCAGCCTGGTCTCCTCGTCCCATTAACACAGAGACTCCCCACAGGTCTGTGCCCCCAGGCTGGAGCTACGAGCATGACATGGAGCTGGGACGCTTCCTGTATGATCACAGTGAGAAGCAGCTGCAGCACGTGGACTGCGCCAAGGAGCACATCAGCAGCATTGAGGTCTCCTCACAGACGGTGCGTAGTGAGGCTCCTTTGCAGCCTAAAATCGGCATGAGACACATGAGCATCACTGCAGTTGCAGGGAGGAGTGGCCAGCAGTGGCAATCCCTGCTGTGAGGGACAGGGGATGGTGGTAGGGTTTTGCTGCCCTAGCAAAGCTGCCGGGAGTTGGGCATCTGGAGCAAAACCCCCCTGTGTCTCTGGGGCACTGCAACGGGTCTGTGGCCGTGCCCAGTTCGGTCTGTGCAGGAGCCACCATCCACGTGCAGCCTAAGAAACCAAGGGGCTGGCCTGGTTCTGACCTCTTCTGGACCCACAGAACTCATCTCAGGGGTGGTCTTGGTGTGCCCAAGGATGCTTATCTCCCTCCCTCTGCTGCACTCTTGCAGGAGGACTGTGTTGCAGCCCATCTGACAGACAACCTGACATACACCGCCTGGGAGAGCAATGGGCCCCCAGGGCAGCACTGGGTGCGGCTCAAAATGAAGAGAGGAGCCCTTGTCAAGTGAGACCTCGGGGTATTCCCCTCCGTGCCAGCAGCTGTGCCAGGGATGGGCAGGGTGCAGGCAAAGCACCCACTTCCTCCTCAACCCAGCTTTCCCCCAGCCACAGCTGGGGACTTGGGGTTGAAGTGAGGAACAGCTGCTGCCAGAGGCACCCCAGGAAGACACAGCCTTGCCCCCAGGCCTGGGAGAATTCTGGGGGCATCTCTGTGCCCAGGCAGCACCGGAGGGGAGGACAACACTGCACCTTGCTTTTCTCACCCCTAGGAGGCTGTGGCTGATGCTGGATGGGCAGGCCAGCTCCTATGTACCCAGGCGGGTGGCTGTGTATGGGGGAACACTGAACAGGCTGCAGCACCTGAGAACAGTCCTAATTAACGAGTGAGTAATGAGTGAGGAGCAGTCTGGGTCCAGCTTGTGCTGAACTTGTCTCTGCATCCTGAGCAGGTGCTAAGGAAAGGGCTGGGGTTGGTCCTGAGTTACTCGCCAGTGACAGTTGCTCTCCAAGGGCTGGGGACTCCCTGGGTGCAGGCTACATCTGTCCCCACAAGTGTGGTGGTCCCCCACCTCCATGTGCCAGCTGAGCACCTTCATCTCCTCTCCTGCTGTGGCAGCTGGTCTGCAGTTTGCTTCCTTCTGCCTGGTGACTTTCTGCCTCCTCCTCCTCACCTCTGGGGACACATGCCACTGCTGTCACCACTCTGAGCATTTCTGCATGCTGTAGCCAAGAGGTCCTGGAGAGCTTCCTGTCCCTGTCCTCACTCTGGCTCTGAGCACCCTTCTCAAGGCAGGCAGGAGTTTACTCAGGAGTGCAAAGATCTCCTTCACCTTCCCCAAAACTTGCCCATTTGCCTTTTTTGGCTGAGCAGTGGGATCTGTCTTTGAAGAAGCACCCATGAAACCGCTGAGGTGTCCTTTGCAGCTGTGGGAGCCAACTCCTCCTTCTGTCTGCTTAGTGCAGTGGTTTTTCCCCATGGGCCCATAGGATGGGACCTTGAGAAAGGCTCTGAAAAAATACTTAGCAAACTGCTCATCTTCACAAATCCCTGTTTCCTTCAAAAACCCTTGGATGATCGGCTCTGCTTGAAGGACGGGTCTGCCCTTGTGAGATGTGCTGGGACCCTCCAAGAACAGTGACATGCTCTTGGCCATCTTGTCTTTCTGTACTTCTTTGAACTTTTGTCTTTTCTGGCTCTTTGGATGTGGCTTCCACCTTCTCCAGAATGTCTCTGTGCCTCTGACAGCCTCTTCTCTCTGCTTGGGCCCCTCCTGCCTCAGCCCTGGTGAGGCTTTGGGGGCTTTCACCATGGGTAGAAGTGTATCCTCTGCTGGGGAGCCAGAGTGGCCCGTGCCTCGCTGGCCACCTCGCTGGTGTCTGTGCCTCATGGCTTCACCATCCCTCTCTGCTGTGTGCAGGAACAGCTACCAGAATGTCTGCATCCTCCGGGACATGAAAACCCACATGCCAGTGCTGGAGATCCGCATCCTGGAGTGCCGGGGTGAGCCTGCACTGCCAAAGCAGGGCTGCCAGCCCAGCCTGGCCCTAAACATGCAGCTGGTCCCAGCACCTGCAGCTCTTCCTGCAGCACCTGCTGCTTTTTTTGGGATCCACTGGAGAGAAGGATGAGGAATGAGCTTCATATGAGATGCTGCAGGTGCTGGGGGCACCTTGCCCCAGGCTGCAGCACCCAAGCCGTGCTGGCCACACAGCTGCAGCAGCACACACAGCATCGCTGTTCCTTCTTGGCAGACCAAGGGCACAATGTCCGTCTGCAAGGGATTAAGATCACATCCTTCTGGGAGTGGGACTTGATCCTCAACGCTGACATGTTCCAGCCAGCCCGGCTGGTTCGCTACCCTCTCCTGGAAGGGGTGGACGCCGACGTGCTGTACCGGCGGGCTGTGCTCATTCAGAGGTACCGGCATGGGGGTGTCACCGTCCCTGCAGTGAGCCCAGTCCCAAGGAGAACCATCCCTGGCCTTCAGGGCAGCCCCAGGCTGGGGTCAGCACTGGCCCCACAGAGAGACCCACTGCAGCAATTCAGCTGCAGTGCTGCAGTGTGTGCTGGTCTGCCCTTGTTTACAGCGTTTTCTTGGGGGGTATGAAAAAAAGTGCTTGGCCAGAGGGTGGTGGTTGGGTGATCCCCTTGGTGTCTGGTGTCCCTCCATGGGCTGGAGGAGACCCGTGTGCAGAGAGCACAGTGCCCAGGGGCTGGGGCTGTCTGTGGTGAAATGCCACCCTCCCACAGCCTCGTGCTGCTTCTCTCCGGTCTCCAGGTTTGTCCAGCTCCTGGAAAGTGTCCTGTGTTATCTGGTCCCCCTCTCTGAGGACAGCATCGGCACCTTTAATGCACTCAGGGTGAGCATTTGCTGGGCTCCCCAGGGATGTTGCCAGTATTGGTGTCTCCTCAGGAGCTCAGATGGTTTTCTGGGGGCTGTGGTGTGTCCTCTTTGATCCAATGGGGACAGGCCAGCCCAGGGCTCAGAGCTGCCATGCTGGGCATTGCCAGAGGGGTGGTGGAGAATACCCTGTGACACCAAGGGCTGTGCTTGCGGAGAGGAAAAGAGGGCACATGGTGGCAGGATCAGGTCTCTTGACTATCCCTGCCTGTCCTTTGTTAGAGCATGAAGCCATTCCTGCTGCTGTCCAAGCAGAGCTCAGCCCTCATTGCCCACTGTCTCCAGTCCTCGGAGACCACTGCTCCTCACAGCACGCCAAAGCTCTGCATCAACCGGCTCCTGGCCCGGGAGCACCGTGCCAACCCTGCACTGGACCCCAGCTGCAGGAACACCGTTTTCACCCAGGTATGGCAATGCTGTGCCCAGTGCCAGGCACCTGCCAGTTCAGCATCACTTGCCCCCGCTGTGTCTCATCCTCTTTCTGCTCTGCTACTTTCCAGGTGTACGAAGGCCTCAGATCTTCCAAGAACAATCAGCCCCTGGACTACAGGTGGGTCTTCAGCATCATATTTGTGGAGTGTCACCTCCCCAGAGCAGGGTGCGAGGGGATGCCAGGTGCTGCTGGTGCCCTCAGAGGAGGGATGTGCATGGGGCTGTTGCTTCCCCACAGGTGGCCCCTGACCTACACCCAGTGGTGGGAGTGCGATTTCATCAGTGAGGGCATCATTGACAATGGTGAGAGCTCTTCCCTCCTGCCCCAGGGCTCTCCCCTGGGCTCTCCTGTGATGTGGTGCCGATCAGTGGGTGCCCACACTGTCCCAGCTGCTCTTTGAGAGGCAGCCCTGCTCTGCACACTTGGGATGGGTGGTCCCAGCATCTCCCCTACCCCACCAGTGCTTCCCCTTCCCCAGGGAAGGGAGTAGCTGGGCAGATGCTGTGGCTCAGTGTCTGCCCTTGGTGTGTCAGGCAGTAACCAGCCTCTGCCCCCACTGCAGGTGGTGGCTTTCGGGACAGCCTGTCAGACGTGTCAGAGGAGCTGTGTCCCAGCTCAGGAGATGTCCCCGTGCCCCTGCCCTTCTTCGTGCGCACCTCGAACCAGGTTTGACATCCCACTGTTTGCCTGTCCAGGCTGGGGGGGGTCAGCCAGCAGAGCCTGGGGATTTTTGGGCAGTTAGTCTTATCTTAATGCTTTCAAGGCTGTTTGCTGGGGGAGCTATGCTTGTACCCACAATCTCTGGTGGAGATCTCCTGGAGGGGTGTAAAGGGCAGGAGAGGCAGGCAGAGGAGTGATGGAAGTGGAGGCTGCAGGAGAAGCCATGCTGGGCTGGTCAAATCTCTGTCTGTGGGTCCTAAGCCTCTCTCCCACAGGGTAACAGCAGCAGTGACACCAGGGACATGTATGTCCCCAACCCCTCCTGCAAGGACTTCCCCAAGTATGAGTGGATCGGGCAGCTGATGGGAGCAGCCCTGAGGAGCAAGGAGTTTCTGGTGAGCACAGCAGAGCCTTCCTAGCTAGTGAGGGGGCTTGGCAGGGGCGGCTGTGTCTCACCCACTGCCTGTGGGGGAAAGAGGGGCAGGGGGAGGACGCATGTGTCTGCTCTCTTTGGCAGATCCTGTCTTTGCCGGCACTGGTGTGGAAGCAGCTGGCAGCAGAGGAGGTCAGCTGGAGCAAGGACTTTGCCACTGTGGACTCAGAGCTGGTGAGCAGGGCTGGGGGCTGGCAAGGCAGTGCCTGGCACTCCTGAGGCTGCTCTGGCTCCACTGTAGTGGCTACTGCCCATTTGGGTTGCAGGTGAAGCTGCTGGAGGTGCTGGAGCGGGTGGACAGGGAAGCCTTCGAGTTTATGTTTGGCAGAGAGCTGACCTACACGACAGTGCTGAGCGACCAGCGTGTGGTGGAGCTGATCCCCAACGGCAGCAACACCGTGGTGTGCTACGAGGACCGCAAGGAGTTCATCCGCCTGGTGCAGAAGGCTCGGCTGGAGGAGAGCAAGGAGCAGGTAACACCATCCCCCAGGGCTGGCATGGCTCCAAGGGAACCCTGCTCCTGTGGCAAGCCATCCTAGTTCTTGTGGGGTTCACGTCATGAAAATGTGTCCCCAAAACTAGCTCCAGTTGGGCAGTACCATGCCCAGGATGTCCATGAGCCCTGCACCCCCTCTGGGGTCCCGTGGTCCCTGCTTCCAGTGCCCTGGGTGGCTGCCCTGGGCTCAGACCTGCCCTGGTGACACAGAGCCCCTCCTGTGCCCCCCCAGATCGCAGCCATGCGCGCCGGGCTGCTCCGTGTGGTGCCCCAGCCTGTGCTGGACCTGCTCACCTGGCAGCAGATGGAAAAGCGGATCTGTGGGGACCCCGAGATCACAGCGGCCGAACTGCGGAAGTTCAGTAAGTCACAGGGCCAGCCCAGAGCTGCTCCCACCCCCCCTGAGGGCACAGACTCCCCTCGATGCTCCTTGTCCTGTGCATGCATCCTGGTCATGGGGTGCCGAGGGGCCTGGGGCAGGATAAGCCGGAGGAACCCTGGATAGGGATGCTTCAGGTTTAACTGCAAACCCCCCTGGTCTCCGCTCTGGTCCTTCTGGTCCTCAGCCGCTATGGGCAGAGGCGAATGGCCACTCTGCAAACTGGAACCCCTATTTCTCCACCCACCACGGCACTGGTGCTGGCCCCACTCAGGGGTGCCAGGGGCTCTCAGGGGCTCAATGGGGAGCAGAGGGTCTCCTCTTCTCCTTTGCTTTGTTGGTAGTTTCTAATGAAGCCGTTGCACATTCTTTGTCACAGTCAAGTTTGATGACTTTTCCTCTGATGACACCCGTGTCCAGTACTTCCTGGAAGCACTCAACAACTTCACCAGTGGTGAGTGGCCCCAAGCCTTTCCCCACTCTTCATGTGCAGTGGGATGGGTGAGAATATAGGGTACCCACTGCCCTGTGCACCAGGGATGCTCACCAGCTGCTTCCTTGGGAGCTGGCTGAGGTTGTCCCACCTGGCCCTTCCTGGGATGCTGAGAGCATCCCTTAGCTTTGCCCCTTGTTCCCGGGGTGATTCTGCAAGGGCAGAACCTGCTGTGACAGCAGCGACTGGGACAATCCTATTCCTGTCCCTGAGCCTGATCCCTCTCCTTCCCCTCAGAGGATCTCAGCCGCTTCCTCAAGTTCGTCACTGGCCGGAGCCGCCTCCCAGTTCAGATCACTGTCTACCCGGAAAGGTCCAAGTGAGTCCGTCCTGCCCTGCTGGGGTCCCTGTGCCCTGCTGGGGTCCCCACACAGTGTGAGGTCCCTGCGCCGTGCCGGAGTCTGATTCTCTTTTTTTCTCCCAAGCTTGGATGCGTTGGACCTGATGCCCCAGGCCAGCACATGCTCCGGCACCTTCATCTTGCCCAACTATTCCTCGTGAGTCGAGCTGGGGACAGGGACTCTCCCCTCTCCCTGGGGCTGGCATTGGGGTTCCCTTCCAGACTCCCCAGACCCTGCCCTGGGGAATGTCCGGGCAGGTGTGGGGAGGGAAGCCTGAGGTTTTCCGTGCCATGACCCAGCGTTCTGCCCTGCCAGGGCCAAGGTGTGTGAGGAGCTGCTGCGCTACGCCGTGTACAACTGCATGTCCATCGACACCGACAAGGACCCCTGGGATGAATGAGACCCCCACGTGCCCCAGGCCACGGGAGCCGCCTGCCTCAGGGACACTGGGTTCAATAAAACTGCAGGGCCAGCTCCTACCGTCCTGGCCTGGGTCCTGTTTGTGTCTGTTCTCCTCGAGGGCTGGACCTGGAGCTTGTGGCCAGTGCTGCAGCTGGAGGGGCCAGCATGGCACTGCCTGCTGGGCGCTGGGCGGGCGGAGGGTCCTGCGGGGTGGAGAGAGTGGCGTGTTTGGGGGGCGCTGTGGGTCCTGTACACGGTGTGCGTGGGGAGCACAGCAGCAAACGGACCACCCAGTGCACCCCCAGACAGCCCTGAATGCACCACACAGCCCCCAGTACCCCCCGACTGCCCCCCCCACTGTCCCCAATGCCCTCCAAATAGCCCCCAATGCACCCCACGCTGCTGCCAGTGCCCCCACACAGACCCCACTGCCCCCACACAGACCCCACTGCCCCCACACGGACTCCAAATGTCCCCCAGTGCCCACACGATGCCCCCAACCTCCATCCCCCTGCACACCCCGCTCCGGCCGCCAGGGGGCGCTGTCCCGCCGAGCGCCCGCCGCTCCCCCGCGCGGATCATCCACGGCTCGGCGCTCCGCAAAGCGCCCGATCCTTCCCTCGGCGCTCGTCTCGCTGCCCTGGCCGGGTGGCGCCCCCCCCCCGCCCTCCCGACGCCCAGCGAGGAGGCGGATCGATCCTCTCGGCGCTCGCCCGTGATCGATGCCCTCGGCTGTCCTTGCGCAGGCGCAGCTCGGCGCCGCCGCCATTGCTGCGCTGTCAGTGCCGGGAGCGGCGGCGGCACCGGCGGCACCGACCGGTCCCGTCCCGTCCCGTCCCGCCCCGCCCCGCCCCGCCCAGGCCCTGCTCTGCCCTGCCCTGCCTCCGTGCCCCTCCGCAGCGCCATGGAGTTCCAGGCCGTGGTGATGGCGGCGGGCGGCGGCTCCCGCATGACGGACCTCACCTCCAGCATCCCGAAGCCGCTGCTCCCGGTGGGGAACCGGCCGCTGCTCTGGTACCCGCTGAACCTCCTGGAGCGCGCCGGCTTCGAAGGTGAGGCGCGGCGGGGGCCGGGCTGTGCCCCGCTGTTGCGGCTCCGTGTGGCGGGTGCCCCGCTGGCCGGGCAGGGGCCGCAGCAGGGCAGGGGCCGCAGCAGGGCAGGGGCCGCAGCAGGGCAGGGGCCGCAGCAGGGCAGGGGCCGCAGCAGGTCACTCCTCTGCACCGAAGCTGTTGTCCCCTGTCACCTCCCTTCCTGCCCTCTGTGCCAGCGCCCCTTTCCCCCTCTGCTCCCCCGCCAAGGGCCGGGCACTGCCTGAAGGCGAGGTGGGCGTCTGTCTCTTCACCCAGGTAACGAGTGACAGGATGAGAAGAAGTGGCCTCGCGTTGCGCCAGGGGACGTTTAGATTGGATATTGTGGAATTTATTTTTTTTTTCAGGGAAAGGGTTGTAAAGCATTTGAACGGGCTGCCCAGGGAAGTGGTGGAGTCACCATGTGGATGTGGCACGTGGTTTCCTGCTGAACGCGGTGATGGGTTGATGATCTTAGAGGTCTTTTCTGACCGTCATGGCTCTCTGATCCCCAACTCCGATGTCTCTCCCCGGCTTGCCGGCCGCGAGTCTCTCACGTTTCTCTCTCAGCCGTTGCTGACAGTGGTGTGAGGAGCGTGTCAGCCCTCCAGGGATGGCTCCTGGTTTGTTGTTTTAGCCTGGCCTGAAGTTCAGGGTTACTTGCTGCGTGTGAGGCGTGCAGCCCGTGTGGCAGCGCAGAGCCAAGCTCTGGGCTGTGGCCAGAACAGGGCAGGGGGAAGGGGCAGACTTGTGTTGCTCACCTTGGGGCCTTGTCCCACAGGGGCACTTAAGGTGATGCTTAGTACCTGGTGAGGTCTTTTTGTATTTTCTGGGCTTAGGTGTTTGTTTACCTTTCCAGTGGTGGACCAGATCTTTCTGTGGTGCCCCCCCAGCTTCTTATAAAGCTTCTTCCTGACACCCTTTCATGCTTCTGTGTTTCCACGTTTGTATTTGTCTTGTGCATTTCTGCTCCGGTGTTTTGACTGTGTGATCATTCTGTACTTCATCCCTGACTGTGGCTTTTGTCCTGATTGTTTCTGTTTTCTTTGAAGATGTAAATATCAGCTCATGATTGTCCATGTTGGTCTCTTACTGTTTCAGTGTGAAGGAACAAAACAAAGAGCAAACTTAAGACTCTGCTTTTATTTTGTTTCCTTAAGAACTTTTGTCCTTTGCATTTGCTTTTTGCTTGTTGTCTGTTGAAATCTGCACACTGAATGTCAGCTTTCCTTGCCTGTCTTCCTGTCTCCTTCTTTTTGATAGGATCATACTTTTATCCTTCACTGTGGAGATTTAGGGAGCTAAAAGCTTCTGCGTAATCAGCACTGTGCTTTGTGTGGCTCTTTACTCAGAAAAAACCATTTCTGCTTGGTGCTCCTGACCACTGGTAGCTGCCCCTCTGTTCTATTAGCCCTAGTGAGGCTCCACCTGGAGTGCTGTATCCAGTTCTGGGCTCCTCAGGACAAGAGAGACATGGAGCTCCTGGAGGGGGTCCAGCAGAGAGCAACAAAGATGATTTAGGGACTGGAGCATCTCTCTTATGAGGAAAGGCTGAGAGAGCTGGGCCTGTTCAGCCTTGAGAGGCGACCTCATCAATGTCTGAAGGGACAAGAGGATGGACCAGGCTTTGCTCAGTGGTGCCAAGCAATGGCACAAGAGGCAACAGGCAGAAACTGCAGCATAGGGAATTCCATCTGAACATAAGGAGGAACTTCTTTACTGTGCAGGTGCCTGTGCTCTGGAACAGGTTGCCCAGAGAGGCTGCAGAGTCTCCCTCACTGGAGATATTCAGGAACTGTCTGGACACAATCCTGTGCCATGTGCTCTGGGATGACCCTGCTTGAGCAGGGAGGTGGGACCTGGTGACTCACTTCCAACCTGACCCATTCTGTGACTCTGTGATTCTGTGGTGCAGTCAGAGCTTTTTCCTTTCTCACAGGCAGCTCTTCAGCTTATCCCTCCCCTGTCAACATGTGGATGTGCAGGGTTGTGTTCAGTAAATGTATTCAGCTTCAGTAAGCAAGCTGCAACCTTCCTGCTCCTCCCTTGCTCCTGCCCCCTGACCAAGCTGTACATTTCTGCATTAATAACCCAGTGGCATGAATTCTTTCCCTGGATCATAATTTTTATTAAGTATTACATATGGCTTTAGTTTCTCATATTAGCTAATGTTAATAACTAGGTGTTCCATGGGCTGATTCACTGCATCCCTTTTGCCCTAATTGCAGGTGCTTCCTCTCTTCTAGTATTGAGACTGTTGCCCATCTCACCAGATTAATGCTGAACAGTGTGAGCTTAAATTTTCCACCTGACACCAGTTCCCTCTTCATCAGTTAATTCATCACCTAATTCAAGGTGTGCTTTCAATCCCTTTCTCTAGGTTCTTCAGCCTGTTTTGAATCCAAGTTGGCATCCAGTATGGGAGTGGGAGAGCAGCCCTCCCTCATCTCTGGCACCAAACTGCCACACAATTCTCATGGTTACAATTCCTTTCTCTTTTCTGTTAATAGATTCAGGATGAGATCAGTTTGGATTGATACATGAATACATTAAGATTTATTTTTAATGTGTTTTCATCTTGCCACAGGAACTTCCTAGGCTGAGGGCTGTACTATTTCCCATACTGCTCTGTTAAAATTCCATATGGAATACAATGTTACAGTGTTGGAGGTTTTGGAAGGTGGGATATTTTAACTGGGGGGGGGTTGACTTTTGCTTTTCCTTCCCATTCTTGAGGCTGGTGGAAAAGGTTTCGTGTCATTTTTGTTTTCTCAGTCCTTTCTTTGCAGAGCTTCTGTTCTCACATTCTTCATTTTGGAAAATATGCTTTCATGCCACTGTTGATTTCCTTCAAATATGCATTTATCCTTTTTCTTTTGTAGATGGAATGAGCTTGCTGCTCACATATTTACTCCCCTCTCTTGCCAAGCTGATGCTGCGAAATAGCTTAACCATTGTATTGTAATGCTGTGGTTGGTGGTGTTGCCCACTGAGGATTGCACAGGATCAGGGCAGCAAAAGACAAAGCTCTGAAGTGTTGGTGACATTAATGCAGGGTCTCCTTGCTCTGTTTGAGGACAGATGGTTTGAGGTTGCTCGTTAATGATAGGAGAAGTTTCTGTTCTGTCTTGCTAACAATTCATGCCACACATGCGTGTGTCACTTTCAGTAACAACCTCCACCCACACAAAGCAGGAGGGATTGTTTTCATATTCATTAGGGCTTTAATTTTCTTTTTCAGAAGTTGCTGCTGCCAAAAGAGCTTGGTTCATTGTGGAACCCAGTTGTGTTACTCAAGTGTTTTGACAGTTCCATCAGCCTTTCTAAATAAAATAGTGTGTCCTGTTTGTGATCATATTATTTAGGTTTTTTGCTGCTTGGTCTCATCTCACTTTCCTCTGTCCTAGAGGTCATTGTGATCACAAGGAAGGAAATCCAAAAGATGCTAAACTTGGACACAAAAATGAAGCTCGATTTTGTGTGCATCAGTGACAACATGGACATGGGTACAGCAGATTCCCTGAGGCATATTCACCAGAAAATTAAGGTATTACTGTCTATTATTGAATTTGACTGGGAGTTATTTGTTTATAATATTATTTTTTGTTGTGTTTTAAGAGCGTCCCATGTAATGATACTGTATGTAACCAACTTTCCTGATCTTCAGAGGAGCTGAATTTTGTAAAGGTCACCTCATGGGGGAACTCAAACAAAGACTCTGAATGGCTGGAATTGACAGCTAGGAAGGCTGGAGCAGATCCAGCCTGGGCACTGGCTGCTTCTTAGTCAGTGTTAGCTTTCTGGCAGGGCAATTAAAAGGTTGTATTTGTTTACAGAATTTTTTGATACCATGTGTGAGAGCTGTTGTCCACATAGTGCTCAGGGAAGTAGTTCTGCACAGACATCCATTGCTCTCTCAGCTGGGGCAATGTGAGGATGCCCAAGGAAGTTCAGTTCTTGGCCCTGCCACAGGCTTGCCTGTGTTGTTAGGCCAGTGACTTGTGCTGTGCTTCAGTTTTCTGCTTTTCCTGTGCTTTTGCTGGCCTGGTCATAGGGTAAGCTCTTTGATAAACAGTGCCCAAATGTGATAAAGGGCTGCTGTTCAAATAAAACCACCAGTTTATAGAATTCAAATTTCCAGCTGCACAATTAAAACACTCCCATGTAAGGCAGAAATGCTGCTCCGAGCTCTTGCTGTGATCCTGGATGGAATTTTGTTTTTGTTGTTGTCATACACTTAATCTCTCTGATTTGTTCCCTGTCTGTTTAGGCCATCTTAGCCAAAATGACTCTTTGTATAAATGTTGCAACAGAACATCAATGAGCTGCTTAAGTCGTGAGGTGTCTTTTTGTCTTCAGGCTCTTTTTGAAGGGAATCCACTGCAGTGTAACAGTCTCTGTACTCCCAAGAGAAAGACTCCGGTTGAGACAAGGTGAAAATTTCCTGGAAAATATGGGTGTGTAGGTGGCAAAACGAGAGAGACCCTGCAAGGGATTAATGCACAGACTAGAATAATTTCAAGGGCAAAGAGAATATATGAAACAAAAGTCACAATCAACGAAATCAGTTTAACTGAACTGAATGTTTCTGTCACAATGCAGTTTGACACTATTTTTTAAACCATGTGCAAGCAGTAAGGAAATACCTCTGCATTGCAAAGTGGCACCCTGACCTTACAGTTCTATTGCCTGATCAGCAGTGAACCTGCCTGTCTGGGTGTCCCTCTTTTGGCAGTCCAGGCCAGTTTGCTTCGGGGGCCTGGGAGACAACAAGTAGAGCGTGTGCGAGTCAGAAAATAGACTGTGACTTCACAGGCGGCACTGTTGATCTTCTGGTTATTTTTCAGAAAAAAGGCTTAGAGAAGATGTGAGGTAGCACTGAAAACCACACAAGTTTTCTTAAGTCAGATGCTGTGTATGAACAGCAGCAGCTGCTTCTGCCCTTTTTATTCCGTGTCTTGCTTGTCTGGGCACAGAGGACAAAGTGGTCTCTTATTTGAAAGAAATCTATACTGAGTTCTTGAGCAGATTGCTGCACTGTGTATTTTGGAGTCATTCCTCTAGTAAATGCATACCACTGGTACACCTCTTACAGAGTATAGCCTCTCCTGCGTGACAGAGGGGAGAGAACTCCACAGCAGAGGTAGCTGCTCTGTGTTGGCTGTGCTTGCACTGCAGCAGCAGAGGGATCTCGCTGAAGAATGAGTTTCCCTGGTGAAAACAACTGCTGCTTGTGGCCATAGTTTGCTGGCAGGCTTTTTGCAACCCATGCCAAAAGTCTGATGAGAAGTTTAAACTGGTTGCTGAAACTTAGTTGTCGCAAATTGAGTTAATTGCCCACAGACAGAAGAGCAAGTTACGCTCAGTGAAAGTGAGGTAACGTGGCACAGTGTAGACAACTTGCATGTGAGCAATGCAAGTGACAGGGAGTAAAGCCAAGATTATAAACACACAGCAAAAAATGTGTCAAAGAGTAGCTGAACTGCTGATCACAGGTTCTGAGGTGTGCATTAAAGCTCTCTAAAGCATAACATCTCAGACTTGCTGCCTTGTCTAGCGTGTGGCTGAGGGAGTCCAACTGGCACAGCATTGCTGCTTGCTGTGCCTGCAGTTTCGGGCCTTTTTGTTGTGTTGCACCTTGGTTAATGAAGCTTGATAATGTAAGGATTAGATGTCAATGGATTAGACTTGCAGACTTGCATTCAGTAGTAGCATGAGAGCACGTACGTGCAAAGCCTACAAGGACGTAGTTTGCATTGTTTTATCCCTTTTTGGTGCTGGTGTTTTCGGGGGCAGGTAGGACTGACTGTCTTCATTCACAGTAGCAAGCAGCTGACTCTGCCAGTCTTACTCTTTCCTGGTTGTTCAGAAGTTCACGAGAGCAAAGGAAGCCTGTTCAAGTTTCCGTTTGCTGTTCGCCCACTCTGCACACACAGGAATGTTTTTGACATCTTTGCATCAAGAGTTGATATAGTAGATCGTGTTCTTTGCTCTACTGGAACTCTTCCTGTTATTTTTGGCTGTCTCAGCCTACACCTGATTGACAAGGTAGCAGCTTCATTAGGGTTTTTATGTTCATTACAAGTCTGAATGTATCCTTTTCTTGGATCCTGCATACAATAAAAATATTTTGCTAAACTTGATTCCTAAAGGCACCTGCCTGAGAAGTAATGGAACAACAGAATACTTGGTCCTGTAAGTTTAACATTCTGGATTCCTAGGCCTGGGTGTCAGTCTGGCTTGTTCTTTACCAGTAGTTCTTTAATTAACTTACTTGGTTTGGTTTTATTAAACATTCAATTCTGGGGTCTGAGGAGCAAACGCCATTGACCGGTTTGTCCTCACAGCTCTGTGACTGAGAACTGAGGCATAACAAGGTGAAGTGATTTACCTGGGATCATTTAAGAAATGGAAACAGTCGAAGAAACTTCAGTAGATCTGCAGTCCGGTTTCTGAGTGGCCAGTCAAGGTCCAGCAAGACTTACAGGACATAAAAAGAGGCACTGCCATGGATTTATTTGACTGCATGACTGTCAGCATTTGAAAAACTGCAAAGTAGTGGGAAAACCCTTTCACTAAATCTCTTTAGGACAATGAACAGTTATGATAACCAAGCAGTTTTGATGGGTTGAAACAAGCTATGAATCAAGCAGTTGCACCCTTAGGTTCCAAATCTGTTAAAGCAGTATTCTCGCCCAATTTATCTAATCCAGTATCTGCATGTTGAACTTTTAAAATATTGATATATGTTCAATGTCTCTTTTCAAGAATCATTGTCAATAATTACTTTGAAACCTCAGAAAATTATTTTTATGTATTAAATGACAAAGTCACCTCTCAGTCCATAATAGGTAAATACCACCTCGTCCAATGTACATTAGTAAAGGCAGACTGGGAGCTCTTTAGGGCAGAAGCAATGCTTTCATTTGTCTCTGTAGGGCATGTTTTAGTCTCCTGCTTTGATGGAGACAATTTGCTTTTGTCTTAAACTATTATTTACATTAAAGAATATTCTTGACCTGTCAGGAAACATTTGGGGAAAAAAAAAGTTGTTAACATAGGTGTAAAAAATTCTTTTTGTATGAAATGTAAATCAAACTTTCCTTCATGAAATCTTATTTTCCACATCCAGATTTTTTTCCTATCACTTTCTGATTCTGCTCTTTTTAAATATCTTTCCTACTTCATCACTCACTTAGGCTGTTACTGGTCACTGTTTCATCCATTACAGGCACAGGAGGCATGTTGCCTTTGCATGCTTTGCTAAGCAGACTGGATAATCTGTACAGAGGAAGAAATAATTTGCTTCCTTAAGGGTCAGATTCTCTAAAGGGTAAACTTTCATGAGGCACAAAAGAGCAAATCATTTGAATGTAAGGATGGCTTAATCTAGCCCTGAGCATGAACAACTAACTCTATACCTCTTCCATAGATGATGAGAAAACACTAATCTTGCTCTGGATTTGTCTTCAAATTTCCTCACACATAATGCTTCAAGATTAAGGGGGTTTAAAATGTGATCATTTAAATCATCGTAATCATTTAATCAGTTTGGCATTTTTAGTAAAACAGTATGTTGATCAAGCCACTGTAAACTAAGGATGGTGTTGCAGGTGGACACAGCAGGTGCTAAGGTGTAATTTATAACTTCCACGATTCTTATCATGGAATTCTTATTGTTTTTATTTATTTAGCATCCTAAGATTGTTAATTGCCCAGAGCAGTGTGGAAGGGGGTCAGTGTAAGAGCTGTGGTTTTTCTTTAAAATAATTGCTTTCTCCTCATTAACTATCACTAGTCCTTGTTTCTGGTTTTCACTGGTAAGCAGCACTGGCTGGAGCCTTCAGGTGAGTTGAATCTGAGTAATAGAGAAATGGGTAAAAGCCTTGACAGTTCGTGGTGATACCTGATGTACTTCCTAGCAAGAGAAGAGATGTGAGTCCTGTCTGCTGCAGACTGTGGTAGGAGATGATGCAGTTTTGTTTTGTAGGCAGCTTGCCTTTTAGTGGTGATTTTTTTTTCATCATTGTGGGGAGTAGCCTTTTTAAAAGTGAATTTATTTTGATGTTTCTTGAAATTTATGTCGTGAAATCTCCTGGCTCACTTAGGGAGGCTTTTCCTCTGTAACAGGTGTTGGTGGACACACTGTTTTCTGGTACATCCATTGGGGCTTTTTAGTGGGATTATTACCTCCAGTGTGTTGCTCTGTGACTTCTTCAGTCCAGATATGTGTCCTCGTTTATTCGACTTCTACTACCATTCTTAAAGATCTTCTCTTGCAATTTAGTCCTCTGGATGATTTGCAGGACCAGTATGCAAAATATATGTCTTATGAACCACCATGTTATAGGACAGTTATTGCACACAGACTTTGGCTGGTGACACAGAACTCATGATTTTTGGGATTAGAAGCAAGAATAGGAGCCCAAGAGTAAATTGCAATATCTCAGAATGTACTAGTTGAATTAGGGGCTGGTGAGCAGCCACTCTGATGGAGGAAGGAAAGGTAAGTGCAAGACTAGAATGTATCAGGTAAAGTATTTTTTATGATAGAGACCAGAAATACATACTATTTCTTAAAGCTTGAGAAGGTTTTTTTGCCAGGAATACTGAACAGGTGTTGAACTCAAATGTATCAAGACATGGGACAAACACTAGAAAAGGAGATAAGGTATTCAGAGTGAAGTATAATTGGGTTTGAATTTCCTATGAGGAAACTTAGGCTGAAAACTACAGAAAGGTTTTAATCAGAGAACAACAGGATTGTGAGACAGTCTTCCAGGAGTCTTCAAGACAAAAATCCTAGAGTGAGAATCTGTTTTGTTGTTGTGCTTTTGTTTTTAAATGAACTAAGGAATTTGATACCTGGAATGGCAGGAGGCAAAGCTCTGACTTAGTAAACCCCTTTGAGAACTGTGTTTCTGTGACCCTCTGCTGCTGCAGCCCTTTTTGTGGGTTGTAGATGGTTGATGAAAAAAATAAATGGTGAGGGGTGTCACTGTGGTTTACAAATGAGTTCCTTTGAAATTTAAGCATCTCTAATATTTGACCATTTTGTTTCCTGTGCCGAATTTTACCAGCTCCACACAGCTGCTGTCTGGCACCACCTCCCAGGCTGGGGCCTCCATAGGCAGCAGGTTGAGAAACCTGTTTAAATCATGAAGCCCTGTTTCAGGCTGGAGCAGGAGGTGGGTTGGGTGTGCCTGGATCAAGCATTTGTACTGAGTCTCTATTATTTTCATCTTCTGTTAAGCATTTCTCTCCCTTGTGTCACTCAGCTTGGTATACTCCAGCCAGTGATTAAAATGTGGCATTCCAGCAGAGTAACAGCAGTGGAACAGTTTCATATTTTCCTTCCCTGATGAGCCTTTAGTTGTGTTAATGGAAGCCCTGACTAATATGGTGTGAATTAATCAGCTTGTCTTCTGCTGCTATCGCTGGTGAGCGCCTGTGTGTGAAACGTTTCGTCTCAGGTGGTCCACCTGGTTATCCCGGTTTCGAAAAGTCAGATTAGAAAGCAAAATACAGCTCTTAAAAAGCAAAGCAAAAACAAACCCTAAAAAGCTACCAGAAAAGAAGAAGAAGAAGAAGAAAAAAACCCCAACTTCCTTTGAACAAATAAACAAATAAACAAAGATTGAAAGCGCAGATCTCTCTTGGTATGTGCATCTTTGGGAGCCATGTTGTGGAAAGTGTGATGTCACGGCGGTGGTCTGTGTGCTGCTGAGGGTCACTGATCCGTGGAGTCTTGGCCGGCATGGCGAAGCGCTTCGCTTCCTCTGCTGAAAAATCTCCTTTCCAAACACATGATGTAAGTGAGCTCGCTGGAACGGCTGGAAGGGGGAATCAGAGTCCTTTTGGGTACGACTGAGCAGAGTTTGGTGAGCGTGGAAAGAAAAACTTTTAAGTCCCCGTGATACAGGGTGATGTATTTTTTTTTGTACTGTCAGTGGAAATAAAAAACCCCTAAATTAATTTAGTTTGTAAGAGGCAAGATTTCTCTCTGTATATGAGCAAGACTGAACTAAATATTCATCTATTTTGAAATAGTAAAAAAGAATGTAATCATTTTTTTTCCAGCACATCTGACAGCAAATATTGTTTACTTAAGTGTCTAAAGTACAAATAAAAGTTGCTGTCTTGCTGATTTTTCTGATCTTGCCTTTCACAATGTTGTTAGTGGGAAAAGGAGATGTATCAGATGGCAGCTCACCATCTTGTTTCCCTCTCAGCCTGTTACTGGAAGCTGCCACACTGAAGGCACCAGGCAAAATTTACTACAGCTTGGGTGCCCAAGTCCTGCTCCCAAAGCACAGCTGATTGTCTCAGTAGAAAGCAGCTATACTGGCAGGTGCTCAGGCTGGCTGTGGTGCTGTAGGGAATGATACAGCACTGCCTGACTCTGTGCTTGAGGAGTGTGTTCAGGACTTTCCTCTGATCATTATTTTTCTTGGCAGGGTAAGGGTTAAAGAATCCAGTGGTTGTTGGGAGGTTTTGTTTGTTTGCTTGTTTTGTTGGGTTTGGTTTTTTTAATCTTACCCAGCTTTATAAGAACTTAGCTAATTAAATGAATTATTTTGCTGCCCAGCTTTACTGTGGATAATGGTTAAACCATCAGAAATCTGAAGGTTGGATCAAGAATGATTATTAGGGCATTTGCTATTCTGAACATTGTCAGCTAAAGAGGACGCCTTCCATCATACAGGCAGGCAAAAACCTGAGGTGTTTTGCAAGAAGAGTCATTGACAGACCTGAGATGCCTGTCAGCTTTAATTGTTGTGTCTCCCACTGCACGTCCTTATCATTTTCATGCTCCTGGGAACTCAAGGCCTCTGCTCATTACGTTAACCAGTACCTCTTGTTCCCGTGTAGAAGTTAATGGTCAGCATTTCTCCTGTATTAACAGTGTGTGTTTTCCTTTAGACCCTGTGTGGTTTCTGATGAATTACACAAATTCAGCCTATTCTGGTTGCAGACTTAGCAAGCTCTTTGCACATGTATATAGCTGAAGTAATTTGTTTAAAAGCATCCTGGTAAAAAATATTTTCCTGTTTTTGTGAGCTACTACTAGTTTTCATTTTTTGGGAGTAAATAGCAGTGCTCATTTTGGTAAACCACCCTTCACTTTCCCTATTTAAAGTATTTACAGCTGCCTTATGTAAATAACTTACTGTGCTTAAATCAGGACATTGTGACAGCTGTAAATGCCCACAATTGCCAGGAAAAGCCCCAACCTCCTATGAGAGAAGATCTGTTAAGATGCAAACATGGGGAAAATACAGGAGTAGAAATCATGCAGGCTAGAAACAAAGTAAAAATAGCTGTGGACAGCAAGGAAGGAATGTTATTCCAGAAATGTACAAGTAGCCTCCTTACAGTCGGTATTCCTCAGTGAGTATTCATCCCTTGAAAGAGAAAATGGAATTGTTTGGATCAAACACAGCTGCGTGTGTTAACCTAAGTACATAGTTCCAGTTATTGGGGAATGTGGGAGGGAGTGGATGCCAAACATCAACTCATGGAGTGACTGTGCTGGAGAGGGTTTTTCCCTGTGTCTGGTTTTGCAGCCTGGTACAGCAGTGTGACATGGATAACAGGAACGTGGTGCTGTGAGCAGCACAGGCTGTCCCAGAGGCTGTCAATTTGCTCAGCACTGGTTGTCTGTCACTGTTTAATTTGGTGAAAGCCATGGTGAAGATCAGTGGACTTGTAGGATGCCTGGAATTTAATTTTGCATTTTTGTGATGTTATGTGGGAAACCCACATAGGTTATCTCATTTTTCCTTCCTTCTGCGCTGAGAAAGGAAAAACAATTGCGTGTTCAGATTTTCTTGAAGTGAATTTAGGCATTCTTCTGTAGTATAAATTCTGTTTGCTCCTTTGGGAAGATAGTGAAAATTCTGGATGTAGACTAATAGTGCTGGAAAAAGCAGTGGAGGTCTTGACATCTCTGTAACGCTTTTCTCACAACAGCAGTTGCTGCAGACTAAATATCACTGGAAAAATTGGAGAGGTGCTAGGAGCAGGAGGAGGTGGTATTGTGTGGAGTATAGAATAGGAATCTACAGTTCATAACAGTGCTTTTATTTAAGACAACATGATTAGTTTTTACAGGAAAAAAAAAAACCCCAACGTTTGAACAAAGCTAATGGGGTTTCTCTCAGGTGGTTGTCACTCCTGTGCAGGCAGCAGTGCCACTGAGCTGTGTCTCACAGAGCCTGTGCTTTGCAGAGCACATTAGAGTCTGGGTTTTCTTTTGAAGCAGAGTTGAAACTGGGTGTTGTGTAATGACTTGTTTTGACCTTGGAAAGAGTTTCACACCATTTTTTTAATTTAAGATCGTGCTGATACTAGCTGCAGGATGGCAGGATGATTCCTGAGGACACATGCTGTATATGTTTTCGTTTTCATTTACTCTCTGGCTTGAGACTGCAAGGAACCATTATGATCCTCTAGTCTGTATGGGAATTTGCACCCACTAATTAGGGCTGTTAGCCCTAAAACTTATGGATGACTTAGTGCGAGTGTTTCTGAAATAGACCATGACTTTCTTCATCTACCAGGACGTATGAATAGTCTATTACATACTTTGATATTTTATTCCAGGTTATACTTATTCTCCCTTTTAAACCACTTTGTGTTTTATTCCTACACTGGACACTGATTCCCAGCCCCTGAATCTGGTCGTGCCTGCTTTTTGTTGTGTTGCTGAGTGATCTGCAGTCCAGGTGACTGCAGACTGTGGGCAAAGGCCTTCTTTCCCTTCAATAAGTTGAGCCGGTTGAGCTCCTTTAGGACTACTTTTTATTATTATTGTGTGTATGACTGCAGCACCTGACTGCCTAAGGCTCTGCTTACATTAAGTGTTAAGCCTGGGCTTGAGCTCTGGGCTTTGGCAGCAATCCTGCTGCGCTGCTGCTGGTGAGGTTGGAGCCCGACTGCCGCCTTCTCCTTTCTGCTCATGTGAGGCAGAGTCCAAGATCAGCTGCACAGCAGGTCTGTTAGTGCTGCAGTCCAGGTAGACCTGGAAACCTGCCTTCCAGGAATGGGAGTGACAAGGAGAGTGCTGCCATTTGTTTCTGGAGCTCTTCTGCCTGGGAAGGAGGGAGGGATCTGTTTGTGCACTGCTTTGAGCCAGGGGAGAATTTAGCTTGCCAGGCTCCATGAACTGGCAAATTTGGGGTCTGGGTTCTGGGGTGCTCCCCTGAGCCTTAGCAGGCACAGTTCTCATGGTGTTGGTGCACGCTTTCTGGATGAAGAGCAGTCTCCTCTGTGGCAAATGATCTCAGGCAAATGATAGAGCCCAGTGAGATGAGATGAAATGTGTCAGTCCAGTGCCCCAGTGTCCTCATAGCCTGAAAATTGTCAGTGTTCTGCAAGTGTAAGGGTAGCAGATTTCTTTTGTTAAAATAAAAAAAAAAGAGAAAAAGACAGCAGAGCCTAAAGCCGACATTCTTTAGAAGGTACAAATAGGTAATAGAGCTGGCATCCTGTATTGATGTGAGGCAGAAGTAGATTTGCAAAGTGTGAGACAAATGGAAGGGATGGGCTATTAAAGGAGGGTAAACAACTTGTAGAAAATGGAACCAGTGAAGAAGGGTGATGTGGTTGAAGGAAAAAGCTGGGAAAATTATTTTTGGAGTACTGCATAAGTAGGACAAAATTTAATTTGTTGAAACCAGAGGAAAAGGTGGATTGCAAAGCTTGTGTTCCAGACTAGAAGTTTCACAGTTCAGTAAGTGTCATAATATCAACATCCTGCTTTGAAAACCATTCTTAATAAGTTTACAAACTTGTGTTCATCTCCAAACTTCTGGGTTTGGTTGCTGAGGACTGTAAATTACCCTTTTCCACCCCACGTGTCGGTTTGTGCGTAGGTAACAAGACTTCCTTCTGGGAGGAGACAGGATGCCTTCCAGGCTTGAATATCTTTCCTGTTCCTAGCTTATATGTATGTAAATTAAAAAATATTGATTTTGGATGGTAGCTCTTGAGATACAAAGATAGCCTAAAATGGTGTTTTCATTGTATGATCCCATCTGATACAACACATGGGATGAGCCATATGATGGGACTGGGGTTAAGTCTCCTCCCCAGCTTCTGGCATCTTTCTTCCAGCTTTCTCTGAGAAGATAAACAGTGATGCTGACAGGTTACGTATGTGAAGGCATTCACATTGCCCTAAGATATCCTCAACTGATGAATTCAGGGCCGTCCAAGAAATTAGAAGAGACTCCCTTGGCTCCCACATTAGGCTTTTCTGTTTTCTCTTTTTTAAAGAAGGGAAAAAAGAAGCCTCTAAGAAGCCTCTTTCACATTGCACACTGTCTTTAAGAAAAAAACATTTCTTCCATCTTTTAATGAGGAGAGGTTGATGCTGGATTTTGGATTGAGGGATATTCTGTGCCTCAACTGCCCTCTGTCAGAAGACTAATGAAGGTGCTGGTCTATAGCAAACTTGCTCTGCTGCAAGGTGAGAGCATAGTGAGTAAATGCTTCATGTCTGCTAACAAAGTACTAAATCATGATTTTCTTCTGAATTTTGGTATCAAGGACATTACAAAAGCAGAGTGGGAATTCCCAGCCAAAGGCAGCCATGTCAGTTGGTAGCTAACAAGATCCTACAGATATCAAAAACTAAATGAGGTTCCCTGCTCCAGTTACAGCAACAGCCATAGAGCTTCAAAGAGGTCACAGGTGTGGAAATTGGAGGGCTCTTAATGGAGACTGAGATAAAAAGGGATTCTCTAAAGCTTTGAATGTAAGTTTCTGATCTGAAGAGTGGTGAGTAATGCAATTGCTGTGAGGTGTCTTTGGCTTTGCCTGAAGCACACTAACAAGCAATCAAAATGCTTGCCCACAGCCAAACTGTTCTTTCCCTTTCCACTCTTTAGAATAATAAAAAGCATTACACACAAACCCACTGTTAATGCAACATGTGGGTGAAGTTCCAGGCTATTGTGTATAAAACTCAGTCTTAATTCCAGCAGTAATTATAACTTGTTCCTCTCTCCCCTCTTTGTATGGTGACACCGCAGGAAGTGATGCAAAGTTCTCTGTTTGTGCCTGTGTTAACTTTGAGTGTAGGAACAGTCTAATCTCTTGATTTTCTTTCTTTTCCTGTCAAAGTCTCAGCTGTAATAATTTGCAATTGGAAATTTTTAGCCTTTAACTTCAGTGTTCTGTCCATTTTCAGTTCTGTTAGAAGCTGGTTCTACTGCTTGTGAATGTCTTACTTCTTTTCTGTTTATAATGCAGTCTGACATTTGTTTTCCTCTTTCTCTTGAGGCTGATTTTGTTCATATTAGAGGCTTCTTTGCAACACATGTTTTCTCATTTTCTGGTCTTCTGTTTTTAAGGCCATCAGCAGTTTACGCTATGAGGTCCTGCCCTTGTCTATACTTGATAGAAAAAGCATAGTAAATACCACTAAAAATTTGTCATTTGCTGCCAGCTATCTGTGGTAACCTTGACATCTCCTGTTTGATCATAAGGGCTCCAGCAATAATTTCTGAATATAAAAGGGTTTTTAGCATTGCCTTTGTATGCAGGGTGTGAGAAAGTCCAAGGCTTTTTATTTATGCTGGTATATTACACCATATAATTGCATCCATCTTTTGATCTGTGGTATGAATTAGTTCCATTGAAAACATGTTTTCTATTTTTAAATTGGTTGTCTTGAACTGAGTTCTTGAAACATTCTGCTTTTTAGTCTTGTTTTTGTGTAGATTTTCCATACTGTGCTTGGTTTAGTATAATTGTTGACATGTTGGTTTTCAGTGTTTTTTTTCTTTGCTGTTTTCTCTAGTTTGTATAAATCTCTTGATGTTTTGTGTTACACTGTTTTATTTATCCTGATCAAGTATGTAAGTTATTTCATAATACCTAATCATTTTATAGTTCAGAAACATTTGATGGCGAACTCCTGTTAGCCAGTGTTGGAAGGGTAGAATGGAAAATGGGGGGCCTTAAGTGCCATGTGCCTGTACTTGACTTGACTGAACTCTCTGTGTTGAGTGATCACTGGATTGGAAGCCCAGAGCTCCAGTAATTCATAACATCAGTAGGGATGGAGAAGTACCTCCTTGAAACTCAGATCATAGGTGGGATGGTCTCTGCAGGACCCCATTTTTCTCCACTGATCAGTAGCTGAGTCTAAATTTTGAATTTGAATGAGTAAATGGTAAATCTGAGGTTAAACGGGATTACTGAGGACGGAGATGACTCTTCCAAGGAGCATCATGTTCTCCTTGCCTTTTCCATGGCTCTGTATGGCTGCTGCCTCTATATGAGTGGCACTGCAGCGTTTCCCTGTGTTCCCAAAGTCATTTGCTGTTCACTTATTATGCTTGATGGCGTTTTCATCTGCTCTCTACAGCAGCTTCAGTGGTAGAGCCCCCCAGTCCGTCACGGGGGCTCCTCTTTGTCACTGAAGTAGCAGACAAAATGGCACGAATGAAGTTTAGCAGAGCAGGAAAATGCCAGAAATTCCAAGCATTTGTTTCGTGCCCCGTCCATTAGATGGTCCTCCTTGAGTTAAGACCCTTGCCTTGTCCTTCCCCTGGTTGTAATGGGTGCTGAGAGTGCATTTGTGCGTGCGTTTTTCTTCCTTTGCCGTCGTTCTGCTTGGGGTGTGTGCTTGCTGGGGTTTTTTTAATCAGTTCATGTTGATTCTTATCGTCTGTTTGTATAATAGTTTGGGGTTGATGTAATCATTGTTACATGTATTTCATTAAGAGATGTATGTGTGTGTGTGTGTACTTAGGTGTTTGCATAATTCATGAAGTCAAGTATGTTCACATACCCCTTGTTAGCACATGAGTGCGTGTAGTAAGTGCGTCCTTCTCCTCTTTGTATCAGTGGCTTGTTGGGAAAGGTGCACTGTATTTATTTGGCATGTATATATGTAAAAAACCCACAAGCTCTACCATTTATTTTCTTTCTTCTACGCCCACCCCAAAAACGTAAAGAAAAACACACACTTCTGCTAAGGTTCTAGGACGGTTTATTTTTTCATTCAGCCATTAGTTTATTCGTTCAGGAGTTGTACACTGGAAAAAAAAAAAGTGCATCCATTAGACAGTGAGGGCTTTATTTATGAGGGGGGTGGTGTTTCAAAGGGGAGGCTGTCAAGTCCCAAAAGAGCCTTTCATGGTGTATTCTCAGCGTGCTTCTGAGGCCACTGCTCTGCTCATCAGGAGGAGAGGCAGAAATGTGGGCTTTACAGAGCAACTGTGTGTTTCACTGGTCCCTGCGCTCACTGACGTTTATTTACATATTGGGAGAGTAAATGGGTAGAACAGATGGCAACCAGACATTTGGTGGTTCTGTTCCCGTATGCTCCTCGGGGGTCTTGCATTCAGTTTTTGCAAAAGGCCTGTCCTATAGTGAGGAGAAAAAACCCAGGAGCCTGGTCAGAACTGTGAAACGCTTGTTGGGTTTTCGCGTTAGTGACAGATTAAAGCATTTAGTAAGATGTGAAATAATTACAAGGTTTGTTTAACAGGCCGAGATACTCGTTCCTTAGGACAAAACTGTTGGAGGGTCTGTCTGTCTCATTTTATTACTTCTTATTTTCACCACTGGAGTGAATGCATTTAGAGTTGAAGCAGGCAATCTCTTCCTTCTGCAGAGTGAGTTTGAAAAGTACAGGTCTATTTATATGTGTCTTGAATGCCTTTTGGCCTTTTCTACAAATATTGTAACTCACGTGTGCTCCTGTAAAAACAGAATATCTGAAAATTTTGCAGGATTTTCCAGGATATTTAATATGTGTTTCTTCACAGTTTACAGTTGTGAAGCGGGAGATTTACTTCCATACCAAGCTGAATTTTTTTCTTATTTTCTTTGTACACCCTGGAATGTTGGAGCAGGGCTGCTCCAGAGTGCTGGGCAGCTTGCTTTAGTGGATTAGGTTGTTGTTTTTTTTTCCAGTGTGTGCATGTTGGTTTTTTTTAGAGAAGTGCTAATTAAAGCACTTTTCCTGGGCAAGACTCTAATGTAAAATACACATTTTGAAAATACGTTAAAAGGAGTGATGCAAGTCAGGTTTTGAATGCGTAAAATTCTCAACCTGCACATTGTTCCTTCCTGTAAAGCAGCCAGGTGTTTCTCAGTAAAGTAGAGAGAAATCACATGAAAATTGAAGAGCTTGACCTTTTGCACAGCATGCCAAATCCAGCTCCAACAGTTTGTGACATGACGAATTCCAGTGCCTTATTGGTAAACACATGAAACTACCCAGCATTTTTAGGAGAACCTGTCAAATAATGTAAATTCCAGACCTGAGTTGGTCTCAACTACAGTGTGAAATCTCCTAGTTTTAGATAAAATCTGTAAAACAAGCTTTTCTATAATAAACCTTTCTGTAATGAGAGGTCAGTCCTGAAACAGTTTACGTTAGTTTTCAAAGGTATAAGTAGTATTTCTGATCCTCCATGGATTAACTCAGGTTTTACAAAGTATTTTCTAGTGCCCTTCTTATTAAATATTGTCTTTTTAAAAGGGAAAAGTAGGCAGCCATGCCACACTCTGCAGGGAGGGAGGCTTACCATGGTAAATGGTAGCACAGAAAGTGAAAATGGTAAATGTCACTAAAGAAACATTCTGTCTTCTTGAGACCCATTTAGAAGGTTGATCATTAACAAAAAGTGGAAACTTGCTACTTTTCTGTAGGCCATGCTGCACAAATATTATGTTAGGATTAGTTTAAATGAAAGTAATTGCTGAACTAGTAGGTTTTTGGCAGTATATTCCACAACCCACGTGAAATACAGAAAATTATTTTCTAAGTAAGAGTTTTTAGCCAGATTATATTGATAGTGTGCACCGTAGTGAAGCTGCCGTGTCTCGCTCAGTGCGTGACAACGTTTCTGTGATCTGTGGGCAGTTCTCCTAAATACTTGGTAAGGGACTTTGGAATCCTTTGAGATCAAAATTAAATACAAGCCTGTTATTAAATAGGACCTAACTTCCTCTTTTTTTTTTTTCTTTTTTATATGGGGTATTGCTGGTTTTAGGAAATGTGTTTCTAAACTGAGCCCACCATGGCAGTGCAATTACTGGGTAAATCACATCCTAGATAGTCTTTGCTTTTTTTGTCCCCCGATAAAATAACATAGTTTAAATATCTTTTCCAGTGGTTTGTAGCCAGATGCTAAGTCAGCTAAAAAAGATTTCTTCAGAAAGGTTTCTTTTCTACATCATTATATAACTAAAAGTAGCTCAAAATACAGCAGAATTTCATATCAGTCTTGAAAGCCATGGCTTCTGTGTGCTTAGGAGCAGACAAGGACGGTTTAGGTGGTCACATATTCTTTATGGTCCAGAGCTGGATAAACATTAACCAAATAACAATAACAGCAGGGACTCAAGAAAAAGTGCACTGGTAAAAACCAGGAGCTATTTTTGACAGAGTGTGGCAGACCCTGTGTTTTTTGTAGGTAAAAAAAAATAAAGAAGAAAAAAGTTAATGTATGTATTTGTTGTTGGGTCCTCAAATGTTAATCCACATGTGGTAATTTGTATCTCTGAAGGGTGTGGGGTTTTTTTCTTCTTTGACAGACTGATGTCTTGGTGTTGAGCTGCGATCTGATCACAGATGTTGATTTATATAAAGTTGTGGATCTCTTTCGGACACATGATGCTACTCTCTCCATGTTGATGAAGAAAACTCATGAGCCAACAGAAGTGGTACCAGGACAGAAAGGGAAGAAAAAGCCAGGTATGTAGATAGGAATACATATTTATTAGTAAATTATAGAGAAACCACTGGTATGTATGATATGTTTAGTTACCAATCCCAGAGCAAAAGAAAGAAAAAAAAGGTACAGATGCCCTATTTTTCCTCAGATTCCCTGATGAGGGTGTGGCTTGGTTTTTTCCAGCTCAGAATGAAGTATTAGACTCGTGTAATCTTGCAGGCTCTGATCCAAAGCTCACAAGAGTTAAGGGAAAAGCTCCAGGTGACTTCAGTGAGTTTTGGATGAAACCCTGGATTTTTGTTACATATGAACATTAAAACCGTTAGGTTTTTCAAGAGCATGAAGCATCAGCCAGATTGTAGCTGGGAATTTTACCACTGACTGTAGGGACCAGCACTAGGTGGGTAACAAATGCTTCTAGAAATTCTCCCCTCTTGTGGTATGTACTGAATTACTCTTCTGAAATCACATCCAGGAGCCTCTTGCTAGGCAAAACTCCCACTGATTTCAAGGACTTGGTTAGATGCTTATCTTGTCCCTCTTACCATAATATCTTAGTTAGTGCCTTGTAATCTTTAATGTATCTGTTCTCACAACACTGCTGTAAGGCAGAGCAGGGCTATTATGCCCGTTTTACTTACATGCTGAAAGTACTAAACACCATACAGTTGTTCCCACACCAAACCCCTCATTTTCTTTTAATGGTATCTGTTAAATTGCTGAGCCTAGATTATTGCCAGCCTAGTGGGTCCTGGTCTGTGATTAAAGCTCAGAGGCATTACAGGAATACGAATAAGAAAGTGTAGCTTCAAACTGTTTGAGAGAGGAGTGAAATGCAAGCCAACAGTTGGACTATGTGTGTGTCTGAAAGTGGAGGAAATGTGTTTTACAAGAAAGCTGCTTAGACTCTGCATGAAAAGACTTTTCTGGACCGAAGTGTAAGGTTAGTAGGGCTGAAAGCATTTAGTACTTGGGCTCTCAAACAGCTCTAAACCTCCCTGTTTTTGAAAAGGCAATCTAAGTGCTAATGGCACATAAAACATTGTCAAGAGCACTGCTACAGCCACAGAGTTGAGCATTCAGGAGCTGTAAACTAATGGGTCTGTGGTTAAACATCATAGAGCTGCCCAGCAAGTGAGCTCTGAGCACACAGGGTGGGGGCAAGGAGGTCTGTGAGGATAAACAAGATCATCTGAAGACTCTTTGCAAATATAAACACATCACTTTGTACGTGCATTCTTCTTTTGCTTGTTTTTTATGTCTGTGTGCTTGACTTCGTATCATGTCTCTTCCTACATGACTTGTTAAAATTTGTGTATGGTTTCTCAGATCTGTAAAAGGCCAAACTTGAAAAGACTAAAATTCCATTATGTAGAAGTGTTTTACCACCCATGGTGTTTTATTGTGGGGCTTGGTGCTAAGGTCTCCTGCCCAAAGCTACTCTACTTGAGCTGTCATGGACAGCACTAGTGATACGTTTTCTGTGAAGAACCCTACCAGACCTTTTTCAGCCATTGGCTAAAAGCAGGGGAGTGCCAAGACAAGAATTTTAGGTTCTTCTCCAGGTTCTGAAGGAGGGCAGTACATTTTAGAGAGCACCAGACCCTTCTGCCTTTCATTCCTACTTGACCGAATGTACTCTATTGTTGTGAACACCGTCCTAGCTAATCTTCCTCTCTCTTCCCGTGCTGGCCTCTTACCGCCTCCAGCCTCCATTCTTGTTGTCTTTGCTAGTTTCCTCCCTCAAGGATTCTTGTCAAGAGCCCAGCTTCTCTTTGTCATGTATTACTCTTTTCTTTCACTACCAGTTCCATTCTCTCTTCTGCTTCTGACTTCTCATCTTGATCTGCTTCATTTATCTGTCTGTAGTCACTTGTTTTCTTCTAATTCCTGTCTCTGCGGTCTAGTGTCCTTTCAGACAGTCTCAGTTCCACTAGTTTTCAGGGACTGCTTTCTCTCTCTTCCAGCCTGTCTGGCAGAATCCTTGTTTTTATGTTTTTCTTTCCTTGCAAGCTTATGAGTTTTATTTCCTTGTAAAAAACAGGTTGCAAAAACGCAGCAGATTAAGCTCTTTCCCTGGGAGCAGTCAGCACAGCGTGGCTGTGGAACCTCGTGGCTTGTGTGCTTGTCTTGTACCCCAGAAAGCTTTAGATAGCACCTGCTATTTGATCAGTCCTAGGAGCTGAGGCATTGGAACAACCTATTCTTAAGAATAGAGTACACAGAAACTAAAAAGTAAAAAAAATACAAGTCTAGAGAAGAGGATGTGAACCTGCAGTTTTTCAAAGACTGGTAAGAGCTTTTCCAGGGAAGGGCCACCAAACCGTTTTACCTTACACTAAACCCTCTTTTTTTCTTTAGCCTCAGAAGCAGCTGAATGGTTTTCACTGAAGTTTCTCAAATGTTCCTCTTAGGGCAGGCATCTGGCATTGGAAATTTCATCCCAGACAGTTAAAACTTGGTGAAGCTTATAAGGAACTGAAGACAAGATATTAATGTAGAATATGTTAGGCAGTCTTTCGTAGTATGTGGCACTATTAGCTCTGTCTCTAAATCGTGACACATCTATGTTTCTATGTACTTGCACTGTACTGTTGAAATGTTTGTATTAGGAAATGGATATTATTGAACATTCAAGAACTGTGATATAAGGAACAGTTCTTAAATTAGCATTAATTGCAGTGCTAAGTGCTATAAATTTGTACTGATGATTTCCTGAAATGTTTGACTCAGCTGCAAATTACAGGGTCAAGTTCATTGGCTTTTATATTTAGGGGATCATATATTGACAATAATCATCTCATTGGCTTTTTTAATTGAGCAATAAGAAGCATGGCCATAGAAAAAACATAACACCGAAGTGCTAGTGAATGGCAGTAACCCAAATAAACAGAGAATGTCAGGAATTCAGACTCCCAGAATGGAGCCATGTGCCTCAAGATGCCCTGCAAGGGATTGTGTGGAAAATAGTGCCTGAACCTTTCTGTGTATAAAGAAAGGCAGAAGAGATGGGGATGGTGACTCTTTCCTGCTTATTTTTCTTGTCTTGAAAGCAGCAGGCATGTCATCACTGGTATTCCCTGTGTTTGCCAGAAGACCTCTTGGTGGTCTTGAAGGCTGCATCGTGTGAATTCTCTCCCTTTAATTGAAAGGGTGGGGATACTGAATCTTGAACAAAGGTGTCTTTTTTTTTTTTCAAGTGTCCATTAATTATGTTTGATTAAAAAGCATTTTAGAAAATCTGACTGAAATTTATTTCTTCTCATCACTGAATTGCTCAACATTCTCTTGTAATGTCATGATTTCTTTAGATCGCTAAAGCCCTTAAAATTGATGAGGATCTAATTTCTAAGGTAATTAATAAATTGCAATATCAGTGTCAAATCCTTATTTATTTATCATGAGGAGGCAAAACACATCCTGCATTCCATTTCCATATTTTAAATGATTTTTTTTAAAGTTACTGTCACTGCAGCTTTAACATTTTTCTCATACTTTCCTTGAAGGGATTTTGTAAACTAGTTATGTATTCATTCTTCCATTTATTTTTTCCTCACTAAGTAAGGCCAGTGGGATTCGAAACAGCACTCTCATATCTCTGGATAATTGATTTTAGTAGTAAGTTCTGCCTTTTTTAACTTACAACAGTAGTGCCAGTTATTGCCAGTGTACAGGGAAAAACCTAACCTGGCATCCACTACAAGAAAACCCCCACAGTGTGTTCTCATGGTTTCACTGCTTGTTTCTTATCTCTCCACACAAGCAAGAGAAACCGGTTTGGTGTCAGTCACGTACCTGGTCCTGTTCTCATCAAGTGGGGCTTTTTTCCCATTTTCTTGTTGCAGAGAGTTTTGCTATGGCAGTGTAATTTGTCATGGTACTGTAGGAACAACCAGGAGATGGGCAGGCAGGACCTGAACTTTGAGAGAAGTGTTGGTACCTTGATGGAAGAAAATCGGTCTCTGTTGTATTTGCAGCCTGTCAGGAGACCCCATTTAGGTGGCAGAGGCGAGGGTTGGTTGGCCCCTACTCTCAGACTTCATCACCCTTCGTAGCATGAGAAGTGGCACTGCTTTGAAGACTTGAGTTTTTACATCAAGTGAGCTTTATTGTAATTGTACTTAATTTGTCACAGCGTTACATGCTCAGGCCTATTTTTGAACTTCTCTGCTGTATGATTAATTTCTGAGACGGGTTGGGGGATTTTCTGAAGAGGCTGTGCTTGATCACTTGGATCAAAGACTGCCACAGGAGAACTTTCGACAGCTGCATAGGTCTGACTGTATTTTGATAGTGGTTATTGCTATGGTAACTCTGAAAGAACAAGTAAAAGTAAAACACAAGGGATGGGGCTGAACTGGGAAAAATAAGGTTAAAAATAGTTTGGCTGAAAAAGATCTTAGAGAATTAGCTACTTCTAGGCCGTGCTGTTACTCCGGTGTGGTTAAAGGCTTAGAACTTGGGAGATCAAATATTTGCTGGTTTGGCCCACAATAGTAGTATTTAGTGGGAGAAAAGAGATTTTTGTTAGAACTGTACCATGGCTTTCTTGTACAGCCTGTGGCTCTGTAAAAATTGATATCTGGCTGCCACCAGAGTGATGGTTCGTGCTGCAAAGTGAACATTAGAATAAGCTGCCACCACTGTATTCAGATGTTGAGGAAAACTGTTCAAAAACAAATGCTTTACATTTCAGTAGGCCAAAGTCCCTGTTGATGCACAGCCACTGATTGCAGGAGATGGGGATTGCCACAGTAATATGTGTGACTGTTAGGTATTCTCTTGGCAGTTTTATAAATAGATATTTAAACCAAGTTAACTCATGCAGAAACATCTGGGGTAGAAGTCTTAGAATCTATACTTCTGTGTCTGTTTGTGATTTAGGTTTGCTATTGCCATTAGTATTTATCTGAAATAGATGAGTTGCAAAATATTTATGTCTTAACTGAAATCATAATCCTCTCTAGACCACCTAGTTCCAATGTGGAGTGGCTTATGATGAGGAAGAAGCAGTTGGATTTTGAAGAACTTGCTGTTTGCCTTGGGTTTGTTGTTGTGTAAATTAAGGTAGCAGGGTTTTTTTAATTTAAAAAAAAAAAAAGAGAGAGAAGGAAAGCATAGCTCAAGATAATGTTGCATGTAAGGACCTGTAGTTGGCACCTTCATAAAAAGGATGCAAAAAGCTTGCAGGGCCAGTGTTTTGAATGTCTTGATGTATATCAGCTACCCTGACTGAAAAGAAATTGGAAAAGTTATCCATAAATATTAAATGCATTGATTTGTTGGGATAGTGTGAAACCTAGTATTTCATATTTTGGGGGGTGGTCGGTGTCCCGTTTGTCTTTACAGCCTGCATTAAAGTGGGGTTATATAATGATTATTTGATTTTTCACTTCAGTGGAGCAGCGTGACTTCATTGGAGTGGATGACACAGGAAAAAGATTGCTCTTCATGGCTAATGAAGCTGACTTGGATGAAGAACTTGTCATTAAAAGATCCATCCTTCAGAAGTAAGCTCATGAGTCCTTGTAATAGAAACTGAACTTGGAATGGAGTAAATAACTGTGTACCTGAAGTGGCGGTTAAAGCAGGATAAGAAGGGAGCAGGAAAAGCAGCTTTTGCAATATTCAGGGAGCAGTATTTTATTATTTGTTACGTCATTACAACCAGCTGATAGGCTTTTCTTACACCTTTTTTGTGAAAAATTCCAGGGGGAGAAAAGAAATGCCTGAAAAGGAAACTTGAAAGGAAGCCTATATTGCTATAGTACAGATACAGCTAAGATTCAGACATCCCGAAGTGTTAGGCCTATGTCCATAGTGTCCATAAATGCTGGTCTCATTGTTTGAATGCCAGATGGATTTGCAGAGTATCCATGAGGGGCTTGCAGGATTTCATGACCCTCTTCTGCATATAAGGGACAAAAACACAGCTGTCTTTGCAGGCCCCTAAAGTTTCATTGGAGAATCCATGTTATATCCACCATTAAACTGCACTGGGGACTTGGATGGATTTATTAAATATGTCAAAGCAGCTGAGCTTCCTGCACAGTGTAATTCATATCCATTAGTAGAAGAAGGAAAGATGACTTCTTGTTCATTACAGTCTTCTGTACAGTGATTTTAGCTGTCTCAGACACACATCTGACATTCTCTGTGGAAAGCTCTGCTGTCTCTTTGAGGGGCCAACCTTTGTAGTCTGTCCTAGGCTGACAGTCAGACTTTTACCTCTGTGAGATGAGACACCTGTGGGACAGCCATCTGAGAGCTGGGAATTCATCCATGTGGACCTTTTAAGTCAAGGATACGGACATCTGGGGTCTGCTCTCAGATAAATCTCTGCTGTGAAAATGCCTCTGGTGTGTGCTGTAGGCCACAGCTCAGTGCAATCATTCCTTGAACATCCCGCTACCAGATGTGAGGGAGCTGCTCTGTGCCCGTGGAAAGAAGACCCCTCTTCTGCCCAAGTTTAGGGGTTGCCCTAGAATGGGGGTGATCAAGAGTGGGCCCTGTTAACTGTTGTGATGGAAAGGGCCTGTCCCAGCCTGTTTCCACTGGCTCTTTCCTGGGTTTTTCTTGGACAAGGCAGGGACCAAGCTGCAGGCAAACCTTGTGTACATACACAGCAGCTGATTTGCATAGAGTAGGAAATTCATTACTGTTACATTCTGTGTATTGTTGCAAATGAAGTCTAATAGATCTATTTTGGGCTAGGGAGGAATATTATATCTACTGTTAGTAACAAGCTTGTCTTTATGGCTTTCCCCTGGCACTAGTGGGTGGCTGTGGTATAATGACTTAGAAATTGCTGTAACATGTGTGATCTTAGTTGACCCCTGATTTTACAGGTTCATCTAACCAGAGAATTCTCATTCCTATAGCTAAATTAATCAGGCTTTATCCTTCAGGCTAAACTTTGCCCTCGGGAGCACCTGTTCAGTTACATTGTCTTCAGCAGATCTTCTTGATCGTAACTGTTTGGGATTTGGTAAATGGAGTGTTGGTGATATACAGATGGGATAAAAATCTGTGTGTCTCCCTGACTTTCTTACATTTCCACAGCTATGAAAGCTAATGTAAAGCATTAGCCACCCTCCAAGTAAAGCCCAAAGATGACTGGATAGTCTAGAAGAACAAAGAGGAAAGATCTGCTAAGTGCTAAAAAGAAGAAAAAAAAAATTAAAAAGATGCTTTGAAGCATCAGGCAGAAGTATTGGGCCAGTATCCACCTGGGTGAGCCTCTGATATATTAAACTGCCTACTGTGGATGCTGATGTGCTCTCTGTGCTTCCCAGCTGCCATCTTGGAGAAGCTCTGAGGGAAGCAAAATAGTATATGGAAATTGTCAAATATTTTCAATTGAGGCAAATCCAGGGAAACAACAACTGTGGGAGCTCTGAGAAGACAAAAGTGTTGGCAGCTAATGATGTTTTAACCACTGTGTTGTCTAGACCTGCTCAAGCCCTGACTTTCTCATGTGAGAAAGAAGAGAAACAAAAGCAACGCTTAAAACAATCTTTGAAGTCTTTTTTTAATACATCATAGTAAAGCAAGGAGGGGGAAAAAAAAAAGAAAAGAAAAAAAGCAAGCCCAATCTCGTTTTTTTCATGGATCACTTGAAGTGACTGACTTTCAGCTGCCATGTTGGCTGTTTCTTGATCTCTGGACTTTGTTTTGATGAAATAACAGACTTTGTGGCAAGATGGTGGGAGAATTTCCAGTACACTCATTCATTCCTCTGTAAAATACAATAGACATCTTGAGGCTGTTGCTTTTGTTTGTTTTGCTTTTAATGGTCCCTTTGAAGGGTTATAGTGGTCTTGTTACATGAACTCTAGAACTCCTCCAGTGCTTGTTTTGTTCTTCAGATCCTTTTTCTATTTTCTTTTTTCTCTCTCTTTTTAAAGAGGGGAGTGGAAGGAGGGACAGGGAGGGAGTGGTGAAAGGAATGGGAAGAGGGAAGATGAACTTTTCTTTAAAGCTAGGAGTCTTGTTACTGGTAAAAAACCTAGATCCCATACAGAAATGGTTCAAAGGGCCTTTGGCTTCCCTTCCTCACAGGAGGGAAGTTGTGTTGACAAAACATCCAAAGCTGTAGAACGCTAATTTAAATCCTTGTAGAAAAACCTTTTTCCTGACCTTTGCCTTCTTCCTATCATTGGATTTCACGCTCTTCACTTTCCTGCCATAAAAGAGCAGCTGGTGGGGAGGGACAGGGGAAAACATACATTCTCCTGAGTACCTGTTGAGTATTAAATATTTATTTGCTCTTGACTCAGGCATTTTGTAATAATGAAAGTGTTACAGAATGAAACGTTTTGATGGGATTTCTAAGCTCATGGTATAACCTGTTATTCTCTTTCTCGGTTTGGTTAGGATTTCTTTTCCAGATTTGTTGTTTTGATTTGTGTTGAGGTTTTGTAAGTCGTGGATAGCCATTTTGGGTTTGGGATTGCCTCTCCTTGTTACACCACAGAAGAGAGTCTGGATTTTGCTCCTTGGCTTGCCAGAGCAAATCTGGCAAAGCTTCCCGTTCAGCTGTTAAAATTATCATTTATTTTCCCTGTGCTGTTAATCACCCTGATGACAAGTCCCACAGGTAGCATCCTCCCTTGGTAAACAAATGGAAGACAATATCAAATACATCCACCCAGGCACGTTTTGGTGTGCATCAGGATGGGCCAAGAAGACAAATGTATTGGTGGTGCCTAGAGAGTCTAAAGCTGCTGGGGAAAGCATTTTCAAGGAAATGGTTCCCTGTTTGGGTAATGAGAGCTTATAAAAAGCCATGAACAGCCTGTGCGTGTCATTCACTTTGGCAAATAGCTGCAAGATGAGATACTAGAATGAAAGAAATACAGTTTGGGGAAGTTTCAGAGCCAGCTTAGGGCTCTTTGAAGAGAAAAAAATAAAGTAATGTGCTCATCCCTGGAGCCTGGTTTTGCTGGTGACATCTCTCTGACTTGGGTCTTGACAGGATGAAGGAGTGAGGAAATGATGAGAATTCCATAGCTGCTGCCTCTGCGTTGGGAGGGGGCAAAGGTATTTGTTTTCAAAGCACGATTACAGTGGACAGGGAGCTTTCTGCTCCACCTCTGATATTTATGGTCATGCAAAGTGAGACAGTAAAAGACACCTGTTGGAGCAGGTCTAAATTTGGAGCATTTCCTTTTAAGATCTTGTGGGCTGTGTAAGGGTGAGTTCAGCCTTCGTGGGTGTTCTGTCTGCACAGATGCAGGTGCAGGGCTTCTCCTAGAGAATATGTTAATAAATCACCGTGACAATCCCAGCTACTTATTACCTCATGTGCTTCAGACAGAAAGGAATACCTCATCTATAAATATATACAGTACTAACATTAGTAACCTTGAAGTAACAATGCAGATCTGTTTTTAAGATATTTTAATAAAAAGAGGGGGGTAGGATGGGGGAGGTTTTTTTCTTCCTTCACCCTTTGCATCATGAGAGTAAAAATGAATGGTGTAGTATAATTTCAAAAGTCAGCGTTGCCAAGTGGGTAGGTAATGGGAGTTCAGAAGTAGCTTTGATACACTTGATTTCCTTTCTGTTGCCTTGGGATATTGCCTTTTTTTTTTTTCTTTCTTCCCTGCTGATAATTTGTTTTAAATAAGTAGATAATATATAAACACAATGCAACTTCCTTAGTGTTTCTGTTCTCTAAAACTGTCCTTGGGAAATTGGCATCTCTGAAATTCCCTGCCACTCCTGTGGTGGTTCTTTTCTTCTTTTAAAACCCATTCCCATGAGAAAGGCTGGGGATGGCACTGGTATAGGCAGATGCTGCACTGTGTAAAGCATCCTAAGCTAGATCGTGGTCAGATGTCCTTTTCTAGATCCAGCTGTGCTGGTTAAGGGGGCCCCCATCCCAAGCTCACCCCCAGTGGGACGAATGGTGGAGCACTTCATAAGCCACATGTGTCAAAAACAGTGTCATCACTTTTAATAGATTAAACAGCAGGACTTTAAAGACTTGGTTCTTTTTACTTTGTGCATTAGGGAGATGTCCCCATAAGCAGTGCCACTGGCAAGGGGATGCAATAGTGCAACTCAGTAGGAAAATTCTGAGGAGCAGTTCAGGGCAGACCAGGGAGCAAAAACTCTT
>JAWWLV010000005.1:9831182-9891405 GCA_035041135.1 Platyrinchus mystaceus
CAAGGGGATGCAATAGTGCAACTCAGTAGGAAAATTCTGAGGAGCAGTTCAGGGCAGACCAGGGAGCAAAAACTCTTCGCTGGTCTGAGCTGTGTGCAGGATGAATACATGTCCTAGCTTTGGTGGTGTTCCCCTGTTTGAAGCTAAGTTTCCTTTGCCTTCAAATGATATTTTGAGGAATGCCATAGAAAGTTGTTGCATATATATTTTTTTTTTCTCTAAAATATGAGTTTTACAGGGCCATGTGCAGATCTTCATGTCTTTTCTGTTAGCCCTGATGTGCTATTGCAGTTAGTTCAGGTCTGCTCCTTTCATAATTAAAGTTTTCTGACTAGCATCTAGAAAATAAGTGAGGTTCTTTGTGGCTCCTCCATCACAAAAATAAAAATTGTATGTGTTGATTTAGGTAATAATCCTTTTGCAGATGCACAGGCAAGAAAAGAATCTGGTTCCCCTTCCCAGAACTGAATTGGTTTCACAGTACTAATAGGAATTTAGAAAGTTGTAAAAAGTTATTTCAGCCAGTAAAGCAAGCGGTTCTGACTGAATCAAAACAGGGGAACTAAGTCTATTGAATAAGAGGGTGTGACTTTTACACACTAACTTCTCAGACTATAACCACACTTTAAAAATGTTGGTGTAGCTTTAATCATATTTCTTCAGAAAAGAGGATTTTGCTGAACATTTCAGAAAAAGATATTGGCCTGTGAGTTGTTGTTTGAGCCATGAGCTGGGAGTAGATGTTCTCAGGATGCCCTTTTAGGTTTTGTTTAGAAGTTTCTCAGTTCACTAAGAGTAGCTGCTGTAAATAAAAGGCATTTGTTTTCTCAGAAGGTTTGCCCTTTTTATTATGCATTTAAACTTTGCTCAACTTGCTCTGCTTTTTCTGTAAATATGTTGAGTATGAGTGTAGCCTTCAACTTCAGACATGAAGTGTTTTTAGAATTATTTACTATTTCTAAAATTAATGTAGCCAAATATAAGGAAAACTTCTTAATTTGGTGCTTTTATATATGTTACACTTGTACAATAAATGTGAACATACTATAAAAGCTGCTAGTGAGACATTAACTTTATATTTTAAAGAACATTGTGCTATTACTGATTTTAATACTGTTGCTTCCACTGGATTGTACTGTGTTTTGCTGGTGCCATGTTATTTTATTCACTCATTGGTGGGGGGGTTGAAAGGAATGTACAGCATATCCAGGTCCTATTTATAAAAGAAGGGTCATGCTGTGTCTTGACAGCTTGTACAGGTAAGAGGTCATGAATCTCATGAATCTTAGAATCTCGAATATTAGCAGGAACTTCTATTGAATCCAGCCATAGAAAAGCTTATTGGCAATGGCTTTCATTTTACTGCAAGATTCTTGCCAGTGTTGTAGCACACACAGGGCTAAAAGCAGAGAGTGTGAGGCTCAGCATTTGGTTTCTAATGGTCGGTAAATGCATGTTGTGTGGATTGTCATTAGTCATTTGTCTGTCTGTCTGTCTGCTGCGGTCTCAGACCAGCACTTAGCCTGTGATTTGGTTTTACTTTTCAGAGGTTTCAAAGGAGGAAGGGATGACTGTATTGCTTGGACACCCTCGAGTCCATGTGACTTGGTAAATGCAGTGCTCTGGATGAGTCACCAGGCTGGACAACACTGAAGTTGAAGTTCATTGTTACTCTAAGCCAGGCTTGGGTCTTGAAAAGATGACAAATGGTCTGTTCGTTTTAGAAAGATGTCTTAATACTTTAATACAGTTGCCACTGTGTACTTTTTAGCAAGGCTGTGAGTTAGCTTATTTCACAGAGTTGATGGGGAAGCAAAGACATCATCAGTTGTTTTTTGTGACATTTACCCCAATTGATCCAGGTGTAACCTGTATGGTCTAAAAGGTCATCTGAAAGGTTTGATTAGGGCAGAGACACAGAATGATCAGTTGCTTGCTTTTCAGCCAAAATGTGTATTCAGTGTAACTGCCTGTTGAAATCTTAGGGATTCAGCTTGTGTCCAGTGATCCCAGAATGACCAGTACGTGACAGAGGGGCACAGACTCCTCATTGTGTGGTTGGGATGGCACAGAGAGAAAAAAGCCAAAGGTCAGAGGAGTTATCCCTGCTTGTGCGAGCGCTGTCAGGCTCTCCCCTTCCACATGTCCACCATGTGTTCCTCATCAGCGGGATGTGGAACTCCATGACGCAGAGCAGACTGGAATGCGGAGTTAGTTAACACCCGCCGTTGGGGAATTTATCAGCCAATGCGGAATATGGGGGGGGAGGAAACGGCCTAGTTTAAAGCAAAGTAAGGGTGAAATGAGGCATGTGACTGTTCCTCTTGACTTAAAAGGTCTGATTCTGCTTAGGGCTGAGGTCCTGGCTCACGTGCCCAGCCAGAGTTTGGGGTTCCCTTACTGTTCTGTGTCATTGGTGCATTTTTTAAATCCTTTAAATCGTCGTGCTTAGCAGAAGATTTTTGCAGTGGGCAGGAAGGAAATACCCTTGGGATTTTTGCAGGGAACCATCCATGTAGTTTGTTCTAAGAAATCCAGATTTTGGAGAGCCTTTCCTTCACCTTGGTCACTGAGATCCCAAATCACTAACTTGCAGGGATACATAAAAGCAGATAGCCTCTCCATTAAAATCAGCTACACTTGGTATCAGTTGAACTGCAGTTGCATAATATTTTTAGTGCTGATTTATTACACTTACTTTGTGGCTACTGTGAACTCTAACCTGGGTAATTTACTGTGATGTTTCATGCTGCTAAGAATATTGCTAAAATATTGCAGAAGAGTCATATTCCATTATGATTCTTTCATAATGGAAAGAGTCCGAATTTGCAATTAACTGGTTGAAGGTGTATGTGGACTCACATCCTTACTGGGTTCGCATTCTGCTTTATTTGCAGCAAATATATATCTTTCAGAACGTTTCCATTCATTCAGAATACAATGCTGAATTCCCTGTTGAATAGCTGTAGTGTGGTTCTCCCCAAACAGCATTGTGCTGGCAGTTTCTGGAATTACACAGGAAATGAAGAGCATAGCAAACTTTCCTTTCTCTTGCTAAGACATGCTCCCCGGGAGTTCTTCCAGTAGATCGAGTAAATAGCAGAGATCTATTCCTAAGGGCAGCATGTTCTCTGTGTTTCTGCTTTGAGAAATCCTAATTTTCTCTGGCTTTAAATCCTTCCTTTCTTCATCAAATTTATGGCACCATTTCCCTAGCTAGAGAAGATTAGATAGAGATCCCTTTTACAAGCAGTAAAACTTCATATCCACTTCTCTTGGAGATTTCTTGTAGAACTTTCTTTCCCCAGCCACCAAATATATACTTTGTTAAAGAATTAAGAGGAGGTGGCTATTAGATCTTGATATGTAAACTGGCAGTACAGAATGTTGTATCTTGCCCAGTTACTCATTCTAAGTATGACTTGCATGTACCTGCATATTGGCCAACTGCAGCTGTTGGCATTACTTGGGTCGATCATCTTGAAATTCTTTAGCCTTTTTAAAAAATATGTGTGTGTGTGTGTGTATTCATAATTAGGTTAGTGGAAGCTCAAGAGTTTAAAAAATCTGGTTCAGTCAGTTCAGGAAGATTGAAAAAGGGAATAATTTAGGGCCTTCAGACAGAAAAATTTGGCTGATGGACTTTAATTAAACTCTGAGGGTTGGAAGCAAACCAGTAAGAAATTGGTGAGATTTACATTTAAGATCAACTTCTAGGTTTTTCTGCATATTAATTGTCCAGCAGCTGGTGATATTTGCAAGAGCACAAGAGACTGTCTTTCAGTATTGCCTTTGACTTTATTTTCCCCCCCTTTGCTTTATTATTCCCAAGGAGTAGCATTAAATGTAATTCCAGAGGCCATGTGTGTCCTTAACTGCTCTGTCCCATCTCTATGGTACATGTGTTCATACATGTATAAATATATGGGTAATATATAGCTTTGTCCACTGATGCATTGGTACAGCATTTGTAGAACTAAGTATATTTTTTTGGTTGTTTTTTTTTTCCCCCTCAAATGAGCTACATCATTTCTGAAAATACCTCTGAAATTCCCACTTCTGTGACTTTGAGCCTTAGCCAGGTAGAATTGTAATAACAGAATCACGGCCAGCGGTGCCATAAATTTCAACTAAAGTATCGGGCGAGAAGTCTGATTTCTGTTTGTACTGTTGTGAGAGGTATTTATGCAGGGCTGGTCTTTCAGCAAGTGTGATTATTTTCAGAGAGGCCCTCTCTCCATTCTTGCATTAGAATGTGCTGGGGATGTGTGCAGGGAATGGCACCTGACAAACAGCAGCCAGACAGAAGGAGTAAAATCCCTTGGGAATGAGACTTCTTTTTATGGCCTTTTTTTCACTTCTAAGGCCACTTGAAAAATATTGTTCTTCAGGTAGATCTCCTTCCTAAGATCCCTGGGTTAGCATTTGGGTGCCTGCCATTTTCCCAGACCAAGGAGCTACTGAAGACTTAAGCTTTTCCAGTAGGAAAGTATGCAAGCACACACTCTGCAGCACCAGACGCTATTGAAAGAATAATGGACCCTTCCCACACTCAACTCCATTCTTCTTGCACACACTCCCAGACCTCTGGAGCCACTGTACTAGCAAATGATTACATTCTGTTTTTCTTCCCTAACTCTTCCTAAACAAAATGTTAATTGAGACATTGATTTGTACAATTTAGATTCCTGTGTTGAGTCAGTGTAGTTAAAAGTAGCCTCTGGCTATTGAGGGGATAGATCAGTGAGACAAATTAGTGCTTGCTGGTGTGTTTTTCTATATCTTATCCTCTGAGAAAATAGTCTATATTTCATATTTAAGGAATATGTGTCTTTCACATGTTTGTTTTAGATGTACCCCATGGTTGTGTAGCTTTAGAACGCGGGACTGTATATGTTTTCTGATTTACGTAATTATAAGAACAAAGCAACCTGGAAAAAAGCAGACTTAAGCATTTCTTTTTAATGCCCTTGATATTTGTCAACTAAAAAGAAGGGAGTGTGATACTAGGGATGTCATATAGATTGCAGACCTTCATATGTCATGGGAAATAACCTCCTGCCTGGGGTAAAAAAAAATGACTTCTCATGTCCTGGACAACTGTAGACTTAAAAGGTTTGGAGAAAAGTTGTCTGACCTTACTTCTTCATAATCTGTTCTTGTCTTTGGAAAAAAAATAGGAGTGTTAATCTGTTTGTTTGTTGTAGAGAAATATTAAAATAAGCAACCTTTGTGTTCAGAGAGGAAGAGTTCTCTAGATCTACAGGTGATCTGCTACTGGAAGCGATAAAATTTAATGGGAATTGGTGTGTTGTCATCTGTTTGCATTAAGAATGCCTTGTAATTAATATACAAAGATATCTCACTTCTCTACTTGGCTTTGTGGTCTTGAGAAGTCCATTTAATGTTTGTGTCTCATACTTTCTTTGCTTTTTAAAATGAAAGCAGTATTACTTTCCTGTCTCACAGGGGCATAACTGATGAATGGTTGTCAGTAGTGTAAATGTAAAATGCTGCATTCAGAACAGGGTATTAACTGTTGGCTTTCCCACATTTAGAATCAGAATAGTACTTGTTAAAACGACCTGCAGGAAGCAGCTGATGTAACACTGCATTCAGAGCTACAGATCATGTTTGAACCTAGATTTTCAGTTTCAGTACTTGCATTTCTGCATGTCAGACACCTGTAGTATTTATTATTGTGTAGTTTGTTGTGTGTTACATTGTTATGCACTGCTGTTCTTACCACTCCACTGTCTCTAATTTCCTTTCAGTGTACTAATTCTCCAGGGTTTTTTGTACAAAGGCACTGGGCATACAGGGGAAAATTAAATATATTTTATTTTGTATTAACAAGCCACTACTCCTGAGTGTACACAATTAGATTTGTAAATAAGGTGGTTCTTTGCATGCACATGGGCAGAGCAGCCCCTGAGCTTGTGCATCCTGCAGGTGCTCAAGTTACACTGTGGAAGTACCAGGAGGACTCCTTGGTAGGAGCCAGTTCTGTTATATTAAAACAGTAGTCCCATCTGAGCTTTGTCAGGTCCATATTATTCTCCATAAAGGAGATAAAGTGATATTTATGCTTCTGGAATCCTTGCATTTGTTTGCTGCTCCTTGCATCCAGTTTGGCCACCTGATGGCAGCTTTTAAGTTCTGAGATCAGGATTGTGGTTTTGCTTCTTTGCCTTTTTTAACGACAATTTTATCCATAAACAGGAAGAGTTAAAGTTTTCTGATTTTTTTTTAATGTTTTCTGGTTGTGGTAATAAAACAAGGTGATACTGCCCTACTAAACAGTGGCCTCATAAAGGTTATGTGCATAAATGAAGTTATAATGAACCTGTAAATCAAGGATGCCCTGAACATCAGAAATGCCAAAGGCTGGAGCTGAAGCACAGTTGAGTAACCTGCTGCAAAGAAATCTGCCCCTTCATTGCTGTGTTCTTAAGTTGTCTTAGGATTGTTTTGTTTTCTACATGCTTTTGTCATTGGGCAGTGCCTGAAAAGTTATTGTATGGTGAAGAGCTGAAAGCCAAACTGAGCTGTATTTGTGCCCAAAATTCTGGGGTGTTTTGATTTTTAAATCTAACATGAGGAAGGACAAGCAAAGTCTGTACTAATGTGGATCAAAATACAGTGGGGAAAAAAGTGTGAGAGCCCATTCTTAATAGTCCTGTTTGTTACCTTAAGCAAAAATGTCACCCTCCCTGCCACTATTTGTGTCCTGAGGAGCATCCTGTGTTCACATCTCTGAGGAACTCATGTTGTCATCCTTTCAAACAGTAAGACCCAAAATTGAGATTAATAGTTATCAAAAAGTAAGAAGCCAGTGTTCTGTTGTTACTTCATCATTTTGTGCTTATTTGCTAAGCTGAGATTTTGACCAGTTAGGGTTTTTTTAGGATTTCTGAGTACTGTTCATTGCTGTAGTTATTTCATTGCTGAACAACAGCATGTTTTTATGCACTGCTGTCAGTTCTAGCTTTGTTCCAAAAGCAGAGGTGATTATTCTTGTTGCCAGAAGTAGAACTGTTGTATGGTTTGTACTTCCAGAAATTCCTTCGTGGCTTCAGTTTGAGTTTGGTTTTTGGCTGGTTTGCGAAAATATATGATCCAATCGATCCAGTCATGTTTTTAATTGAAAACATACATAGTTTGTATATATTACAAAAGAATCACTTGCGTGTAGGGAAGAGCCCATGAAAGTGTGTTTGAGAATTCCTACCTGCATCTGGCATAAAAAAAAATTGAGGCAATTATTTTGTGTGTATCCACTGTGTATTTTTTTTCTTTTGTATCAGTGTACATCAGGGGTCTAAATACAAATACAGCATTTGCACAAATTATGCAGGCTAATTAAATCAATGCCTCTGTGGAAGCAGTTTAGTTTCTGGAATTGCTCTTCTCAATCTGAGATGTAAACAAAAACCTAGTTCTTTTTATATCATTTCCCTTTGCCTCGTGTATGTGATTCTGGAAACTGGAGAGTTATATGTTTATGCCTCTTTTTACAGCAGAATATTTGGCGTGGCTGAATTTTTATTGAGGCATAATTCCTGGTTTCCTTAAAGCTGAGCAAGACTACTGTACAGTAGGAACAGACATTAATTTGAATTGCTGCGAAAGGCTGTTCATGTTAAAGCTGTCAAGGCTTGTCCTCAGGTGTTTTTTCATTAAGAATTGCTTACTGCTTTTGTAGAAATGGCTGCTTCAGCCACAGAAAGTAAATGGGGAGCTTTTCCTGAAAGAAGGGTGTGCAAAGAACAGTGTTTAGTCCATGGCCTCTTATTGTCCCTCCTTCTTCTTCCCCTTCCTACCTGGGGGTGATGCAGGTACCACTGCATTTTGTTGTCTCCAGAGGCTCCTTTTGTTCTCAGTTGGCTTTTAGTTTGTTCTTTCCTGGTGGGTTTGTAGTTTCCTCACAGACTGTGGGCTCATTGTCCTGGTTTCTTTAAAATGCAGAATGCAAAGATATTACCTGTCTTAAAAGTATAGAGTGTAAAGGACTGTACACTTATCAATATGGCCCATGCTCCCACTAAATGTGCAATTCCAGCTCTTTAGAATAAACCTATTTTATAGTGAATTCCAATATAATACTGAAATCTATTTGTGAGGAGAGTGGCTTCTGTGGTGTGAATAATCAGACCTGCCTCTTCTGTTGCAGTGCAAAAACTCCCTTTTATTTTTAATAGCAAATTATTTTGAGAGCATAGCCCAGAAGCATGGAATTTTTAGGAGTAAACTGGTCTTTTAAGGCTTCCTGTTCATTTTGGTTGTACTTATTGCTTTTTACTTCTCTCTGCATTTACTTTTTTTTTTTTTACTGTCTCTGCAAAAGCAACCATTGTATATCACTAATATAGTCTAGAGGGTTAGCACAGGTCTTTATAGTTACAGATTGGTTCTAGTACTTTTTTTTTCTTTATAAACTAAGGGCAGGACTGTACACGAAATCTCTGTTATTGTATTTGTGCTTTGTACTCGTGCACTTGTTGACTGTTTTACAAGCCAGTAACGTAGTAGCCACAGGCTAGGAAGCTTGCCCAGAAATCTGGCATATTTAATTAGTGCTAGTAAACAAGCAGAGTTTCAAATTTAATTTTTCCTTCTTTAATTCCTATAAACCTCAAGCCATTTAAAACTTAATTTTGACACTACTTTCGTTTATGCAGTTGGATAATACTGAAACAGTCCACAACCACAGACAGAACGGACCCAGTCTTTTCCAGGCAAGAAGGGAATAGAAGTTGTTTTGTTTTAATAGTATTTGAGGTCGGCATAAAACTGTAATTGATAATCTTCAGGTCATCCACTACCTATTTGCTTTTTCTTTCTGTTAGGCAAAATGTTTCAAGATGAGGAAATTGTCCTACCATGACTTTAGCCTTGCAAAGGACAAGGACTGGATTTGTTGCCGCTCTGATCTTTGTACAGAGAGTTCTAAGAGCAAATGATGGAACATCTGAACTCTGGTCCTTGCCATGGCCAGTTTATTGCTTCTAGGCTGAGAGGTTTAACTCACTGCCCCAGGTGGCAACAAAGGGTTCAGTTGCTGTCTTGTCTCTTGCTTTTCAATACAAGCTTGTGATCTGTGCTGGAAATGGTTCTCTGCTACTGCTTTCACCATTGGGGACCACTGAAATTTAGACTAATGACATTTCTCCTCTTTATTTCACTGCTGAAGTTACCCTGTCTCCAGACAAGTAATGTGCTGGTGTCTCCTTATCATAGCAAAAAAAAATGTGCTAATTTTGGCCAAGAACTGGACTTTGTAACTGCAGCTAAAAATTATAAAAAATAATATTTAAATTGAGGAAATACACAGATGAGTAGTGCTTTATTAGCCATCCAGGCAGCTTTTCCTTTGTTAATGTGTCTTGGTTTTTTGTTTGTTTTTAATTTTATTTTGGTTTGCTTTGCTTTGTCTCCTACTTATTTTAAAGGCAGCTCCCACCTACTGTAGGAAGTGAGGCCCAACCTTAGGCTATTTCCCAGGTCCTGGTAATGGGTGAAAGATGAGAAAGATTTTTAGAAATCCAGCTCTGTCCTCAGTGCAGTGTATATTTTTGTTCATCTGGGCTTAATGCTGTAGTGCTCCAACTTTAGCATCTTCCTGAAAACATTTTAGGTGTAAGCTTAGTTTCTTATAGTAAAGCAGCAACTTCTGTTATAGCTATTAACAAATCTGGAAATTTTAAATCATGAGTAATCTGATCTAACCAGAAACTAATCCAGTGTGGCTGTAACCACTGTAATTACTCGTTTAAAAAAATGCAAAGTTCAATGTTAAGGTCACCTTGTGGTAATGATAGTTTTCTGTATCTAGTCTTTTTTCCCTTTTTTTTTTTCCTGATACATTCACCATTGCATGGTCTTTCTAATGGTGTTTTCTAAAATGCCAATTAGCTATTAAAAGAATTAATCATAAGAAAAGATGAGAGATGTCTGTAAGTGGCTTCAGTCTGACTTCAGTTCTCCTTTGGTTTTTAATTCTGCTGTTACTCTGCAAAACAAAGTTGCATTTTCTAATTTGAAGGCTTTCTTTAATGAAGTTCTTACTTGATACTGTCAAAATATTAGTTGATAAATAGTATAGGTTCTTTTAAACTAGAAAAGAACGTTAATACACCTTCATTTCTTGTGTGATGTTCCTGTCACTTGGGGTGTTTTTTCACTGCAGAACTGGGCTGTACTCTAAAGCTGATGATGTCCCGAGCTCTGATGGCTCTCACTGACCTGAAATCTCATGGCTCAAGTTTGCTGTTGTCCTAAATCCAGACTAGCACATCTCTGAGGATGTACCTGAATACACAGGTGGAGCCGTGACTTCATATAACCAAGTCAGGGACCCCCAGCTCTGTTTTTCTATAGGGAAGCAAGATTCATGAAGTCTCACTGCTAATTCCTCAGCATAATTCCCCCTGAAATGTATTTTTCTTCTGTGTACCCATTCAGCATTGCTGAGACATGGAGCAGCCTGTGTCCTGCCAGTCACAGCCAGGCTCCCTCTGCAGTGGCAGCAGAGCCAGGTTTTGTGCCCACTTTAATTCCTGCCTGAGATAAAGCTGTTCTCATTATCTAATTAAATATTTGACACTGTCAGTTGTTGGGATATTGTCAGCATGGTTACTGTGTCAAGTGCTAAAGTGTTCAGATTCCAGTGGGGTTGAGATGTGAACAGATACAGTAGCAAATGCTTATAGTGAATCAAAAATGAGGCAAAAGCAGTAGGTATAGGGGGAAATCAAAAGAAAACACAGGTCAGAGCATCAGCTGAGGAAGCTGCAGATCCTTGAGGAGCAGGAGCAAAGTATAATTCGCTTGCAGTACGTGAAGGAAGTGAGCATTGCCAGACTTACTGCTGAAGGGCTGGATTTACATGGGCTGGATTTGGGTAGATTTTGGTAATTTAAACCATTACACTTGAATTTTTACCATCTTTGGATTCAAAGCTCATGTCCTTTTGCTTTCTAGACTCAAGTGTTGGTGGGAGCCTGATGCTGCTTTATCTGACAAACAACATATAGTGCTTTTTTCTCTCTTCTCACCTCTCCTTCTCTTCTTCCTTCTAATCCTGTCAGGCTACTGTCAAGTTGTTCTTCAGTCCTGTGATACTTAATTTTAAATGCAAGTATATTCTAAAGAAGGACTCACAAACATGCATCTTCTATCATAAAGAGCCCATTTGCTTGTCAGATCCTAGAAGAGGGAAGTGAGTGGTCAGCTATGGCCTATGCTCAGTGACAGGTTTAAAGAGAGATTTTTAATTTTGTTAAACGGGTGGTGTAGAAGTAGGTGATTTTCATGAGGTGCCTGGGTGGCTACTCACAGTGGGAAACCCAAGTGTATGTGTGACAGCTTCAGTTTGTTCTGCTCCTGGGCACTGTGAAATACAAGGGAAACACTTATGCTTATTTCAGCTTGGGGTGGTGTTTTTTTTTCTCTTCTGGTTTTACTTGCAATTTAAGTTTGGGGGAGGGAGAATTTATATTTTGCCTGTGTGTTTTAGTAGTCCAAAGGTATGCCTTTGGACTACTTCTAAGTAAGACCCACCTCACCTGGAAGGTGCAGAAGGTCTTTGGACCCTTATCAAGGAAGGCTCACACCACTGAGCACCGTTTTTGTTTGCCTTTGAGTGTAGACCAGCGACATGAAGAAATTGTGTCAGCCTTGCTATATATTGCAGGTGACCTGCAGCTTTGACCTAGTATTCAGTTTCACTGTTTCCCATGCATTTACTGTAATTATTTGATTTAAGAAAATATATCATATGTCTGCTGCTTAGCCCTTTGGGAACTGGCGTAGGAGGGATCAGCAGGAGCTGCTGTTCTTCAGTAGCCTCTGTACAATCCTCCAGCTTCAGTTGTTTTCTTAAAACTTGTTCCTCTGATGTGTCGTCATCCTTTCAGCCCTGGTGATTTTAGGGAACAATTGTTTACTAAGGTGAATTTCCATGAAGTAGGAAGCAAAATGAGCTGAAAATTGGAAATTATTACGGTTGCCAGGTGCAGACTTTTAATTCTTTCTCCTTCTTTCGCAAAGAAAGCGTTTCCCAAAGCTTGATTAAATCTCTTAAATCACAGTTTAGCCCAGCATAGGAAAAATAAGCTCAAATACCAGATCTGAACTAAGTGACTAAGCCATGTCCCGTTGTGTTGGAATTGAATTGGTTATAGTGCACAATAATCTACTTTATTGTCATCCTGGCCTTAACTGTAGCATAAGATGATTACATTGAATGTGTATAATAATAAGGCTTACACTTTGTATATAGTGCTTTAAATATTTTGGCAGACCATAGAAAGAACCTTTACGTGCAAGGCTTGATTAATCCTTTTCCTCTGTGTATAGAACAAGTAGCTGCCAGAGCTCAAGGGTAAAACCTATTAATAATGTCTCTGGCAGTCCCCGCCCTCCTTCACAGTGTATTCTCTTCTGTTCACACCAAACTCCAGGCTTATTATCATTTTGGTCTCTCTCTTTTGCTTTCTCAGTTTCCACGTAGCAATCAGGGGACTCTAGCCAGCTCGAATCTAGTATAAAAGTGTCCGTGGAGTATAAAATATTTGCACAAACTCCGTTTTTCCAGCGGTGGGGAAAGAGAAAAGGGGCAGCAGTGCTGTGGGCAGCCCAGCCCCTGTGTTATTTCCTACAGCTGTTCACACTCAGTATGGTAGAGAGGACCCTTAGAACCAAGTTTAGGGAAATGCTTTCACCAGCAGCTGTGTCTGGTGTGTTCCCTGGGGGACGCACGTGCATCCAGCGACGTGGCCGTGCATCCCTCAGGGAGCACTCCTTGGACTTGGGGTGGGCGAGGAATTACTGTTATTCTCTTTTTTCATATGGGGAAGCTGGGGAAGGATGAAAAAAACCCATTTTTTCTAAGTTCCTGGGATGAGCTGGCTGCACAGCCACTGGCACCCTTGCTGTTCAGCATCGAAGTCAAGAGAGATGTTAACGTTAAAGCACAGCATTGGTGCCAAGAAAATGACTCTTTCTACAGGGAGGTCACACTGGCTTATTGTAAACCATTACTGACCTTGAGCAAATATTAATCCTGAGTTCTGACTGCTAACCTATACTCTTTATACTAGGGAAAATGATTTAATCTTTGGCTTTCAATGAAAGTTTGTTCCTTTACCAAAAAGTTTTCAGCATGTTTTTGTCAGAAGTAGGTTCATAGTTTGTATTATAGTCTCATGGGTATATTAATAACATTATACAACAAAGAAAAATGGCATGTGGTGAAGGTTTTAAGTGAAAAATATTTATTATTCGGAAGGCTTTCAAGCAACTTAGGTCACTAGATCAATAAAACATTTTCGTTTTGGAAAGTACTTCCCATTCCTGGTGCAGTGTCTCTTCAGCTGCAGCAGCTGTGAGGATGGATGGGATTGATGGTGGGTATTTACCAGAGCTACCATGGACTGTCCTCCCTTGCCAGGTCCTCAAGGGAGGACCAAAGTGCATCTTGCCCTTCTGTCTTTTTAAATAAGGTTGTTACAAAACTGCTGCAGGTAGGGAAGCAGTGAGAGGGTGTCTCTGAGCTGGGCGATCCTCGGCACGCTTGGTGAGACACCTCATAGTAGCCGGTGCCATCCTGAACTCTTGGGTGCCCCTTTCCTCTCCCTGCCAGCGCTCTCCCATCACTGAGGTGTTCCCCACAGCCAGAACTGAAGCAGTTGCTCCACCCAAGCAGCAGCATCCTCTGATTCACCTCTGCTCCTCTGCAGCCAGCGGGCGAGGGGCTCCAGCAGCCCCGGGCGCGGGGGGGTCTCGGCCAGCGCCGCCACCGCCGTGGCTGTTCAGCCCAGAGGTGGCAGCATTTCACCGGTGGGCAAAGGAGGCCCGGGATACAGTGGGGACATTCATTTGGCTAAGTGCTTTGGGATCTTTTTGGCCAAAAGCACTCTGGAAAAAAAAAAAATTAAAAAAAATTAAGGTCATAAGGTGTCTGGGATTTTTGAAGAGCCAATGTAACAGTGGTCTTTTATTATTAGTGAGTTTACAGCCAAGAGCTGTCCCGTAAATGAGCAATGCGATTTAGGGATTATTTTTTTTTCCTTTAAAAGCAGGAATGCTTGAGACATTAAAGGTGGTCTGGCAGCTTTTGCTGTGAGACTTCTCTTCGTGTTGATCTGTACGCTGGCTTTGTATCAACACGAGAGCACCACATCCATGCAGACAGGCAGGGGTCAGCACCGTGTGTTTGAACTGGATGGCACTGCTGCTTCACACAGGAACACAGTTCATAGTATGGGGGATAGGAAGAATGTGGTAGACTGTTTGGCTGCATGGACTGTGTGAGCTACATGCCATTAATTAGAAAAGAAACTAGTGTGGAATGCATAGTTTGTACTTAGCGTGCTGTTATTTATTTACTTTGGAAGGGTGAGGAGGAAGATGAACTAATACCCCATGAGCCCGTGGTGGATGTAATTCAGGTATCAGTTCAGGAGCCAGGTTTATAGCAGGTATGATTGGATTTTTATTGTGTCATTGCTTGGATTAGCGTTAGAGTACGGACAGCCTCAGGTCCTTGAGCTTATTTAAAGACCTTCATATTTTCCGTCAACAGCTGTATGAAGTTAAAGGGAAAGAGGCCATGGGATTTCTCTTTCTCAGCTAGTTTATTTGTGAGGTGGTGAGGTTAATGTGGCAATATCCCATGCTTAGTAGAGAGGCTTTTTGGCTTTAAGCATTGTGTGTGCTCCCTTCAGATTTATGATTTTGACCCCAGCCTGGCATTATCACACTGTCAGTGGGAGTGCAGGGCTGGTTGGAACCTCCAGCTCTTGGTGGTAATCTCTCTTAATTAGTTTACAGTTGAAACAATTGTCCGACTTTTTGCCTTTAAACAAGGGAAGTTTGCTTTATCAGTGGTTGATTTCCCTGAGGGAGGAAATCCTGAGGGAGGTTATCAGGGAGAGAAAAGCTCCCGGGCTCCACTTTCAGAGCAATGCCATGTATGAAGCATGCATCAATCCTGTTAGTACTGCTTATTATTTCACAATGGCGTGTCAGGAATTACAGGCACAGACCTTTCTAAGGACTGTTGCAGACCTTTATGCACCCTCATCCCGAGTCAGGATTTTGTGGAATTATGTGCTAATAAAAGCTAATTTTACACATTAAATTGCATTCTTTGAAATTGCGCTTTTAATTGCTGATCTTTCCCTGACTTCTCCACAGATCTCTCCTAGGCTCCTCATTGTCGACTTTCTGCCAGGGAGCCCTCCGTGCCTCATCATTAGGACTAAAATCTGCCATCACTTAACATAACACACAGAGCTTACAACTGGGAGCAGCCCCCTCCCTTGCATGGGAGCACAGACAATAATAGACACTATAGTGGCAGCACCAATGGGAGCTTTACCATGTATTTTAATGACTTGTGCTTGATTACATTTGCTAGATTGAACCAAAGTTCATTTAGTAATTGGTATGATTCTTAGCGGGTACACATTTGACATTCCTCGCTCATTAAAGAGCTCCAACAATGGCTGTTACAACTTTCATCTCAAGGGTGACCCTCTCAGATACATATCCAGTCTTTTTCTTTTGATAAACCACCCAACCCGGCATTCATTAACACTTAACCATCTGCAGCCAGCCCCTCCTAGTACCTTCTCCCTTGCTTTGATGATATAATTAAAAGCCTTCTGCATTATCTCCCCCGGAGCAGTAAGTCTAGGTGCGTCAGCTCATGCACTGTTTGTTATTCGATTCTCTCTGTATCGGCTGCTCCTTCTGACGGGGCTCATTTTTCATATGTTGTAAAGATTAGCTGGTGGAGTGGGAGATCAGAGGCATGAGAATGGAGTGTGGCTCTCGATATTAGTAACCAGATGCTCATTTGAAATGGTGATGGAGTTTGCTGTTATCTGTTAGATTATTTGGCTCCTTTGCTTTTACCTGGAGATAAACTGGTTTAAGTACTAGTCAATGAAAATTAGCATTATCTTTAGTGGCTTGTTATGATAGAGCGCTCTTATCAGTCTGGTTTAGTGTGGCTATTCTCTCCTTGAGTCTGGTTTACAGAAATCACAGCTTTGTTTATGCATGTGCCCAAACTTGCCTGTTTGACCTTTGAAGCTGTGATTATAATATTAATCTATGGGACTATTCTGTTGCAAATCACTTAGGTGGTCTGTATTTCAGAGGATTTCATTGTGGGACCTCCCTCTTGTCCAGCATGATGTTCTGTTATTGTTAGTATATTCTACATTGAAAGCTAACTCAGAGTGGCATTTCAGTACGTCTTGTTGTCTGGCTGCTTTTTGTGGGGGTTTTTTGTGCGTGTGATGGAGGAGCTAGAGGACAGCACTGTGCTACTGTTTGTCCACTTCCCCTGATTTTGTATAACTTTATAACAAAGTTGCTTAGCTACAGAAAAACTTGGTACAATACTTGCATGCAGATACAAACTTCAGCCCGCAAATCCTCAGTGTCCTGCGGTGTGGCTAAATAGCCTTGTTCCAGTTTGCAGGTGGGGAGACTGCACACAGACACAGCAACAGAACCAGCTTTTACTGGGGAGTTCCTCTTTTATGCCCTTGCTTGCTGCCTAACCCCTGCAGCCTTCCCCTGCCTGGTGTTTAAACAGGGTTGGGATAGACCTTGAATAGCGAGAGGAAAAAAATTGGCATTCTGGCACTAAAGGAACTTCATCCTGTTTGTCATCTTCAAGTTAAGAATAGGGTTTTTTTCCTTACGTTGTCCCCTCTCCTTACCATATTGCGTCCATTTCTGTATTTTTACATATTTATTGCCTTGTTCTGTTGATTTGTTCATTTCCCCAGTAAACTATTATATTTGTTACATAAATACAAGGGGAGCCCTTCTCAGGGAAGATGTGAAATTTCTCCCCCTCGTAAATACACAAAATGTGGAAACCATTCTCAGGATGCAGAACAGGAGGGAGTCTGCTGACTTCCAACTGCAAGACCTCATTAAAATTAGTGGATTCCCTATCCTCTTTGCATAAGGAACATTGCTATTTGGGCTGACTTCCACAGCAACATCTGGGCCACTGATAACATCAGTACTGGAGCATTGCTAGGTGAGCTCATGTTTTGTTAATGAAGTAACCTACTAAAAGTGCATATATCATTTTTTTAGTACTACATACTTCACTGCAAAATGTTGTACTACTATTATAGGAGCCTTCCTTTGCAAGTGGGACTTGAGGAATTTTGTTAGTCAAAATATGCCTAGCTTGAATTGAATGGCATGCTTGAGAAATGCCACCTAAGTCATAAAGTGTTAAGACTTAAATATTTTGGTAGTTCAATGCATTAATTGAGAAATACACTGAAAAATGGCTTACTAGAACACCTGATATTCTTACAGCTTTCGTGTTACTAAATATTCAGTGTGGTAGTATTTGGTTATATATATAAATATATATATAAACCGATACTATCACACTGAATATACATAAATATATATATGTGTGTGTGTGTCAAATTTGTGAGCAATCCTTCTGCTGAGCTAACGAAATAATAAAAGTGATCATGATCACAAGCATCTGACTTTAGCATGTTCTGGAATAAGCAAAGTTGGATAGAATATACTGGTAAGATATGTTCACTTGGACTTCATTATGAAATGCAGACATCAAAGGAGGAAAAATGGAACCAGAGACAATTTCAGGTGTGGATTGAAATATCTCTCCTTAATAGCCTCTGACCAGGAGTGCAGTTACAGGTGTCTTGAGCAGCTCAGCATAGTCCCTGACTGTTGTTGTGTTTTGTCTTTTTTAATCTGGAAGCTAAATATTCTTGTGGCTTTCCTGTCCTGAGAACTAGTGGTGAGTGTTCAGACAGCCAGAACGCTCTCAAATGAGGCCACAGGTTTGTGGAATGGAAAATAATATTGGCATAAAATATGCAGCTGCTTTGAGACAGGTTCCAAAAAGGGTTTCCATTATCCAAGAGCAGAGAAGCAATAGAAGTAATCAGTGAGTCTTTGTGATTTAAACTTCATTCTTAAGATATTGAAGCTATTGGAGATTCCAGAGGTTCTGAAGTATTAACCTGCCACTGCTCTGAAAGCAAAGACTTCCCTGTTTGCCTTACGACGAGTGGGAGTTTTACTGATCTTTTCCACCTTTCTGGGCTGGATAAGCAAATCCTTTGTAACTGAGCTGTGGCAGTCATTTGTAATGTGTAGTGTAGGAAAGGTGAGCAGACCCTATCTCCTTCCCTTATTTCCCTCCAGGAAGTGTTGGGAGAAAATACAGTAGTGTTGTTGTGTTTGCTAGCAGAACATGCCCAGCCTTGCATATTAAGGCAGGCACTTCGCCAGAAGCTTTGAATTATTGTACCCTGACATTACCCACTGTAACTTTTAGCACTCTGGGCCCATTACTTTGGCTTCCTGCCCAGTAATGTGCAATTTCCACTTACATGAGAAGATGTAGCAGGAGTAATGACTCCTTGGAGGAGGTGTTTTCTTTCACAGCAAATCAGCCCAGGGCCAGCAGGTGTAAGTTTATAGACACAGCCCAATAATGGCAGCCTGCACTGTTCTCCTCTGTCAATCCAGCAGCAGATGGAAAGGAACAGACCTTTGCACACTTTTCACTATCTCCTGACCTCATTGCAAAGTCAAGCTCTTGTAAGTGGCCGTGCAAAGCTCCATGATTTTCCCTTTTTTATTCTTTTCCAGGCACCCCAGAATGCACATCAGAACAGGGCTGATGGATGCCCATCTCTACTGTCTGAAGAAATATGTGGTAGACTTTCTGGTAGAAAACAGGTAAGAAACCAAGCAACACACAAAGTAGTAGCAGGTGTTTGCACTGACATTAGGTTTATACCAGAACTTTTAAAGGAAGATTTTTTTTCCTAAATTAGCTAACACAAAATTGAAATATAAAAGAAACCAGTTTCCAAAATGTTTTAACTACACTAAAAGGAATGCCAAGCGCTATGGCTGAGTTTCTTATTCAGATCTTCTTTTTAAAAAAATAACAGCATAAGTGAACAGTAACATTTTTGTCTTTTTTCTGCATCCCTTCTTTTTCTAATCTATCTGTGCTTTTTGGCTGCTCATTTTACCAGGGCTCCCCCATTGTTAGCCCTGTGAATACATTTCTGACCTTTGATTTCCCCCACCGCAGTCTGGTTTGGCCTTTGCAATCACCTTCTCTCTGCCCCTTCACATCCACCACCACTGCAGGTGGGCTATCTCTGTAGCATCCTATGTTTTTAGCTTGTGATGTTCCTCTGTCAAAACTCTGAGACCACCCACTGAGAGTAAGAAAAACATCCATTTATGGAAGTGGAGAAGGATCTTAGCTATAATATTTCATGAAACAGGCAAAAAACCCCACCCTGTTTATCTTTAAAAAACAAACAAATGAACAACCCCCCTCACAGTAAGTAGTTCAGTTTTGGAATAATGTCCTGTTCCTGGACTTTTTATAGCCCTCTCATGCCTATTATATATACTGAATGCTCCCTGAGTTCTCAAGAGTTTTCTCCCCTTTTAAGTAAGATGAAAGATATGGGGGCTAAGTGTTGTGTTCAGAGTGCATTTTCTTAGCAGATAAACTGCCATATGACAAAACATTGAGGGTGGGAGATTTATGTTAGTCTTGACCATATACAAATCTCGTGATGCAGCTGATACATGACTGAAAGAGCTCCTCCAGAATAAGGGTCTATGGGTTAAAATTAAGTGGAAAATTTGTGTTAACCTCCAGAGCAATTTCTTAACCGTGCATAAGAATAAGGCTTATCCAATACTTTGGCTGGTACATGAGGGCATTGTACATGTTATTTTAGTTCACATTTGTGCACAGAAACACGTAGGAAAGGTGAGACAGCTTCAGGAGCAGCAGATGCTTTAAACCTGGAATAAACCATTTATTCTGCATATTTGAGAAAGCTGGTGACGGTTTGGAATTCTTGTGTTTCCTGTGAAAGCATGAAGCAGCACTTACACTTTCCCTTTGTCATACAATATGTAGGACTCGTTTCTTGAAATCCTAGCCATCTAGTTTTGCTGGGATTAAACATTTCTGGAATATTAGACATTTCACACATTCAGTTATTTTTCCCTGGTAGTTCATTCTGTTTCGAATTAGATCTGTGGGACAAGGATGATCTTTCTCGGGTATGTCTGAGTAATAGCAGTAACTCCAGATTTCAAGGCTTTGTGCTGTTTCAGTTTAAACTGGTGAGATCTTTGTCAGTCAGGATTTTACCTTTTATCAACCAAAGCCAGCAGAGTGAAATCCTACTCTTAACTCTTCCAATTTCCCCCAGTTGCCCAAAGAGCAAGTCTAATTGGGGTTGTTTGTTTTTTTTCTATAGCGAGGTCATTCTCTGTCTTCACTATTTTTTGAGGCTGTGCTGCTTTTCTGTGACACTTCCATGGCAAATAGATAATTACAGCAGCTAGGCAGCATTTCTTAAGACCTGATAGCAACATCTGGCTTACTAATGGCAGGTATCTGCTTCATTCCCTTTATTGCACAAATGCTGCTTATTGAGTCAATTGAGAGAGTCAATTGCAAGTAATGTGCTTAACTGGGAAATCTGGGGAATGGGACTTTTGCCATGAGGAATAACTTGGGCTTTCAGACTTCTGGCATCGGTGGGCATTTGCAGCTTGTTTTTCTTCTCTGAGGAAGGAGAGGACAGTGCATACCCAGTGATCTTTTCATGTTTGGCAGTAATATGCCAAGACTTTTGAAAGACCCTGTGGATCATTTTTGCCTCAGAAGTACTGACATCTGCATAATTGTTTCTGTTTAAGGATTCTTTTTAATACTTTGGTTTTTAGTCTAGAGAGAACCTACAGTAAGATTTTGCCTCTCTGAAATTCCGCACCAGGACTGGAGAAGCTCAGATGCCTTGTTTAAGTTGTGTGAGTTTAAAACTAACAGCAGGGACTGAAGTGAACAGTGCAGCTCTTGTACAGTGCCAGGAAGTACTGACACAGTGTACTTCCTCAATATTACAATATTTACATTGTGTTAATGTTTTAACAGCAGGGGTTGATGGCAGGCAGAACACCTTTTTTCATTGTTTGTAGCTCAGGGAAGCATTTACATTTTTTCAAATGTTTTTTTGACATACAAAAGCTGAAAAGGTGTTGGCCAGCAGTAAAAAATTCAGATGCTACAACTGGCTTTTGCAGAGGAAAATTACAATTACTTCCAGGTCAAAGCATCACATGAAAACACATATGGTTATCTTTGTGGGATCTGTTTCTTCTTCAGTGAGTCCCAGCTTAGCTGCAAAGTGTTCCATCAAGCTCTGCCTAGGTGAATGTAGTTTGTATATAGCTGCACCTGTAAGGGTAAATTGCAGTCAGATTAATACATGCACTGTATTTGTATTTGTTGTGTGAAAAAGGCTGAATACTCAGCTCCAAGATGAAGTGATACCAAGGTTTTCTTCATTGGCTTGGCCACTGTCTTTCTTTGTGGTACTAGACAGATCCCTTAATTTCTCTGTGCACTTGTTTCCTCTTCTGGGTGAGACTGTTTGGAGAATAATCAGTATTTGTTTGGCAGCAGTGAGATTCTATGATGAGGGATGTTAGGAGAGATCAAAATACTGTTTGGTGGCCTGTAACTCAGTTTGTCGTCCTTTAATACATTTTTATGAACTGTTTTTAAAGGCCTGAATGGTAGATTATCCTGCCTGAAGTTTTATTGCAGTATAGCAAATCAAACTTTTAAAAGGCAGAGCTTGCTGGTGCCTTTGAGTAAAATCAGAGGAAATGTTCTGTTTATTAGAACCTCCTCAAATATGTATGTCCCGACAAAAATAAAAAATATGATGCCCCTAATGTTATTTAAACCTGGGGAATTTATTTTTGAGGAATGAAACTTTTTACTCTTTCCTCTCCTAGGAGGAAAAAATGCATTTTGTCAGTTAAATCTCCATCTATTATTCATCCACCAGATCAGCACTGGATCCTAGTGAAATCAAGTGTCCTACCCTCTCCAAATCTACCAAGGTCAAACACTTACGGTTCCACAGTGGCTTGGGCAACAACTGAAGAAATTCGTGCCCACAGCAGTTTATTTCCTACAGCTGGAATTTGTTCCTTCCATTCTTTCCACACTTCTGTGTCGCCAGGGTAGGTTGATCAGCTGCAGTGCATTGGCAGCCTGTGCACAGGGGTGCCAGTTTGGGCACTGGGAGCTCTGCCCTCAGATGGATGTCTCCATCCCTGCATCCACAGTGGATACCTGACACTGGTGACTTCTGGGTCTGTTCCCACCAGATTCACAAGAGTCACAGACCATACTCTGCTAGCAACTCTATTCATCCTGTCTGAACAGGGACTGTGACCTCAATGTGAAGCAGCTCTTGTTTGGGCTGAATTTTCAGCTTGTGGTAGCTGTCCTGTCCTTGTTTTTTTTTTTAATCTGAGACCTTTGGTTCTTCCCCGGTTTCCTTTATGCATCAATGAAGTCAGAGTTGCTGAGGTTGGCCTCTGTGGAGAGTCTGTGGAATTGTATCACACCTCTGCACGGGAGGGAAGTCAGTTAAAAATCTGATCTCCTTGTATTTAGGTGAGAGCTTTCCTCAGCATTTCCTTTCCCAGAGCAAAGCCAGCCCGAGGATTTCGTAGGTGCCGCGCCTTGTGGCGTGGGAAGGCGGGCGAGCACGGGCCGGGTGTGCTGCCGGAGGTGCTCTGCCAGCACAGGGCAGGGATAGTTGAAGGTGAACACCTGCACAGCACGATGAACTGCACAATATTGCTTTTCTTAAAGCGATCGTTCCACGAGCTGAGCCAGCAGCGAGACAGAAGCAGAGGCTGTAGCTGGCTGGGGGCACGGCTCCACCCCACAGCTGGCGGGCCTCACACCCCTGGGGCCCTGGGGTGGCAGCCAGCACAGTAGCCAGTCCCTTTTTTGGCACTCTCCTGAGTGCTAGGTTGGAATCCTGCCTCGCTGCTGCATTCAGGGCAGATGGAAGAAGAGAGTCCTTATTCCCTGTCCCCCCTGAACTTCATGTGTAGCGGAGGGCAGGATCCAGGCCTGTGCCGCGTGAGCCCGGCGTGTTGTACAGACGTGCACTGGTACTCCTTTACTGCGTGCTGACAGTTGGATTGCCAACAATCCCGGCAAAGCTGCTACCAGGAGAAATGTGATCAAAGTGAAATGGCATGGTAGCTTGTGTTCTGCTTTTCCACAATCTTTCTAAAGCTCTAGCCTGGCGAAATAAGATAACTCATTTAGGGGAGGGCGGGAGGGGGGCAGACAGACTTAGAGCAACCCCTTTCCCTGTAAAGTTTTAACATGGAAACTTCGAACTTGCTTTGGAAATTTAAGTCTCTGTATACATCCTGTTAATATGCTTAAGAGCATATGTAATATGCATTTATAATATATGTATATATATTATGTGCCTGCAGTCAGTTGTGCAGGTATAGATGACAACATTTGTAATATGTGTAAGAATTCCGCCTCACTGAGGCAGACTAGAAAGTCTAAAGCCAGATCAAGGCAGCCTAAAGCAAAGCAGTATGTGGTCCTACTTATTAAGTTGCCTCCCCAAAATCACTTTCCTCAAATTTCATCAGTGCAGAGCCTGTCAGGAATATGCTAATCAAACCTTAGTTACAGGTTGAGCATACAAAAAGCTACATTTCAGAATACTAACTTTGTAAATATAAGCACTTGGCAGTTGGGAAGTGCCACAGCTGATGCTCCCCGTGCAACTTTTTGCTTTTGTATTTGCCCTGTATTATGGTATAGTCTCCAGTTATGTGACTCTGTAATGTTGTTTTGGGGGGGGGTTCCCCTCTGTGACCACTGCTTCATTTGTTGGCCTGAGATATTTGCTGAAGGAGATACTGTTCAATATTGTATATAACTTCTGTAGTTCAGGTGAAGGCCACCAGCCTTACTCACTGTTTAAACCCTGTTCTGAAGATAAGGTAAATACTTTGCTTTTGGATTCTTGGTGCTCATCACTGATACATGTGTAATGCCCTGCACACACTTCATTAACTATCTTTCCAGCACCCCTATTAGCAAATCAGTGGTTTTTCCCCTTCTGAAAGGGGGAAACCAGGGTACACAAGAGCTGAAGTTTGAAGCATCTTTAAGTATGCCATTTTTCAATCCTTAATGTTATACAGAGAGCTCATCATGTTGAAAAAAAATCTTTTCCATTGATGATAGCTGTTACAGGGTGACAGTGATCAAATCAAAAGCACACAATCAGTGGCAACTTGCAGACATTAGATTTATGTTCTGCATTCAGCAGTATCTGTAATATCCTCTGACAGAAGGGAATTACCAAAAAAAAATTTAAAAATCAGGTCTTCAGGCATCATTCATTTGCCTTACATCTTAGCAGTTCTTTTCTCCCCTCACAGCCCTCTGCCTTGTACATTTAACACACATGTTCTAACAAATGAGCCAGTCATTCTTCTGCCTCGTTACACAACTGTGATTCATCCTCAGGGCATAGTCCATCTTTGCATTGGGTGAAGAAGAGATTGAGACTGGGGAGGGAGGAAAAGTAGGTGTGTTTTTAAGGGTTGTGTCATAATGTGCACACTTGAGGTCTTAAATAAGGTACAAGCAACATGCTTATAGCTTTTCTTAATTTGAGTGCCCAAACTGTTACCCTGATATTCTTTTAAGTATGTGTATATATATATTTATATTTATGACACTTTTAGAATTAATCAGAGAGGCTACTGTGACTCTTGCTAATGGAGAAGCTGTTATCAACATAGATTTATCACTTTCAGGTCAGCTGCCAGAAGGAGATGGGATGCTCTAAACTTCAAAGAATATCCAGCTCAGCATTTGTAACCTTGACCTGGAGCATATTCTGTTTCTTTATGGAGTAGTGCATGAACACTGCAGTTACCCTGCAGAAAAGAGAGAGAATGGAGCATGCCCAATGCAGAAGGACTTATGCCTTTTAGAAGTAAAAAAAATTAGCTGCAAAAACAGGTCTCTTCCAAGCATGTGCAAGCAGTGTTTTTTCAGACTTAGCTTGATGTAGTATGGGCACATTTTCTGTTTATAAATGTAACGCCCCGATGAAAAGACAACCCCGTGCCAAATTGCAAGCATGGAAGTGCAAGAGCTTTTCAGCAGAGCAGATGAAATATTTTAACGTGGTCAAAACAAAGGGGTTTTTTTCCACAATTTTGTGCTTGGAAATAGCTGAGACATTTTTGATGAAGCTATCCAAAATAATCAGCTTGAGGCAAACACCTGGCATAGGTAATTTCAGCCAAAACAGTCACACTTTGGCAAAGTTTACAAACAGATGAAGACAGAAACTTACAATAGGAAATGCTGGGCAGTGTATCTGTAGGCACCCCACTTGCACCACCTCTGAATGCTGCTCGTCTCAGAGTTGGTGAAGGCAGGTGCCCCTGTGTGTTTGCTCAGATGTTCTGGGTTCTCTGTTGCTCACCAGAGTGGCACATGCACTTTCTAACATAAGAAGATCTTTGGACTTCATTTCAAAAGACTGTGTCGGTATATCTAAAACTAAGTTGACAACACACATCTTGCTCTTACACATTAGGACATTTCACGTGCTTTTGTGGTGTCCTTCCCTTTTTTTTTTCCCCACCCTTCTTCCTCCTAAAAGCAAGGTAACATTTTATTGTGTTTAGTGATGTGTTTTGCCAATCAGCATTTTGTTCTGAATCTAGTCCTTCTCAATTGTTTACAGTCACCTGGGAAGTGGGCAGTGGGCAGCTCTGCCTGTGGCCAGCAGGACGATGTGTACTGGAAAGGTACTGGAAAGGCAAGAATAATAAACAACAACACTGTGGTCACTTCAGAATATCTGACTAAGCATTTGCAGCACCTTGTCCTGGGAGGGCTGAGTGCTAACATCTTCCTTGCCACCAGGGAAATCCACTTTCCCTGGGGAGCCCTTCTCTTGGGGTGCACCCCGTGAGAGGCTGAGCTGTAGCTAAGAAAACAAATCGGCTCTTCCGCAGTTCTTCCAGCTCTGGAGAGCTGCCTGCCAGAATTTGCCAGTAGTGAAACTCTTTTCTGAACTGAGCAAATTTGCAGTAAACTTTATAGCCAAAGTCAGTATGATTTGTTTACAAGGTTAAACACTGGGTTTTGGTTTTTTTTTGAACTGCTGAAATAAATAAGAGCAAATTGTGTGAGGTCATAGCGCTCTGCCTTTCCAAACTGCGTCAGCTGCAATCCCAGAGCACGCTTCTCTGCTCGGCTCCCCTCCACTGTGTCCAGAAAGCCTTTACTGGGCCAGCACTAGAAGGGGAGAGGAAGGTTTGCTGTCTCAGTGCTGTGTTCTGAGATCTGTTGCCCTGAAAAGAGCTGCAGTGGAGCTACCCTTCTTCTCCCCAATAAATGGCAGAGCAGTGTGAGATCTTTGGAAACTGGAGGTGTGAGTGACTGGCTCTGGAGCTCCTGCTTGGATGGCTGTGTGCTATGCTGTACACAAAGGCCCCTGCAGGTTTATATTAAGGTGCTGCCCAGACTAAACCAGTGCATTTTTTCTTTTTCCCCTCTAAATGCCTTTTTATCATTCAGGCTGTCACCTGTGTTTCCTGGCAAGGGCTGCTGGCTGGGGGAGGTCTGGCAGAGCTGAACACCCAGCTTTGGTGGTCTTTGTGTGGCTGCCTGAAAGATGGCTTAAAACAGAACCTGCTCTGTGAATACCTGCGAGTTAACATGTGTCAGCCGTGTGGCTGGAAGGTTTCTCCTTTGCTGTAAAGAGAGATTTTATAATGAATACTTTCCTTGTGATTAAAACAGATAAGTAAACAAATAACTTCTACAGGAAGTATACTGTGTGAAGACAGAGCAAATAGATTGTGGCTTTCCAAACAAGGAAAAGAAAAAGGGGAGGAGGGGAAGGGAAACAACTAACCTAACCCAAGTTCCTTCTTAGTGCATCTAATCTATTAGAATGTGAAATGGCAATTCATCTTTCCCATTTCCTTTCCTTGTCAAACATATCCAGCTGTTGGAGCTTTCCCTGCTCTCCAGTAGAAATGCCAAGATTTGAAATTTGTTCATGTCCTCCTCCTCCAGGGTATCATTACTGTTATCATCTTTCCATGGTACCAATCGAGCTCACTCCTGAAACCTCAGGGGAAAAAACCCTAATGATCCTAACTAGATTTAAACACATGATTTTCAGCAAATGCTTTCTGTAAGAAATACAATTCCTTTTCCTGTTAGCAACCTGCCTGGGAGCAGACATATCTTTGGATGTGCTGAACTGGAGCTGATCAACTTCCTGAATAACTGCAGACCTTTCTGTGAGACCATGATATGCTATAGCAGCCACGTGCCTGAGATAGTGGAAGCACACTTGGTTGCAGCACAGCATTCTGTGCACACAAGCTGCTCCTAATGAAAATGTTTTTCTGAAGTAAATGTTAAAATGTGTTAATTTTGTTCTCTGACTGTGATTTACAACAGTCATGTGACAACCCATTGGATTCCCTAAAAAAGTGAATTTAGGGAGGGCATGAAAAAAGTCATTCAGTTATAGAATCATAGAAATATTTAGATTGGGAGAGATGTATAGCAAGCAGTCTCTAGTCCAACCTCCTGCTCAAGTAAGTCTAACTTTTGTGTTGCTCAGGGGTTTTTTTTTGCAGTTGAGTTTTGAAAATCTCTGAGGATGAAGACTGGGCCTTGTCCCAGGACTGTACCACTCACGGAAAAGTTGTTTTCCTTATGTCCCAACTGGAATTTCCCTTGTTGCAGCTTGCATTTGTTGCCTCTTGCCCTTTTATGGTGCACCTCTTGGAAAAGTCGGGCTGTCTTCTATATCACTTCACTTATGGTAGTGGAAAACTGTAATCAGATTCCCCTGCAGCCTTCCCTTCTCTGGACTGAACAAACCCAGCTCCCCCTGCTCCTCCTCCTGCATCATGTGCTCCTGGCCCTCTTGGTGGCCTCAGCTGGGCTTGTTCTGATCTGATAATAAACATTAAAAATTGTTAACTATTTTTTCCACTGTTTGATGCAGTTTCAGTTTCCTTGGGTAGCCCTCAGTCAAGCTGACTTTTGCCTTCTTACAAGATGTGGATTTGGAACCAAGGAGAAATGATGAATCTTTGACCCGTCTTTGTGCACTTTTTTCCTCCTTTTTTTTCCCCTTTAATGATCACACTTGGACAGTATCACCCTGTGCATTCTTTTATTGGTGCAGTACATTTTCTCCACCCAGCACTACTTTCATGTAAGATAATACTTTGGGTGAAGTTACTGTCTTACCTTGCTGGACATCTCCCTGTGAGGATACAATACTGTGATATCACAGAAATTTCTCTTGCAGTGGAAAATATTATTCCCCTGTATTTTCTATTCAGAGATCTGAATGTACAGTTTTCAAGAATTTTTAAGATAATCTTTTCCTTTCTTCCCCTCTCTGTTCTGCTTCTAAATATTTCTTCTTCCACACCACCTCAGTCACTGACTCATCCTTCTGAAATGCTGAGTCCCCTTTTACTGCCAGGTTGAGTTTTTGGTGAAGAGAGAAAACAAGAAATGTTTTCCTAGTATTCCACATCTCTCATAGGTTTTTTATTCTAGGTGTTGGTTCAGTGTTAAATTTCATTGTGCCTTAGCCAGTCAAATGAAACATGAACAATAATAAAGATGTCTGTGACACTATTGCTGGCTTTATTATTGCATTGAATTATCATGATATTTTAACTGCATATAGAAGTTAGAAGGGAGAATAAATGCCACCAATGATGATAGGGCACACATGCATGAATGGAGTAGCTAAGCACTATCCTCTTTAAGTCAGTAAACCATCATTCAGTCAGTAGTGGTATTCTGAGTTCCATTTTTAATGTGGTGAGTAGCTAGAGTGTGAGGTAAGGGCTGATCTTAGAACAGTCTTGAATCGAAGAGCAAATGCAAATTTCTTTAAGTGAAAAAATAAAAAAATGGAGTATAACATTTTAAATAGTCTGTGGGAAATGCTGAGTGCTGTCTAGTTAAGTTACTGATTTTGAAGAAGTTCAAGACCCAAATGGGGGAAGGAGGGACATTTCCCTAAATCAAAGATGCAGAGATGGACTATAGCCCACACACCATTTTAAACCAAACTTCTATGGATTAATACCACCTGGAAAGAACATTATGAATAAAAGCAGGCTTGTGAAAAAGAGGAGATGGAATTCATTGGCCAAAAGACTTTCTCTTAAAGTTCTTCAAGAAAGGATAAAGACCAAAAAAATGTTTAGTCTTATCACAGACAGAAGATCATCTTGCAAATGCCGTGGTAAAAAGAACAGAAGAGTTGTCCTACAGGGAGAGGTGGAGCAAGGATTAGTAATCAGTGGAGATGGTAGGAATTTGTTAAGGTAGAATGATTGCTGTGGAGAAGGGTGTAGAAATGGTACTTGTACAGGTGGAAGCAGGACTAAATTGTACACCAGAGCTTCCTGTTTGCCTCCCAGAAGAAGTTAAATCAAACCAAGACCAGGTCCATTTGATTGCAGACCCCCAAACGCAGCATCTGCATGGAGAAACAGCAAAGTGATGTGGACATCTACAGTGCCTTTAATGCAGTCTCAGTGGAGTGGGGTGAAAGAGGTTGCCCATGTGAAGCTACAGCCATGACTGTATTTCCTGACATGTCTTATACAGACAAGTCTGAAACGTTTGTCAATTTATCTAAATATATAATTGCTCACCTTAAGTTTACGTAATTCATCGGTTTATGGATACGTGTCAACAAATGCATCATATGAATGTGTTTGTTTAGGCATATTGTCAGAATGCCTCTGTTTCTCTTTCAGAAAAGGAGATGATTTCTAAGGTACTTGGAAAAAAGTTGGTAACTCAGTCACAGATGGCTGCAAAGGCGGAGGTGGGAGAGAATGGGGAAAGATGAGTTCTGGCAAGGAATCACGTTTGTTGCAGGTGCGCTTGTTTTAGAAGAATGGGATGCTGTCTGGGAATGAATGAGATCCATTCCTCAGCAGTGTGCACAACCTGCCAAACACCCTGGGTGGCCTCCGACGGCCTCGGAGACTTTTTGGTCAGAGAGAAGTTCTAAAAATGTCTAAACTTGCTGGCGTTCCCATGCAAAAGCTGTGTTAGCTGGGAACTGTGGGGTGTTCCTGGCTGTTTGGCAAGAGGGCAGAGTTAAGGTTACTTAGATGACCTGAGCTGAGTGTGTGCACGCTTTCAAAGGATTTGAGTATGTAATTGAGGAGTCTTAATTTCTGTGGTCAATTTTTCAGAAAGCTGCCTTGTTTCCCAAAGGGCTTTTTGGCAGAAGTGGAAGTTAGATCCCTGCTCCTTTAACTGCATCCAGACTTGGTGGAACTTGAGAACAGCTTTTCATGTGGTTTGCATCCATACCATCCCTTTCAGACTTTGATCTGGATCCTCTCCGTGTTGCCGTGTCTGCGACTGCCACTTGCGTGTCTTCTGCTTTTCCTCCATCGTCCGGAATGCAGGGTTTTGGTGGTGATTCTGCAGTTTTAGGAAGTCATTCATAAACTCGAGCCTGCAAAGCAAAGCTGTGCAGTTTTACTGGCTTGCTGTGTAATGGCTTTTGAATGAGTCACACACGCTCTTATGAGCGTTGGGACTATGTTGCTGTCAGGCTTGAACGTTGTAGTTAGAAAATAGTATGGAAAGACAAATGGAGCACAACTGCAGTCATGTGGAATTACCTTTTAGTAGAGCGTTTCTTGAAGTTTCCTTGTCTTCTCCATAGGCTTCTAGCTCCAAAAATAAAAAGAGATGCTGAAAAATAATTAATTACTATGAAATTGGGGGGGGGGGGGCGGAATGTATTTACTCTTTTTGTGATAGAAATTTTGAAAGTAGAACAGGACAAATAGAACATAGCAAGATATAGCAGATGTTTGATGGTATGATGGGTGTCGCAGGTTATTGAATTAGGCACAAGTAACTGCCTGGTAGTTTATTAGCTTGCCTGGTTACTTTGGAGTTTCCCTGTATTATAATTGGTCTTGGGTGCACCAAACAAAGGCAAAAGGATTATTGCAAGATATAAGGGCAGAATTAGCCTTCTGCAGGGATGTGGCACACCCTATACATTTATCATTTGATTTTTTTCTCCTTTTGTACGTAGCCCTTCTGTGCTTTCTCCGCATTCTTAGCATGTCTCAGAAATTCCAGCATTTTTAGTAGTGAATCAGTGAGAAGAAGGGGAAAAGGCCTGTAATTGCTTTTTCCATTGTGCCTGTTAAAACCGCGTTGTGGGAAATGGACCCAAACACTGTCTTTTTAAGTGGTGTTGAGTCTGAGGCAGGTGGTATTAACTCAGGACTGCATTAACTCTTTTCAAATCTCTTTCCTGTTTCCTTGAGGAAACATGCCTGGTGTATATATGTGGCAAGGGCTGTTTGCCTGCCTCTTGCATTGACATTTTAATTTGGTCCATGATATAAATATCATTTCCCTAATCCCCCTTGCCCTGACCCTGTTTTGTCTTTTCTTCAAAGTGAGTTGACTTTTTTTTTTTCTTGAAGGAGGGGGGAGGAGATGGGAATGGTGGCTGGCTGCTCTAGTTTGGAGCATTAAATGCTCGGGGAAAAAAATCTCAGAGTAACTGTTGTTTCTTTCTTTGTATTCACATGGAAATTTTTAATCTCCATCAAAGGATCAGGAGAAAATAACGTTGAGATTCAACAAGAGAGCTCCCAGCTTACATGGAATTTTTAAATGTTATTTGGCTTTATCCTTTAAGCGATGAGAACCATGAACTGTGTACCTACAGGGTTCAGAATTAACTTTTCTCTTTCTTCCAACACACCCTCTTTTTTTTTTTAATTCCTCCCTCCCTTTTTCTTACATCTTTATTGTTCTGCATAAACATGCAACTTCTTTCTGGCCAAAACTGTAATTTGCCTTAGGATTTGTTTAGTTGTATTTATGTATACATTTCTAACATTAATTATGAGCACCAGTCTGAAATACAGCCTCATGTTCTCCTTTTGATGTGATCTGAAGAATCTCTGTGGAAGGCCATGGAGCTAAGATCAGAACCCAACCCAGTGTATGCTTGCAAAGCTGTACAAGAACTAACATTTGCCTGTTAAAAAATAAAAAAAGGGGCAAAAGTAGGTATAAAAGAACTATTGATCTGCTTGTTTGTGGTGTAGAATCACAAGCACATTCTGCACCTGTAGGTGTTTGATTGTGCTATCTATGGCAGCAAGGGAGGCCCCCTGCAACTCCCCACGGAGGGTAACAGCAGATTTCACAGGTGGGTGCTGGCAGCAGTGGTAGATTTCATGCTTCATCACAGATTAATAAAACAGGGAGGATATTAAAATGCTAATACTCATTAATACTATTTTATGGTGTTTAACATTAAACATGGAAAATGAAAATGAATGACAGCCGGTAAATGGAACTGACACTTGTGTTCAGGGTGTCCAAAGCTGGTGAGAACTAGCTGCAGGAAGTAAAAGCTGTGGATGCTCCCTTTCCTGCTGTGGGTCAAGCCAAACAGCATCTACTGGTACCTAGACTTGTGCAAACTCACCTAAACTTAGACTTAAATAGACTCTTCTATTATTATAAAATACTTTACGAGATTTTTTTTCTTTACCAGGTTTGATCAGAACCATTATTTTCTGTGTCATATGACAGAGTCTCCAGTAATACATATGTCTAAGAGCAGAAATCACAGCCCATTGAAGCATAATTGTGAAATACTTTTTTTAAGTGGTCAGCATCAGGCTTTTTCCCCAGAACTCTTCTTGTGTTTCAGTTGGCTACGTTGTTCTTCATTTCTTGCTGAAGTTTCAATAAGTTTCCCTTCATCCCAGAGGCAGTTGCATTTCAGCAACAAGTAAAAGTTGGCCCTCTGTGAGCCATAATGTAATGTAATATAATATAATATACATAGATACAAACTTAATTCTGCCATATCGTAGACTATTGTAAGTTTATTATGGTTAAAAGTCACTGAAAGCCTCGGCTTAGCTGTGTTTAAATATGAAACTTAAAGATCTAGGGTGTTTTCACCTAATGTTTTTCACAAGTAAAACTTTTTAATTTAGCATGAACCTTATCTCTGCCTTTGCTGAGATGTAAAAATCCCAGAAACACTGGGAATACATAGCAGTGCACAGAGACCAGCGGTAAAGGGACTCTAAAGGTTTAGTTATGTCTCTCTGTTAGTAACAGTACTTGGTAAAATTATAGTTGTCTGTTGAAGGATCCGTTTTTGTACCTTAATGTTTCAGGTTTTAAATAAAATCAACCTTGAATATTCTGTGTTTCTAATGTCTAGGTCTGAGTCTACAGTCTGCATAGCTGACTGCAAGTGACTGATGTGTGCTCTGAGCTCTTAGGTACATTTAATACAGACTTTTCCAGAAGGTTCTTTTGCTTCTAAAAAAATCTCCTCTTGAACTCCCAGCTTTTTCTTGCGCTTGCACCATGAATTTTGACTGCCCAGTTGTCCTCGTTTCCCCCAGTCATGCACCGCCTCTTGCCAACACCCCCTGTCTGTGACCTGCTGGGTGCAGATTCCACCCCAGAGGTACTTCTTTTTACATGCTTAAAATGTGATCAGTATCAACCCCTTTCAAAATTGATGCCATCTCCTCTTGGTCTCAGGAGGCAGAAGCCACATGAAGTAAAACCCTCCCTTCATTTACAAGCAGCCGTTTAATGCCACTCTCCATCTTTGGTGGTTTCACTGAAAACCTGTTGTGGTGAAAACAGAACTTCGAATATCAGAGTTTAGGGAATGAAAGATCATGGAAAAGGGCTTGTTGCTTGGGCTAGATTTTATGAAAACATATTTATTTTGGCAAATGTTTCTCAAAAGCAGGTTCATGTTTATGCTCTCTACCGTCTGGATTTTGCGGTGAGGTGTCAAGAGCATGCTTACAAGTTGGCTTAGAATTGGATTTCTGACAAAATTTTGTGTGCCCTCCTCTCCTTCCACCCACCCCTCTACTTTCTTTCTCCTGGTTATACAAGATCTGTCCTTATGTTGATCTCGGTGGGTATTTCGTTTCCACATCTTGGTGCTAAAGAAAACAACAAGCTTTAGAAAATGGGGAATCCAAATTTTAAAACCTGAAGAGAATAACAAAAGGTGCTTTCTTCAGCCTATGTACTTTTAGGCTTATTTCTTCTTAATATAGGTATGTGAAGGTCAGGATTTGACTGTAAGAATTTTTAGCACACCAGACCAGAAACCTTTTTGGTTTGTTGTCTCCTGTATCTAGATTACAGTTGGTTCTTCCAAACTCTGCTAATTTTTTTCTCTCCTGATGAAGGGTCTTTAGTCCTGTGCCTCCTTTGATTTAAATTTCTTTCCTAGTCACAGCCAGATGTTTGGTTTCCCCCACTGTTGACAGTCAGATAATAGTCTCACTCTATCACTTCATTTGCAAGATCTGTTACAAAAAATTCCCAAATTTTTCTCACAGAGGGCCTTACTGTGTATTTTTAATATTTTCCAAAGGCAAATTCCTTTAATGTTGCATATAAATTGCTTAAACAGCAAGCAAAGGCGAACCTTCCTGTTTTTCCTTTTCCAGTAAGAAGGGTGTGTTTCTGAGCCACATCTTATGGATGACCTGGAGATTTGCTCCACCTTTGGCAAAGGAATGTGGCTAGCACTTCAGAGAATTGCAGGAAAGCCTCAGGAGTTTGGCCAAGAAAGATTAAACCATCAAAAACCAGGCAAAACTTTGTCTTTCCCCCTTTCCACTGCTTTCATTTCCTACCGTGTTGTGTTGTCCTCTGCATCAGACTATTTAAGACTGCCAAATAGTTGGGTATTTTATAGGTAATATATCTTATAAATGCCATAGCCAGCCTCTGAGGGAAACAGAGGATTGTCGGTTTTGGATGAAGTATAAAACCCAAGCAGGAAATCATTGCTGAATGGCACAGCTGCAGGCAAACACTGTGAGCTAGTAAACTGCCCATCTGCACAGCCACACGTGTGTGGGAGCGCGGGGCCGGGGCAGAGCGCGCCTGTAAGTGGTTAGCAGGGAGAAACTCTGTGATTAAAGAAAGAAGTGTTTTGCTTCGTTAGTTCCTGAAATATACAGCTATCTGAAGGTGATTATAATCTTATTTTTCGAGAAGGAGGAGAGGCTGGAGACGTAGAGCTTTTGCTTGCCCGTAATAAAAAAAATAAAAGCAGAATTTCAGAGCCGGGGATGGGCTCGGTCGTCCCGCTGCAGGACGGAGGATGTGGCACAACCTGCCCTTGAGGACTGAAGGAAAAGTTTGTCAGGAAAAAGGAACACCCTGTGTTTGTTCACACAGGGCTGAGCTGGCAATCACATCTGAATCTTCCCTTCAGAGTTAGAGGCAGGAAAGACTGCTTTGGTCCTTAGGTTTGCTTTGCTATTGTTGACCTGAACAGGAGCCTGGGTGGTTTTTGAACTGCATGTTTCTTAAAGTTTGAACTGTGTAAGGTCCCCCTTCGCTAGAGATCTTGCCAACCAAAATAATTTTCACGATACTCATTCTAGTACTTTCCTTTTGTAATTTAACCTATTAGTTAGTTCCTAGTTTTGCTGTCTTCCATTCTAAATAACTTCTCTTTCTTTGTGGGTTATTGTTTGTTGAGTTCCTCTAGCCAAGCTCGGTGTGTTAGCTCTCCCAATCCTTCCTCTGAAGTTTAGCACTTCCTCTTACACGTGCCAAGTTTGAGTTCATTTTCCGCATGATTTTCCCAAGTACTACTTTAAATAATCCACAATTCAGTAACTAAATGGAGATTGTTAAAATAATGAAACAACAGCAGTAAAGCTCTTTTAAGACTGCACTCCAACTGTAAAAACTGTTGATTTGGGTTTTCTCCCCCAATACTTTATTGAAAAATAAAATTATCTTCTCATAGTCAAAATTGAATTAACAAGGTTATAATCCCATTGTACAATAGACTGTATATGTTGATATTTGTCATTTTGGAGAGTTTTTTCTTGATTCATTGCAATGTATAAGTCAATGCAAGAGTAAAGATAATGTAGTGATCAGGGTCCTTGTTTAAGGCATATGTAGGTTGGGTTAAAACCCCTTGTATTTTCTCTGCCTCCTGGTATTGGGGTGTCAGAATGGATATAATAAAAGTAGAAACCTGTAGGCAGGGAAGATGGGTGCACTGCTAGCTGAAGCCTTTGGAAGCTTTCTGTTCACTGATGTATTTTGCATCAGAGCACCTAAAAAGCATTGAAGTCTGAGGACCTAAATTAGTTAAAATGTGCTGATTTCTCTTGGTTTAAAGGACTTAGTCCTTAAAATGTTCTGGAAGTTTCATGTGAGCAAGAATATCATTAATGTGCGCATCATAAATATAAGGATCTGATATTTCATATATCCTTGAGCATTTTCATGTTTTTATCACAAAGAAAAGGATCTGCTTTTGTTTTTCCTCTATACACTCTTTATTCTCGATTTTTATGTCAATTGATGCCATTTTTTAAGACACATAAAGAGGATTTCAGTTGTTGTCATTATGATGTTGGTACTTTCTGCATTCCATCTGCACCCAAGTATGAATTGTAGTGTGATGCTATATTAAATTATATGTATCTCTGTTAAAATATAGGGGAATTAGTTCCAAAGATAAAGTTTTTTCCTTGTTTTTCATCTTTCTTTATATTTTAATGCATTAATGAAGCATATGACTAGTGGACATTGTCTTAGTGTCTTGCAATACCTGGCATTTTGATTTATCCTCATGAAAAATATGCAAAATGTCTGATAATGTTATGCAAAGAAAATGAAGACATGTAAGTTTTAGCATTCATGAACTTCACGTGTGCATCTCCTTCCCCAGGACAATCACATCTCTCCGGAGTGAACTGATTCCACATCTGGTTAGGAAACAGTTCTCTGCTCCCACATCACTGCAGCAAGGACTAGACAACAAAGAAGAGGACCAAAAGAAAAAAGAACAAGCATCCCTAGGTCAGTGCAATTATCAAAGATTTGGGTATATGAAAGTTTTAAACTCCATATGCTACAGCTAAGTTATTGAGTGGAGTACAGAATTAGCCTGAAACACTCGTTTGGAGATCATGGGGTTTTTTTCTCGTGATAGTAAAGATTCTAGAAGATTATTTTTTCAAACAGTATTATGGATTATATGAATATTTTTGTCCTTCATTATTTTGATGTAAATCATAAGCAAATCAGCCAGGGGCTCTGTATTTTTTCTCCCAGAATACAGGATATGCAAAAGCATTTTTGAAAATGTAATTTTAGGAGGGAGTTCCTAAAATTGTGTAGGACAACAGGCTAAGCCTTAACCACCCTGCACTGGGAACCGGACAGGATCTCAGATCTTGGAACTTATTTTTAACATTTCCTCTGTCTCCTTGTGTGACCTTGGGCAAAACATTGCATCTGTCCTGATTCCTTGATTCACACCTGCAGAATAAAAATAAGCACTTACTCACTACATGTGATAAAATCTGTTAATGATTGCTAAGTATCTAGCCATTGAGATGAGGTGAGGCAAAGATTTCCCTTCACCAACACTACTTTAATGGTGTTCCTCTTCAGAAAGCATTTCATTAAGTCCTGTCTTAACTTCATGCATGTGTGTGTTCTCCAGACATTTATAGTTTCATAAAGGAAGATAATAGCTTGCTGAAACCTGCTCCAGATAACTCGTGTTGGAATGATCACAGAGGAGATATGACTGAAACTCTCCACGAAGGAAAAGTGCGCTGCTACGTCCATATAATGAAAGAGGGGCTGTGCTACCGAGTGAATACTCTTGGGCTGTATATTGAAGCAAACAGACAGGTGAGGAAAATACAGAACTGCCTCCTGGGAATACAGCAGTAGTTTATGGCACATTTTACCCTCCAGGAGTGGCTCCCTGCGATACAGCTGAGGAGTATGTGGGAATTGAACCACTGCCATCTTATCTAGTCACATCACCCTACTGCTTGCTGGATAGGGATGTGAGGCCAGGAAACAGTTCTGTCACTAATTTACTCCATAGCTTTGATTTAGCTAAGAAAACCTTCACCCCACACAATCCTGTGGGACTTTTTTTTTTTTTTTGGGAGGGGGGAGCAAGACCTGCAGCCAAAGAGCCAAGAAGTGTGGAAAATAAGGATGGAAGTAGCTTTGATAGCTTATCTAATCAATGTCCTCCATGTCCTAAAGGCAAGATCAGTTCTGACTGGACTCTTCCTAGCAGATGTTTATCTGTGATAATGGCAAAGGTTATTAGCAATTTGCAGGAAGACTTAAACTACCCTTAGATTTAAATTGCCTAATGATTTCCATGATGAAAGAATTATTTTATGAACAGGTTTCACTACGGTGGTACTCCAGGTAAACACAGAGGTGAAAGGTAGATCTTTTGCAGCATCTGTTGCAGCTTTCACTTTCACACTACTGAGAATTCATAAAATAAAAAAATCACGGGGGAGGATTAGAGAAATCCTGTATTATCTAATGAGCTGATGAATAAAAGCTCTTAATATGTTTGTGGGGTGGAGATTTGGGTCTTTTTGGGGGGGTTACTACACTGGCTGATGCAATGTACAAGTTCTCACGTTGCACGTGGTGAACTTCATTGCTATCAGGAGTGGACAGTTTCCTCTAAGTTTTGAAAGACCTGTAAGGAATGCAGTAAGGAAAGACTTGGGATGTCTGGACTCTGGGATGGCTGCAAGGGCAATAATGTTGTATTGGGAATCCTGGAAGTGATCACTGCTTTGCATTTGCTCTCAGATTGAGCTGATTTCTTTTAAATAACATGAATGGATTAATTCATGCAAATCAGAGTTGCAGCATGAGTTTGTTTACATGCTGGAGCCCTTTCTCCTGGGTGCCTGTAGAACACAGAAATAAAATTATTTGCTTTGTGGCTGGGGACATGAGGAAGAGAGGCAGCATTGCTGTCAGAAAGAGAAAACTTTCCCCAAGAATAGCAGGAACAAGTGTGCCCAAAGGGTTAAAGGTGAACACTGCTTGCTAGGGGAAATGTGCGTGTACATTTGGCAGCAGCCACTTCAGTAAAAAGTTATTGACTTAAGCCAGTCAGACTCCATGTGGGTTTTTTTGTGTTGGTTTTTTGTTTTTGGTTGCTTTTTTTTTTTAACCTAAATATTCTATATTTTGGTCAGTTCAGGAAATACGTTTGCTCCTGGGTGGTACAAAGAATTAGTGTTTTTAAATCACACTGGGGCCTTCAATGTTGGAAAGGATTTTCTTTGAATTTTTAACTTTTTCAGGATGGTAAAATTTTGAAGGAAACTATTTTGAGGTAAAACGTAAAATGGACCTTAATGAGGAGTTGTGAGAAAGGAGTTCCTTTTTTCAGTGCCACCACATTTTGTTTGTCTTGCTAATCCTCATAAAAGATACACAATTAATTTGAACTGGGTTTTTTACCTGTTTTGTTGGCCATTAAGGAAGACTTTTGGTGTCTTGTTTGCCCCTGTCTTGATCTTCACGTACCAGATTCTGATTCCCTTGCTCCAAATCCAGGACCTATAACTTTGAGGTCCAGAAGGACAGGCTTATGGAGCAGTAGCAATCCAGTCCAGTAGCTGTGGGAAGGAATGGCATCCTAACCCATTGCCCTTCTGGTGAGGAAACAGTTTGCTCACATCATTTCACTTCCAGCTGGTTTGCTAGATGCCTGCAGCCTGTGTGTGGGCAGGTGGGTTCAGGAGGGAGTTATCTTCAATAGCAGGAAATAGTTTCTTTGTAAGATGAATTAAATCCAAACACATCTTAAACCTTGCCTTGACCCAGGCACTCCCTCTGACTCCTGCCCCCAGTCTAACCTTCCTTTTCAGAGTAAAATGCTTGAGCTGGTAGCTTTCTTGGGTTACCCCTCAGGCTGCATTACCATTGACTGATTCTAATAAGGGCTTTGCTCTGGCCAGTAAAATCCTTTATTTATTTCACCACACCACCTTTCCACTGAGGAGAGCAAGAGCCTTTCTTCATTTCTTTCCCTTCCCACAGATCAGCAGTGGATAGCAGGAATCTTTCCAGCCTATGCTGTAGGTATTCTTTGGTGTGTGTTCTTTGCTTGGATCTATGTGTCAGGTGAGGACAATGTCCCTTCACCCGGGCAGCATCATCTGGATGCATTGGCCTAGTCTGTGGTGTTCTGGCAAGCTGGTGGTTTTCTGTAGTGCCTGCACCTTGGACTGAAGGATCTAATCTACTCTTATTTTTTAAAAAATAAAACACAAATCCAGTGGGAAGGACCAACTTCAAGATGTAAAGAGCTACAGATGTGAAAATGCCTACTGGAGACAGCGGGCAAATAGAAATGATAGCTCAGATGTGTAAGTTCATCTGAGCTCACCCCACTCATCTGAATGAAGCATCAACTGTGAAAATTCTTACCATGTGAAAACCAGCACTATTTATCCATCCTTGAATGCTGGAAGGGAAACAGGCTGCTCATATTATGAATATCCAAATAATTTCCTGCAAGTATCGTCTCATTTGAGATCTTGAGATGTATTTTCTGATCTGATCCCGTCTTCTTCAGATCTGTGGGATTTGCTTCTTGAGGTTCACTCCCTAGCCATCAGCCCTTGTTATCCCAGCTTTCTAAGGAGGTCATTTTACACAACTGTACTGTATTGCAGTTCCTTCATAGCAACTTTGGAAATTGCTGGCAATATTCAGCCAAATTCAACAGAGCAATAAAGATCTCAAAGATAAGCTTTTCTAAGAGTTTTGTAAAAATAGGTGCCTGGGTAGAGAAAAGAGAGACTTAATGAGTGCTGCTCCCTCCCTTCAGGCAAACCCAGTTGCACCATCACTGTGCTGAGACTCCAGTTGACCTCCCAGATGGACAGTCCATGCACAGATCCTGGCTGGCCAAACAGCATGTGGGGAGCTCCACAGCAGCCCAGCACACACTGCCTCTCTCTCAGGAGTTCACTTTGCTGTGGCACACAGACCTCTTAGCCCTCATGCATCACTTTGCCACCTTCTGAGTCCTCTTGTGTCTTTGACTGCCATCTCTGCCCTACTGAAACACATCATACATTGCGTCACCCCTGCCAGTAACTGTGCAGCACCGTGTCTGTGCAGTGCTGCAAGGCTCCCACCTCCCATCCAGGCTGTCATCACCTCTTCTGTGGTGTGTGACCTTGGCCCCAGCCTGACGCCAGGAGATGCAGAATGCCTCAGGCTGCTCTTTCACCCACAAAAAGAGGAATGATGGAGTGATATCCCATCCTCCTGCAATGCTGGCTCCTCTTTCTTTTCAGGAGCCAGTTCAGAATTGCTCTCCATGGATTTGTTCTTGGCTACCTCACAGGCTGTGTCTCTCTCTATTACCATCTCTGCTTTGCCTGCTTATCTAACACCTGCCTTCTCCCTGTCAAGAGCCTTTTCTTGTGCAGCTTTTCCACCATCTGGAACAGCCACTCGATCAACTTTAGTTTCTTTCTGCTTAAACATCTGAAATACGATTTTGTTGCCTGTACCTCAGTGTGCTACCCTGTGGAGTGGGCTGAACATAGTCATCTTTTTAAGCCAGTTTACTGATTTATATTTGGTATTATTTCCTTCCCTCCCTTGCTTTACTGAACAGCGTAAAACACGTGGAGCAGCATTTGCAGTGGCAGATGTTGTAGTAACGTACAGGATGTCACTGTGTTCAGCTGAGCCAACCTGCTGCTGCTGACCCACTGCTCCTCCACAGGTGGCAAGCCGAGCTGAGAGGAGACATGCAGTGCACTGCAGTGGCAGTGTGTACCTGTCTCCTCTACAAAAGTGGGAGATAATAAATCACACTTACCTGGTGGACACTTAAAATGCAGTAACCTACCTTTTCCTGTAAATTAAAATGTTTATGACAGATGCAGTGGTGAAACAGAAACCAAAACCATCCTTGAGCTGTTTTATGTAATGTGTGGGTACAGCACTGTCACGTTAACTTGTGATTTGGGTTTTTCCATCCAGGTTCCCAAGCTATTGTTTAATCTGGGTCTGGAAGAGCCACTGGTTCATGGGTCTGCACAGATCACTGACAGAGGCATGGTAAGTGTTCCCTTTTTCCATCTCTGCTCTTTTCATATAGTCTGCACACACTTTGCTTCAAAAACTGCTTGCTAAAATTCAGTTCCATCGTTGGAAGTGAAGCTGAGTTCTGAAGTATGGAATGGCAGTTCAGGTGATACAGCCCAGAATCTCCTGTAGACTCACCCATGGGTTCCTGCCTTTTAGTCTCTGTCTTTTGGTATAAATTCTGTCTAACTCCCAAGACCCCACTGCAGTCTCTTGTTCCCTAATGGCAGTTCCTGGTAGTTGAGCAGTTGCCTCCCAAAGGACACCAAACCCAGAAGGGGTCAGTATTTTAGTTTTGCTTTTTGCTAAAGCATTTTGGTTGAATATCAGCTTCAGACCTCCCTTTGACTGGTCTCACTGGGCAAACCTGAGTGAAACCAGTGAGTACCAGCAGGACTGTTCTTACCTTAGTGCATGAGGCCTGCAGAGCCAGACCTGCTAATGGAGTTTGACCAAGCTAATGGACCTTGAGAATACTGTCCAACTGCCCAAATTTCTAGGTCTTTCCTCTGCCAAGGATCCCTCAGGGTAGAGCGTGGTAAACTTTGTTGGTGAGTGCTTGAAACACACTGTTTGGAAGAGGTCTATGGAGAACACATACTGGAAAACTCCTTGTGCTTTTGCTAGTTTCTGTTGTTTTCTTCCCTAGGTTGGATCAGACAGTATCATTGGGTCATCCACACAAATTGGGGAGAAGACATCCATTAAACACTCCATCATCGGCAGCATGTGTACCATAAAAGACAAAGTTAAGATAACAAACTGCATTATCATGAATTCTGTTACAATTGAGGAAGGGTACGTTACCTTTTTGTACCTTGGTTCCCTAAATTTATAGTTTCTTTTTCTAGATGGGTCCTGAGTCAGTAATTTTTGTCCTGTAAAGAATTCTCAGCCAGAAGAGGTGATACCAGAGGGTGTGTTTCTAAAGACTGAGTCAGAAATAAGTCTCTATAAGCAGTCTAGTAGTGCACAAGGGAAATGAATTAATGAGAGGACTGCAGTCTTGGAACATAAATTTCTTCTTTTTACAGTAGGTCCTGTCATCTTCAGAATGTGTAGGTAAGTCAAGTGGATGTATGAGTCTGCATGAGCTTGTGAGCCAGTCTTCCAATCATTATTTCAGTGGCTGGGTCTGTGAGTAAACCTAAAATAGAGGCACAAAACATATTTTGAAGCGGTATTTAACAATTAGAAATGTTCTTCTCGCCTTTGAGCATTACAGCTTCACCTAAAATTTCATTTTCTTTGGCCCTTTCCTGTTGTCCTGCAGCTTTACTTTACCATTGCCTATGCTGAGTAATAGAATAAATGAATAAACTTCTCAAAGAGAAAATCTGCCAGCTAGCAGAGGTTTCTCGTGCACTAAAGACACTGACTAAATAGTCAGCCTTGAGCTGTACATTTCCAAATGTGGGAAAAGTGGCCTATCTGTAATTGTTGATGTCTGCATGCCCCCATCTTTCCATACGTGCTGGCTTCCTGTGGATGTCAGTGGAAAGAAAACTGCTGATTGAGTCTGTGCAGACCTGTATAAATTCCCTGCTCCTTCATGGCTTGAGGTTTTCTTAGGGCCTCAGGAAAAAGGCCAAGCTCTTAAAAAATGCCAAGTTGGCTCTGAAAGTTGCGTATCTGAAAAACATAAAACCCCAAAGGATGTGGGGTCTATGGAGGATACTACTGTTACATAACTAAATTACAGGTAAGTATGGTCCCTCACCACAAAGTGTTTGTCTTTAATAGAAATCCACAGTAATTTCAAGCACATCATAAATCAGAATTCCATTGAGTATAGAAAATAGCTGGTTTCCAGTTCGATCACAGATGGATCCAGTATAGCTGTATCACAAGCACTGCTGTCATAAAAAGTAGAGGAACCTCTCTCATTTGATCATAAGACGCTCTGTCACTTTGATTAATGAATTGATGCCACAGTCATAATGGTATGGTTTTGCATATGAGGTCAGCAGCTTTACCACAGAGGCAGCTGGGTGTATAAATAGTGCTATTTTTATGAAGAGTCCCAAATCACCTTGTGTTTGTCTGCATTGGTATATAGTAATATTCTAAATCTTAAATCGAGCCCAGGGTCATTATGTTAAGCATTTCACAAAATTCCACAAGCATCATAAAGTTGGTGATATTTTTAAGAGGGATAAACTGGCTTTTGGGGTAGCATTTTTGTGAATTTCTAGAAAACAATGTCATCCCCAGTCACTCTTGGTGAAAACAGTGTAGCCACCAAAGAGTGAAAAACCTCACAGTCCCAGGGGTTTGACCCCCTTTAGCTGCCCTATGGTTACTGCACACTGATGCACTGGAGTCTAATTTGTAATTATTCCTCTACAGCCAGAATTAAGACTATAGCCCCTGGATCTTTATTTCAAAGCGTATTATAATCAATATTCTGTAGAACTGCACGGATACCAAGCTGATAAAGTATTTCTTAGGGCATCATGGTAAGTCTTAATATTGGAGGAGCATGAAGTCATGCATACACAGGTAGTGAGAAACTGAAATATTACAACTGCTGAGAAAGAAGCCTTCCCTGTAGTGAAGGATTTGTCTGTATTTTTTTCTATGTATTTTGACTCTTTCATTACTTTGGTTAGGTCTGATAGATTTTTGTTAAAATGCTAACTATTCTTACACGTGTCGATGGATCCATTTGCAACAGGTGGATAAATTATATGTGGTTTGGCTTTGAACTGCCTGCAGTGGAAAACTTATGAACACCTCTCCTCCCAAGTGTCTCTAAAATAGTTCAGCATTATCTAATCACCAACTTCAGAAAATGTCTTCATCTTTAATTGGAAAGTCAGTATGTGTTGGCTGATATGGGTCAAAATGAGCATAATAAAGTGCCTTGACAGATCTAATAATTTTTTTTTTTTGTTACACAGCAAATGTTGTACAAGTAAGCCAGTTTTACCATCTAAGATACTGTATATTAGAAACTTCTGGAATTGCACTGAGAAGTGGATAAAAACTGTGTAATCTAAAGAATATACATTTTATTGCTGACTTGAGCAGCTCAACTATACTAATGGACTACTATATTAGTGCCTGAGTCAAATGTGAGTGGTAAGTGAAGGCCATTCCCAGCAGTGTTCATTGCACATATTATGGAAAAGACAAAGATGTTTAGATAACTCAGAGAAGAAAGAAAGATCTAGTAAATCTTTTCTGAAAGTTGGGATACTGGGAACAACCAAATGCAAAAATTGCTTTGCATTCTAAGTTCATTTATCATTAGTGACATGGCACTGCCTTGGTATTTCCCTTGCCATTTACATCTCTAGCTTCTGTGAGTTGAATCTTACATCCTCTTTTTTTTCCCATCTCAGCTGAAAAAGTGATCAGCAGCTTCAGTTCACTATGTCAATATAAAAAACCCCCGAAAACCCAAACCAACAACAACCTCCCAACCACTCCACCCCGCCCCAAAAAAACCCCACAGATGTAAAATGTTTATCTCTTGGTAGTTTTCCTATTATGTTATTTGGGGATCCTGTGCCATAGTTCCTGCAGCTTCAAGATGCACACATTATACCTCCAAACCAGAAAAAGGTTTTGAATAGCCTCACCACATTTGATACCAGCTTCTGAAATGGATAAATAGGATCTTGCTATGCAAGGTGCTTAGAATAAAACCAGATTTCTATTGTTAGGCTGTGGTTGGCTCATTATTGGAGGAACAGAGGTTATGGACTAGGTGGTGATGACCTTCCCAGCTGAATGGGTCAAGGAACTGGTGTTAGATTGGACAGTGCCATTGCAGTGTTTGCAAATTATGATCTTTTCATCAGCAATGGCTGGTGCATTTGATACTCTGGAGGATAAGTAGCAGGGTTTTTTGGTTTTCCCTGGTGTGCAGGGCTTCTGTTACGTTATATATGTCTCCTGTGAAGTGATTTGAGTAGATATGAATCCCCCCCTTAGAAGAGATTACAGGGGATTAAAGAAGTTAGTAACAGGGCAAAATAATTGGTAGTCCTTTCTTAATGTGTTTCCCACTGTGCAACTAATTCTTCCATCAATGAGACAATAAAATAGTGAAGATTACATATGTGCTGAATGATGGACATACTTGACCAAGCTAGGAGGGATGTAATTTATACAACAGCACAAGTGCTGAGAGATGCTGCCATCCCAGGTGACAAGCTGCAGCAGAGAAACGGTTCTTGTTTCCCTCTGGATGGCTCCCCAGAGCTCAGTGACAAATGACTGCACTGAGTTACAGAGTTGGAGAAAATCTACTAATCGAGCTGAAATTATAGGTCACTTGAAAACTTTGTCTATCTGAATGCTCCTGCAGTAGCTGTGTGTGTCCTTAGTCTCTGCAGTGGCTTGGGACTGCCCTTCTGTTTGTTCTGTTTGCATCAGAGGTGGAGCAGCACAACAGGATCCCTGCACTGATGCATCTTTTGTGCAGGAGTCCCTTCATTACATCTCAATTGCAAAGGGCAGTGTGTAACACCCACAGACTGACTGGAGCTGGTTGCCATTTGCAAATGAAAAGTGATGTAGATATGGCCCCCTGATAAGCAAGGCTGGCAAACTGGTCACAACAGACAAGGAAAAGGCTGAGGTACTCAGCCCTTTTTTTGCCTTATTCTTCACTGGCAGTCTCTCTTCCCACACTTCTCAAGTTGAATGGACCTCAAGACAGGGAATGATCAGAGGGCTGGAGCATCTCTCCTGTGAAGACAGACTGAGAGAGTTGGGGTTGGTCAGCCTGGAGAAGAGAAGGCTCTGGGGAGACCTCATTGTGGCCTCTGAGTACTTAAAGGGGTCTTATAAAAGTGATGAGTACAAACTTTTCAGCCTAGCCCTTTGCAATAGGACAAGGCATATTTAAACTGAAAGAAGGTAGACTTAGACTAGATATAAGGAAGAAATTCTTTTTTCTGAGGGTTGTGAGGCACTGGCACAGGTTGCCCAGAGAAGTTGTGGTTGCCCCATTCTTGGAAGAGCTCAAGGCCAGGCTTGATGGGCCCTGATCAACCTGGTCTAGTTGAAGATGTCCCTGTTCATTTAAGGGGGTGTGAACTACATAGGCCTTAAAGGTCACTTGCTACCCAAACTACTCTATGATTCTATAACTGTGTTTCATTTGGTATATTTAGGCACACAGCTATTTTGAAATGAAACCAAGAAATGAATGGATTAATTTAGTTTCAGGTTCCTGTTCTGGCTTTTGTTTTGGCTGTTAGTGGTTGGTTTGTTGGGGTTTTTGTCAAACATTGGCTTTATTTTTACCGGTTTTGTTGTTTTACTTGGTTTGCTAGCTTCTGGCAGCAAGAACATCTAATTGCTCTGGTCATACAGGACCTTGTGCCGAAGTGCTCTGAGCATTACAAATAATATTAACAGGAAAACATGTTGAATCCTTTATTCCATCCCTGCAGATAAATATTTCGAAATCTCTTGTTAGTAAAACTATCCCAGTGTATACACTTACTGGAAGGAGCTTGGCCATTTTGTTATATGCTCAGTATATCCCTCTTCCTTGGTCATGGAAAATGAACACAAAAATTCAGGAGATGGGACTACAGTAGGGAAAAACCCACAGTCATTGGAACTACTTAGAGGTTAGTTGAATAAGCAAGCCTGAAAAGCTCAGATAAGTATCAACTCCATAGTTAGCCATGCTTTGAAATGATCTTGTTGACAGGCTGGTAGTCAGTACCCCAGGGACTCTGTGCTAGATTTAGTGTCTGAAATTAAGTATTTTGCTGCTTTTCTTTTCTCAGGAAAATACAGGAGAGCATTCTGCTTCAAATTATGTTTTTATGGAAATCATACATAGGCTGGTCTGACTATCAGAGAGGACAAATGGCACAAGATTGGCATCAAGATTTCATGTCCACAGCTAGGAAACACCAGATCTTCACAGAGTAAAGAGTTAAACCTTTCTCGCCTATAATTTTATCAGAAAAAAATGCTCATTGGGAATGATTGGGTTTGGATGATGGAAAAGATAAATGAAATGTCTAGTCAGATGCCTGGCACAAGCCAGAGAATTTTAGGCAGTACCTCCTGAGTTGAACTCGGCAGCTGTTGACTTAGAAGATGGTGGTCTTCCTTTGAAAATCAGGAACAATTTGAGGTCTATTGACCAACTCAGGAAGCTGTTCCAATGTTCCTTTTAGTCTCCTTATTTGCATTTGTAACGTATAGAGACACATCTCTGTTCCTGAGTGGTTCACAGTGGTCTGTGGTCAAACATGCTGTGTGTGGCACAGGTATAATTTGTGGGATGTAGAATCGCGAGCTCTGACAGGCAGATATTCCTTCCTCTGGTATTTACATTTTTGATATTTAACAGTTCTCTGGCTGGAGTTCTGCAAGGTACCCCCTTCAATTATACAGTGGTGTCTTTGTCCTGGTGTCCATCATGTGGATATATTTTGAAGTGATGTCTCAAAATATTCCTCACGACTAAACTCCTCAAGCTGCATCCCAAACTGATAATAGCAGTGGAAGAAGAAGAGGATTCCTTCCAGAAAGGAGTTTGCAGCAGACAGTTGCTGGATAGCCTGATGCAGTGGGCTGTCAGTTCAGAACCTGGGACTGCAGATGTGACTGAGGTTATTGTGTGTAGGGGCAGGAATCATTGAACAATAACCCGACTCTTTGTTTGTAAAGCTTACAGCATGTTGTTGGAACCACATAAAAATACGCTACCCAGAAAGAACTGCTGAAATTTCCAATGTGACACACTGCTAAGGTCACCTTTTGGAAAGGGAAGGGGTTAAAAAGACAGGCAGATATGTTTTGGGTCAGGCTGCACATGATGGCAGCAAACTGCAGAGTGTTGCAGCATCAAGGAACTTGGAATGCAAGGGAGGTGATACCAAAGCTTCAGGTTACAAACTGCAGGGAGGTGATGTGAATGTTGAGGACAGAGGGAAAGCTGGATGAGTCCCACTGGGAGATGTGGTGAACCTTGGGGAGTTCTGACTCAGAAAGAGTAGGCTGGATTAAAAATTTGTATGAAGGACTGCAGTACTCAGATTTGTTGAGGAAGAACTGGCACTAAAAATGTTATGTCAGCCAAAACTAGCATCTTCCTTCTTGAGTCATGTGAAGAGAGTAAGTTATGCATTGGATTTTGTTTAAGGTGTTTGGGCTACCTGTGTGAAAGTAGATGGCACAGATGCCATAATGTTACTCAGTGAGGGGTCTGGAGAGAGACCACATGTGACGGGTTAAAGGCTACTCTAGTTTACCACATGTCTTCAATTTATTTCTACTTTCTATGAGAAAACGTACAAAGGAAGAAAACAACAAGCAAGGCGAGCTAGATTGACTACTAACTGCAGATTGATTGTGAAGTTTATTGGTTGTTTCCTCAATAGTGCCAAATCAGCACCTGATGTAGAAACAGTCAGCGGTTTGAAGAAAGTTCTAATTAAAACCAGGATGGAATTGAGCCTTTATAGGGGTTCAGTGCCTAAGTAGTCTTTTTCCCCTTGGACAATGGCAGCACAAAGGAATGATCCTATTGCCAAGGCAACATATTTTACAGTACATAGCCTCACGAAAAGGAATGAGGAGATGAAGTTGTTTCCAGCACCACAGCTTGCGAAGCTGGAGATAAAGATTTGCTTATGCTGGAATTCCCAAACATTTTGTATCTTGAATAATTTTTTAAGATGGCTTTTGTCTTCTGGACACTTCGTCTCATGCCATCAATTGCCCCCCTGCAATAAGCTAGCCCTGGAAAGAAGAATGAGTTTAGAATAAATATCACAGAAAGCACAAGAAAAGTGAGAACTTAATTCAGAAAAAGCACATGCTCAGCTTAAATATATGGATAAAGTATATCATGGATATGTATAAACAAGGAATACATGAAGAAAGTTATGTATAGTCCTTGCCTGTAAAAAGGGCTCTTATTTCTCTTGATTATGTATCAGTTCTGTCCTTTCTGTCACACTTCTTGGCTTTAAACTAAACATTTTTGGTCAGGAACCATAATTTTCATTCTTCTATTTAATTCACTGCACATGCTATATAAGATAGTGAATAGAGACAACCTCTGGCCAGCAGAGTTTGCAGGAAGATAAATTGAGGAAGAGAGAGCAAAGTAGGAAACTAGTGAGCAGGAAGCAGTAGAGCTACTTGCAGGACTGGTTTTCAGTTACTTTCAACTGAAGTTAAATTCTGCTGTATCTAATGTATTTAGGAAATTTCTCATATAATACCTGTTATCTTGTGAATGTCTGAAACATTATTACTAGCAGCTCCTCAAAAAAAATTTTTCTCCTGGCTAGCTTCCTGGTACATCAGTCTGTCTTAAATAAATCACCTGTTCTTTAATCTCAGATGCAGATGTTTCCCTGATAGCGCAGGGAGCTCTTCCCAATTTTCCAAACATCTTGTACATCAAATGTTGAACTTAAAGCACAGATGAGCTCTGAAAAGTGGCATTTTAAAATATCTCCTCTTATTCTGCTTCTTCAGGTGGCCAGGGTTATGTCTGACTTCAGAGCTATAAATAAGCCTGTGCCTCCTGCTAGCCACATGGGTCTAATCGAAGAGTGTGGAGATTCTTCACAAGCAGCTGAGTGCTGTTGGGTTTTGGTGGGAATCTGGGTGTGAATGTCTCTGATGCTCTTTAAAATCTTTCCCCACTTGGGTAGTAGAAAAGGAAGAAATTATCACATTGTGCCAGAATTGTGTCTCTTAAGTTCCTAAGGGGACTATGGAGTTGAACAAGTTCAGCTTGGATCTAAGAGGCCAGCTTCAGTTTTTAAGGGTGACATTTAAAAAAGCCTTTTCAATGTCAACCCAGCCAATATGATATGGAAGCTGATTTAACCAATAATGTCTTATAAAGGGCCACAGCTCTCAACCCAGAATTGCACTTGATAAACTCAAGAGAAAGTGTCTTTCTACTGTGCCCGTTACCTCACTCGGTCTGACTGTGCCAGGTAGTGAAAAAGTAAAGCAAACCCAGAGGTGGGAGTGAACATATAATTTTTCTGCTTTGTTTCCTTCACATCAATAGCTTTTCCTGGCCATCAGCAGAGTTGTCTGTAAAATCATGCAGGACGTGGCCCTTCCACTCTGCAAAAGAGAACCCAGAGGGAGCTCTGTTTTCCTGCGTGTGGGGTTTCCTGGTGTAAACTCCTTGCAGCAAACTTTTGCTGAAGTGTGCAATCCCGAGCTTGCAGCTACATAAAAGGCCACCAATTTGTTTGTTCCAAGATCAGCTGGATTTAACTGAAGTTTCAGAGGTGAGGCACAACCTTCCAGGCGACCTCCCCCGGCAGCCTTAGTTTCACTTAATAAAACACATTAAGGTAGGTTTGAGGCAATCCTTTAAGGTCAGTTGAACTTTCACTGGAAAATACGAGTGCTGGCAAGTATATATAATATGTAATGCAAAATGTTTAGGGTGTGGGGAAGAAGTGTAAAGGAGCCATACCACAGTGATGAGCTTGGCTAGAAAAGAGACATGAAACAAGTTCCTTAGCGAAAACACCCTCAGAGACGGGTGAAGAATTTAGGGGGGGTTGGTAGAATGATTTTTGTTACCCCCAAGGGGAAAAACAGGAGATCAAAGCCCAAATTCACTTAAGAATGCTTGCTTTGAAATGTATCTATAAATTATAGCACGTACTGCTGGCATCTATTGTAGTCTTTGGTATTTACTTGAGTGTTTAATGTGAGATTCACAGTGCCCTGAGTTCTCATTTGTGTGTAAAAGCGTGTTGGTGTCAAAATGTATTGGTGTGTAAAGCATGTTGGTGAAAGGAACATTTTGGGTTCCCAAGTTCCCTAGTATTGTTTTTGCTTCTTCCCCGTTTTCCTGTGGTCTTCGTGCCTCGCCCCTGTGATCATGAGTCCCAGCTACCGACTCACTGGCTAACAGAGGATTCCTCCAGGGGTTGCTGGTAGGTTTTAGAGCTCTACCTGTCTCCTTGCCACCTCTCAGTGTTAATAAGGTGCCTGTTGTGGCTGTTATCTTCTTGGTGAGGGCAGAATGGGATGTTGCTCCCAGGGGAATCCGCATCTGTTACCCCTCAGTCAGCAAAGTAGCTGCCGAGGCATGTCACCCTTCGCTTTTAACTCCTGCGTCAGTCTCTCCTTTTCATAGCTCGTCTGGAGGAGCAAGAGACCCGACTTCTTGGCATGGCAGAGCAGTACCAACAGGCTGTCCCAAGCTTTGTGCTCCAGGCTCTTTTCTTTCTCGTGGGTCTATAGTTTTAAGCATTGCATTTTAGACACCTCATTTGCTTTGCTGCCCAACAGAGATTATGTCGGGGTTTTGGCACAATTGGATTAAAGTACCAGACCTGGATAACTTCCATTGGCATTTCAGGAGATTTGCTGTAAGGCAAACCTGTGACATTCATACCTTCCTAAGCTTGCACAACCAGGGCGAGAGCTGCAGTTGGGGTCTTGACCTCAGTTACTTAAGCCCCTTTCTCCCAGGAGCGTTCATCACTTTAATCACAGAGTCCTAAATAATCAGTGGGTAGCCTGTAATTAGGGGGTTGTGTCTTGGACTCCTGCTGCCTGCTCCCGGTGTGCTGAGCACTGCGTATTTTGATTTCCCGTTCCCCCAAAGGATGTTTGATCTCAGATTTACACTTTATAAAATTAAGAAGGGTACGGCACCTCAGTCCCCTGGCAATCTTCCTGCTTTCAGAGGTAGGTGCCTTTCTTTTCCCAAGTATTGCGGCGCTGCAGCAATTGACACACTTGATTTAAGAGTTTGATTTACAGACCGATACTCGGGCTGAAAGTCAGCAGTTCCAGGGCTGCATAAATCAGCCTGTCTCTGGGACTAATACTTCCTTATTTATAATTTCGACAGGAGATGGAATTCTTTCTCAATTCTTTACATTTCTTTCAGATGTAATCGACCACCCTGTCCTTTGGTTTAAAGCTATGTGACTTTGCCACAAATAGAGGGAGGGGAAAGTAAGCTGAGTAGAGGAATTGCTGTGCTATAAAAGCTCCATATTGTGTGCTCTTGGACTTTGCTTTCTCCCAGCTTTCTTCAAGCCCACACAAGAGATGGACTTGAGGTTTTTTTGGCTTTATTCCCCTCCCCCCCTCCCTCCATACATACGCTGACCTTTTAGAAAAATAAATAAAAGATAAAGAAGGACCTGGAATGTTGCAGAATGTGTGTACATTTTGCTCTCTGTTGTTTTCTGCTGGGATTACTTGTTTACAATGGGGGAGAGAGGGAGGGCAGAGGAAGGGAGGTCTGTGGCCTTAACTGAAATTAGTGGCATTTCAGAGTGATCTTGTTAGGTGGTCTGCAGTTTAAAGACCTAAATCCTTGTAATCCCCCCATGCCTCCTTGGCCACTACTCCTTTTGCTCTTGTTCTCTCACTTTCAAAAAAAACCCACCCCAAAGTCAGCCTCTCTGTCTCTCAGACACAGGCGCGCAGCGTACACGCAGACACAGACAGACCCGCACTCTCTCTCTCTCACATGCTCCCATTTGCACGTTGTACCTGTGTAACAAATTAATGCTTGAGCTACATCTGTTCCCACTACAGGACTGGGCTTGTAAAATGCTCTCTCTAGAATGCAGCCGCACACTGAATATTTTTATTTATTTTGTGAAAAACACTCAGCTGCCAGGCTTTCAGTTTGTGATTACACTTAAAACAAATTCAAATTGAAATTTCAGCCATAAATCAAATGCCCCAAATTAGTTCCTCTTGTGGGTTTGAACATGCTCTTTGGATTTTAAGGTCAGAAGATATCCGTTTTCACCGTGCTGAAAAGTTTAAAAATATACTGCATTTTCAGGGGAAAAAATAAATATGGTTTGCATTATAAAGCAGTACATCAATGTGTATGGGCACACACACCAGAGCTGAGGAAGCTGGATGCTGTCAGAGCACCTTTGAGGGCTAATAGCACGTAATTGTTAAACAAGGCAGGAACCTGTGGTGGCAGTTTAGCCAAGGAGACTACAGCAGAGTGCCCTGAGATGTGATATTTACCCTGTGAGAGAATAAAAGTTTATTCCTTACTCTTCAACTTGAAAAAATAGTAAAAATTAAATAAATACACAAAATACTTCTCTTGGCAGGCTTTATAACTTTTTTTTTTTTTTAAGAAAAAAAGGCATTTACAAGTGGTTTCAAAATGGCTGTGTTACATCTGTCAGCGGGTGAAGGGAACACCCACAAATTGTGTTTTTATCTCTTGAAGTTTTGTTCCACTTGAGCAATAAAAGCCGGATTTGCTGCTGGTTTGTGTGATTGGGGTAATCTGAGCATTGAGTATGGTTTTAAAACTTCTGCAGTTGGTTGGGTTTATAAGTTTTAAGAAACTCCTGGGGTGGTGGAGTTCTTGGGTTTTGTTTTACCCTGGCACTGGGGAAGGGTTGATTTGCGAACACCTGGCACAGGCAAGTTCATCTTGGTTCCCTGGCCTGTCCCTCCCAACAAATGGTTTGGCAGGAACCCCTCTTATCTTTGATGTTAATGTCATCAGCAGTTTCTTAGTTACAATGCTATTCTTTCTCCGGGAGTTGAAAGACTATCCTCAAGTAGGCTCTGAACACACATGCAGTATTCTCCAGCCTGGACTCCACACCGGCAGCTTAAATCCTCTCTCTTTTGGGGAATATCCTCCTGCATGAGGGTAATGCTGAAAGGTGTAGTGCACTCACAGCTGCTCTCATGCTCAGGAGCAGTGATAGATGGTGGGAACCTAAAAGTTTGCAGGGGAAAACTTTCATCTGACTGGCTCGAAGCAATGGAGGAGGAGGTATTCCGCAGTGCGCGTTTTGGATGGGAGCCATTTCAGTGGGAAATGAGCAACTTCTCCCATTCCCTTCGCTGGTCCTGTTGAAAGCCGAGTCAGGATGGCAGCGGTGGGCAGTCCTCCCTCCACTGATCCCTTCCCTGGCCTGGCTGCAAATGCTGAGTTGCTCTTGCTCTCAGTAACCGCTGTTGCACAAGATGACGGCCTGAGCGGCTGTGCCGGCACACGAGGCTGTTGGAAAGGAAGCAGATCGTGACAGTGTGAGAGCAAAGGCAGGCAGGGGTCTGCTGTGTATCTTTGCCGCTTTTTATCTTATTAACATGTTAGTAAAGACCTTGCCAAGGCAACCTGAGCTGGTTGCTTGTAGAATAATTGCTCGTATTGCCTCCTTATAGGTCAGAGAAGGGGGAGTTAAGTGAGTTAAAAGAATAATTGTTCAGAGGGGACAGTCTGTTCAAGGGGGGTCGTAACTGCAAACCACTGAGACTGAGGTCCGGTTTTATTGCTTTTACTCCTGCAGAATTCATGCTGGTTTTGTGGGGCAGGTGGTTTCTGGTCAGACTCACATGAGCCACACAATTGTAATGTGTTTAATGACAAATTCCGTGTACTTGATAATAGTGATGTGTAAGCAGGAAGATACTCTGAGTTAATTTTGGGATCAGCGGTCTGGAGTGAGGATTGATGTTTCTCTTTTCTCCTGAGGACCACAACTGGCTAGCTCTCCATTCAGTACAGAACTGAGGCTCAGGGCTTTGACCTGATAGCAAGACCCCTCTGTGCTGTTAGATCAGACTCCAGGGTAACAGTTCTGTCCATGAGCCAGCCTGATGGGGCACTGCAGCCGTGTTTCACTAGTGCAGTGAACAGTGGTGCTGCCTGTGACCAAGGTGGGGAATGGCTGCAGATCATTAAACTGCAACCCACCATGCAGAAAGTCACTGAACCTAAAAACTTCAGTTTTTGACAGAGATCAACTGTTGGACTGAGCATAGGAAAGATATTCACAGTTATTGTAATTAATATTAGCAGAAATACTGGGGAGCAGATATGAAATGCTGTGGTTCACAGTAGCACCAATATGGGAGAGCAGATTATCTGCATCTCTCTGGGATTATAGATCTTGCTTATACCTTCTTCCTGCTCAGCAGAGCAGTTACAAAGCCAGCACTTGGGACTCAGAACTTATTTCCTATCTGGGCAATCAGATGGGCAGATTTGAAAGCTGGTTATTACAGATTAAAATACATTTTGGAATAAGGTGACTTTTGCTACAGTTCCATCCTGTGTAGCATTTCAGACTCTGTGGTGTCAAAAGCAACATGAGTGTGAAGATATCCGGGGCAGGTAGAGCAGGTCTAGAGTGGATTTCATTGGTTTAGTACTGCAGAGTAATCATGTTTGAGTACTTGAATGTAATGTGAACAAAGCCAACCAGCTGAAGTATTGATCTGCCACTTCACCCTTTCTTAGTACCTGGCACAATGGAACATATAAAACTTCTCAGCAAAATTTGCAGGGAAGGACTGTGCTGCTGCTCGTCTTTTTAACTGGGAAACTGAGCAGAGAAGTCACCCCCCCAGTTACCCAGACTGTCTGTGGAAAATACAAGACTTGATCCAGGTCCCAAGTCTTTATTTATTCAGTTAAGTATTTATTCGGTTGAGGAAGTGTAGAGGAAAGCTGTTCTAACAGGAGGTGAAACGGCAAACTCTTTTTTGCAAACCCATTCTGACACCTGGCATTTAAGTTTTTCCAGCAACTAGGTGTGAGGATCAGGAGAAGAATGGAGTTTTTTGAGCAAAGAGCAGAACTGAACTTCTCACAGAATCATGTCACAGAGTCATTAGATATTTCAGTGGATACCTTCATTTTGTACTTGTCATTTAAATTATTTTCTTGCTTTATTTGTGTTTATGTTGTAGGTGCTGTCTTCAGGGCAGTGTTATTTGTCACAATGCCGTTATAGAGAAGGGTGCTGACATCAAGGACTGTTTGATTGGAAGCGATCAGAGGCTGGAAACCAAAGGTAAGTGCAGAAGCTGTATTTACTGTGCATTTGTAATCATTCTCAGAACTTCTTCCTTGAGATTTTACTCCTGCTTCTTCATGAAGTGCCAATAAACAGTGACAGTTCTGCAGCGGGCTGTCCTATAATATGAGGATTTGTTTTTCATGGAAAGTACAGCTTCTTGGCATGAGAATAGTTCAGAGACTCGATCCTCTGAAGTTGGCAGCAAAGCTCTGTTGTTCTTGCTATAAAGAACAAGATCGGGTGCTGAGACAGTCTTTTCCCAGAGACCACAGTTGGATCAGCTTGAGGTTGTCCTCAGCAGAAGGAGCCATTATTTTGAGTAGTAATCTTTATCAGTGTCAGGGGCAAAGCAGTCAAATTACTGATCACACAGATGTCCTTCTCTGTGCATGCTGTCAACCCACAGTGCCAGTATGTTCCCATTCACCTTGCTCCAAGCAAAAGCTCTCGAGGTGGAACATCGAACTAGGAGCTACTGTTCTCCATACTAAATACAAGGGCAGCTATACTCAGATGTTTACTGCTATGAAGTGCTGTTTTGGGGCTTCAGAAAGGATACAACTACGTGGCCCTCATTTAGGCAAAGTTCAGCCATCCAGTGGAAGTGTTGGTGGTGAGGGCTCAGTGGGAACCGCCTGAGTGGAACTGTTGATTTCCTGCCCTAAGAGATAATGGGCAGGAAATGGCTGTCTCAGTGACTGCATCCCAAGCAGAGGCTTTTTAATGAATATTTATGGTTAGGGTTTGGCAGATCCCTGCTCTCGTGTGTGGACTGAGGACAAAAATAAGTTCCTTTGCAGGCTCCATGTGAAGTTATTTAGTCAGATCAAGATTTATTTGCTTGCTTTGTCTTCGTGGGTGGATTCCCAGTTGGTGATACAGAGCAGGGTTTGCACTTAACGTAGTACAGCGTAACCTATTGTCAGTTTTGCATATGACAAATTTTCCTTTAAATTGAAACTAAAAGTAAAAAGGACTCATGAAAAGCAAGTATTGATCTTGCAGTTGCAAGTCTCAGATACTGGAAGTAACAACACAGAGAGTGTTCTGTGCACTGTGGTCTTGATCCCTGTGTGGCTCAGTGTTTACTCATAAGCTTTACCCATCACATCAGTGTGAATCAGTGTCCCTTGTGGGGTTCATTGCCCCCCTGTCACTGAAGATTTGCACTGTTCATGATGCTCCATTTGTGTTCTCCCCTGATCATAGAATCATAGAATCATTTAGGTTGGAAGAGTCCTTTAAGATCATCAAGTCCACCCACAAACCTAACACTGCCAAGTCTACCCCTAAACCATGTCCCGAAGTGCCACATCTACACATCTGCATGAATCATCAGGAGAGATGAATCGGGTCACATTTGGTTGTTAACCTGCAGTGTGACCTGTGAGGACACAGGGTGCAGACTTAGCTAATATTTTAGGAAATAGGAATATGTTTGATTTCTTTAGTATATCATACCAAACAGAAATATCACCCTTTGACCTTGCTCACATCTGCTTCAGAAGTCTCTTCCAGGGTGCAGATCCTAATCTGGTTGATTGTAGTATGGAAACCGTTCTTTTTTCTTGTTTGTCCTTGTCATCCTTGTCTGAATATTTTTCAGGATCTGTAGATGTATTTGCAGGGAGCTGTAACCCGTGGTTTGTTTGCCTGTTCTTGTAGAGTCTGTTGCTCACCTCCCCAAAGCTCAAACCCACTTCTTAGTGAGTCTGGGGGCCCTCTAGTTAAACTGTTCAGAAACGTATGATTGACGCTAGCAAAGACATATTCAGTCGATTATAAATAGACCATTATGCTGAGCAAGAAAAAATAATAAAGCCTCAGTTAATATCCCTGCCTCAGTTTCCTAAGCATTCTAGAATTTCTTTGGGCTGGGGGTCAGGTTTGCCTCGGTGGTCTGGGATCTGTCTGTGAAGTTCATGACTTATTTCCTGAACTGTGGAGTCTTTCCAGCCCAGCATGTCTCTTCTGACCTCAGCTGGTCCCGTAGTAAACTGGGTCTCCTCTTTTTTGCTGTGAAAGCATGCCATGACTTCCTTACCCCTGCCCAAGACTTCCTGCATCTTGTGCCAAGCTTTTGGTGTGGCCCTCTGTTTCCATATTGCCCCTTTCATCAAAACTTTGGCTGCGTTGTTCTGTTTGGTAACTTTTCCTTCTTCAAACTCGAGCCTCCATGGCCAGGCTAGGAAAAAAACTAGTTCTCTTGGGTAGGAGCCACATTTTCTTGCAAGTTGATCACCCTTCAGCAGATGTAAGCAGTAGCAGCTGGCTGCTGACCCCAGTCTGTGCAGCAAAACTGCACACACCTTCCCAGAAACATTAAAAAAATAAAAATACAGCAGTCCCTTATTCCAAAGCATCAGCCAGGATTCATCAAAGGTAGAAATATCCCTGAATCATCCTACACAGCCCCAGGCAGATCCCACAGTTGGCTTTGCTGCAGAACTGGCTGTATGCTCCCTGCTCTACTGTATGAGTCCTGGCCACACTGCCCAGGCAGCTCGGGGTACAAGAGCTCTTTGAGCCAGTGGTGCACTGACCTTTCACAGAATGAATTCCAGTCCCATGCAAGGAGGATGGCAGGAGAACAGCTACCACAAATGATAGGCAAACGTAACTCAAACCAGCTCTCATCCTTCTCCTCCTGCAGAGTAATATGGGCATATTTAGGGTGGTCCAAATGGTACAGCTGGGAGTAATGGGATTGAATTAAACACAATTTAGGTTGGCCATCTAGAGCATTTTCCTAATGATGTGGTCTGGTAGGCTGTGGGATAATCTCCCTGGGGACATGGTGGGAGACCTCATCACTTAATAATGGGCTTGGCAAATCTCTGAACACCTAAATAGAGGGAACACTCCAACACTGGTTACTGGGGTAGATGAGATGCAGCCTAGTACTTTCAAACTAAAAATATAGTTGGAGACATGGGAGGGAGCAGGTAACTGTCAGCAATGATGTCCCAGTCCTGTGTTGACTTCAGCCCTGTCACAGCACTGGCCAGTGATGGTATTTTTAAGTGCCTCTGTTAAAGTCAAGGTATAGCATTTTATTTAACTTCTGGATTTGCAAGCTGTGCCTCCTGAGAGCCACACTATTCTCTTCCTACTGCTTTTATTTCCATGCCTTTCTGTGGCTTTTCTGCAGCATTTGTCATCTTAATGCTTCACAACTGTTAACAGCCTCATTTTCACCTCCTCAGTATGAATGTGATTGGGTTTTCCTCCTGTTTTACCTCTTTTATTTTAGCCTTAGCATTTTCTTTGTACGTGTTGGGAGGGAAGGTTTAGTCCACTCTAAAAAAAAACCAGTTTTATTTCACATGATGATGTTGAACCTTCCATGGACTGTTAGCAGTGTCAGAAACTTGTACTCCGTTTTGCAGCTTTCTGCTGCTTCAGCTGATGGGAGCTGATAGTAGTGGGT